>JBBDGP010000313.1:3502500-4102500 GCA_037952835.1 Lithobates septentrionalis
GGATCAAATACTTATTTTACTCACTGAACAGCAACTCAATTTATAACATTTGTATCGTGTTTTTTTTTTTTTTTTTTGGTTGATATTCTGACTATCATTTAAAATACACCTATGATCACAATTACCCTTCATTTCTTTGTAATGCCCCGTACACGCGGTCGGATTTTCTGACGGAAAATGTGTGATAGGACCTTGTTGTCAGAAATTCCGACCGTGTGTAGGCTCCATCACACATTTTCCTTCGGATTTTCCAACACACAAAGTTTGAGATCAGGCTATAAAATTTTCCGACAACAAAATCCGTTGTCGGAATTTCCGATCGTGTGTACACAAATCCGACGCACAAAGTGCCACGCATGCTCAGAATAAATAAAGAGATGAAGGCTATTGGCTACTGGCCCGTTTATAGTCCCGACGTACGTGTTTTTTATGTCACCGCGTCTAGAACGATTGGATTTTCCGACAATTTTGTGTGACCGTTTGTATGCAAGACAAGTTTGAGCCAACATCCGTTGGAAAAAATCCTAGGATTTTGTTGTCGGAATGTCCGATCAATGTCCGACCGTGTGTACGGGGCATAAGTGAGCAAGCTTACATAATCAACAGGAGATCAAATAATTATTTTCCCCACTGTATTACATTTTAGGTTTTGTGTTTTATACTACCTTCCCTCAGTTAACATAAAGTAGAAAAAAAAAACATTTGAAATGCAGAATAAAATGCACATAAATGTACATTCAAAAAGCATGTAAATAGATGCAGTAATACGTGTACAAATGTGCATTTATTTGTGGAAGGGCCCTTACCCTAGCTCAGTGCTGGAGGAGGAAAATGAATGTTGTTTTTGTGAAGGTGGTGAATCAGTCACAGCAGGAAGAAGTGACAGCATGATCACGGAGATAAAACAGATTACAGGGTCACAGAAGGAGCAGGCTGTTCCCGTGTAAAACATTGACTGTAAAAGAAATGCTTCCTGGTGCCATTCTCTTCTACAGAGGTTGGCCTACACAGGGAAGGAATTGACGTGATCGTGGACTACAGTTCCAGTATCAACTGACAGTGCAGTCCGCGTTCAGTGCAGCCAAAAGGAACTTCCCTATATAATAACTGTTCCTCATTTGGAAGGACTGTCTACTTTTTACAACCAGAAAACAAGGTTGGTTTGCAGATATGGTATTTAAAGCAGAACTAAACTCTCTCAATCAACATGAACATGAACTTTATGTTGCTAGCATTAGTAAATGGATAGGAAAGTATATTATATATTTATTTGTTTTAAACTTTTTTATTTTTTTTTAATATTTCCTCTTTTTTTTTTTTTTTTTTTTTATAATTCCTTTTATCAGAAATATATATCGTACCAAAATAAACAGAAACATAGTAGACTGAATAGCCTAAAAATGGTAAGGGTTGATAGAGACATGACTAGGGTAAAAAACATGATTTTGTCCCTATGACTGCTAGACCAAAACACCCCCTTTTACCTTACCCAAGTAACACACAACAAACCAAAACTGGAGTTTAATGGCTAAAGCAGCCTTTTATTAAACCAAATTGTATAAATAACATATACAAAAACATACAAACAAAGGCCTCTAAAAGCCCCGAGGTCCTTGTAGGCACCACTACTTCAAGTTCCTGCTTAACCAAACTTAGGCCACCAGCCGCAAAACACAGATTTGGAGACAGCACCACTACTAGCAGGTACAACCCAAACAAACTACAGGGAGCCGTACCCAAGACGGGTCCCTACCAATGTACATTTATCAAATGAAGCACATACAAGGACCTTGTACCCTGCCATCTGCCATGACAGGCCACCAAGGGAACTAGCCCAAAAAAGTAAAAAAGTATATAATCCCAAGAACTTAACCACAAAGGGGGGAAGGAGGGTGGGAAGTTTTTCCAATGTAGTCTCTATCCTGAGTGAAGACCTCACCAGTGCCACCCGTGCCGCCAATGCCATAATATGCTGCAGACAGTGCTACCCATGCCGCCAATGCCATAATGACATTGGCAGCATGGGTGGCACTGTCTCTGCAGGCAGCACATGCGTTATGGCATTGGCGGCATGGGTGGGACTGTCTGCAGCACATTATGGCATTGGCGGCATGGGTGGCACTGTCTGCAGCACATTATGGCATCGTGGCTTGGGTGACGCTGTCTGCAGCACATTATGGCATTGGCAGCATGGGTGGCACTGTCTGCAGCACATTATGGCATTGGCAGCATGGGTGGCACTGTCTGCAACACAATATGGCATCGGTGGCTTGGGTGACGCTGTCTGCAGCACATTATGGCATTGGCAGCATGGGTGGCACTGTCTGCAGCACATTATGGCATTGGCAGCATGGGTGGCACTGTCTAATCTAAGCCAATGCCACTTGCTCTCTGATCCTGCTGTTGCTGCCTGGAGTGTCAGTCACAAACAATTTCAGATTTCAGCTGCTTCCTTCTTCTGCCGCCGCCATTCGCCTCACTGCTTCTTCTCCAGTCTCACTGTCTGAGGCCAAGTGGAGAACAGAGCAGAGCGCCATGAGCGGAGGGGGAGGAATCACTCCGCCAGGGAAGGCAATAATATGCAGGCCAGGACTTGAGCCAGCATGAGCCCAAGATAGACTACATAGTCCCTCCCACCCACAAGAACATAAGTATGGAGGTAAAAAGAAAAAAAAATTCCCTGAACAGTCGGAAAAACACATTTACGTTTTTGATTGTAACATGACAAAATGTCGAAAATTTCAAGGGGTTTTCAAGGCACTGTATGTGTTTTGGTCAGTATCTACAACTGGGTTGTATCTATTGTCTTTTGACTGATGAAGCGGGCTTTTGTTCTGTGAAACGTGTTGAAGTTATAAGCAATCAACATCCCATTTATTATACACTATATTACCAAAAGTATTGGGATGCCTGCCTTTACACGGACATGACCTTTAATGGCATCCCTGTCTTAGTCTGTAGGATTCAATATTGAGTGTGTATAAATACAGTATGTCTAAATAAAATGTTACTACTTTTTCTTATAAATATTTGGATGTGATACTAGGAAAATCCTATGTAGTTTTTTGTTTTGAGGGTTTGTTTTTCCTAGTAATGTATTGTAAAAGGATGAGGTGCCAGTGAATCCTGTTCAATCTCTGATGGGTCCCTCTTTGTAAGACCCCTTGCTCCCAAACTCATTATTAAATAATTTTTAGTGGTGTAAAACATGACGTAATTACACTGAATTATTTCCTGTGTTCTGTACAGAGTTGTCTATGAAGGTCAAGCCCCCATAATAATGTATTCATGTGCTTTGTGTAAGAAATCCGATCAGCAATGTGCTTGGACAGTGTAACATTATATCCATGACCTAGTAGAAGCAATACATTATGTGACATGGAATTCTTGGCTCTTTGTACATTGAGGACTTCCTAAAGTTCTCCAAGAATGAGCAGGTTGTTTGGAATGTGGAGAGCAGTGGGAGATATAAAGCTAGAGTGATGTGGAAAGACTAATGCTGACCATGGCATGATGCGTTCATGTCCTTACCTGATTCTGTGTAGATCTAAAATAAATCAGGTTATGTATTCATTAAAGAAGTACTATGGCGTGGCTCTACTGCAGGGTTTCTCAACCAGGGTTCCATGGAACTCTTGGGTTCCTCTAGCGGTTGCTAGGGGTTCCTTGAGCAATGAACTATTTTTGCCTCTCAGATAAGTTCCCACTGACACCGTTGATCTTTTTAGCTATCTGTAAGGTGGTAATTCTTCCCAATGACCACAAGTGTAAGGAGCATTCTTCCCCACTGACCATCACACTAATGTATCTGTGGGGATGATTTTCATGATTTCAGCAAGGACAGGAAAGCTGGTCAGAGTTGACGGGAAGATGGATGGAGCCAAATACAGGGCAGTCTTAGAAGAAAACATGTTACAGTCTGCAAAAGACTTGAGACTGGGGCGGAGGTTCCCCTTCCAGCAGGACAATGACCCTAAACATATAGCCAGAGCTACAATGGAATGGTTTAGAGTATATTTATGTGTTAGAATGGCCCAGTCAAAGTCCAGACCTAAATCCAAATGAGAATCTGTGGCAAGACTTGAAAATTGCTGTTCACAGGCACTCTCCATCCAATCTGACAGAGCTTGAGCTATTTTGCAAAGAAGAATGGGCAAAAATGTCACTCTCTAGATGTGCAAAGCTGATAGAGACATCCCCAAAAAGACTTGCAGCTGTAATTGCATTATTGATTCAGGGGGGCTGAATTCAAATGCACACTACACTTTTCAGATATTTATTTGTAAAAAATTTTGAAAACCATTAATCATTTTCCTTCCACTTCACAATTATTTGTTAGTTTGTGTTGGACTATCACCAGTGGCGTCTCCAGCTTTCATATTTTTGGGGGGCACAATGGCCCTTTCACATGTTCTACAGTGAGCTCCCTTCCTACTGTATTGCCCCCCCCCCCCCCAGGGTGGCAGAAAACAAGAGATATGTCACCAGCATACCAAGAAAATATAAGGGTCCAAAGCAATGGGAGAACTATCAGGGTTGCAAAGGTTGTCTTGCCACCGGGCCCTGGTGTTCTGCCACTGTGGGGTTCCCCAGCCTCCTCTTGCTGTCCTGCCCCTGCTATTGACAGCGCTGGTCTGGCATCTCATGGAATTTACATTCTGGTTCTCCTGTCCTAAGGATGGGAGAAATCAGTCTGTTTTTTCAGTAACTGAGAGTCCTGGTGGAGTCCTTCCTGCAACTCGCTCTTCTCCCTGCCAATGAGGATGCAGGGGAAGGAGCAGATCAGGCGGCCGTGGTTGTGTGAGCGCTCGCATTATGCAGTGTCAGCGAGCAGAGGGAGGGGGAGGAATCACCCGCAGGAGCTGACTGGGGATGTTCTCCCTCTTAGACATTGCCTTTTCGTAATTTTTTTTTTTTTTAATTGGGGGGGGGGGCATATGGTGGGGCACAGCATAATGTTGGGGGGGGGGGGCAGCTATAACGTGCGCGGTGATACTTCACATGTGTGTGCATGACCTACGTATGCGTTCGCCTCTGCGTGTAAGCACAGGGGAATGGGGGCCCTTTAAAAAATGAAAAAAATTCAAATAATTCAAATTAATAATTGTATTGTTTCACTTTTCCATTATTATTTTTTTATCACTTTATTCTTTTCACAACAAATGTAAATATCTCTTGTGATAGCAATAAAGTATGACAGGTACTATTTATGGAGACATCTGGGGTCTATGAGACCCCAGTTCTCTCTTATACCCTGGAAAGTATAAGATAAAAAAAAAAAAACATTGATTTCATGTTTTTCCCCAAAAATTGCCTTTTTTACATTCTCCTTAGCCAGAAGTGATGAAATACTTGTCGCTTCCGGTGTCCTAGACCAGCCTTTCCAACCAGTATGCCCAGGCATCCTGGGGTGCCTTGAGGTTTCTTCAGGGGGGGCCTTGGCAAAATGCTTAAAAATTGCCCAAAAATTGTATACAAGCCGGTGTGTGGATGAAGCCTGCCTTTTAGTTACAAAAAGCTACAGGTTTGTATTGAGCACCATTACAACCTTCTAGCTGCCAGCATCCTAACGACCAATGGCATCATCAATGGATATGGAGATTGTCAGTCGCCTGCATAGCCTCCTTGTTTAACTCTCCTGTGCCCCTCTCCCTCAGCACTGGGGTCACATGGAGAGTGATGGAGAGAAATTGAGGAAGAAGAGAAACATTGGAATACTAGCAAGTACCAGTTTGCAAAAGTGTATTTGCTTTGGAAGAATAAATCACCTCTAATGTTGGGTGTCCTACCTGTTTGTTTGTTGCTGCAATATGTAAAGCTATTAGAATAGTTTTTTACATTTTAGAATGAGGTGCATGGGGACTCTTCATAATTTTTAAAGGGTGCCTTGAGACTGTCCATAATTTTAAGGGGTGCCTTGACTGAAAAAAGCTTGAGCAACAATGTCCTAGACCAGCCTTAAATCAACCAGGGTGCTCAGGCACCCTGGGGTGCCTTGAGGTTTCTTCAGGGGTGCCTTGGCAAGGAACTTTGGGTGTCCTACATGTGTGTATGTTGCTGCATTGTGTATATCTATTTGAATAGTTTTTTACATTTTAGAATGGGGTGGGTGCCTTGAGATTGTCCATACTTTTTAAAGGGTGCCTCGAGATTGTCCATTTTTTAAAGGGTGCCTCGAGATTGTCCATGCTTTTTAAAGGGTGCCTCGAGATTGTCCATGCTTTTTAAAGGGTGCCTCGAGATTGTCCATACTTTTTAAAGGGTGCCTCGAGATTGTCCATACTTTTTAAAGGATGCCTCGAGATTGTACATACTTTTTAAAGGGTGCCTTGAGATTGTCCATACTTTTTAAAGGGTGCCTCGAGATTGTCCATACTTTTTAAAGGATGCCTCGAGATTGTACATACTTTTTAAAGGGTGCCTTGAGATTGTCCATACTTTTTAAAGGGTGCCTCGAGACTGTCCATACTTTTTAAAGGGTGCCTCGAGATTGTCCATAATTTTTAAAGGGTGCCTCGAGACTGTCCATACTTTTTAAAGGGTGCCTCGAGACTGTCCATAATTTTTAAAGGGTGCCTTGAGATTGTCTATACTTTTTAAAGGGTGCCTCAAGACTGTCCATAATTTTTAAAGGGTGCTTTGAGATTGTCCATAGCTGGATAGCCCAGACACCTGGAGCGGGTTCTTTTCCTTGTTCTACCTGTTTGTATGTTGCTGCATTATGTAAAGCGATTAGAATAGTTTTTTACATTTTAGAATGGGGTGCCTTGAGACTGTCCATCATTTTTAAAGGGTGCCTCTAAATTGTCCATACTTTTTAAAGGGTGCCTCGAGACTGTACATCATTTTTAGAGGGTGCCTCGAGATTGTCCAAAGCTATTAAAGGGTGCCTCGACTAAAAAAGGTAGAGAAACACTGTTCTAGACCAACAGCGGCCCCTATGGGGCTATTGCTGCATGTACTTTCAGCAAAGACCACAAGTGGCCATTCAACACACATGACACAGGTATGGTCCACTGTTGTGAGATCTGCTCTAAGAAATGCTATAGAGCCATTGATGCAGTATATGTACACAGGGAGTGGTTGCAAAGCTGCAAATCAGTAACACTGAGATGCCACAAAGGATTAAAAAAAAGCTAAAAACTGTATTTTTTTTTTTCAAAGTCCCCACTTTTTATGATGCACAGATCTTTTGCAAACTAAAAGGGAACCTTGACATCAACAGCCACTTTATACCGCAGTTGCCGGTGTGGGATATGAAGGAAGCAGTGCCAATGTGTTGTAATGACGCATCTCATGTTTTTTTCAACGTTATTGAAATGTCACAAAGCGATTCATCTTTATTGGTGCAGTGTAGTATGATGCAACATGCTGAACCAAGTAAAAATATAGAACGTCTGACTTTTTTTAGGTGCAGCATTGGTGTGAACTGAGCTAATAGTACATAAGGTAATCTTCTTGTCTTTGCGTTGGGACTACGCTGGGTATGGCTGCCCATCACATATGATGTGAATGGGCCCAAAAGCCATTTAGATAGGGGTTTACATCTACTTGATTCTATCGCATAAACACATTTAAAAATGTTTTATAAATTGTATTTAATTCCAATAGGGACTGGATCTGCTAACCCATAGAAAACAAATCACAAGCCACGGAAAGTGATGTTTCCTGTTTACGCATGTAATTTTCCACTTGGCCATCAGCCTTGAAGTCGGGGCATGGAAGGTGTTTGTGACATTTATTTAGTAACACCGGTGGACATTGATTGACTTATTAGCTGTATTTTAACCTCACGTTAACTTTGTCATCACATTTTTTTGTATGAGTTTTGCTGACGGAGTGCAGAGAGGGGGCATGGCAGGTTAACCGTGACCAAACAATGGCGCTTCCTGGACATAAGATACATTTTAACACAGGATAGTCAGCACTATTACTATTTGGAGACGGGAAGTGCATCTTCCCTCGTGTCATCTCTGTCATTAATCTTTCTTTCTGTGAAACTTTTTTTCTGTAAAGGAAGTCAATGTAGATATGGACTGCGTTCCCCGCTCACACCTGAATGTCACCATTACATATAACAGCTGTTATCATGTTATATTATCAGAAATGAAAACCATTAACCGCTGGCCTGTAGAAAAATATAGCTTTTATTCCGTATGGCAGGCATTATGCTGTAGGTTATCCTATTACTGAGTACTACCTGAATGTTTAAAGCCAAATTTCAGACATCTAAATTTGCAAAGTGGATTTGGCTGTCAAAGTATTTGTGTTTCTGTCCAATACACAGCACCAAAGTATAGCACGGTGGTTTCCAAACTGTGCCCTCGGACCACATGCAGCCCTTTTGCTAGCCCTTGGGGCACTATTCCTCTCACTATTAAATGGTTTTGTTTCTCCAGCTGACACAAAAAGTGGGGTATAATTTCTCCCACTGACACCAAACGAATGGGTAGTATTTCTCCTACTGGTACCAATGATGGGGCACTTCTCCTTCCACTGATACCAATGGTGGGACACTTTTCTGCCCACTAATGCCAATTATAAGGCACTATTTAATCAAAGATGGGGCACTATTCTTCCCACTGATGCTAATGATGGGACACTATTACTCCCACTGATACCAATAATGGGGCACTTCTCCTTCTACTGCCAATAGCGAATGGGCACTATTCCTTCCAATTATACCAATGATAGAGCACTTCTCCTTTCACTGACACTAATGAATGGGCACTATTCCTCCCTCTGACACCACTGTTGGGGCACTATTCCTTATATAGACATCAATGATGGGGCATTATTCCTCCCACTGACACCAATGATGGGGCATTATTCCTCCTACTGACACTAGCGAATGGGCACTATTCCTCCCACTGACACCAATGATGGGGCACTATTTCTCCCACTGACACTAGCGAATGGGCACTATTCCTCCCACCGACAACAATGATGAGGCACTATTCCTCCCACTGACACTAACGAATGGGCACCATTCCTCCCTCTGACACCAGTGATGGGGCACTATTCCTTATATGGACACAGACGATGGGGCTCTATTCCTGCAACTGGTACCAATGGTGGGGAACTTCTCCTTCCACTGATACCACAGGTGGGACTCTTTTCTGCCCACTAATGCCAATTATGGGGCACTATGTAATCTCCAACTGACCAAAGGTGGCATGTGATTTCATTACTTCTGCTGTTCAAGTCTGAGACATTGTTTATTCCTCTCTAAATCCTGGACATTTTTTCTACCTCTTGTGGCCACAAACTGGCCTCCCTAAAGTCTGAAGGACAGGAAACTGGCCCCTTGTTTAGAAAGTTTGGAGACCCCCTAGTGTAGCACAACAAGAGGATAACAATACATTCTCTGTTACGGTTTATGAATACAGTGATGTCATCTGCCTCCAGCCACCTGATCAGCAGACTGATAAAGTCATTGTTTTCCCCACTGTGATCTCTCCTCCTGTCAGCTTGGTCTCTTTTAGCGAATTTGCAAGCAGCACACCTGACTGCCTCCCAGTACTGCCCCTCTCCCTCAGTCTGAGCGTTTCTGTATAGGAGATTACATGAGATGAATATATAGGTTACCTATACTGGTCACAGTGAATTGACTGATGTGTAAATAAATACAGAGTTGTTTTCATGTTATTTATTTATTTATTTTTCTATTAAGGCTACTTTCACACTGAGGCGCTTTACAGGTGTTTTAGCGCTAAAAACGGCGACCGCAAAGCGCCTGTAAAGCGCCTCTCCTGTCACTCCAGTGTGAAAGCCCGAGTGCTTTCACACTAGAGCGGTGAGCTTGTAGGACTTTAAAAAAAAAAAAGGCCTGCAAGCAGCATCTTTGGGGTGAATACACCGCTCCTAAAGCGCCCCTGCCCATTGAAATCAATAGGCAGCACTGCCAAAGCAGCTGCAAAGCACTTCGGCGGCGGCGATACATGGGCTCTATCCATCATTTACCGTCATTTTAGCACCACTAAAATGACGGTAAATCGCCGCTAAAAATAACGGCGCTTTACCGCGGACGCCCCCACCGCCTTAGTGTGAAAGTGTCCTCGGTTTTAAGGCCTTATGTACACTGGACATATTTAACACTGCTGTTAGGGGTGGGAGGCATTTTTTTGTTTTGTTAGGCTAACATGCAGGGGTGTTTATAGGCATATGTGTCCATGCACACATAGGCATTTGGAAGAGTTTAGAAGCAGGGGCATTTAGAGACAGAAAAAAAATTCCACTGCCAGCGTGGCCAGGAGCAGCAGCATTTTGGCAGAAAAAAACACTTGATGTGTGTAAAACATGCGCTTAATGCTGGAACGTTAATTTATTTCCATGATAATAATAAATGATTGTTCTGGCCAAAGAAATGAATAAACGCCCAAGTGTTATGCCCCGTACACACGGTCGGATTTTCCGATGGAAAATGTGTGATAGGAGCTTGTTTTCGGAAATTCCGACCGTGTGTAGGCTCCATCGGACATTTTCCATCGGATTTTCCGACACACAAAGTTTGAGAGCAGGATATAAAATTTTCCGACAACAAAATCCGTTGTCGGAATTTCCGATCGTGTGTACACAAACGCACAAAGTGCCACGCATGCTCAGAATAAATAAAGAGATGAAAGCTATTGGCTACTGCCCCGTTTATAGTCCCGACGTACGTGTTTTACGTCACCGCGTTCAGAATGATCGGATTTTCCGACAACTTTGTGTGACCGTGTGTACGCAAGACAAGTTTGAGCCAACATCCGTCGGAAGAAATCCTAGGATTTTGTTGTCGGAATGTCCGAACAAAGTCCGACCGTGTGTACGGGGCATAACACTTACCTGCACCTTTGCACAGAGCACCCCCGAACCTCCTCTTCTGGGGTCCTTCGTCTGCGCTCTCTGCTCCTCCTCTTCTGCGTCTGTCCCCATAGCAAGCTGTGTGATGTTGGGCAGATGTGCGAGAACATTCCCGATCTGGGCTGTGTGCATCCATAGACACACATGGCACGGCACGGCCTCACAGGTTTTGATTGACAGGAGGCAATGTCTTCGGCTGCCGCATTTGTGTCGTGCAAGGAGGGGAACGGAGACCAGCGCCACAGCAGACGATAGGGAGACACTTCTAGTATATAGAGAGAGACTTATAGTAGTATATACTGGGACACTTTTTACCCTAATGCATTAAGGTAAAAAAAGTCTTGCATTTAGAACCACTTTAAGTTGATATTCTTCTATATAGCACAGCGGACGAGGAAGGAGCAGCACTTGGAGCCAATCAGGTGTGCTGCAGTGCTCCTATGTTAACAAAGAAAATGATGATAGGAGGAGAGAGCAAAGTGGCAGAGGGATGACCTCATGAGTGTGCTGCTTCTTCTTCACTATCCAGTCACAGACTTGAGAGAGAAAGGTGACCAGGCTGCATTGCCAAGTCAGGTCACTATCCCGGCTCTGCTATTTGGCAGGGCTTTGTAAATCCCAAAGATTACAAATCCTTTGACAAGTAAAAAAAAAGTTACCATGAGTGTATTTGAGTATTTTAAGAAATAAGCATTCAGGTCATAATTTTCTATTAGCTGTATACTTGTTCAACGTAAGTAATTAAAAAAGCTGTGAACCCAGAAACAGTCAGGCAGAAGCAGTGGCGTCTCCAGCTTTCATATTTAGGGGGGGCACATGGGGGGACAGGGACAAAAGTAGGGGGGCAACTATAAAATGCAATTATATATATATATCCTGGGGCCCTTTACTACGATCCCACAATGACTCTTTCACATGTTCTGCAGTGAGCTCCCTTGCTACTGTATTGGGGCCCCCCAGGGTGGCAGAAAACAAGAGATATATGTCACCAGCAAACCAAGAAAATATAAGGGTCCAAAGCAGTGGGAGAACTATCAGGGTTGCAAAGGTTGTCTTATCACCGGGCCCTGGTGTTCTGCCACTGTGGGGTTCCCCAGCCTCCTCTTGCTGTCCTGCCTGCCCCTGCTATTGACAGCGCTGGTCTGGAATCTCTTGGAATTTACATTCTGGTTCTCCTGTCCTAAGGATGGGAGAAATCAGTCTGTTTTTTTCAGTAACTGAGAGTCCTGGTGGAGTCCTTCCTGCAACTTGCTCTTCTCCCTGCCAATGAGGATGCAGGGGAAGGAGCAGATCGGGCGGCCGTGGTTGTGTGAGCGCTCGCATTATGCAGTATCAGCGAGCAGAGGGAGGGGGGAGGAATCACCCGCTGCAGCTGACTGGGGACGCTCTCCCTCATTGCCTTTTTGTAAAAAAAAATATTATTTTTTTTTTGGGGGGGGGGCACATGGTGGGGCACAGCATAATGTTGGGGGGGGGTCAGGGCCCCCTCTGGCCCCCCCTAGGGACACCATTGGGCAGAAGGAGGGCAGCAATGGCAGCCCATGTATCTCTCTCATGATGCATCCCTTTAAAATGACCCTGTAAGCACAGGTCACTTGTAACCAAAAAAAAAAAGAACTTCAGAGCGGCGCTCTATGAATTGAATACAGAATGTGTATATGGAAAACATAAGTTGCATACCTCTCAACAATTTGAGATGGGAATGAGGGACACCTACTAACAAATGTATGTAGGCATAGGACATACCCCCTTAAGAGAGAATTAACCCCGCCAAAAAGTTAATCAAATCCACAAGGGCTTTTTTTTACCACTATTATTCCTTTATATTGGCTTTTAAAAGTTAAAAATGCAGCAATTTAGAAATTGGATGAAAGGTTTAGCACTGGAAAACACTTTCTGAAAGATAAAAAGTGCATTTTATATACAAATATATAGATCAGACCAAAATGAGGGACAAATGAGGAGGAAAGAGGGACTTTGTTCCAAATCAGGGACAGTCCCTCGAAATCAGGGACAGTTGGGAGCTATGATGTGAATGAGGGAGCTTGTTTATCGCACTGTGGGCCAAACAAACAAGGACTGGGGAAAACTCCAAAAATTTGAAAAAACTGCAATAATAAGTCATGAAAGTATACAAAGATTATTAATGTTAAAAAGCAAACAGTACCACTGGTGACATCCGGGTGGAGAAAGGAAAACCATCCAAAAGGCTTGCTGGTCAAACATGGAAAGGGGGCCCCATAGGCCATGTCAGGATAGATGGAAGCCTGGTGGAGGGGTTGCAGCCCGCTGCCCGCAGACTGATGGTCAGGCTGGTCCTGTGTCCAGAGGTGGTAAAATCGCAGAGTGCAGGAGAATGCTGCCAACCGCTGCAATTCCTGGGCTGGTGACAGGAGGGGACCGGACTGTGCTGCCTCCGTGAGATGTTGTAAAGCCGGGGGAGCCAGGGGAGCTAGGTATATGTGAGGATTTACATCCACTTTAAAGATTTAGAAGCTGGCCTCCTGAATTGCATGGTAATGATACGGAGCTCATCCTGTCTTTTGGGACAGATTAATTCTGAACAATTTTTAGGTCTGATGTGTGAATGGGAACACATAACAAAGCATATCGTGGGGTTTTCTCAAATTTGAGAACATTTAATAGTGTAAATACCTTAAAAAATGACCCTGAGCTGGGTGAAAAACTCCTGCTTCATCATCTCTTCTAAAAAGTATACAAAATATTAGTCATTTTAGTAGTCCATGTTGGAGTATTGTTCAGAGCTTTTTCACACTAATTTTCTACAAACATGTTTTTCTCCTTTGCTGGTTGGTTTCCTTTTGCCACTCCAACAAAAGAGAAGATAATTGCAGGAAATGAGTGATGAGATGAAATATTCATAGAAATTGTTACATGTGTACCTGGATCTGATTCTTTGTAAATTCCTTATTTCCGAAGACGAGCACAAAGACAAGGACAGCATCGCATATATCATCAGATGGTCACAACACATTGTATCGAAATCATAGAAATTGCTTCTGTTATGCACAGCAAGGCTCTTATATATGCAAACGAGTCCTTCTTGTATTCATTGATGAATTATATATGCCCTCCTGGTATGAGATCTTGTATTAAACAAGTCCATTTTTGTAGGAGACACTTGGTAATGCAGATACTAATCCTTTGAGGCACAGGGGTGGGGTATTTTTTTTCTGGAACGTGTATAAAAGGGAAGCAATGCATAATAGGAAGAAGGAGAAGAGGGGAAATGGAGATAGTTGAATAGGTGGGGGGGATTGGTGCACTGGCTGGTTGGAGAGGAGCTCAACTGTTATGCCCCGTACACACAAGCGGAAATTCCGCCAACAAAAGTACAATGAGAGCTTTTGGTACGAAAATGCGACTGTGTGTATGCTCCATCGGACTTTTGCTGGCGGAACTCCAGCCACCAAAAGTTTGAGAGCATGTTCTCAATTTTTTGGTCGGAAAAAGTTCCGATCTGATATTCCAATCGTCTGTACCAATTCCGACGCGCAAAATTTCTACTCATGCTTGGAAACAATTCGACCATGCTCGAAAGCCTTGACCGTGTGTATGCAAGCCAAGCTTGAGCGGAATTCCGTCGGAAAAACCATCCAAGATTTTTCCAATGGAAATTCCGCTCGTGTGTACGCGGCAAAAGAGCATGTTCTCAATTTTTCGGTAGGAAAAAGTTACGATCTGAAATTCCGATCGCCTGTACCAATTCCGACGCGCAAAATTCCTACACATGCTTGCAAACAATTCGACCATGCTCGAAAGCCTTGACCGTGTGTATGCAAGCCAAGCTTGAGGGGAATTCCGTCGGAAAAAGCATCCAAGATTTTTCTGACTGACATTCCGCTCGTGCATTAGACAGGAGGTCTCTATATTCTTGGAAGCATGTGAATTTGATCCAGTGGAACCATTTAAGTCTGAATTTTTTTCTTGGTGTGTAAGGGAGCCCATTAGGTCTTCCAAGTCTGATCTTGTTAGGATCTGATTCTTCAAATTCAGTACTTTTATTGTCAAGGTATCCCATCAAGGGTACTCTGGGTGCTCAGTACAACCATCCATATAGTGAGAGGGATAGTATGACCTTGTACAGCTGCCAAGGTTTCCTGACAGTGATACAGTGTCTGATTTCAAAAGTTATAAATCAAGAATAAAGCACAGCTATTGTGTATACAGTGCAAGCATACAGCGAAATCAACTGAATTAAACAAATAAATGAATTTACAATAATGTCAATATCCTCTGGTGATTTTCCCGAGAGCTCTGGTTATGGGACAGCCCTGGTGTTTTATACCCTGTATTGGCTGAACATAAAAGAACGTAAAAGTATACAGAGGTTATATATACTAAGAAACATTTGTTTAGACTTTTTGTTGCATTATATATTATTGTTACATTGTACATAGTTAAGAATCTGTTTATTTCAGCCTTTCTCAGCCTTTTTACTCTAGAGCAGGGGTCTCCAAACTGTGGCCCTTTGCTAACCTTTACCCAGCCCTTGGGGCACTATTCTTTCAAGTGAAATAAAGTGCTATTCCTCCCACTGACACCAACAATGGAGCACTATTTCTTCCACTGATACCAGTGATGAGGCACTAATCCTCCTCCTAATGATCACTAACATTGAGGCCATGTTTACCCTCACTGATGCTGGGCCCAGGACATGTTATACCCCTAATGGCCACAATCTGGCCCCCTTAAAGTCTGTAAAACAGAAAACTGGCCCTTTGTTTGAAAAGTTTGGAGACCCCTGTCCCAGAGGAACCTTTAAAATAGTTTAGGAACCCCTGATCAAAGTAATTTATCTGGGGGTCAGTAGTAGGGGGTAGTTGAGAATGACTGGTTCAGTTGTTTTCAGCCTATAAACCTTTCCACATGGGCATTCTGGCAGTCCAGTTTTGATTTGTGATTACACGGATCAAAAATGGACTGCAATGTATCCCAATGGGTGACCGGATGTAATTGGATGTGCATTCGCCTATATTCGCCCACATCAGGGTATGTTCAGATTTGGTAGATTGCATAAAAAATGTCTGCATTAAGGACTGCTTCTACTGGCCTGACCAGATGTGGGCTAATATAAGTGGATGCACATGATTAGATGGGTCTCTTTTTCCTCTATCACAAGAGGGAAAAAAATTGTAAAGAACATCACATATGTAATATCTGTTTCTGTTTTGATCTGACATCGTTGGGAATAGGTCCAGGATCCCCTTCTCAGATGGAACAAAGGGGGATCTATACACAATGGGTATGCTTGATTCTTCATTTATGATTTTTGGTATAAGTGTTTTATGCACATAAATAGAAAGCAGCACCTATTGTTTTATAATATATATGTTCTGTCCTCGATACACATTTCCCTGTGTGTAACTCGACATGCAGCTAAGCCCTTCTATACAAAAAGTCAGACTGGATGTCATTTTGAAGCTTTATTAAAAAAACAGGGTGAGATGAAACTATTAGGAAAAAACAGATAAGAAGTACATATAATCAGTATATGAAATACACAGAGACTACAATGAACAAGTGCTGCCGTTAGCAGATGTAAAGAGATGCAAGCTCAAATCCAACATGTGCTCTGATAGCTTCTCCCTTCTCTCTAGTCTCTAAGATTGAGTCTGTGCTCCCAGGATGCACCTATATTTATTTTTTTTTATTTTATAATGGGAACTTTTATTAAAGCTGAACAGTTTTTAGATTCTGCAAAAACAGTAAATTTACCACTGGCCCCATCTTGTGGTCAAATGTGATATTGCAGGCAGAACAATATATATTCACATCGATAGCACAGAAATTCCACTATAAGTCTGATTTTGGAAATTGCCAGAATGAATATATACAGGCTTACTCATCATTACCTTGTTGCATTTTGAGACCATGTGCTCTGGACGGGTCCTAAAGGTTTCAGCTCAGTACTAATAAAATAAAGCACAACAAGATCATTATTATCAGATTGTACAATAGCATGACAACTCACCTTCAGCTATGCTAAGATCAGAAGCCTATAGTGGAATCAGTTTTCACATTGCAAATTCAACTCCTCTCAGTCAGCTGAATTCTGCACTGAAGAGGTGAGCTTATACCATTCCTCAAAAGAGCCCACCAGATTCAAACTGGAAGCAAGGTTTTAAATGTTTGACCTACATATCTCTTTGTCATCAGTGAAAATAGTTGCATCACATTGTAAATAGCCCATGCAACTCCTGAAATGTGATAATATTATAATATTAGGTGATAATATTATACATTATTAACTGGTGTAGGGTCTGATATAGATAATGTACCTATCTGAGTCATAAAACTTAATTTTTTTAATAATATATGTTATTATAAAAGTAAAGAGGGCAACATAAAACTAGTGTGATATTTGACACTGCTTATGATAAACAAACGCATCAATATCTGGTTGGATGGATTAAGTAGCAATGCTCAATGAAGGTGCTCATCAAATATTTTGGTTCTATTTTTGCACTTTGTTTGCTTCATTCCTAAAAATAGTTGATCACAAATATAGGTCCTGCCGAAAACTGATGACATGATTGTGAAGAGTGGAATAGTTTTCTTTAGGAAGATAAAACTTGTAAAAGTCCAGTAAAGAGATGCCATCAAGTTTTTCTTCAGCCGCATGTGTTCGCTAAGTGTAAATGCATTTTTAGAAAACAATAAAAATAAAAAAAATCAACATTTTTAAGTTGATGATTTTGTTCTGAGCCGCATTGAGAGTCGTCTTGTGGTGCATGTGACCCATGGGCTGCAGATTGGACACCCCTGCTATAGAACTACTGCTGCTTTCTGTGTTCTCTTTGCATTTGTATGTAGCACTACCCCTGTCGCTGGTATGTTGCCTGGATATTCCCCTCTTCTTGCCCTACAGCCAGGCAAAAGGTATTTCCCACACACTTCCGCTCGTTGTCTCCAATGACCAGTCTAAGGGTTTTGTTGTTTTATTGGAGAACTTGGATAGGGAAGGGATATAGTAGGACACTCCAAATTGAACTGTTCACACCAAGGACTCTACCTTCCTTTCCTAGTGAAACTTGAAGTCCTTACAGAAGGAGATACAGACTTCTTCACAGCAGCAACAAAGTGATTGCAGAACAGAGCAATGTCCCTAATGCCGTGTACACACGAGCGGAATGTCCATCAGAAAAAGTCAGATGGGAGATTCTCATCGTATATTCCAACCGTGTATATGCCCCATCGGACTTTTTCTGTCGAAAATTCAGACGGACTTAGATAGAGAACATGTTCTAAATTTTTCCGACGGAACTAATTACTTTCGGGAAACCCGCTTGTCTGTATGCTGTTCCGGCGTACCAAAAACGACGCATGCCCTGAAGCAAGTATGAGACGTTGTACGTGTTATCCCGTCGTAAGTGTTGTACGTCACCGCGTTCTTGACGGTCGGACTTTGGTGTGACCGTGTGTATGCAAGACCACTTGAGCGGAATTCCGTCGGAGAAACCTTCAGAGTTTATTCCGACGGCAAAACTGCTCGTGTGTACGCGGCATTAGTAAAGTAGTGGACAGTTCTGGACAAAGCTCTAAACATAGTAGCCAGCGTTCTTTGTGTAGGCCTTCAACTGACTTAAAGCACAAGAGGGCATAACTGTCTAAGGCTCCTTAAGGTGTCTGCACTCACAAGGCTCCTGAAGCACCACTGGCAGCCTTCTTTCTCCTTAATACCACACCAGATGCACTGTAGACTCCCTCTCTGTCAGCTAGGGTAGGACCAGGGTTGCCACACAGATTTCAGGCCCTCAGAGCTCTCACCCGAGGCCACATGTCAGAAGTTTAGGCCCTCAGGTTGCTCACCTGAGGCCACATGGCAGCAAGTTCTGGGGGAGGCAATACCTCTTCCCCAGCCTGGTGCAATCCTCTGCTAGGAATGACCAAGAGCCCATGTGCTCCTTGAATATAAATGCAGGCACCCAGCATGCCTAGCGGCCCCTCCCCTTCTAATTGACCAGGGTTGTATGAATATTAATGCTCCCATCTGCATGGTTTCTACCTACTGTCCAGCACTTTCCATGGCTGCTAGGACAGTGTAAAACTTCAAGACAAGCATGAGCAGCACCAGAGCACACTGAGAAGACTACACTTGCCGATCACTGCTCTCTGTTAAGCAGACAGCAAATACATTTACCTAGCTGTCTCTCAGTTAAACAGAGCAACCAAAAACTATAGTACACTAATCCTAGCACCCACTTAGGAGGGTGCTACACATACAAGCATTGGTTAGCCGCTGCATAATCAGCAGATCTTAAAGCTGAAGTCTGGGAAATAAATAGAATTATACTTGCAATGTTTCAATGGATTCCTTTTCCTACTGCACGTTTGGTCTGAAGGTTGACAAACAACGTGATATATACGTACCGTATTCCTCACTCCCTTGGTAGCTGATGCTCTTCTTCACTGTCTGACTATTTGAAATGTAAGTGGGTCCTTGGCATCCTCCCTTACAACGCAGGATTTGTGGCAACTAAAATGTCTTGATGGGTGTGTGTCAGTCTGGAGGAGTGGGTATTCCTAGCAAGGGAGTAGATAAGGAGGGGATAAGGGGGTCCCCCAGATCATCTGTGGTGCAGCCGCCGTTCCTGCTTTCTGTCAGGTCTGACACAGGCAGCTGCAGTCCAGAGAGATAGTAGATTACCTTATCTCCTCCTCAGCTTGGTCACATGACACAGCCGAGGGAGGATTTTCCTCATCTGACTGGTTTGATTGGTGAGCGTGTTTCATGGAGCAGGGAGGTCTGTACTAAGTGGGGGGGAAGATCTGTACTGTGGGGGCTGTACTGGGAGAATAGATACTGTATGTACTGGGGTGGGGTGCGGTACTAAGAGGGATATGTCTTGGGGGAACAATACTAAGGGGGAGAAGATCTGTACTGGGGATAATGTACTGGGGGGGAGGGGGTGTGTACTGGGAGGAGAGATATGTATTGGAGTGGGGAGCTGTACTAAGGCGGAGAATATGTACTGTGGGACCTATACCAAGGGGAGAAAGGTCTGTATTGGGGAGGCTGCACTGGATTGGGGGAGGGGGTCTGTACTGGTGGGATAGATTTATACTGGGGGATCTGTGCTGGGGGAGCTTTACTAAAGAGGGGGGTCTGTATTGGGGGGGCTGTACTAAGGAGGAGAGCTGTTGTACTATTGGGAAAGATTTGCACTGGTTCTGCACTCCTGACCACAGCACTCTGCACATTATGACCCCTGCACATTTTGCGTTCTTCACTTCCAACTCCTGCACTCTGTACATTATGCAGCCTTGACCCCTGTACTCTGTGCATTATGCAGTCTTGACCCCTGTACTCTGTGCATTATGCACTCCTGATCCTTGTGCTCTGTGCATTATGCACTCCTGATCCTTGTGCTCTGTGCATTATGCAGTCTTGACCCCTGCGCTCTGTGCATTATGCACTCCTGATCCTTGTGCTCTGTGCATTATGCAGTCTTGACCCCTGCGCTCTGTGCATTATGCAGTCTTGACCCCTGCGCTCTGTGCATTATGCACTCCTGATCCTTGTGCTCTGTGCATTATGCAGTCTTGACCCCTGCGCTCTGTGCATTATGCACTCCTGATCCTTGTGCTCTGTGCATTATTTTTCCTGTTTTCCTCTGGCTGCCAAGGGCTAAAGTTCCCCTGCAAGATAAGAAAAAATTATCCACGGCTCTGGTTCCTAGAGAGGCTTCATGTGCATACAGACCAACCTAGGTAATAGCCACATTTAATGCTGCATCTTCTAATGCACGCTGTGAGAAGCTCATCATGTGCAGTGAAATCACAATAGGCAAATTCTGTACAGAAGAGAAGCTAGTACAACTGTGCAACAGTGAAGGTAAGGCTGAAGTTCAGCCTTTAGATTTAATCGTCTGTATCTCAATAAGGGATTTTTGTTCCCTTACTTCCTGTCTAGCTGATGCGTGTCATAACAGAGAAAGAAATAGAAATCCCCTCCTATGGGGGCACAGACAGCATTTAACAGATCTCATCCATGAAGACACAGGACATTTTTAAAACATTATAGACATTCTAACCCATTGCTACTTTATCCAAAACTTGAAAAAGTTTTAGCCGGAGTTGTGCTTTAAAGATGTTTTGTATGCCTTGTCAGGTATGTTGAGTCACTGAGTATGCATTGCTTTAGGTAGAGTAATTCTCAGCACTCCTCCATTAATAGCTGAGCAGGAGTACCATGTACTGGGGTAGTAGCTGTGTTCCTGAAATGAGTGCTAGATGTGGATCAACCAGAGCCAGGTCACACCTTCATCAGAAGTTCTGATCTATCGTTTGGTACAAGGGCTCCAGATGACTTGCTGAATTCCCCTCAGTGATACCAAAGAATTTATTTGCCGTTGAGAAGCATATTGTCTGACAAAAATCTTATTTGAAATATGCCGTGCCTGGCAAACACAGACTTGGCAGTGATGGTGTGAGTGGGATGATCTGGCCTCCAGATGTTCTGAAGAACAAGAACGTGTATCCTGGAAAAGATGGTTAGCTGTGTCATGGTAGTTCAGGTATGCTGTGTTTAAAGAAGATCACCAAGCAAGACCCTGAAATCACTCTTTCCACACTGGGTAGTAACAATCCCATTCCACCTTTGCTTTGAGGATATATATACAGTATCTCACAAAACTGAGTACACCCCTCACATTTTTGTAAATATTTTATTATATCTTTTCATGTGACAACACTGAAGAAATGACACTTTGCTACAATGTAAAGTAGTGAGTGTACAGCTTGTATAACAGTGTAAATTTGTTGTCCCCTCAAAATAACTCAACAAACAGCCAATAATGTTTAAACCGCTGGCAACAAAAGTGAGTACACCCCTAAGTGAAAATGCCCAATAGCCATTTTCCCTCCCCGGTGTCATGTGACTCATTAGTGTTACAAGGTCTCAGGTGTGAATGGGGAGCAGGTGTGTTAAATTTGGTGTTATCGCTCTCACTCTCTCATACTGGTCACTGGAAGTTCAACATAGCACCTCATGGCAAAGAACTCTCTGAGGATCTGAAAAAAGAATTGTTGCTCTACATAAAAATGGCCTAGGCTATAAGAAGATTGCCAAGACCCTGAAACTGAGCTGCAACACGGTGGCTAAGACCATACAGCGGTTTAACAGGACAGGTTCCACTCAGAACAGGCCTCTCCATGGTCAACCAAAGAAGTTGAGTGCTTAGTGTCATATCCAGAGGTTGTCCTTGGGAAATAGATGTATGAGTGCTGCCAGCATTGCTGCAGACGTTGAAGGGGGGGGGGTCAGCCTGTCAGAGCTCAGACCATACGCCGCACACTGCATTGAATTGGTCTACATGGCTGTCTTCCCAGAAGGAAGCTTCTTCTAAAGATGATGCACAAGAAAGCCCGCAAACAGTTTGCTGAAGACAAGCAAACTAAGGGCATGGATTACTGGAACCATGTCCTGTGGTCTAATGAGACCAAGATAAACTTATTTGGTTCAGATGGTGTCAAGCGTGTGCGGTGGTAACCAGGTACAAAAACAAGTGTGTCTTGCCTACAGTCAAGCATGGTGGTGGGAGTGTCATGCTCTGGGGCTGCATGAGTGCTGCCGGCACTGGGGAGCTACAGTTCATTGAGGGAACTATGGATGCCAACATGTACTGTGACATACTGAAGTAGAGCATGATCCCCTCCCTTCAGAGACTGGGCTGCAGGGCAGTATTCCAACATAACGACCTCAAACACACCACCAAGGTGACCACTGCCTTGCTAAAGAAGCTGAGGGTAAAGGTGATGGACTGGCTAAGCATGTCTCCAGACCTAAACCCTATTGAGCATCTGTGGGGCATCCTCAAAGGGAAGGTGAAAGAGCACAAGGTCTCTAACATCCACCAGCTCCGTTATGATGTCATGGAGGTGTGGAAGAGGACTCCAGTAGCAACCTGTGAAGCTCTGGTGACCTCCATGCCCAAGAGGGTTAAGGCAGTGCTGGAAAATAATGATGGCCACACAAAATAATGAATGCAATTTATACTCAGTCTCGTTTTTGTGTTCTCTATCTCCCCCTTCTATCCATGTGCCCAATTCAGCTAGGGATTTTGCAGCTGTGGTGGCAACTCTGCACATGCTCAGTTTTCAGTGTGTTTCTATGCTGAACATTTCCTCCCTATCGCATCTGAGCAGCCCATGTGACTATAAAGTCACACATGTGGGTGTATACACAGTGGTAAATGACAGTCCACTCCCTCCCTCCCTCCTTCTCCATGCCCAGTAACCAGCTAAATACAACAGAGGTGGGATATTACATGTAGATTAATGGAGGCTTCATCTCCCTCTTTTTCTAAGACACAGACTAGAGGGGTGTGACACAGACTGTGACTGGCAAAAATCTGCCCACACCATGTTATTTCCACAAAATAATAAAGATTTGATTTCAAATATATATTTATATTACAATTTAAAACCGTTTATCGATATGATTTAATTGTTTTTCCTCTGTATTCAAAAGGCTGTTTTTTTATTTTGAATAGGTGACCAGCAGCAGAGGACTAGAAGCTCCTCCTGCTTACGTTTCCCTGCAGAAAGGCTGGGAAAGAGCTGGGTCATGTAGCAGCTGTATATTAATTAGGAAAAAGGTACGTAGATTTTTTTTATTAAAATAAATAGTGCCATCATCCACATACAGAAAGAGAAGGGACAATGTAAATGAAACAGTTGTATCACTTTAACCCATTCCCGACCAGCCGCCGCAGTTATACTCCGGCAGGTTGGCTCCCCTGGGCGAGCCATCATAGCTGTACGTCAGCTCTTTAAGACTCTATAGCAGGCGTGCGCGCGCTCGCAGCATGTCACCGGGGGCCGATGCGTGTGCCCGGCGGGTGTGATGATCGCCGGGCACCCGCGATCGCTCGTGACAGAGTGAGAACTGGGATCTGTGTGTGTAAATCCCACTTCTGTCAGGGGACAGAGGACAGATCATGCGTTCCTACTAAGTAGGAACAACGATCTGTCTCCACCTCTAGTCAGCCACATTTCCCCCCACAGCTAGAACACATCTAGGGGACACAGTTAACCCCTTGATCGCCCCTTAGTGTTAACCCCTTCCCTGCCAGTGACATTTATACTGAAATCAGTGGCTATTTTTAGCTCTGATCACTGTATAAATGTCAGTGGTCCTAAAAAAGTGTCAAAAGTGTCCGATCTATCCATCGCAATGTCGCAGTCCTGATAAAAATCGCAAATCACTGCCATTACTAGTAAAAAAAATAATAATAATAAAAATGCAATAAATCTATCCCCTATTTTGTAGACGCTATAACTTTTGCGCAAACCAATCAATATACGCTTATTTATACGCTTATTTTTTTTTACCAAATATATGTAGAAGAATACATATCGGCCTAAACTGATGAAGAAATTCTTTTTTTTTTTTTGTTTTCGTTTTTTGGATATTTATTATAGCAAAAAGTACAAAATATTGTGTTTTTTTTTTTCAAAATTGTCACTCTTTTTTTGTTTATAGCGCAATAATAAAAAACGCAGGGATGATCAAATACCACCAAAAGAAAGCTCTATTTGTGGGGAAAAAAGGATATAAATTTTGTTTGGGTACAACATTGCACGACTGCGCAATTGTCAGTTAAAGCAACACATTTGTCTTATGGTGATGTATCACACTGCCAAACAGCTCCAAGAAAAAAGTTTTTTATTTATATATATATATAATTTTTTTCTTTCTAAAATTTCTCCCAAAATCATTGGTTTTATCTGTAGTTTATATTTATAGACACATGCTTTAGTATTCTACGTGTTTTGTAGCTTCCTTATTTTTTACAGCTTGAAATTCATACTAACATGTATGGAGGCACGGGGCATCGGGAGCCGGAGACACAAGTGTGTGGTGACCTTCCCAAAGAGCATCATGCTATTTTATAGCAGATTAACTATGGGGAAGTGGATGTGAAAGCTACAGACCACAGCCTCTGGGCTTTTAATGGACCAGGGAAATGGATCCTCCTGACAGTGAAATTGGGAATTGTAACGTAACCTTGCAAGTAAATGTTTCCTTTTTTCACTCAGATTAATATAAAAAATAGTAATACAGTGCCTTGTAAAAGTATTTCACCCCCCTTGGCATTTTTCGTGTTTTCTTGCCTCACAACCTGGAATTAACATGGATTGTTTGAGGATTTGCATCATTTAATTTACAGAACATGCCCACAACTTTGAAGATGTTTTTTTTTTTTTTTTTTATTTATTACTATTGTGAAGCAAACAACAAATAGGACAAAATAACAGAAAAAGTCATTGTGCATAAATATTCACCCCCCTAAAGTTAATACATTGTAGAGCCACCTTTTGCGGATTTCAAAGCTCCAAGTCGCTTTGGATAAGTCTCTATGAGCTTGCCACATCTTACCACTGGGATTTTTGCCCATTCCTCCTTGCAAAACTGCTCCAGCTCCTTCAAGTTGGATGCTTTGCGCTTGTGAATAGCGATCTTTAAGTCTGACCACAGATTTTCTATTGGATTGAGGTCTGGGCTTTGACTAGGCCATTCCAACACATTTACATGTTTCCCCATAAACCACTCAAGTGTTGCTTTAGCAGTGTATTTGGGGTCATTGTCCTGCTGGAAGGTGAACCTCCGTCCTAGCCTTAAATCACACACAGAGTGGTACAGGTTTTGCTCAAGAATATCCCTGTATTTAGCACCATCCATCTTTTCCTCAACTCTGACCAGTTTCCCAGTCCCGACTGCTGAAAAACTTCCCCACAGCATGATGCTGCCACCACCATGTTTCACTGTGGGGATGGTGTTCTTTGGGTGATGTGATGTGTTGGGTTTGCGCCAGACATAGCATTTTCTTTGATGGCCAAAAAGTTCAATTTTAGTCTCATCAGACCAGAGCACCTTCCTCCATACATTTTGGGAGTCTCCCACATGCCTTTTTGCAAACTCAAAACGTGCCATTTTGTTTTTTGCTGAAAGTAATAGCTTTCTTCTGGCCACTCTGCCATAAAGCCCAACTCTATGGAGCGTACGGCTTATTGTCGCCCTATGCACAGATACTCCAGTCTCTGCTGTGGAACTCTGCAGCTCCTCCAGAGTTACCTTAGGTCTCTGTGCTGCCTCTCTGATTAATGCCCTCCTTGCCCGGTCTGGGAGTTTTGGTGTGCGGCCGTCTCTTGGCAGGTTTGCTGTTGTGCCATGTTCTTTCCATTTGGTTATGATAGATTTGATGGTGCTCCTAGGGATCATCATAGATTTGGATATTTTTTTATAGCCTAACCCTGACTTGTACTTCTCAACAACATCGTCCCTTACTTGTTTGGAGAGTTCCTTGGTCTTCATGGCAGTGTTTGGTTAGTGGTGCCTCTTGCTTAGGTGTTGCAGCCTCTGGGGCCTTCCAAAAAGGCGTGTATATGTAATGACAAATCATGTAACACTAATGCCCCGTACACACGGTCGGATTTTCAGACGGAAAATGTGTGATAGGACCTTGTTGTCGGAAATTCCGACCGTGTGTGGGCTCCATCACACATTTTCCATCAGATTTTCCGACACACAAAGTTTGAGAGCAGGCTATAAAATTTTCCGACAACAAAATCCGTTGTCGAAATTTCCGATCGTGTGTACACAAATCTGACGCACAAAGTGCCACGCAGAATAAATAAAGAGATGAAAGCTATTGGCCACTGCCCTGTTTATAGTCCCGACGTACGTGTTTTACGTCACCGCGTTCAAAATGATCGGATTTTCCGACAACCTTGTGTGACCGTGTGTATGCAAGACAAGTTTGAGCCAACATCCGTCGGAAAAAAATCCTAGGATTTTGTTGTCGGAATGTCCGATCAATGTCCGACCGTGTGTACGGGGCATTAGATTGCACACAGGTGGACATCATTTCACTAATTATGTGACTTCTTATGGTAATTGGTTGCACAGAGATTTTTATGGGCTTCATAACAAAGGGGTGAATACATACGCACATGCCAATTATCATTTTTTTATTTCTGAAAAATAGTTTTATGTATATATTTTTCTAATTTTACTGCACCAACTGTCTGTATTGTGTTCTGATCCATCACATATAATTCAGATTAAAAAAACTTTGAACTAAAGGCTGTAATGTAACAAAATATGTAAAAAGCCAAGGGGGAGGTGAATACTTTTGCAAGGCACTGTACATATTAAAAATATTTTAGTCTTTTTATTCAGCCAGCAGGGGGAGCTTTAGTGTCCTTTTCACATCAGTGGTATTTCTTTTCTTTTCAGCTCTGCCGATTGAACCCCCCTGTATGCAGAACTCAGTAAGATCAGAGCAGTAATTCATTACTTATCAGATGATTCAGTCTAGGGTTTCAAAAGACAAAGAGAGCTTCAAAGCATGATTCTCTTGTAATATTATACAGGATTTAGGGACAACAGTTAACACTGGAGAGCGCATGTTCTCCCTGTGTCTGTGCGGGTTTCCTCTGGGTACTCTGGTTTCCTCCCACACTCCAAAAACATGCTAGTATGGTACTTGGCTCCTGTCTAAATTGGCCCCTAGTATGTATGAATGTGAGTTAGGGGCCTTAGACTGTAAGCTCCTAGAGGGCAAGGTCTAATGGGAATGTACAACATACATGTAAAGAGCTGCTTAAATTGTTGGCGCTACTTAAAGTGGTTGTATACCACGCTTTCACATTTTTACCTACAGGTAAGCCTATAATAAAGCTTACCTATAGGTAAAATGAATATCTCCTAAACCTGTACAGTTTAGGGGATATTCATCTTGCATGCAGCCGCTGACATCAGCGGTGCATGCCCTCTGAAGGTCCAGCGGGTGCTGCCGGAAAATCAGAGCTCCTTGACGGAAAAAGAACTCTCGCATGCATGCGTGGGAGTGATGTCATTGCGGCTCTGGCCACTCACAGAGCTGGAGCCGCGAACCCGGAAGAAACGCTGAGGGAATATGTCAGCTCCCTCAGCGGTGACCAGGAGGTGATGCCGGTGCTTTGTTCTAAGGTAAGTATTTCATAATGAGCTAGTATGCAGTGCATACTAGCTCATTATGCCTTTTGCCTTACAGTGTTTTTCTCAGTTTTTTTTTTTTTTGCGGGTATACAATCGCTTTAAGTACCTGTAATAAATACAGTTGTGCTCATAAGTTTACATACCCTGGCAGAATTTATGATTTCTTGGCCATTTTTTCTGAGAATATGAATGATAACACAAAAACATTTCTTTCACTTATGGTTAGTGTTTGGCTGAAGCCATTTATTATCAATCAACTGTGTTTACTCTTTTTAAATCATAATGGCAACAGAAACTACCCAAATGACCCAGATCAAAATTTACATACCCTGGTGATTTTGGCCTGATAACATGCACACAAGTTGACACAAAGGTGTTTGAATGGCTATTAAAGGTAACCATCCTCACCTGTGATCTGTCTGCTTGTAATTAGTGTGTGTGTATAAAAGGTCAATGAGTTTCTGGACACCTGGCAGACCCTTGCATCTTTCATCCAGTGCTACACTGATGTTTCTGGATTCTGAGTCAAGGGGAAAGCAAAATAATTGTCAAAGGATCTGCGGGAAAAGGTAGTTGAACCGTATAAAACAGGAAAGGGATATAAAAAGATATCCAAGGAATTGAGAATGCCAATCAGCAGTGTTCAAACTCTAATCAAGAACTGAAAAATGAGGTGTTCTGTTGAAACCAAACCACGGTCAAGTAGACCAACTAAACTGCCAGAAAAATAGTTTGAGATGCAAAGAAAAACCCACAAATAACTTCACGTGAAATACAGGACTCTCTGAAAACATGTGGTGTGGCTGTTTCAAGGTGTACAATAAGGAGGCACTTGAAGAAAGATGGGCTGCATGGTCGAGTCGCCAGGAGAAAGCCATTACTACGCAAATGCCACAAAGTATCCCGCTTACAATACGCCAAATAGCACAAAGACAAGCCTCAAACCTTCTGGCACAAAGTCATTATGAGTGATGAGACCAAAATTTAGCTTTTTGGCCACAACCATAAATGCTACATTTAGAGAGGAGTCAACAAGGCCTATGATGAAAGCATTCATCAGCCAGGAAACTGCGCATGGGACGTACTTGGACATTCCAACATGACAATGATCCAAAACACAAGGCCAAGTCCACCTGTCATTGGCTACAGCAGAATAAAGTGAGGTTTCTGGAGTGGCCATCTCAGTCTCCTGACCTCAATATCATTGAGCCACTCTGGGGAGATCTCAAACGTGCAGTTCATACAAGACAGCCCAAGAATTTACAGGAACTGGAGGCTTTTTGCCAAGAGGAATGGGCAGCTTTACCATCTGAGAAGATAAAGAGCCTCATCCACCAATACCACATAAGACTTCAAGCGTTCATTGATGTTAAAGGGGGCAATACTGGGGTATGTAAACTTTTGATCAGGGTCATTTTGGTATTTTCTGTTTTCATTATGATTTAAAAATTCTGCCAGGGTATGTAAACTTATGAGCACAACTGTATATTGTATGTAAAAAATAAAAAATTATATATACAATAGTTGAAACTAGTTAATAGCAAAAAATACTTTATTAACAACAAAAATCCAAGCTAAACAAATCATTTTCTAAATACAAGAGCCATGTGTATTTTTACCTGAATCTTGGTGTTTTTTTTTTTTTTTTTTCCGTATAACAGCTGTACTGACTAAATGAAAATCGTACGATCTGGTATCATACGAGGAAAATTTCCGATCGAAAAATATCGGATGAATTTTCGTGATCGGCTCTCGAAAGCTCTGTACTAACGATCCGATTATCGTACAATCGCGTCAAAAGCGGTATTTTTCGTCCGATTTTCGGACCGTGTGTACGGGCCATAACCAATCAGCGGGGGTCTAGCTTCTGTTTAAGAGAGGTAAAAGAAGGGCTTTGTAGACTCCAAATAAATGTCCCTGTCACTTTTAACAGAAAGGAAATAAGAACATGAAAAAAATAAGCCCATTCCATCACTTGTGTCTTGTTAGGTTTAAAATTCTTATAAAAAAAAAAAAAAAAAAATCTCAACTGTTTCTTATTGTGAATGGCAACAACAGTGCTAAAAAGTTGATTGATCTGTCAGAAGGGAAAAGCTTCAACCCTGGGAAGAATAACAAGTCCATGACAACGCGTAGTGTCTCTCCATGTGACGCTGGTCTAAAACTTGTTTCTGTCACTCACTTCTTATTTTTTCCTTGTATGCACTTTGAATACCCCCAGAATAATAACTGCCTAAAATGTCATTTAGAAGTATAAATTTAGACGCCAAGCTTCAGATTTTTACTTTTCCAAACCTTAATGGTCACAGCCAGCAGAAGCATTCAGCTGCGCTGCGTCCTCTAAGGTGCCACTTCAAGAAAACTTCCAGTTTAAGACAGAATAAAAAATATATATACAACATACAGTATAATGCAGTAAACAATTATGGCACTTGCAATTGCTTTTAAAGCAACAATGCTGCTAGGTTGAAAAACATTTGAGATTGTAAAAAGATGAAATTCAGTACTTACCTGTCTGGCAGGTGGCTAGTCCACCGTTTATTCACCAGAGCTAAAAGCAATATTAAACCCAAAACCAAAAATGTAATATATTGCAGCTTACCAATCAGTAGATGCGGTGGCTGCATTAGTTTCCTTTCTTTTAGACTTTTTCCCTCTGTTTTCACCTGGTGATCTGTCTAGTAACACACCTCCTTTATTAGGCTGCATTCACACCTGAGCATATCATTTTCAGGTGTTTTTTAGGGCGTTTTTCTGGCGTTTTTTTTCTAGCGTTTTTGCAGAGTTTTTCTGTACTTTTTGAGCTTCATGTGTTTTGCTTCAGGCGACAGAACGCTCAGATGTGAAGAAGGGCCATTTAAATTAATGGGATTTTGCTTGTTGGGCGTTTTTGAACTTTTGAGATGAGCGTTTTACGAGCTGAAAACGCTCAGGTGTGAATGCAGCCTTAGAGTGCCCCCACTCTGAATAAAGGATTGCAGGGGGCACCTTTGGACAGCAGCTTTGTCTGTCGGGGGGGGGAGTAGTAGATGGACTAGCAGATTTAGATACACTGACGAACTAAAGCCAAACTCCACCTTATGCCCTGTACACACGATCAGACTTTCCGACAACAAAACCGTGGATTTTTGTTCGAAGGTTGTTGGCTCCTACTTGTCTTGCATACACACGGTCACACAAATGTTGCCCAACAGTTACGAACGTAGTGGCATACAAGACGTACGTGGTATCTCCATTACGAACGCTAGTTTCACAAGACCGAGCGCTTCCGGCTCGTACTTGATTCGGAGCATGCGTGGACTTTTGTGTGACGGACTTGTGTACACACGATCGGAAAGTCCGACAACAAACATTTGTTGGTGGAAATTTTGAGAACCTGCCATCCAACATTTGTTGGCGGAATGTTCGACAATAAATGTTCGATGGAGCATACACACGGTCGGACTTACCGCCAACAAGCTCACATCCAACATTTCCCGTCGGAAAATCCGATCGTGTGTACGCGGCATGAGACTTAATCAGTTACAACAACAGATTTTTAAAGGTTTAAAAAGGTTTCTCTTTTGTTTCTGTTATAAAATTTTGCAAATAATTTTTTTTTATAAACTTCAGCCAAGATGTATTCTGCTACATTTCTTTGGTGCAAATACCCAAATTAGTGTATATTATTTAGTCTGTAGGAAAGAGTCCACAAAATATGGTATATATCTGAAAATTGATCAATCCTGATTTACTGATGGCCTATCTCATTTCTTGTGGCCCAAAAATGTTGGGACAGTACAAATACCCCCAAATGACCCATTTTTGAAATGTCCAAGGTATTTAGTAAGAGGAATGGCAAGTTTTTTGAAGTTGTAATTTTTTTTAGCATTACTAACTAGTGTGGCGGTGATCAGGGAAACTGGATTGTGACAGTACGAAAAAATAAAAAAACATTTTCAAAATGTTTTTAATTTGTTATTATTTTTCTTTTTCTTCTTTTTTTTTTAACACGCCTTGACCAGAACAATAAATGTTATCATAGTAACATTGTTCTATTGTTCTACTCTGGTGATCCGTACTTTTTTTTTTTTTTTTTTTCACATTATGTTTGCTTATAGCAATGATTTTTTTTGCTATAAGCAAGCATTTTACTAAATTAAATTGATTCATTCAGTTTATTTTGTTGTGATTAGCTGTGATTGGCCACAGCTGATCACAGATGGGCTGTGATTGTACAAGTCTGTACCATGTGATCACTGTGACAATCACAGCTAGCAACACAATTGTACACAATGAATGGCTTGAAAGGAAGCCATCCATTGTTTACAACGGTCATGTGACCTACTGTGATTGGTTACATAGTTACATAGGTAAGGTTGAATAAAGACAATAGTCCATCCAGTTCAACCTGTGTAGGTGTATGTGTGTCAGTGTCGGTAATCATTTCCCATATCCCTTTATGTTGTGTTCTTTAAGATGCACGTCTAATGCCCCGTACACACGGTCGGACTTTGTTCGGACATTCCGACAACAAAATCCTAGGATTTTTTCTGACGGATGTTGGCTCAAACTTGTCTTGCATACACACGGTCACACAAAGTTGTCGGAAAATCCGATCATTCTGAACGCGGTGACGTAAAACACGTACGTCGGGACTATAAACGAGGCAGTGGCCAATAGCTTTCATCTCTTTATTTATTCTGAGCATGCGTGGCACTTTGTCCATCGGATTTGTGTACACACGATCGGAATTTCCGACAACGGATTTTGTTGTCGGAAAATTTTATCTCCTGCTGTCCAACTTTGTGTGTCGGAAAATCCGATGGAAAATGTCCGATGGCGCCCACACACGGTCGGAATTTCCGACAACACGCTCCGATCGGACATTGTCCATGTCCACCGTGTGTACGGGGCATAAGAGTCTTTTAAAATTTTCAATACTCCCCACTGCCACCACCAATTGTGGAAGAGAGTTTCTTACCGCCCTGACAGGTAAAAAAAACCCTATACAGTTTAGGGTTCAACTGCTTCTCCTCCAATCTCATTGTGTGGCCCTGTGTCCTCTTACACCTTGAGACTGAATAGCTTTTTTCCTATGCTGGGATCACCATTAAGGTATTTGTAAATCGCTATCATATCTCCTCTCAAGAGTCAATACATTTAGTGCTTGTAGTTGTTCCTGGTAATTGAGGTCCTCCAGTCCCCTTATTAATTTAGTTGCCCTTCTTTTGACTCTCTCCAGTTCCAGCACATCCCTTCTGAGTATTGGTGACCAGAACTGGACAGAATACTCCAGATGTGGCCAAACCAGAGTTTTATAAAGTGGTAGGATTATAGTTTTATCTCTGGAGTATATCCCCTTTTTTATGCATGCTAATATTCTGCCACCTTTGTTAGCTGCAGCTTGACAATGCATGCTATTGCTCAGTCTATCTTCCACTAGGACCCCCAGATCTTTCTCCATCTTTGACTCCCCCAGAGGTTCTCCCCCTAGTGAGTAATTTGCATTTATGTTTTTAGCCCCCAAGTGCATTATTTTACATTTCTCCACATTAAACCTCATTTGCCATGTAGTTGCCCACGCCATTATTTTGTTCAGGTCTTTCTGTAAAATTTCTATATCCTACTGTGAAGTTATTGCCCTGCTTATTTTTGTGTCATCTGCAAAAACTGAGATTGATTTATTTATCCCATCCTCTATATATCATTTATCATTTATGAATAAATTCAACAGAATTGTTCCAAAGACAGAACCTTGGGGTACCCCACTTACCACTCCAGACCAGTCCGAGTAGACGTTATCTATCACCACCCTTTGGACACGAACCTGTAACCAGTTTTCTATCTATGAACAAACCCTATGGTCTATGCCTGCAGACCTCAACTTTCAGATTAGGCGTTTATGGTGAACTAGTTACAGCAGTCACATGGTACCGGCAGCGGGTCATCAGTCATTGGCTGTGTCCGCAGCTGAGGCGTGATTTGGGAGGACGTCCCACCCAGATCACTGAGAGTCCCATCCAGAGGTCATCTTGCTATAGACTGGGCAGGAAGTGGTTGTAAACCTCAGACATGAAATTTGAAGAAAGTATATCCCTCTATAGTGTGTACTTGTCTCAGTTAAGAGCACTAAGCCACCAGTGTGGCTTTTGAAATTGTGCTACTTCAACATGATTTCAAAGCCGCTGATCAGTGTGATTTGGATGTGTGACTTCATTGCTGCTTGCAACCAAAGTCAATGCAATGAGATCGCAGAAAAGTAATGCAGGAACCTTTTTCAAAGGTGCTGCTACTTGAGTCGCAACGATTTGAAGGGTTCCATTGCCGCAAATGGGGTGCAACTTGTCATGCGATTTTTAACCAGGGCTAAGTGTCATTTCACTTTCAATGATAATGGTAAACAGACAGAGAGGGTGAATCTCCTTTACGGCAACACAACAATAAAAACTGACAGGTGTTCAGGGTGGCACAGTGGTGTACTGGTTAGCAATTTCACCTAGCAGGCAAAAAGGGTCGCTGGTTCAAATCCCAACCATGACACCACCTGCCTGGAGTTTGCATGTTCTCCCTGTGCCTGCATGGGTTTCCTCTGGGTACTCCGGTTTCCTCCGACGCTCCAAAGACATGCTGGTAGGTTAATTGGATTCTGTCTAAATTGGCCCTAGTATATGAATGTGAGTTAGGGACCTTAGCTTGTAAGCTCATTGAGGGTAGGGACTGATATAAATATATAATATATATGTAAAGTGCTGAGTAAATTGACAGCGCTATATAAGTACCTGAAATAATAATAATCCCTCTCCATTATATCGAAAAGAGGAAAAAAAAAAGTTTTGCCTCTAGTTATACTTTAACTTTTCTAAATTTTAGGAGTTTTACATGTAGTGGGATATTTCTCCAAATCCATAGCCTGATAATTTCTACCCATGCCAATTAGAGCCATGCCATTTACTATAGACATTGATAAAAAGTACAATGGTATATATTCTGTGCCAGTAGCCGATACGTTGTTTTAGCTCTAATACAAAATAATCTGTTAGAACCTAAAAACACTCCTGTGAAAAGCTTCACCTAATAGCTGTCATTTTCTGACTTCCAGGCCATGTTCCAGGGAGGTGAAGCTGACCAAAATCAGCTTCACTGAGAATTTCACACAGGAATTTTGATTAATGATAGATTATTTCCAAAGCTACAGAGCAGAAAATTTCCACATCTAAAATGGGCCTCCGAGCCAACGTAAAGCCATTTTTTGGAACAGAATCCATTTATGTAGGCCTACAGAAATGGATATCTCCCAAGATTTACTGCCAGTGGAAAGTTTTAATAGTTTTGATTTAATTAACATAATTTGAAAACATTGTGGTTTTGTCAGCCATTCAGCTACACTTTGCACCACATGTTTTCTACGTTTTCAGATGACTCAGTCCTTTCTGTTTATGAACAACCTCGGCCACGGTGAAAAGCCAAACCCAGGTTGGATTTTGGGAAAATAAGCATGCACATCCAGTGCTAGATCATAAGACCAAGACTGCCTTATAGTTCAGAGATGATATATTTTTTTCTTTAGAGACACTTATTGCCTTTCCATGTCCTAAAGTGAGGATTTTTTTTTTGTCCAGCTTATTGTAAAGAATTAACCAAAATTGTTTTATGTGGGCATTGCTGACCTCCTGCTTACTGAGCAACCGTGTTGGTCCTCTGGTTACATTCCTTTCTGAGTCACTGATCCAGAGCAAGCATGTAGATCAAATTATGATTTAAGCTTTAAGATTCAGATGGCATTGTACCAGAAATATCCAAATGACAGACCAGGCAACCAGTATTTCCAAAGTGGGGGTTAGCAATGGCAGCCCACCTATATATCTCAAGACAAGTTTAATTTAAAACTGAACTTCCCCCTTGCCCCCACCCATAGGTTAGTTAAAAAAAAAGAACAAAAAAAAAAAATGTAATGCCCATGGCCATATAACAAGCCAGGTACCAAGTCTTCCGTTTTCTTCCCGACCAAAGAGGAAGGTCCTTCTTTGAATGTCTATGCCACATAATGTGTACACTTTCTATTGGTCCTCTTAGGATCAAGAACAGTGGTCTCCAAACTGCAGCTCAAGGGCTGGATGTGGCCCTTTGCTTGCCTTTATCCGGCCCTTGGGGCACTATTTTTCCCACTGACACCAATGATGGGGCACTATTGATCTTTTATTGAAAAGAATCAAGCAACCAATTTTATACAAAAGTAAAAAACAAAACCATAGTACAAAACTTCAACAGAAATCCAAGGAATACACATCCATGTTCAGAATATATACAATATATACATAATCCACTACCAAAATTATTTACATAAAGCAGCAGAGAGGGCCTAAGAGGCACAACCCATCACCTATGTACGCAGCCATTTATCAAAAATTAATCCAAAAAATAATCTAGGGTGAAAAGAGACAGACAGCCACACCCGGGAAAGAGACTCCTGGCAGTCAGGGAGGCTTGAAACCCCTCCACGCCTTCAACCAAGCCCCCTGACTGCGCTTGTCCCTCTCAAGTACCCGAATCTTCTCCACCTCATGCAAAATGTCATACACCACCACCTGAACAGGAAGGATTTTACGCCGAATGCAGACCTGACACCGTGCGTTCCAAGTGAAATAACGGACTACTATGCTAACTAGAAAAAGTGTATCTAAACAAAAAAAAACACCAGTATTGAATGCTCCATACACCCACTCAGCATAACCCAGCCTGGAGAGGAAAGGGACACCGAGGGCCCGCCCCACCTGTTTGTACACCTCTATGTTAAAAGGGCAATGAAGCAGAAAATGGTCCATAGTCTCCTCCTCACCTGCACACTCCTCCCGAGGACAGCTACGATCCATCCCACTGCGGAATTTCAAATTGCCCCGAACATAGAGCCTCCCATGGAAGCACATCCAGGCCAGATCCCTGAATTTAGGAGGTACTCTGTCCAAATTAATAAGTCTTAACCCTGCCCTCAAAACTGGGCCTGGGCAATCCCTTAAGGCCAGTGGGTCATGAAAGACTTCGCTCAAGACTCGACTCATAAGGACTTTCCTCGGAACCGATCTGAGATCTTCAGCCGACAATCGCCACTGCCGTAGTAACTTCAGGCACGGAGCGACATAGGCTGGTAGCTGACCACGATGACCCCTGAGATTCTTCACTTGGCCACCTTCTTCCCAAAGTCGTAGAAAAGGCCTAAACCAAGATCTAAATATGCCTGCCCATCCAGGAGGTTCCACTGCAAGCATATTACCAATATTAAACTTGAGAAAAAGCAGTGAAAAGAAAAGAACTGGGTTGACCATACCTAAGCCACCCTCCCTCCTGGATAGATAGGTGACATTCCTCTTGATGGGGTTCAGTCTGTTCCCCCACAACATCTGGAAGAACACACTACTGACCCTAGCATAGAGAGACACTGGCAAGATGCAGACAAAGCTGACATACAAGAAGATCGGAATCAGGTAAGTCTTAATCAGATCAACCCTTTCCCTCATAGATAACTTCCATCTCTTCCAGCTGACAACCTTAGTATTGGCAATTTCCAGTCTGCCTTCCCAGTTTTTGAGGCCATAATCGCCGGGTCCAAATTCAATGCCTAGAATCTTAATTCTTTCCTGGGGCACTGGAACGGTGTCCGGGAGATCAAAACCCTCACCTTCCTTTCCCATCCAGAAAACTTCACTCTTTTCCTGATTGATCTTGGAGCCTGATGCTTCAGAATACCGTGATGTCAGAGAGACCACCTCCTCTGCTTCATCCGCCCCAGTGACAATCACAGACACATCGTCCGCATAGGCAACAACCCTCAAAGGCGGCTCACCCGGGAGCCCCACTGGCACCCCACACAACATGCTGCTCTCTAGCCTCCTGATGAAGGGGTCGATTGCAAACACATAGAGCAGGGGACTCAGGGGACAACCCTGGCGCACCCCGGAGCCAACCTCAAAGGACTGCCCAACCCAACCATTAACAAGAGGAAAGCCTTCTGCCCCCTTATACAAGACTTTTAACCAATCGACAAAATCACCCGGCAGACCGTACTTACTAAGGAGCAACCACAGGTACTCATGGTTAACACGATCAAAAGCTTTTGCCTGATCCAATGTCAGCAAATACTTTCCCCAGCCTGCAGCCCTGCACCGCTCCAAGGCCTCCCGGACAGCTAAAACTGCTGTGAAGGTGCACCTACCCTGGACCGAACAGTGCTGATGGCGAGAAAGCAAAGACTCTGCTACTGACGATAGGCGCCAGAAAAATATCTTTGCCAGTATCTTTCTATCGACATTAAGAAGGCTGATGGGGCGCCAATTCTCAATCATCGAAGGATCTTTACCCTTTGAAAGAAGAATCACAGCTGAGTGCCTCATGGAAGGGGGAAGTACCCCCTCAGCAAGGCAACTGTTAAAAACCTCTACCAAATGTGGGGCCAGAATAGACTTAAAAGCTTTGTAAAACTCAGCCGTCAAGCCATCCGGTCCAGGTGACTTTTTGATGGCAAGCTGTTCAATTTCCCTTATCACCTCTTCAACTGTGATCTCCTCTGTCAAATTCATCAATGGGACATCTTCATCATTTAGACCTGGAGTAGAGTCCAAAAAGCTTTCCATCTTGTCACGGTCAAGCTCTTTCCTCCCAAGAAGGTCAGCATAAAAGGACCTCACGACCTCCAGAATCCCTGACCTGGACTTTGTCAAGGAACCTGTACTGTCCTTAAGGCCAACGACCGTTTTAACTGCTACACCTTGTTTGCAGTTCTGGTAAGGGTCAGGCAAGTGGTACTTCCCATAGTCCCTCTCCAGAACCAAAGAGGCATGCCGGTCATATTGACACTTCCTGAGAAGGAGTTTCACTTCGGAGATTTCCCCAGGATCTCCTCCTCTCGAGACAAGAATATCCAGCTTCCTCCGTAAACGTTGGTAGGTCATGTATTTATTAAACTGCTTTCTATTGGCTAGGCCCCTGAAGAATCCAGCGATCCTCTTTTTGGTCAGCTCCCACCACTCAGCCTTGCTGCTACAAAAGTCCAGGATGGTCACCTGTGCCTGAAAGAATTCCTCAAAGGATTGTCTAACATGTTCTTCCTTGAGTAGAGTCGAATTCAGTCTCCAGATGCCCTTACCCCTCTGAGGGGCGTCTGAAGCATTCAGGACCACAGATCGCATACAGTGATCAGAGAACTCTACTGCCCGCACCACTGGGGGTGAGAAAGCAGAGGTCTCCTTCAAAAAAAAACTATCTATTCTACTCTGACTATTACCTCGATGAAAGGTGAACCCGGTGTCATCCGGGAGGTGCTTAATGTGCACATCCACAAGACCAGCATCCCTAACCATACTATTTAAAAAAACGCTATCATATCCCAGCCTGTCCTTGAAGTCCTTCCTGTCCTTGGGCCTAGTTACTGTATTAAAGTCACCTCCAAAGACCACTTGCCGGGATGTAAAAAGAAATGGCTTGATCCTTGTAAAAAGGCACTTCCTGTCCCACTTTGTGTGCGGCCCATAAACATTAATTAGGCGCAGGTCCTGCCCTCCCACAAGGACGTCTAGGACCATACATCTCCCAATCTCCACCTCAATAACCCGCCGGACAGTTACCATGCCGGTTTTAAACAACACCGCCACACCGCCGCAAGAGACCAGTAAGATGAACCATACCTCCACTCTCTCTTGGCCATATGAATATCTGCCAAGGAGGTGAGCCTAGTCTCTTGCAAAAATAAAATTTCAGCATCTAATTGGCTGAACAAAAAGAAGGCCATAGAACGAGCTCTTACTGACTTAATGCTGGCGACATTTATTGTCACCACTTTTAACGGAGGGGGAACCGCCATTTGGGTTATTGGGTGGATTGCTTCTTAGCTCCCCTCTGCTGCTTATCACCAGATGCCTCTCTCTTTCTTGAGGCCGCCTCAAACTCCATTTCGGAATCAGAACTTCGCTCCGAAGAAGCTCCAGATGAAGAGATATCCCAATTAGAGGACCTATAACGGTTGGAGACAGGCACTGGAGCCTGTTCCGTCCTCACCACCTGCTTCTTCCGCTTCCCAACCTTCCTCCTCTCCTCCAGGTACTGCAGGTCAGCTTCAGAGATGCCCTCATCTCTTACTTTTTCCTGTGAAGTCTTCACAGAAGACTTCTTTACAGAGGAAGAAGCAACCTTTTTAGTACCCACTACCACTCCTGGTGGGGGGGTGCTCCCTTTGAATCAGACTTAGGAGGGGTAGACTCCTGGGGGGGAACTGACTCGGGGGGCACAGACTTGGAAGGTTCTGACACAAGAGGAGGGGATACAGTAGGCTGGGGGGACACAGAGACAGATACAGAAGGAATACTTACAGACACAGGAGGGGTGGCAACAGGAACTGGGGAGGGACCCTGAGCAGGACCAGGGGAGTCAGTCACCGCAGAGGAGGATGGTACACCAGGGGCATCACCCTCCATCCTGTCCAGCCTTGACAAGTCATCTATTACCTCCTTCTCCATATTGTGCCAGGCTTCAGGACATCTGCTGTAGGGGTGGCCAAGGCGCAGGCACAGGTTGCACCTGATCATCTCGGTGCAGTCCTTAGCCATATGACCCTGACCCCGACACACTGAACATATCAAGGCTGAACAGGAGGAACTCAAATGCCCCTTTTCTCCACAGCGGTGACACAGCTTCGGCTGACCAGGGTAAAAAATAGTCATCCTATCCCTCCCTATAAAAGCTGAGGAGGGCAGGTGACGGACAACATTCCCGTCCCTGGCCAACCTCACTGTTACTGACCAACCCCCAGTCCAGATGTTACGCTCATCAAGGATTTTGCTGGGCTTAGTCAAAACCTCACCATAGTTCCTTAACCAGACCTCTAGGTCCCGAGCAGGAACACTCTCATTGGTGAGTATGATGGTGATCTTTTTCATCGTTGACCTTTGCGAAACCGCAACTGGGGCCAGACCTTCCCATTCAGGTCTTGACCTGCACCGAGCCTCATATCGCTCCCAGAACAGGTCAAGACCCTCTGGCCTGGTGAAACTAATGGTATAATCCCGTGTCAAAGCTACATGTATTAGAGCATACAGATCGTTTGCCCCAAAACCCATCTCCAGAATCAAATCCACCACCGCACGCCATGCTGGAGGGATTGCACCACCTTCCCATTTGAGAATTACCACATTCCTTCTCGGACCCCCAGCAGAAGCCAGAGACCCAAGACCAGATCCCGGGGTGCCCAAAGTGGTAGGCTGCAGGGGGAAACCCCGCTTGGGGGCGGAGCTACCAGGAGCAGAGCGTACCACCTGAGCAAACGTGGGTTTATCAGGGCCAAGGCCCCACACTGAAGTCACAGTAGTCTGTACATTACTATTATCATTCACTGCTTGAACGGAGTTGGTAGGACTGTCTATCACACTTGAACTGGGACCATTGTTCATCACACTTGTACTGAGATGATTTTTATCAGTCACACAAACATCCACATTCTCATCAGGAATAGTCACAGTTTCTGCTGCAATACCAGCTGTCTCCTGAAGCTGTGCTGTAGAGTCTTCAGCAGGTCTGGGGCAAACAGCTTTAGACTCAGCTAAAGGGGGGTTAATTGGCTCTGCTGAATCTTGTAGTTCATCTGCAGGAATGTCATTTTTTAAACGCAAACTTTGCTGCACTGCAGCATCAGCAGGCACAGCATTGCTACACATAGGACTAGCAGCCTGATTGTCACTGGGCACATTGTCTGTATCAGTCACAAAAACTGTTTTATGCACCACATGGGGCTTGACGGGCTTTACCTTGTCAGGCACATTATCTGTCATGTCCTCCTCATGGAACACCAGCCGATCACCCCGCAAAGGAGACTCCATTACCTGGATTACCCTGAGCATGCCTCCTGGGTCCTCGGAAGGCATGGGGCTGCTTACCTCTCCCTGAGGGGGCAGGGGGTCTGAACTGGGGGTCTCCTCCTCCACCTCCATCTTTGTCATCCTGGCAAACCTTCGGTCATTGCAAAATTTTTCTTTGAAGGGCCCATCTCTGCCTTCCATCATGGCCACAATGGTTTCTTGGTGTTCCACCCGGACCTTGGCCAGTTGGATCTCCGGATCCATGGATCCACGTTTCTGGCTGTGTAAGCCCTCACGCTGCTTTCTCAATCGCTTCAGCTCCGCTCTGAGCTTGTACAGCTTGTCTCTTTCTCTATTCAGGACCTTAATCCCGGCCACCACTCGCTCCCGGATGGCTTCCGAACCTTCATCTTCACCAGGGGTAGAGAGATCCCCAGCCATGGCTTGTACAGAGGAAGGCATGTTACCTGATGGCCCAGGAGATGGCTGGGAGCTTCCAGCAGGAGAGGCCCTGCTGGCCTCCATGGCTTCCCCAGAAAGGAGCCAGGAGAGCTGGGATAGATTTCTCCACCACTCCCCTCTCACACGGATCACCTAGAGCAGCTCCAGAGACACCTTCCTCCTGACACACCTGTGCTCCAATGATGGGTGGGGCACTATTCCTCCCACTGACGTCAATGAAGGGGCACTATTACCTCCACTGACACCAATGATGGGGTACAATTTTTCCCACTGATACCAACAATGGGGCACTATTCCTTCCCATGATAGCAATTATGGGGCACTATTCCTCCCACTGACACCAATGAAAGGGCACAATTTTTCCCACTGATACCAACAATGGGGCACTATTCCTTCCCCTGATAGCAATTATGGGGCACTATTCCTCCCACTGACACCAATGAAAGGGCACAATTTTTCCCACTGATACCCACAATGGGGCGCTATTCCTCTCACTGACACCAATGAAGGGGCATTGTTTATTCCCATTGACGCGGGGCATTTTCTACTGGCCCCCTCAAAGTCTAAAGGACAGTAAACTGGCCGTTTGTTTGGAAAGTTTGGAGACCCCTGATCTAGAAGACTGCATGGGTATGATGATATTAGCAAAATGGAACCGGCTGTCACTCCTGGAAGCGCCGCAGTGTGGCCATAGCTTCTTCGTTTTTGTTTTTGTTTTCTTTAAACATGCTGATTTGGTGCCTTTCTTGAAAGTTGACTTTAAACTTTAAGAAGAGATTTGCTTATAACTGCAGCAAAATCCATGACTTAGGCTTTTAGTGTTTTGAGTTGTTGATCCTACATATTAATTTGACTGATAGGAGGTAGTAGTTAGCTGTACTGCAAAGTTAAAGAAAACCTGTATTCATAAAATACCAACAAAATAGCCCTCACATGCACACTAGGGCCAATATTTAAAATTAGTGCCCCTGCCTGCCAGAACCACAACACAGAAATAAGAAAAAATTTGTGTAGTGCCCTCTTCTAGTTTTTGGCTTCACTGTAGTGAGTGGAGCAGTGATTGATTGTTTTGGTCTGGTTTCCAAGCTGGGGGGAAGGGGGTGCATCCCCCGAAACACATTAGCTTCCCGGCATTGTGGTGCATTGGATGGGGTAACACTTCACCATCACTGACCTGTTATCGGTGTGATACAATGTATTGATTGTGTTCCTCTTTTGTGAGTGTGCATTTGGTTTTACTGTTAATTTTTTAATAAATTCTTTTGGTAATGCACTAGACGTTTTGCGCCCTCTTGTTTGTGTTTCTTCCAAGCTGGGATGCCCCGTACACACGATAGGATTTTCCGACAACAAATGCTTGATGGGACCGTTTGTAGGCTCCATCGGACATTTTCCGTCGGAATTTCCGACAAACAAAATTTGAGATCTGGATACTCAAATTTTCCGACAACAAAATCCGTTGTCGGAAATTCCGATCGTGTGTACACAATTCTGACGCACAAAATTCTATGCACGAAAATTCCACGCATGCTCGGAATCAAGCAGAAGAGCCGCACTGGATATTGAACTTCATTTTTCTTGGCTCATCGTACGTGTTGTACGTCATCGCGTTCTTGACGTTCGGAATTTCCGACAACATTTGTGTGACCGTGTATGTGCAAGGCAAGTTTGAGCCAACATCCGTCGGAAAAAAATCCCGGATTTTGTTGTCGGAAAATCCTATCGTGTGTTCAGGGCATTAGAGTATAGGGCAGGGAGTGTCAAATGACCAGCATAAATATCTATCATGCTCCAGCCAGTCCCCGAAAGAAGGTGTCCAGAAGGTAGCTAAGGAGGTGATAAATGTTTGGGAGGCCTTTCCAGAGTGTTCTTTCACTCAAGGACAGTTCCAGTTCTTCTGGGGCTGCTGCCACTGGGAAAGTGAGCTACTGGAACAAGGATTGCAGTCTGGGTCTCAGCTGGAGCTGGGTTGAGGGCCTGCTGTAGTTTGCTAATGGACTTTTGCTGGAAGGGATTATCCCAAAGTCCTGGTCAGGAGAAGGATATTTTTATCTCTGTCACTGAGGGATCTACCTGTGGATGATGAATGGCAGACAGCTCTGGGGACATTGTGAGTGAGACCTGCTTTGGGACTGTAGTGTAAGATGTTCCTGTAAGGATTTCCTATCAGGAAGTTATCTCACTGATTGCTATTATTGTTTTGGAGTATCCTGTGACCCTAAACCCCTCTCCTGCTCAAGTTCTTCAGCAATAAATAGCAAAAAGACATCCCGTAGGCTGAGCCATTATTGTCGGTGTGCGTGACACTGTGCAAGTGACTGGCAGCCTCTGTACTGCTGTAGGAGACCTGGGTATATTCTCAGTGGTGTGAGCGCTACAATTGCTTCAGTAGAGTTAGCGTAGGGCTAGGACCCTTCTCTGCTGTCTGTTTCCCTGTTGCCGATTTTCCCAAATTTCCTGTCTGGTCAAACCATTGTCAGCTTGACAGAAAGTGAGGAGAAAGCTCCCAAATGGAGCCCTGAATAGCAGTACAATTCTGACAGGGGTTCTGCTCCTTCCCCACTCAATCCAAAACTGAAAAGAAAAGTTTTACAACATACACTTTAATCAAGGCAGACATAACAAAAACACAAATGGTTGCGGTTATATAATCATTAAAAATGAATTGGTGACCCTGCTACTGAGTCATTTAGAGGATATAGAAGGAGACCGGTATGTTAAATTGTGCCTTACTTACTCGCTATTTTATGCTAGAAGGGAAATCTTGCTTAAATGGAAGCAGAAGAAGGCCCCATACAAGGACTCGTGGCAAAAGACGATCAATAATGTGCTACCACTTTACCGAATCACTTATGAGAGTAGAAACTGTCCACAGAAGTTTGATAAAGTGTGGTCGAATTGGGTTGATGCATGCGGCTGAACCCTGGTTGACGGGGGGTCGCCTCTGTTGAAGACCTATTTTTGGAGGTCTCCTTGCCCGGGCTGCCCCCCCCCCCCCCGGGCCATTGTCGATACCCCCACACCTTGTTGAGTGCCCCCATAGCAAGCCGTTTGTTATGGGAGCACTCTTGTGTGCACGCTCCTGAGCCCCTGCTCCCTCGTCACTGGCTGTTATTGCCAGCAGCAGGAGCCAATGGCTTATGTTGCTGTATCTGAGCCAATGAGGATGGAGAGAGCTGAGAAAGACTTGGTTCTTGTACATATCGCTGGATTGAGAGTGGGCTCAGGTACAAATTTAGGGAGGGCTCCGGGGGAAGCTGCATGCATACATTTTTTGAATGCAGTAAGGTAAAAAAAAATGTTCTGCCTTTACAACCACTTTAACTTCTATGAGTCCCAAAATGAATAAACACATACAAAAAAGGTGCTTGTGAGGGTGTGTTGGTACCATTCCCAATTAAGCCCTCCCCATAGATAAATAGTGAGTTACATTAGGAAGTGGGAGGAGTCTGGGCAGAGAGTTGAGAGGAGTGGAGTGGGACTCTGCTGCTGGCCCCCATGGGACTTGTGGGGCCTTATCTGCAGAAATGTAGTGCTTCCAGTGTTTGGGATTCCCCAGCTAGAATGTAGCTGGAGGGGTCCTAGTGCCCCAGTTAGGAGAAAGTTGGAGACACAACATAGATGGTCTAACCTGGGAAAGTGTTGGCGACCGCTACCATAATGGTGAAAAAGCTGTATGTCCCAAAGTTGTATGCCCTGAAGTTGTTTGCCCTGAAGTTGTTTGCCCTGAAGTTGTTTGCCCTGAAGTTGTATGCTCTGCAGTTGCATGCCCTGAAGTTGCATGCCCTGAAGTTGCATGTCCTGAAGTTGCATGCCCTGAAGTTGCATGCCCTGAAGTTGTATGCCCTGAAGTTGCATGCCTTGAAGTTGCATGCCCTGAAGTTGACCTCTTGGCAGTTGCCTACCTTGAAATTATGCACGTAAAGCTTTGAAAATGTATTGTACTTCTTCTTACTACTAGTGGCCTATCATTGCAACTGGTACCTGGCTGTGTTGGGAAGAAGTGTCAGACATGGTATTATACATATGCTGGTGAATGTACGCTATTTGACTCCCTCTGGAAGCAGGTATTCACATCAACATAAATTAGGGCAAGAATCCTAGTGGCGGTACCTGGGAGTAAACGTTATGGCCAACATTCTATTGGCACTACAGTCTGCAGTGCACTGCACAGATGCACAGGCTCTATGACATTGCCTTTAATGACACATGCATTTTAGCATGTTCTGAAGCTTGCACTAAAATGTGAATGTATGAACAGGTCCATAGGATAATAAACTTAGGAGGAACGACTAATGACAGCAACCATGGCTGAGGCCATCACCCTGATCCTAGCAGCCATGAGTCACATACATGGATTGGGTGGCAAAGGATCTCAACCTCATGGGATTTCTGGAATCAGAGAGTTCCTAATTGCATTCTATCATCTTTCTCAGAGCCAGGAAACAAAACTAATATGGATTTTCAACAGCGCCTTCTCTGCTGCCTATATATTCATTGTACACTTTGGCGTTCCTCTTTTTTTTTTTTATACAATTTGTAAGCTAGATGGAGATAATCTTTTTTATTAGATAATCCTATATACAGGTCAGTGTTTGTATTGGATTTCTTCTTTAAGTGAAATCTCACAGAGCCTTAGTTATCTTGGCATTCTCTGTGTATTTACCCTGACAAAATATTCCTGGAGGTTGATTGGAGTCTCATATTGAATTTGCAGGGGAACCGATGCTTCTCCGCAGAAGGTACTTTGGTTGTATTGCTGGAGGGTACATAATGTTTCAAAGTGGGGAAAGTTACGTAACACTGACAGCTGTTCTGAAGTTCCAGTCTCTTGGGTTTATCTTCCTGTAATTTGGTTTTGCTGAGGATTGTTTACATCAGCACTGTGAGCTGTGCGCAATACGCTTTTCTTGTCTTGCCTGTTTTTCAATGTAAACCAGAGGTCTAGAACAAGACCAAGCTGGGAAAAGCAGCCTGGTCTGTAAGGTGTATCATTGCCCATTTGTGACTGTGAGCAAGCTTTGCTAAGCCTAATTGAGTAATATTTTTATGTATAGGTGCCAGAGTTGGCTTATTACAGTAGTCAAAAACAACTTTCCAGTATGTATAGGGTAGCTTGATCTCGTAACTAAAATTGCTAGTGGTTAAGCAGTAGGGGTGCATTTTTAAAAAATCAGAGGTGTGGTCATATGGCAACCACAAAGACTTGCATATGTTAAATGCACAGCAACATGCTCTACAAATATGTACTGAGCTCGCTCCACTTGCTTTAGGTGTCCTAACCCGGAAGAGCACAATTAAAATGAATGGGGCCATCAAAAAAAAAAAAAAGGTACGCTAAGCAGAGAGAACTGCATGAAATAGTGCAGGCTCAGTACATTTTATGAATGAGTCATTAAATGCAGGCTGTGGTATTCAGAAAAATTGCAGAGTATAATTGTGAGCAAATAGTGATATCCGCTTTCCGTTATAAATCGCCCCCTAATGCCGCGTACACACGAGCGGACTTTACGGCAGACTTTGCCCGGCGGACGGGATTTGGTCGGACAATTCGATCGTGTGTGGGCTCCAGCGGACTTTGTTTTCTCAAAAGTTGGACGGACTTAGATTTGAAACATGTTTTAAATTAATACGTCGAAATCGAGTCCGGTCGAAAAGTCTGCTCGTCTGTATGCTAGTTCGACGGACAAAAAGCCACGCTAGGGCAGCTATTGGCTACTGGGTATGAACTTCCTTGTTTTAGTCCGGTCGTACGTCATCACGTATGAATTCGACGGACTTTGGTGGATTGTGTGTAGGCAAGTCCGTTCATTCAGAAAGTCCGTCGTAAAGTCCGTCGAAAAGTCCGCCGAGCAAAGTCTGCCGTAAAGTCCGCTCGTGTGTACGCGGCATAAGGGGTTTATTCACACTAGCGGTTAAGTTGAGCTATGGTTTTTGCATCCCCTCCAACTATAGCTCCCAACTGTCCCTGATTTCGAGGGACAGTCCCTGATTTGGAACAATGTCTCTCTGTCCCTCTTTCCTCCTCATTTGTCCCTCATTTTGGTCTGATCTATATATTTGTATATAAAATGCACTTTTTATCTTTCAAAAAGTGTTTCCCAGTGCTAAACCTTTCGTCTAATTTCTAAATTGCTGCATATGTACATTTTAAAAGCCAATATAAAGTATAAGTAGTGGTAAAAATAAGTCCTTTTGGTTTAATTAACCTTTTTTTTAAATTCTGCTTTAAGGGGGTGTGGCAGGGGGCGTGTCCTATGCCTGCATACGTTTGTTAGTAGGTGTCCCTCATTTCCATCTCAAAATGTTGGGAGGTATGCCCCAACTACTCCCCCTTTAGCTGCAGGGGCAGCTGTCCGGGGTGTACACATGCCATAGTTATGCAGTGCATTGCAGCTATGGCAGGAATTCTACTCCGTTTCGCTTTTGGTGGGCTGTAGATTGTGACGGATGCAAGGGAATGGGGTCACTCTGCAAGCACCCCACAACCGCTTGCAGTCCACGCAGTTGTGTCATGCTAGGGGAGGGTACAAGGGGCTAAAGCAGACCTAATATATCCCGATACCCTCTTCCCTTGACTGTCAAAATAATAATCACCGATCCAGTTGGGTTCCAGTATGACTGCAAAAAATGTCAATAGCTTGGATGTAGATTACACATGGAAAGCTGAACAGACTGGTGAAAGAAAATAACATTATTATCATATTGATTTCTAGAAAGAGCAAATCACAAATTTACAAGTAAGATACCACTTTTTTTTTTTTTTTTGCTGTTGCCTCTGTGCAGGACTTTTTTTCTCAGAAAATAGGTGCAGGAACTCAACCATGCCCGCCACACTCGCAATAGTAGCTCTTCCCTCTGCAACCCCCTCCCTCCACTGCCCTCATCTTCTCCCCCCTCCTTAAAAGCTCCACCATCTGTCATATGTCTTACCTTTGTTGCAGTACAAAGCTGAAACACCTAACCGGCTATAGTACCTCCCAGCATACTATACTATACTACAGTCACTTGCAAGGGAGATCATGCAGTAGGAGCATCAACAATTGGTCACCAGGGAAAAAATGGAGACCACAGAGAGTGCAGCCTACCTTGCACCCTCCCCTGCCCATGACTGCACTAAACCCTGGGCACCTGTTCTGTATCTCCCTTGTCCCTGTCTGGCACTCAGTGGGATCTGCGCAGTGGATCTGACCTGTGGGAGCTACTGGGAGATAAGCTATCACTTGTAAATGCAGAAGCTGGACTTCAGTGTTACCAAGTGATAGTGGTGAGCAGGGAGCAGAAGACCTGAGCCAGAGGTGGTGGAACTGAGTTCCCCCTAGTTCCTGAAAAAAAGTTCTGCTTCTGTGCATTCAAAACATGAAATTGAGGTCTTGTTACTGATAATGTAACTTACATGTAATGTGACACATGTAGTTGATTTCTCCATTTTTCTAATCATACAGTCTTGTACCTTTGTCATTTGGCTCCCATACCTCAGGAGGGTATGGCTACCCCTAGAAAAGAACCCTTGTGCTAGGATCATCCAGCATTTACTCCAACCAGCCTCCCCTAAAAAAGGGAGTCACTAAGCATCTCTTGGGCTAATAATGCACTTAGAACTGTTCAGTTGTATTTGTGCAACAAAGCAAAATGCTAGAAGCCCATTTGCTTTCATTAGTCTTCCAAAGTTGTGCCAAAATTAGCTGAAAAGCTTTACAAAAAAAGTATAGTGTGTACGCGGTGAGTGCGTTTTGGGTTATTATTGCAGCTGTAAAGTGGTATTAAACTCAAAAACAAACATTTATCGTAGTGGTTCTCAACTTGGGGGTTGAATGACGATTTGCCGGGGGTCACCGAATACTGGGCTGTTCCTGAAGCCCTCGCTGTTCTCCCAGCCTTTTTGCGGCCACCCAGCTGGGCTGTTCCTGGAGCCCGCAGCCACCCACTCAGCTTCTTCGCAGGTGCCCATTCAGTTCATGCCTGGCTGGGGGGCAGAGAGTAGAGGTCAGCTGACAGGTGAGGAATGTGAAGTGGGAGGGGCTGGAGGAGACCCTATCTCCTCATTTTGGCATAGGTGTCACTGCTACAATACAAAAGTCCCCACTACAGTTCTCAGATCAGCAGATGACCTTGATCAAGAGCACCTAAGTTGGCTGATCAGAACTCCCCCCAGCACTGCCACTCATCCCAACTCTCCGCCAGCACTGCCACTCATCCCAACTCTCTCCGCCAGCACTGCCACTCATCCCATTACCCCCACCCCTCCCAACCCCCACCAAGGAGTAAGAGAAGGAATAAAAATAGAGAACACATGGAAGGGAGAATAAAAGAGGGGGAGGAACAAAGAAAAGGGGAGAGAAAGAATAAGAGAAAGAACAGGAAAGATGGCTAGAGAGAGGGATGGGGGAAAAAAACAAGAAATTAGGATAGAGCCAGATAAAAAGAGAACAAAGAGAAGGCGTGATACATCCTAAAATGTACCATAAGGGGGTTTTAATACTGTACAAGTGGAAGGGACTCAGGGAGCGCTAAATGTCCGTGGGTTAGGGGCGAAAATTACTTGTCTTGCCTTTGGTGCTGGCAACCCACACTATGAAAATAATTTTACTGTTAGGGGTCCCCACAACTTGGGAAATTTTTTCAAGGGGTCACGGCACTAGAGGGTTGAGAACCACTGCTTTATCATATTGCAGCCATGGGCGTCCACAGAACTTTTTTCAGGGGGGGCATTATTTGAAAGGTAACCCATGCAGTTTAAAAAGATGTACATTCTCTGGGCTATATTTATATGGGCATGGCATGCCTGGCCTGAGTAATTTCCAATACAAAGTGATGCTGAATTATCTCTTATATAAAACATATCTTTCCAGTGGAGAGATATATGTGTTATATAAGAGATAATTCAGATTCACTTTGTATTGGAAATTACTCAGGCCAGGCATGCCATGCCCATATAAATATAGCCTAGAGAATGTACATCTTTTTATATTGCAATGTATTGCAATACATCTGTTGTGGCCATATTTTGATCTTCATGAAAACAGCCTATACAAAGTGAAGAAGATGAATTATCTCTTAACATACACAGACATAATAGTAATAACTGTCCAACTTTCCCGGAAATATATAAATCAAAATGCTCCTCCTAACTGCTGTTACCTGTGGTTCTTCTTCTGTTGCTTGCAACTGTATATGCCACTCACTTCAGGTTAGGCTTTCCTGTGATGTTATGTTGAGTAGGCACTGGCAGCGTATCACTCAGCGGCTTGGCCACTGACTGCACTGAGTGGGTGGCGCCGGCCGGATTTACACAACACGTGCACAGGCAGGCAGCCAATCACTGAAGAAGAGCGGCGGAACGGCCGAGCTGCCGAGTCATCTTATCCGATGATCGGGCCAGGGGTGAGGGAGGGACATCGGATGTATCAGGACAGAGAGCAGCCGGCTGACTCAGAAAAAGTCAGCGGCGGCCACTGCAGCTGGCAACTGCAACACCTTCTTGACGATTCCGGGGGGGGGGGGGGGGGGGCAATTGCCCCCCCTCCCGCCCCTACATGCAAACACCCATGATTGCAGCTTACCAATTCTTAGATGTAGTGGCTGCATTCATTTTCTTTTTTTAAGGCTTTGTTTCCTTTATTTTCACCTGGTGATCTGTCCAGTAAGTCTGTTGTTTTTCAAAAGAACAAGCGGTCCTGCAGATGTAGCAGTTAGAGAATTGAGACGAACCATTTACAACTGACGGGAGTGCTTACAATGATCAGCTTTTATTTATGTAAAACCTTTATCCCAACAGGAACACAACTGCTGTGTAACTGCAGTGTAAGTTGGTGTTTGGTTTCAGTTTGTTAGTGTACCTATATAGGCATGGCTGAACAAAAACCATAAACAAATTGCTCTTTACTCGGTATGGAGTCTGTGTAAATGAGCCCTTGACGTAAGTTATCACCCATCCGGGGAGTGCATTGTTTTCCATGAGTCAGCTGACTCCTGGGGGGGTTGACTTACTAAAGGCAAATAGACTGTTTACTTTTCAAAGGGATTTTCCCCATAGCCTAATGCCTAGTACACTTGATCAGAAAATCGAACGAAAAATACCGATTTCGAAGCGATCGTAGAATAAGCTGATCCTTAATACACAGTTTTCGAGAACCAACCATGACAGTTCATCCAAAATTATCCGAAGGGACAAGCACAACATTTTTTCTCATACAATACCATAACGTATGATTTTCGTTTAGTCAGTACAGTATTTGTCCAAACAAAAATAAAAAAACAGAAGAGCAAGGCCACGCATACTCGGAAATGAAAGAATACATTACTATACAGTACATCACATTCAGGGTGGATAAAAATCAATGATTTTTAAAAAAAATTTTAATCGGATTTGTTTTTATTTAAATTGATTTTTTTTTGATTTTTAATAAATATATTTCAATAAAATGCTTTTGGAGTAAAAATCTAAAGATAGTTTTCTTTCTAAGCTACCGTACATTAGTAATTTTGTTTATTCAGCATGAAAATGGAGCTTAGTTATGTAGCATGAGGCTGTATATTCTGCAATATTTACATTTTTGGTAAAATCATTCAGGGAATCCAAGTCCAAGTTCTGCAAGCTGAGATAACATGCACTGCATTGATGCATTCACACAATTTCACAGTGACCATGAGATAAAACAAAGTTCAGGAATATTTCTTTATTCCATTGTTTTGCAAATCTATGTACATTACAAGCTAGTAAGTAGGGGAGTTATTCCCGTGCTATCAAAATATGGAAGCGGCTAGGAGTGGAAAAGCCGCATGCACCGATAAGGTAAACACCTGACCTTTTCAGTAGATATGTATATAAGTGAGTGGTGCTGCGCTGATCCTTAGTATGAAAACAATTGAAATGGGATAAAAGTATATAAATATTGAATAATAAATACGTGTATCACAAATAAAGTGAAAATTCGTGAGAGGAAAAATTGTACATATAACCCAAAATAAATATTCAATTACTTAGATGACTAGTGAAGAGGTGACATAAGTGAATTCTAAATAAATAATCACTTTAAATCCTCTAAAATAAAATTTGCATAATTTTGAATGCGTAAACGTGATACTGGAACTATCTCAGCACCAATAGCTGACATTAGGTTAAGCATGAATAAAGTGCATAGTGAATGTAAACAACATGCATTTCTGTATGTTTTTTCCTCTTTGTCATTTTTCATTCAATTATTTACTTATTTTTGATGTCATCTTGCACATATGCACTATATGAATAAGAGTAAGCTATTACTCCTTCAGTTTTATGGTTGCACATTGCACTTTTTTGTTTGCACCGTACACTTTGCTGGTCGAATTGCAGATGCATGTTGTTTACATTCACTATGCACTTTATTCATGCTTAACCTAATGTCAGCTATTGGTGCTGAGATAGTTCCAGTATCACGTTTACGCATTCAAAATTATGCAAATTTTATTTTAGAGGATTTAAAGTGATTATTTATTTAGAATTCACTTATGTCACCTCTTCACTAGTCATCTAAGTAATTGAATATTTATTTTGGGTTATATGTACAATTTTTCCTCTCACGAATTTTCACTTTATTTGTGATACACGTATTTATTATTCAATATTTATATACTTTTATCCCATTTCAATTGTTTTCATACTAAGGATCAGCGCAGCACCACTCACTTATATACATATGTACATTACAAACTGTATGATTGAATGGGTTCTGATATCGATATTTTACTAGCTTGACAGCTTATTATTCTAAATAGGAAACCTTTATTTTGTTTGCAAATATTTAAGCGGAGTTCCACCCAAAAGTGGAACTTCCGCTCATCTGATTCCCCCCCCCCCCCCTCTGGTGCCACAATTGGCACCTTTCAGGGGGGTGCAGATAAATGTCTACTACAGGTATTTGCACCCACTTCCTGGAATAGACTCACGCCCCTTCCTGCACCCCCCCCCCCGCTGTCTCCTGGGAAACACACAGGTCCCAGGAGATAACGGGTACCACGTAGGACGTGCAGCGCGACTCGCGCATGCGCAGTAGGGAACCGGGAAGTGAAGCCGCAACGCTTCACTTCCTGATTCTCCCACAGAGAATGGCGGCGGCAGCAGCCGAGAGCCGAGCGATTGATCGGCTTCGGCTGCCGACATCGCTGGACTCCGGGACAGGTAAGTGTCCATTTATTAAAAGTCAGCAGCTGCAGGATTTGTAGCTGCTGGCTTTTAATAATTTTTTTTTAGGTGGACTCCCTCTTTAAAGGTTCTAACTACCAGCAAGAATAAGTCATTTAAAGAGCGCCTGTCATTTCAGATCCACCATGGCAGCGCCTGTTAGCGGCATCCACTCACCTGCTGCCACCACGTCCCTCACCTTGTTGTGTCACTGCGGCATCACCAGCCGTCCCATTAAAGTGAATGGGACTGTCGGTGAGTCAACAGCGGGTCAGAGGAGGAGCGGCTGTGGGACAGAGATGACAGTTGCTCTTTAAAAATTATAATTTAAATCAAGTTGATTTAAATCAAGCCTTTTTACTAGTGATTTAAATTGTGATTTAAATCGACTTGATTTAAATCAAATCCACCCTGAACACATTACATAATTTCCGAAGTTGTAAGTCTGTCGTTCGTTTAGTAACCTCTTCATTTTCTATATGAGACTAGTATGCAAAAAAAACAAAAAAAGGATGATTATTCGTCCCATATACTCATCGTGTATACAAGGCTTTATGACTGAGGAGATGCTTTGCTGACTTAATTTATTCAAACATATGTAAGCAAAAATGCTGTTTTTTATTATTTTCTTTGCATGGGATTGGTTATTCTTTGCAAAGTAAAGTTTCACCACATTCACAAAACTTGGGAGAGAAACTCCCTTGCAAATTGCAATTTCCCTTTGCCATATGAACAGCCTACTTACTTTAGTAAATCAACCCCATAGACTTGTGAGAAGGTGCAGTGCCTATAAAAGTATTCCATCCAGGCTAAAAAGTTATCAGTTAATAAAAATACTTTTATTGAATATAGGAATTTTGTTTAGATTAGTCAATAGATGGAGGTCACAGCACTTCTCCTTTAATAAATCAACCCCACAATATCTAAACATTTTTCTATGTAAAAGGTAATTCCCTTTTACTGTTTCCAGTAGTCCCTTGGCAATCCAGCCTTCTTGATCATATTCTGCCATGGTTGCATGGGGGCTTGTAGTCAAACAATTGATTTCTACTAACGAGACCAAATGGCTACACATGTGCTGTTAGCAACTCAACTTGTGGAAAACCCAGCTTGCATAAAGGTTTACAGAACATAATTTTTCCATAGATTACAAGTGTTCACGTCAGCCACTACGTCAGATGAGTGAGAAAAGGATGTAAACCAATCAGAAGGTTGATGTAAAAGGAATAGTTTCATTATAACAGTAGCGGTTTGTAATCTTCTGGTTAAATAGCAATAATATCTGTTTACTTATGTAATACGTTCAATTTTTTTGCGTACCGATTAGCTGAATGAGCGGCACACTGCAGGTTGAAGGACTGAAAAGCTTTCTCTTAATCCCCCTGCACAATATGCTTGCCTTATTGAGCCGTGTGGCGCTTATCCAGTTGGGTGAAAATGTCAAATGAGATTAAACTGAGGCCAGTTTTCTTTCATCTCCTCTTACATAAACTAGAAATATAAGCCTGTTTAATCAATAACAGAAAAAAATACATGTCACGAAGTACTGATACTGACAATACCAGAATGTATAAAATATTACGATAAGAGTGTATAAATGCGTCACTTATGGTCAGGTAACATCTTGGACTCTTAATGAGGTTTTGGGGATTTAAGAACCAATAGTGCATCTTTGGTTTACTGTGTTGGAAAGTAAAGGTTGAAGAGGAAAAAGCAGAAGTTTCCTGAAGCTGGAGACTGCCCACTCATGTATAAATTTCCTGACAAATTCAACCACATTTTACAAACTTTTGACTGCGAAAACTGCTGCATGTATCAAGGCAACCTACCAACAACAGTATTACCATTAGAGACCATGTGTAGGATCATCCATCCTCCAATACCAAGCTTCCACTGGCTCCCTTAAGAATCTGGTGCCAGGCCAAAAAGGAGATGTCCACCTTCCAAATATACTGTAGGGCATGAATCTCCAAACTTTCTTAGCAAAGAGCCTGTTTACTGTCCTTCATGCTTTGGAGGGGCCAGTAAGACCAGTGGGAGTAGAAAATGACGCAGCATCAGTGGGAGTAAACAATGCCCCATCATTGGTTTTAATGGTTGGAATAGTGGTCTGTTGTAGATATGAGTGGGAGGAATAGTGTCCCGTCAATGGTGTCAGTGGAAGGTGCTCCATCATTGGTATTAGTTGAAGAAATAGGGCCCTATCATTGGTGTCATTTAGAGGAATAGTGTCCCAATGGTCAGATAAAGGCAGGCAAAGGGCCACATCCTCCCCTGTGCTGCACTTTGGAGGCCACTGTTGTAGAGGAACAAATAGCTGCACACCAATGACATCACAATTTGCTTACCTTTATTCCAGGAAACCACGGTGACAATTCCCCAGTCTAATACATGTCACCTTTCAGGGCTTAGTTATGGAGGAACTCGATGACTAACCCCTTTTAGGTCTGAAACATGTTAGAGTGGACAGTCCTGAGGCTGGGACTTGTTACTTTGTGGAATACCAATAGTGTCAGTCTAAATTGGCAAACAGTAGGGTTGGCTTTGATCATCTTGATTATTTTCATAATGGAAAGCTAGTTGAACTTTTTGAAATTCGCAAAAAATTGCCATGTGTGTGGCCAACACAAAGGCTGTATTTTTGAGGAGCTAGGATAAAGTTCTTTAACAACAATATCCACATTTGCTTTGGCCTCTCTAAGTTTTTTTTTTTTTTTGAGGAATCTCTAGAGTTGGAAGTTAAGGGTAACAACTTCTGTGTAATGAGAGTGTGAGAAGGACCGGCTTCAACAAATCTTCTGTACCTGAGAAATGGTTGTTCCCAGTGGGTGGAGATGTGTCAAAAGCAGGAGGACTTTAGTGTGTAATTCCAGCCTCCGAGGATGCAGTGAGAAGTACTGGTACATCACACTTACTGTACAACACCTTAGGGACCTGACAAAATGAAAAATAAGCTTTGGTTTTATTGATTAGATGCTGTTGTTTGGTGCAGGTTACCACTTTGAATAAAGATATAATGGCATTAGCATTTTATTTTGATTGTGTTTTTCAAGTATTGATATTAATGAATTAATTTGATTTTTGTCTTTCAGGTATAAAAATGTCCATCTACTGAACTTTGAACCCTGGAAGTTCTATAGTTGTTTTTATTGTGTTTTTAATGATACTGACATTGTGAATCCGGCCTTCAAACATGTCTACTGATGTGGAGTCTACTACCAGCACTTCAACTGACGTGGCACCAGCCAGCAAACTCGCAACAAAGAAGGAAAAGAAAAAAGGTACGTTTCCGAATGTGTGTACTGAGTTGCTTATAAAAAATAGGTATTAAACATCATTTGTCACAGTGTTAGGTAGAAATTGGCAGTTTTAGTCAACCACCGGCTTCCTATATATCCCAGGGGTTAAGGTGGCAAAATTTCTGGGGTTCTCAGCTTGGGTTCTGAGCTCCCCCCATCTATGAAGAACAGTATTAGGAGTCTCCTTTCTTGGTTGGTTTGTTCATTAATTTTACTCTAGGAAGACTGTAACCATATAAATCTGTTCATTCAGTTCCTTCTGATCTCTCCCCTCAATTATTGCAACTCCTATTTCATTGGCCTAGCCTTATACAGGCTACCCCCCCCCCCCCCAAGTCTTTCACGAATGCTGCTGCTAGAATCAACCAACTTGCAAACTGTCATCTCTGTCTGCCAATTCCTCCACTGGCTTCCACTGGACCAACATATACAAATTGAGAATTAAAAAAATACTAACAGCAGCATACAAATCCACAACTCTGCCCTAAACTACTTCAACTTAATCTCAAACTATCACCCACAACCTCCTGCTCTCTAGCTCCCTTGTCACCTCCTACAATGCTTGGCTTCAGGACTTCTCCAGAGCTTGTCCATCCCCTGGAACCCCAATCTGTCTCACTGTCTCCCACTCTATCGGTCTTCAGCAGTCCCTGAAAACGTATCTTTTCAGGGAGGACTATCTTGACTTCAACTAAAACTCTCCCATCCCGTGAAACACTCTACCCCAATATGTCTGTCTTTCTCCTACTTTGTCCACCCTAATGTAATCCCTGAAACGTCATCTATTCAGGGAAGCTAATCCTGCCTCCACTGTGACATTAGTTTCCCCACTGATCCCCCACAGTTATTATCTTTTGTATCACTTGCCCCTTCTTTTTAGATTATAAGCTCACATGAGCAGGATAATCTTCTAACTTTGTAGAGATTTTCTCAAACTTTCTATTGTGTATCCAGACAGGAAAGTGCAGAAAATTTTCAGGAAAGAGAAAGCAAAAATATGACAGCAGGGTGGATTTGATTTAAATCAAGTTGATTTAAATCACGGTTTAACCCTTTTATGACTAAGCCTATTTTTGACATTTGATGTTTATTTTAAGTTAAAATCCGTATTTTTTGCTAGAAAATTACTTAGAGCCCCCAAACATTATATATATATATTTTTTTAGCAGAGATTCTAGAGAATAAAATGGCGATTGTTTTATATCACACGGTATTTGTGCAGCGGTGTTTTAAACGCAACGTACAAACAGTAAAGTTAGCCCAATTTTTTTGTATAATGTGAAAGATGATGTTATGCCGAGTAAATAGATACCAAACATGTCACGCTTTTTTAATTGCACACACTCGTGGAATGGCGAGAAACTACGGTACCTAAAAATCTCCATAGGCGACGCTTTACATTTTTTTTACGGTTATCAGGTTAGAGTTACAGAGGAGGTCTAGTGCGAGAATTATTGCTCTCGCTCTGACGATCGCGGCGATACCTCACATGGGTGATTTAAACACCGTTTACATATGCCGGCGCGACTTCTGTATCAGTTTTGTGTTTAAAAAAAAAAAAATTTTGACCACTTTTATTGCTGTCACAAGGAATGTAAACATCCCTTGTGACAGTAATAGGTGATGACAGGTACTCTTTATGGAGTGATCGGGGGTCTAAAAGACCCCAAATCCCTCCTTTACACTTCAAAGTATTCAGATCGTCGTTTTCGGCGATTCTGAATACTGTATATTTTTTTAAAACAGGCGCCATTGGCAGCCGAGTAAACGGGAAGTGACGTCATGAGGTTGCTTCCGTGTTTACTATTAGGAGACTGGAACGAAGCCGCTTACAGCTTCGTTCCAGTCTGTCCCTAGCTGCCGGAGGTGGCGGATTGGTGATCGGGCCTCCCGGTGGAACGGGAGGCCCGGTAAGAGCGGCGGGAGGGAGGCCGTCCCCTCCCGCTCCTCCGGTATAACAGCCGAGCGGCTTTTAGCCGCATCGGTTGTTATCCCTGGAAAGCCGATCGCCCGCTCCAAAAAACAGTAGCAACTGCGGGCATCATCCCAGTATAACCCCCGAAAGCTGAGTACACACATCTGCGTACGCTCGGCCGGAAGGGGTTAAATCATGATTTAAATCACTAGTAAAAAAGACTTGATTTAATTTATAATTTTTAAAGAGCAACTGTCATCTCTGTCCCGCTGTGGCTCCTCCTCTGACCCGCTGTCGACTCACCGACAGTCCCATTCACTTTAATGGGATGACTGGTGATGTGGCAGTGACACAACAAGGTGAGGGACGTGGCGGCAGCAGGTGAGTGGATGCCCCCTAACAGGCGCTGCCATAATGGATCTGAAATGACAGGTGCTCTTTAAATGTAAGGACTCATTCTTGCTGGTAGTTAGAATCTTTAATATTTGCAACAAAATAAAGATTTCCTATTCAGAATAATAAGCCAGGTTAGTAAATATTCCCAAACTAGGTCCCTTTTACGGCCTGCTGCCATTTTGCTCCTCAAAAGAGGAATAAAGCACTTCAAGCTATGTGCAGAAAGATCACAAGGTTTATAAGCTGCTTAGAAGGTTTCACTTTAATTTTTACTGCTTGGCCTTCCTCCTCACACTTAGAGCCTTATACAGATTCATTGCTTTAAAAAAATCATACATTTTGTAGTGTACATAGATTTGCAAAACAATGGGATAAAGGAAGATTTACTGTGAAATTGTGTGAATGCATCAATGCAGTGCATGTTATCTCGGCTTGCAGAGCTTGGATTCATTGAATGAGTTTGGCAAAAATGTAAATATTGCAGAATATACAGCTTAATGCTATATAACTAAGCTCCATTTTGTAGACGCTATAACTTTTGCACAAACCAATCAATATACGCTTATTACGTTTTTTTTTTGTTTTTGTTTTTTTTTACCAACAATATGTAGAAGAATACATATTGATCTAAACTGATGAAGAAATGTTGTTTTTTAAAAAAGTTTTTGGGGATATTTATTATAGCAAAAAGTAAAAAATATAGTTTTTTTTTTTAAATTGTCGATCTTTTTTTGTTTATAGCGCAAAAAATAAAAAACGCAGAGGTGATCAAATACCACCAAAAGAAAGCTCTATTTGGGGGGGAAAAAAGGACATCAATTTTCTTTGGGTACAGCGTCGCACGACCGCGCAATTGTCAGTTAAAGCGACTCAGTGTCGTATCGCAAAAAATGACCTGGTCATTAAGGGGGAAAATCTTCCGGTCTGTAAGTGGTTAAAGAGTAAATGGTGCTTTAGGATAACTGTGCTCTACCTACATCTGAATCACATATGAAGCTCTTAACTTAGCTTGGCAACTGTCAAGTATACATCAAGCGCTGCTGGTAGGGTTCAATGCACCCTACTGCTAGCCAAAAACTGCATTAACACTTTTTGAACCTTTATTGAATCCTGGAGCATATGCATCACATCTGCAACGATGTCTTGTTGAGTGACAGGGGAACCCAAGCAGGAGTTGACCAAGGAACAGCTCCCTATGCATTGTGGGAGCCAAAGTTTTTTTTTTTTCCAAACCTATTTATATAGTCCATTCTGTGCCTGAAGCCCCGCACAGCAATAAATATAACAAACAAGGCACTGCGGCTGTTATATGGTTAATCCAAACCATGTACTTTCAGAGCCACAAACATCTGGCTTGCATGCTAAGTGCTGAATAAACTACCCACTGAATCCGCAGAAATCTGATAGTACAGGCTTCCTGGGCAGATTTACAGTCTCTCCGCTGCTTGTCAAGGATATCATTACCTTATTGTGTTACATGAGAATGTACACTTTCCATGGGGCATATAGCTGCTTATTGTTTGAATAATTAAACTAGTGAAAAAAAATGCATATCTATATATACAGTATCTCACATAAGTGAGAACACCCCTCAGATTTTTGTAAATATTTTATTGTATCTTTTCATGTGACAACACTGAAGAAATGACACTTTGCTACTTGCTGTCCCCTCAAAATAACTCAACACACAGCCATTAATGTCTAAACCACTGGCAACAAAAGTGAGTACACCCCTAAGTGAAAATGGCCAAATTGGGTCCAAAGTGTCAATATTTTGTGTGGCCACCATTATTTTCCAGCACTGCCTTAACCCTCTTGGGCATGGAGTTCACCAGAGATTCACAGATTGCCACTGGAGTCCTCTTCCACTCCTCCATGATGACATCACAGAGCTGGTGGATGTTAGAGACCTTGTGCTCCTCCACCTTCCATTTGAGGATGCCCCACAGATGCTCAATAGGGTTTAGGTCTGGAGACATGCTTGGCCAGTCCATGACCTTTACCCTCAGCTTCTTTAGCAAGGCAGTGGTCGTCTTGGAGGTGTGTTTGGGGTCGTTATCATGTTGGAATACTGCCCTGCGGCCCAGTCTCTGAAGGGAGGGGATCATGTTCTGCTTCGGTATGTCACAGTACATGTTGGCATTCATGGTTCCCTCAATGAACTGTAGTTCCCCAGTACTGGCAGCACTCATGCAGCCCCAGACTATGACACTCCCATCACCATGCTTGACTGTAGGCAAGACACACTTGTCTTTGTATTTCTCACCTGGTTGCCGCCACACACGCTTGACAACATCTGAACTAAATAAGTTTATCTTGGTCTCATCAGACCACAGGACATGGTTCCAGTAATCCATGTCCTTAGTCTGCTTGTCTTCAGCAAACTGTTTGCGGGCTTTCTTGTGCATCATCTTTAGAAGAGGCTTCCTTCTGGGACGACAGCCAAGCAGATCAATTAGATGCAGTGTGCAGCGTATGGTCTGAGCACTAACAGTCTGACCCCCTACCCCTACAACCTCTGCAGCAATGCTGGCAGCACTCATACATCTAGTTCCCAAAGACAACCTCTGGATATGACGCTGAGCATGTGCACTCAGCTTCTTTGGTTGACCATGTCGAGGCCTGTTCTGAGTTGAACCTGTCCTGTTAAACCGCTGTATGGTCTTGGCCACCGTGCTGCAGCTCAGTTTCAGGGTCTTGGCAATCTTCTTATAGCCTAGGCCATCTTTATGTAGAGCAAAAATTATTTTTTTCAGATCCTCAGAGAGTTCTTTGCCATGAGTTGCCATGTTGAACTTCCAGTGACCAGTATGAGAGAGTGAGAGCGATAACACCAAATTTAACACACCTGCTCCCCATTCACACCTGAGACCTTGTAACACTAACAAGTCACATCACACCGGGGAGGGAAAATGGCTAATTTTCACTTAGGGGTGTACTCACTTTTGTTGCCAGCGGTTTCAACATTAATGGCTGTGTGTTGAGGGGACAGCAATTTTGAGGGGACAGCAAATATACACTGTTATACAAGCTGTACACTCACTACTTTACATTGTGGCAAAGTGTCATTTCTTTAGTGTCGTCACATAAAAAGATATAATAAAATATTTACAAAAATGTGAGGGGTGTACTCACTTTTGTGAGATACTGTGTGTGTATATATATATATATATATATATATATATATATATATATATATATATATATATATATATATATAGTCCAGTGAGTTAACAGCCAATTTCATGTGAAAGGGATGTCTGTGTTTTGGGTGGGCACCTACTGCCATTATATACCGGTATCTCATAGAAACCCAAATGGTAATCGCATTGCAGCTTATATCTCAGCCCCCTCACCTGAGGACATAACTGGGTCTGCTAGTCTACCAAATTAATTATAAAACATAATCAGCCAAGTGCTAATTATTATTATTATTTTTTCTTCAAACACAGCCACACTAACATGCACAACTATATACAATGCTTTGGTTTTTTTTTTTTACTAAGGCAATGTGATTTACTATATACTATGTATTTAAAGCGGTTGTATACCCGCAATTTTTTTTTTTTTAACCCTGTAAAGCAAAAGGCATAATGAGCTAGTATGCACCGCATACTAGCTGATTATGAAATACTTACCTTAGAACGAGGCGTCAGTATCTTACCTGGTCCACGCCGAGGGAGCTGTCATGTTGCCTCGGCGTGTCTTCCGGGTATCGTGGTTCCAGCGCTGTGAGTGGCTGCAGCCGCGATGGCATGCGCGCGGGAGATTTCTTACTCGGCAAGGTCCGGCAGCTGCCGGGCTTCAGCCGAGAATCCCCTGTGCGCATGCGCCGCTGCAGTCAGCGGCGCATAGCAAGGGGAATATCTCCTAAACCGTAAAGGTTTAGGAGAGATTTTTTTTACCTACAGGTAAGCCTTATTATAGGCTTACCTGTAGGTAAAAGTCAAAACAAAGACTATACAACCGCTTTAATATAACATTTAAGGCAAATTCTACTAGGTGAACATAAAAAAAAACTTATTTTTCTTCAATGATGAATTTTAAAGGGGTATAAAATTACAGTTTGTAATGGTTTTCTCTTTTTTTTTTTTTATTTAAACAATACATTTTTATTTAAGTATAGTAATTAACACTATCATTGTTGAATATTGTATATGGCAATTTATATTTGTATTGTTAAAGCGGAGTTCCATCCAAAAATGGAACTTCCGCTTTAAGGAAAGGTGACCCCCTGACATGCCACATTTGGCATGACATTTTTTTGGTGGGGTGAGCGGAAGCCCTCTTTTCAGAGGGTCCCAGCTCCCACTTACTCCTGGCGCTCCGCGGCACCGGAAGTAAGTTCACCTCTCCCCCTTCCCACATCACAGGTCCCAGATGATTGCCTGGCCAGTCACAGCGCGCAGCGCGGCTCGCCCATGCGCAGTGGGTGCCCGGCTGTGAAGCCACAGCCGGGCGCCCACAGTGACAGTGCCGGCGCCGCAGAAAGGAGGGGGAGATGAGCGGGGCTGTGTTCCCCCGCATCGCTGGACCCTGGGACAGGTAAGTGTCCGATTATCAAAAGTCAGCAGCTGCAGTATTTGTTGTTTTTGTAATTGTTATAATTTTTTTTTTTTTTTTAATTGGAAGTATAATTGGAAGCTTTGAGTATAATATAATGGAAGGTTTGTATAAGATTATTCAGTTCTTGATGTCCTGGACAAGCCTACCCCTAATATGTTCAAACTGTAGGCCTGAGATGGTCATCAAGTTAAATCTATAGTTATATCCACTTAAACTTAAAATAGGGAAAATAAGGAAAAATAGAAGAAAGGAAAACAAAAATGATAGACTACATCGAAAATATACTCAAATGATTGTTCAGAGTATTTCAATCTGTGATGGTTTTCTTAAATGTTTATATGATTTTTTGATTTGGTTACCTCTTACAACTAATCATGCAAAATTTGAACCAAACAGGAATCTAGTTGATACAAAGGGACTGATTAACAAAAGGCGATTTAGACTGTGCACTTTTCAAGTTAAAGAATACCCAATCAGGCGCAAGGAAAATTAATTTTGCTTGCACATGATTGGATGATTGAAATCAGCAGAGCTTCACCACATTCACTAAGCTCTGGGGAAGATACGTGCAACTGTAATTGTAAAATGCACAGTCTAATTGCCTTTAGTAAATCAGTCCCTTTTTCTATCAACTAAATTCCTGTCTGGTTCAAAATGTTCATGATTGGTTGCTAGAGGTAAATAATTCAAATAATCATATAAACTTTTTTAGAAAACCATCACAAACTGTATTTTTATACTCCTTTCAAATTCATAATTGAAGAAAAATATAACACTTTTTTTTTTTTTTTTAATGTTCACCTAGAATAATTTGCTTTAAATGTTATATTAAATACATAGTATATAGTAAACCACAAAATGTCAGCCTGTGCAGTTCTTGGTTTATAAAGAATCCTTATTGGGATATTTTAAATCCTTATACAGGACCATAAACCGCTCAATTCATTCCCAGCCTGGCTCGGTGACTTATGGACAGGTTTTGGAACTCTTGTAAATGAGGGATATAATGGCATCAAACCACAGCTAATGAACACAAGTAAATATAATTGCCTTGGGTGGACGGGCCTTCCAACACACATTTTATAGGTCTTTCTTTGGTAATAAGATTATATCCTACACACCACAGTTCATGTAGAATGGGGACTCCCTAGGTCATTGGTTCGCAAAGTGAAGCTTGCCGACATGCCAGATGGTCTGCTGTGCTGACTTAAGCATCTCTCTTGGTAGGAAACCCCGGCATGTTCATGAAAGGTCAGATTTACTTAAAGCAGGGGTCTCGAACTGGCGGCCCTCCAGCTGTTGCAAAACGACAAGTCCCATCATGCTTCTGCCGGTGGGAGTCATGCTTGTAACTGTCAGCCTTGCAATGCCTCATGGGACTTGTAGTTTCGCAACAACTGGGAAGCCGCCAGTTTGAGACTCCTGACTTAAAAAAACGTAAATCGTAATTAAACTTCCACAAAAAAATGTTTACATTGGGCCTCGGGAACTTTTAGCCATGATGTGCTCATATGTACAGCCTTTTAGCATGTTATGGGAGACTTACCGGATTAGTGAGCACCTCCATCACTGCACTGTCAGAGCCCCAGTTGGTCACGAACATTGTTCTCTTCTCCCAGTGTTCCTTCCGGGTTCTGACTCTTTGGCTACTTGGCTGGCTGGGCCACAATGTCACACTGGCGTGTGAGAGTCATATCATCACAGCACAGAACATGGCTCTAAATGTGCGCTGAGATGCGCATGCACGTCTCAGTTTATACAGACACTGGCAGACAGCAAGAAGGGATTATGTCAGGATAGACCAGTAGGTCAAAGGGTTAAAGGAGAAGTTTGGGTATCCAATAAAAAAAAAGCACATACTCCCCTCCATGCCACAGCTGCGGTCTTATGCTGCAGCTGTCCCCTGCTGGCACTAATCCTGAGAACTGAGTGATCACGTGACCATTGATCGTTCAGTAGTCAGTCTTCTCAGAGCAGAGTGCAGTGACTGTCGGTCACTGTTCTCTGCTCTGCCCCTCCAGTGCTCACTGGAGCGCGGGAATAGGAGGGGGCGGGCATGGCCAGCTCTGGCTTTCAAGCACTGAAAGCTGGAGCCAACTGTCAATCAGTCAGCTGGGTGCATCCTGAAAAAACAGTCGGGATCCTTTCAGAGCCTGGAGCAGCTCTGTGATGTCAGCTCACGGTGAACCTTAGCCTGCTGTCAGTTGATTTTGGGTCACAGGAGAGCACAAGTATGTCTGTACTTCTCTTTTAAAATCACTTTAACACATTTCCTGTCCTAGGGTGACAATGCTCACTTACTTTGCGTTGTCACCCTCGGACAGAGGTCTCCAAACTTTTAAAACCAAGGGCCAGTTTACTGTCCTTCAGACTTTAGGGGGCTGGACTGAGGCCAGTGGGAGCAGAAAATGTCCTGGTGTCAATGGAAGGAATAGTGCTCCATCCATCATTGGAGCACAGGTGTGTCAGGAGGAGGCTGTCTCTCTGGAGCTGCTGCAGATCCGTGTGAGAGGGGACTGGTGAGGAAATCTATCCCAGCTCTCCTGGCCCCTTTCTGGGGAAGCCATGGAGACCAGCAGGGCCTCTCCTGCTGGAAGCTCCCAGCCATCTTCTGGGCCATCAGGTGACATGCCTTCCTCTGTACAAACCATGGCTTGTGATCTTTCTGCCCCTGGTAAGGATGAAGGCTCAGAGGCAATTCAGGAGCGAGTGGTGGCCGGGATTAAAGCCCTGAATAGAGAAAGAGACAAGCTCTATAAACTGAGAGCGGAGCTGAAGCGCCTGAGAAGGCAGCGTGAGGGCTTGCATAGCCAGAAACGAGGGTCCATGGATCCGGAGATCCAACTGGCCAAGGTCCGGGTTGAACATCAGGAGACCATTGTGTCCATCATGGAAGGAAGAGATGGGCCATTTAAGGAAAAGTTTTACAATGATAAAAGGTTTGCGAGGATGACAAAGATGGAGGTGGAGGAGGAGACCCCCAGTTCAGACCCCCTGCCCCCTCAGGTAGAGGTAAGCAGCCCCATGCCTTCCCAGGACTCAGGAGGCATGCTCAGGGCCATCCAGGTAATGGAGTCTCCTGTGCGGGGGGATCAGCTGGCGTTTGGTGATGAGGACATAACAGATAATGTGCCTGATAATGTCAAGCACCAAGCAGGGGATGAATCTGTTTTTGTGTCATCTAACACCATGAGCAATGTTGAAAGTGTGCCCAGTGACACTCAAGTTTCTAATGCTATGTGTAGCAATGTTGTACCTGCTGATGCTGCAGCGCAGCAAGAGCTGCATTTAAAAAATGACATTTCTGAAAAGAAACTACCGGTGTCAGCAGAGCCTATTAACTCTCCTTTGGCTGAGTCTAAAGCTGTTTGCCCCACAGCTGCTGGAGACTCTACAGTGCAGCATCAGGAGACAGCTGGTATTGCAGCAACTGTGACTATTCCTGATGGGAAATTGAACGTGTGTGTGACTGATAGCAATTGTACAAGTGTGATGGACAATCGTCCCAGCTCAGTCCAAGCAAATAATAATAATGAACAGACTACTGTGACATCAGTGTGGGGCCTTGGCCCTGATAAACCCACGTTTGCTCAGGTGGTACGCTCTGCTCCTGGTGGCTCCGCCCCCAAGCGGGGTTTCCCCCTGCAGCCTACCACTTTGGGCACCCCGGGATCTGGTCTTGGGTCTCTGGCTTCTGCTGGGGGTCCGAGAAGAAATGTGGTAATTCTCAAATGGGAAGGTGGTGCAATCCCTCCAGCACGGCGTGCAGTGGTGGATTTGATTTTGGAGATGGGTTTTGGGGCAAATGACCTGTATGCTCTAATACATGTTGCTGGGACACGGGATTATACCATTAGTTTCACCAGGCCAGAGGGTCTTGACCTGTTCTGGGAGCGATATGAGGCTCGGTGCAGGTCAAGACCTGAATGGGAAGGTCTGGCCCCAGTTGCAGTTTCGCAAAGGTCAACGGTGAAAAAGATCACCATCATACTCACTAATGAGAGTGTTCCTGCTCGGGACCTAGAGGTCTGGTTAAGGAACTATGGTGAGGTTTTGACTAAGCCCAGCAAAATCCTTGATGAACGTAACATCTGGACTGGGGGTTGGTCAGTAACAGTCAGGTTGGCCAGGGATGGGAATGTTGTGCGTCACCTGCCCTCCTCAGCTTTTATAGGGAGGGATAGGATGACTATTTTCTACCCTGGTCAGCCGAAGCTGTGTCACCGCTGTGGAGAAAAGGGGCATTTGAGCTCTTCCTGTTCAGCCTTGATATGTTCAGTGTGTCGGGGTCAGGGTCATATGGCCAAGGACTGCACCGAGATGATCAGGTGCAACCTGTGCCTGCGCCTTGGCCACCCCTACAGCAGATGTCCTGAAGCCTGGCACAATATGGAGAAGGAGGTAATAGATGACATGTCAAGGCTGGACAGGATGGAGGGTGAGGCCCCTGGTGTACCATCCTCCTCTGCGGTGACCGACTCCCCTGGTCCTGCTCAGGGTCCCTCCCCAGTTCCTGTGGCCACCCCTCCTGTGTCTGTAAGTATTCCTTCTGTATCTGTCTCTGTGTCCCCCCAGCCTACTGTACCCTCTCCTCATGTGTCAGAACCTTCCAAGTCTGTGCCCCCCCGAGTCAGTTACCCCCCAGGAGTCTACCCCTCCTAAGTCTGATTCAAAGGGAGCAACCCCCCCACCAGGAGTGGTAGCGGGTATTAAAAAGGTCACTTCTGCCTCTCTAAAGGAGTCTTCTGTAAAGACTTCAAAGAAAAAAACAGGAGATAAGGGCATCTCTGAAGCTGACCTGCAGTACCTGGAGGAGAGAAGGAAGGTTGGGAAGCGGAAGAAGCAGGTAGTGAGGACGGAACAGGCTCCAGTGCCTGTCTCCAACCGTTATAGGTCCTCTAATTGGAATATCTCTTCATCTGGAGCTTCTTCGGAGCGAAGTTCTGATTCTGAGATGGAGTTTGAGGCGGCCTCAAGAAAGAGAGAGGCTTCTGGTGATGAGCAGCAGAGGGGAGCTAAGAAGCAAACCACCCAATAACCCAAATGGCGGTTCCCCCTCCGTTAAAAGTGGTGACAATAAATGTCGCCAGCATTAAGTCAGTAAGAGCTCGTTCTATGGCCTTCTTTTTGTTCAGCCAATTAGATGCTGAAATTTTATTTTTGCAAGAGACTAGGCTCACCTCCTTGGCAGATATTCATATGGCCAAGAGAGAGTGGAGGTATGGTCCATCTTACTGGTCTCTTGCGGCCGAGCCTTACGGCGGTGTGGCGGTGTTGTTTAAAACCGGCATGGTAACAATCCGGCGGGTTATTGAGGTGGAGATTGGGAGATGTATGGTCTTAGACGTCCTTGTGGGAGGGCAGGACCTGCGCCTAATTAATGTTTATGGACCGCACACAAAGTGGCACAGGAAATGCCTTTTTACAAGGATCAAGCCATTTCTTTTTACATCCCGGCAAGTGGTCTTTGGAGGTGACTTTAATACAGTAACTAGGCCCAAGGACAGGAAGGACTTCAAGGACAGGCTGGGATATGATAGCGTTTTTTTAAATAGTATGGTTAGGGATGCTGGTCTTGTGGATGTGCACATTAAGCACCTCCCGGATGACACTGGGTTCACCTTTCATCGAGGTAATAGTCAGAGTAGAATAGATAGGTTTTTTTTGAAGGAGACCTCTGCTTTCTCACCCCCAGTGGTGCAGGCAGTGGAGTTCTCTGATCACTGTATGCTATCTGTGGTCCTGAATGCTTCAGACACCCCTCAGAGGGGTAAGGGCATCTGGAGATTGAATTCGACTCTACTCAAGGAAGAACATGTTAGACAATCCTTTGAGGAATTCTTTCAGGCACAGGTGACCATCCTGGACTTTTGTAGCAGCAAGGCTGAGTGGTGGGAGCTGACCAAAAAGAGGATCGCTGGATTCTTCAGGGGCCTAGCCAATAGAAAACAGTTTAATAAATACATGACCTACCAACGTTTACGGAGGAAGCTGGATATTCTTGTCTCGAGAGGTGGAGATCCTGGGGAAATCTCCGAAGTGAAACTCCTTCTCAGGAAGTGTCAATATGACCGGCATGCCTCTTTGGTTCTGGAGAGGGACTATGGGAAGTACCACTCGCCTGACCCTTACCAGAACTGCAAACAAGGTGTAGCTGTTAAAACGGTCGTTGGCCTTAAAGACAGTACAGGTTCCTTGACAAAGTCCAGGTCAGGGATTCTGGAGGTCGTGAGGTCCTTTTATGCTGACCTTCTTGGGAGGAAAGAGCTTGACCGTGACAAGATGGAAAGCTTTTTGGACTCTACTCCAGGTCTAAATGATGAAGATGTCCCATTGATGAATTTGACAGAGGAGATCACAGTTGAAGAGGTGATAAGGGCAATTGAACAACTTGCCATCAAAAAGTCACCTGGACCGGATGGCTTGACAGCTGAGTTTTACAAAGCCTTTAAGTCTATTCTGGCCCCACATTTGGTAGAGGTTTTTAACAGTTGCCTTGCTGAGGGGGTACTTCCCCCTTCCATGAGGCACTCGGCTGTGATTCTTCTTTCAAAGGGTAAAGATCCTTCGATGATTGAGAATTGGCGCCCCATCAGCCTTCTTAATGTCGATAGAAAGATACTGGCAAAGATATTTTTCTGGCGCCTATCGTCAGTAGCAGAGTCTTTGCTTTCTCGCCATCAGCACTGTTCGGTCCAGGGTAGGTGCACCTTCACAGCGGTTTTAGCTGTCCGGGAGGCCTTGGAGCGGTGCAGGGCTGCAGGCTGGGGAAAGTATTTGCTGACATTGGATCAGGCAAAGGCTTTTGATCGTGTCAACCATGAGTACCTGTGGTTGCTCCTTAGTAAGTACGGTCTGCCGGGTGGTTTTGTAGATTGGTTAAAAGTCTTGTATAAGGGGGCAGAAAGCTTTCCTCTTGTTAATGGTTGGGTTGGGCAGTCCTTTGAGGTTGGCTCCGGGGTGCGCCAGGGTTGTCCCCTGAGTCCCCTGCTCTATGTGTTTGCAATCGACCCTTTCATCAGGAGGCTAGAGAGCGGCATGTTGTGTGGGATACCAGTGGGTCTCCCGGGTGAGCCGCCTTTGAGGGTTGTTGCCTATGCGGACGATGTGTCGGTGATTGTCACCGGGGCGGATGAAGCAGAGGAGGTGGTCTCTCTGACATCACGGTATTCTGAAGCATCAGGCTCCAAGATCAATCAGGAAAAGAGTGAAGTCTTCTGGATGGGAAAGGAAGGTGAGGGTTTTGATCTCCCGGACACCTTTCCAGTGCCCCAGGAAAGAATTAAGATTCTAGGCATTGAATTTGGACCCGGCGATTATGGCCTCAAAAACTGGGAAGGCAGACTGGAAATTGCCAATACTAAGGTGGTCAGCTGGAAGAAATGGAAGTTATCTATGAGGGAAAGGGTTGATCTGATTAAGACTTATCTGATTCCGATCTTTTTGTATGTCAGCTTTGTCTGCATCTTGCCAGTGTCTCTCTATGCTAGGGTCAGTAGTGTGTTCTTCCAGATGTTGTGGGGGAACAGACTGAACCCCATCAAGAGGAATGTCACCTATCTATCCAGGAGGGAGGGTGGCTTAGGTATGGTCAACCCAGTTCTTTTCTTTTCACTGCTTTTTCTCAAGTTTAATATTGGTAATATGCTTGCAGTGGAACCTCCTGGATGGGCAGGCATTTTTAGATCTTGGTTTAGGCCTTTTCTGCGACTTTGGGAAGAAGGTGGCCAAGTGAAGAATCTCAGGGGTCATCGTGGTCAGCTACCAGCCTATGTCGCTCCGTGCCTGAAGTTATTACGGCAGTGGCGATTGTCGGCTGAAGATCTCAGATCGGTTCCGAGGAAAGTCCTTATGAGTCGAGTCTTGAGCGAAGTCTTTCATGACCCACTGGCCTTAAGGGATTGCCCAGGCCCAGTTTTGAGGGCAGGGTTAAGACTTATTAATTTGGACAGAGTACCTCCTAAATTCAGGGATCTGGCCTGGATGTGCTTCCATGGGAGGCTCTATGTTAGGGGCAATTTGAAATTCCGCAGTGGGGTGGATCGTAGCTGTCCTCGGGAGGAGTGTGCAGGTGAGGAGGAGACTATGGACCATTTTCTGCTTCATTGCCCTTTTAACATAGAGGTGTACAAACAGGTGGGACGGGCCCTCGGTGTCCCTTTCCTCTCCAGGCTGGGTTATGCTGAGTGGGTGTACGGAGCATTCAATACTGGTGGGGTTTTTTGTTTAGATACACTTTTTCTAGTTAGCCTAGTAGTCCGTTATTTCACTTGGAACGCACGGTGTCAGGTCTGCATTCGCCGTAAAATCCTTCCTGTTCAGGTGGTGGTGTATGACATTTTGAATGAGGTGGAGAAGATTCGGGTGCTCGAGAGAGACAAGCGGAGTCGGGAGGCTTGGTTGAAGGCGTGGAGGGGTTTCAAGCCTCCCTGACTGCCAGGAGTCTCTTTCCCGGGTGTGGCTGTCTGTCTCTTATCACCCTAGATTATTTTTTGGATTAATTTTTGATAAATGGCTGCGTACATAGGTGATGGGTTGTGCCTCTTAGGCCCTCTCTGCTGCTTTATGTAAATAGTTTTGGTAACGGATTATGTATATATTGTATATATTCTGAACATGGATGTGTATTCCTTGGATTTCTGTTGAAGTTTTGTACTATGGTTTTGTTTTTTACTTTTGTATAAAATTGGTTGCTTGATTCTTTTAATAAAAGATCAATAGTGCCCCACCCATCATTGGAGCACAGGTGTGTCAGGAGGAAGGTGTTTCTCTGGAGCTGCTCTGGGTGATCCGTGTGAGAGGGGAGTGGTGGTGAAATCTCTCCCAGCTCTCCTGGCTCCTTTCTGGGGAAGCCATGGAGGACAGCAGGGCCTCTCCTGCTGGAAGCTCTCAGCCATCTCCTGGGCCATCAGGTAACATACCTGCCCCTGTACAAGCCATGGCTGGGGATCTCTCTGCCCCTGGTGAGGGTGAAGGCTCAGAGGCAATTCGGGAGCGAGTGGTGGCCGGGATTAAGGTCCTGAATAGGGAGAGAGACAAACTCTATAAACTGAGAGCGGAGGTGAAGTGCTTGAGAAGGCAGCGTGAGGGCTTGCATAGCCAGAGACGTGGGTCCATGGATCCGGAGATCCAATTGGCCAAGGTCCGGGTGGAACACCAAGAAACCATTGTGGCCATGATGGATAGCAGAGATGGGCCCTTTAAGGAAAAATTCTGCAATGACCGAAGGTTTGCCAGGATGACAAAAATGGAGGTGGAGAAGGAGACCCCCAGTTCAGACCCCTTGCCCCCTCAGGGAGAGGTAAGCAGCCCCATGCCTTCCCAGGACTCAGGAGGCATGCTCAGGGTAATCCAAGCTCCTATGCGGGAGGATCAGTTGGTATTTCATGAGGAGGACATTGCTGATAATGTGCCTGACAAGGTAAAGCCTGTCAAGCCTCATGTGGTGCATAAAACTGTTTTTGTGAACACTGTGACTGATACAGACAATGTGCCCAGTGACAATCAGGCTGCTAATCCCATGTGTAGCAATGCTGTGCCTGCTGATGCTGCAGTGCAGCAAAAAATGCATTTAAAAAATGACATTCCTGTAGAGGAACTACAAGATTCAACCGAACCAATTAACCCCCCTTTAGCTGAGTCTAAAGCTGTTTGCCCCACTGCTGCTGAGGACTCTACAGCACAGCTTCAGGAGACAGCTGGTATTACATCAGAAACTGTGACTATTCCTGATGGGAATGTGAATGTTTGTGTGACTGATAGCAATCGTCCCAGCACAAGTGTGATGGACAGTCCTACCAACTCCGTTCCAGCAGATAATAATAATAATTGTAATGTACAGACTAATGTGACATCAGTGTGGGGCCTTGGCCCTGATAAGCCTACATTTGCTCAGGTGGTACGCTCTGCTCCTGGTAGCTCCGCCCCCAAGAGGGTTTTCCCCCTGCGACCTACCACCTTGAGCACCCCAGGATCTGGTCTTGGGTCTCTGGCTTCTGCTGGGGGTCCGAGACGAAATGTAGTGATTCTTAAATGGGAAGGTGGTGCAATCCCTCCAGCACGGCGTGCGGTGGTGGACATGATTTTGGAGATGGGTTTTGGGGCAAACGATCTGTATGCCCTAATACATGTTGCTGGGACACGGGATTATACCATTAGTTTCACCAGGCCAGAGGGTCTTGACCTGTTCTGGGAGAGATATGAGGCTCGGTGCAGGTCAAGACCCGAATGGGAAGGTCTGACCCCAGTTGCAGTTTCACAAAGGTCAACAGTGAAAAAGATCACAATTATCCTCACTAATGAGAGTGTTCCTGCTCGAGATTTAGAGGTCTGGTTAAAGAATTATGGTGAGGTATTGACTAAACCCGATAAAATACTTGATGAGCGTAACATCTGGACTGGGGGTTGGTCGGTTATAGTCAGGTTGGCCAGGGATGGGAATGTTGTCCGTCACCTGCCCTCCTCAGCTTTTATAGGGAGGGATAGGATGACTATTTTCTACCCTGGTCAGCCGAAGCTGTGTCACCGCTGTGGAGAAAAGGGGCATTTGAGTTCCTCCTGTTCAGCCTTGATATGTTCAGTGTGTCGGGGTCAGGGTCATATGGCTAAGGACTGCACCGAGATGATCAGGTGCAACCTGTGCCTGCGCCTTGGCCACCCCTACAGCAGATGTCCTGAAGCCTGGCACAATATGGAGAAGGAGGTAATTGATGACATGTCAAGGCTGGACAGGATGGAGGGTGAGGCCCCTGGTGTACCATCCTCCTCTGCGGTGACTGACTCCCCTGGTCTTGCTCAGGATCCCTCCCCAGTTCCTGTGGCCACCCCTCCTGTGTCTGTAAGTATTCCTTCTGTATCTGTCTTTGTGTCCCCCCAGCCTACTGTACCCTCTCCTCATGTGTCAGAACCTTCCAAGTCTGTGCCCCCCGAGTCAGTTCCCCCCCAGGAGTCTACCCCTCCTAAGTCTGACTCAAAGGGAGCACCCCCCCCACCAGGAGTGGTAACATGTACTAAAAAGGTTGCTTCTTCCTCTGTAAAGAAGTCTTGTGTAAAGACTTCACAGAAAAAAGTAAGAGATGAGGGCATCTCTGAAGCTGACCTGCAGTACCTGGAGGAGAGAAGGAAGGTTGGGAAGCGGAAGAAGCAGGTGGTGAGGACAGAACAGGCTCCAGTGCCTGTCTCCAACCGTTATAGGTCCTCTAATTGGGATATTTCCTCATCTGGAGCTTCTTCGGAGCGAAGTTCTGATTCCGAAATGGAGTTTGAGGCGGCCTCAAGAAAGAGAGAGGCATCTGGTGATGAGCAGCAGAGGGGAGCTAAGAAGCAATCCACCCAATAACCCAAATGGCGGTTCCCCCTCCGTTAAAAGTGGTGACAATAAATGTCGCCAGCATTAAGTCAGTAAGAGCTCGTTCTATGGCCTTCTTTTTGTTCAGCCAATTAGATGCTGAAATTTTATTTTTGCAAGAGACTAGGCTCACCTCCTTGGCAGATATTCATATGGCCAAGAGAGAGTGGAGGTATGGTCCATCTTACTGGTCTCTTGCGGCCGAGCCTTACGGCGGTGTGGCGGTGTTGTTTAAAACCGGCATGGTAACTGTCCGGCGGGTTATTGAGGTGGAGATTGGGAGATGTATGGTCTTAGACGTCCTTGTGGGAGGGCAGGACCTGCGCCTAATTAATGTTTATGGGCCACACACAAAGTGGGACAGGAAATGCCTTTTTACAAGGATCAAGCCATTTCTTTTTACATCCCGGCAAGTGGTCTTTGGAGGTGACTTTAATACAGTAACTAGACCCAAGGACAGGAAGGACTTCAAGGACAGGCTGGGATATGATAGCGTTTTTTTAAATAGTATGGTTAGGGATGCTGGTCTTGTGGATGTGCACATTAAGCACCTCCCGGATGACACTGGGTTCACCTTTCATCGAGGTAATAGTCAGAGTAGAATAGATAGGTTTTTTTTTAAGGAGACCTCTGCTTTCTCACCCCCAGTGGTGCAGGCAGTAGAGTTCTCTGATCACTGTATGCGATCTGTGGTCCTGAATGCTTCAGACGCCCCTCAGAGGGGTAAGGGCATCTGGAGATTGAATTCGACTCTACTCAAGGAAGAACATGTTAGACAATCCTTTGAGGAATTCTTTCAGGCACAGGTGACCATCCTGGACTTTTGTAGCAGCAAGGCTGAGTGGTGGGAGCTGACCAAAAAGAGGATCGCTGGATTCTTCAGGGGCCTAGCCAATAGAAAACAGTTTAATAAATACATGACCTACCAACGTTTACGGAGGAAGCTGGATATTCTTGTCTCGAGAGGAGGAGATCCTGGGGCAATCTCCGAAGTGAAACTCCTTCTCAGGAAGTGTCAATATGACCGGCATGCCTCTGGTTCTGGAGAGGGACTATGGGAAGTACCACTCGCCTGACCCTTACCAGAACTGCAAACAAGGTGTAGCAGTTAAAACGGTCGTTGGCCTTAAGGACAGTACAGGTTCCTTGACAAAGTCCAGGTCAGGGATTCTGGAGGTCGTGAGGTCCTTTTATGCTGACCTTCTTGGGAGGAAAGAGCTTGACCGTGACAAGATGGAAAGCTTTTTGAACTCTACTCCAGGTCTAAATGATGAAGATGTCCCATTGATGAATTTGACAGAGGAGATCACAGCTGAAGAGGTGATAAGGGCAATTGAACAGCTTGCCATCAAAAAGTCACCTGGACCGGATGGCTTGACGGCTGAGTTTTACAAAGCTTTTAAGCCTATTCTGGCCCCACATTTGGTAGAGGTTTTTAACAGTTGCCAGCTGAGGGGGTACTTCCCCCTTCCATGAGGCACTCAGCTGTGATTCTTCTTTCAAAGGGTAAAGATCCTTCGATGATTGAGAATTGGCGCCCCATCAGCCTTCTTAATGTCGATAGAAAGATACTGGCAAAGATCATTTACTGGCGCCTATCGTCAGTAGCAGAGTCTTTGCTTTCTCGCCATCAGCACTGTTCGGTCCAGGGTAGGTGCACCTTCACAGCAGTTTTAGCTGTCCGGGAGGCCTTGGAGCGGTGCAGGGCTGCAGGCTGGGGAAAGTATTTGCTGACATTGGATCAGGCAAAAGCTTTGGATCGTGTTAACCATGAGTACCTGTGGTTGCTCCTTAGTAAGTACGGTCTGCCGGGTGGTTTTGTCGATTGGTTAAAAGTCTTGTATAAGGGGGCAGAAAGCTTTCCTCTTGTTAATGGTTGGGTTGGGCAGTCCTTTGAGGTTGGCTCTGGGGTGCGCCAGGGTTGTCCCCTGAGTCCCCTGCTCTGTGTGTTTGCAATCGACCCCTTCATCAGGAGGCTAGAGAGCAGCATGTTGTGTGGGGTGCCAGTGGGGCTCCCGGGTGAGCCGCCTTTGAGGGTTGTTGCCTATGCGGATGATGTGTCCGTGATTGTCACTGGGGCGGATGAAGCAGAGGAGGTGGTCTCTCTGACATCACGGTATTCTGAAGCATCAGGCTCCAAGATCAATCAGGAAAGAGTGAAGTTTTCTGGATGGGAAAGGAAGGTGAGGGTTTTGATCTCCCGGACACCTTTCCAGTGCCCCAGGAAAGAATTAAGATTCTAGGCATTGAATTTGGACCCGGCGATTATGGCCTCAAAAACTGGGAAGGCAGACTGGAAATTGCCAATACTAAGGTGGTCAGCTGGAAGAGATGGAAGTTATCTATGAGGGAAAGGGTTGATCTGATTAAGACTTACCTGATTCCGATCTTCTTGTATGTCAGCTTTGTCTGCATCTTGCCAGTGTCTCTCTATGCTAGGGTCAGTAGTGTGTTCTTCCAGATGTTGTGGGGGAACAGACTGAACCCCATCAAGAGGAATGTCACCTATCTATCCAGGAGGGAGGGTGGCTTAGGTATGGTCAACCCAGTTCTTTTCTTTTCACTGCTTTTCCTAAGTTTAATATTGGTAATATGCTTGCAGTGGAACCTCCTGGATGGGCAGGCATATTTAGATCTTGGTTTAGGCCTTTTCTACGATTTTGGGAAGAAGGTGGCCAAGTGAAGAATCTCAGGGGTCATCGTGGTCAGCTACCAGCCTATGTCGCTCCGTGCCTGAAGTTGCTACGGCAGTGGCGATTGTCGGCTGAAGATCTCAGATCGGTTCCGAGGAAAGTCCTTATGAGTCGAGTCTTGAGCGAAGTCTTTCATGACCCACTGGCCTTAAGGGATTGCCCAGGCCCAGTTTTGAGGGCAGGGTTAAGACTTATTAATTTGGACAGAGTACCCCCTAAATTCAGGGATCTGGCCTGGTTGTGCTTCCATGGGAGACTCTATGTTAGGGGCAATTTGAAATTCCGCAGTGGGGTGGATCGTAGCTGTCCTCGGGAGGAGTGTGCAGGTGAGGAGGAGACTATGGACCATTTTCTGCTTCATTGCCCTTTTAACATAGAGGTGTACAAACAGGTGGGACGGGCCCTCGGTGTCCCTTTCCTCTCCAGGCTGGGTTATGCTGAGTGGGTGTACGGAGCATTCAATACTGGTGGGGTTTTTTGTTTAGATACACTTTTTCTAGTTAGCCTAGTAGTCCGTTATTTCACTTGGAACGCACGGTGTCAGGTCTGCATTCGGCGTAAAATCCTTCCTGTTCAGGTGGTGGTGTATGACATTTTGCATGAGGTGGAGAAGATTCGGGTGCTCGAGAGAGACAAGCGGAGTCAGGGGGCTTGGTTGAAGGCGTGGAGGGGTTTCAAGCCTCCCTGACTGCCAGGAGTCTCTTTCCCGGGTGTGGCTGTCTGTCTCTTTTCACCCTAGATTATTATTTTTTTGGATTAATTTTTGATAAATGGCTGCGTACATAGGTGATGGGTTGTGCCTCTTAGGCCCTCTCTGCTGCTTTATGTAAATAATTTTGGTAGTGAATTATGTATATATTGTATATATTCTGAACATGGATGTGTATTCCTTGGATTTCTGTTGAAGTTTTGTACTATGGTTTTGTTTTTTACTTTTGTATAAAATTGGTTGCTTGATTCTTTTAATAAAAGATCAATAGTGCTCCATCATTGGTGTCATTGGGATGAATAGTGTCCCATTGATGGTGTCATTGTGAGGAAAAATGTTGGTTTTAGTGGCAGGAATTATGCCTTGTTGCTGTCAATGGATGGAAGAGTGCCCCCAGGCCAGATAAAGACAAGCAAAGGGCCAATTCTGGTCACCGGGCCACAGTTTGGAGACCAGTGCCTTGGGGGGGCATGACTACAAAACCTATTCTCTCCTCCATAACTTGGGGAGAGGTGTTCTGTAGTCCACAGAGACAACTGGGACCAATGCTAACTGATAACAGTCAGCAGAGGCCGAGTGTACAGGAAGTTATGGTCCTACAAGGTTACTGGCAGGTTCAACAGGTAACTTTTTTTTTTTCCATTGAGACTTTACAAACAGACAAAATGTTTTCAGCAGTATACTTAACAGACCAGACGTTTCTAGTTTTGGATAGCGTGGGAAAGTGTTTAGCAAACCTGTGAAGTTCAGCAACATCTACCCCATTTCCGCTGTCCAACCTTTTCATACGTCATACTGAGTCTTGCACTGCAAATGGGCAAGTCAGTAACAGAAGACTGTGTGTGTGTCTGGCTGGCCATGCTGGTGTGTATGTTGTACAGTGCTCAGAAGCATAGCAGAGCAGACCGGTGGCAATGACATGGGGTTGGCTGATATCTGCAGTTTTTCCATCAGCATTGCTCTTCACATTGCCTAACAAAATAACCCTGATCATTTTTTTATGCTGTCAGCAATTTCTGAAGTACATCTGTCTTGAGAGAAATACACTATATTGCCAAAAGTATTGGGACGCCTGCCTTTACACGCACAAGGTTTAGGAGTGTGTCTATGGGAATGTTTGTCCATTCTTCCAGAAGTGCATTTGTGAGGTCAGGCTCTGATGTTGGATGAGAAAGCCTGGCTTGCAGTCTCCACTCTAATGCATCCCAAAAGTGTTCTATCGGGTTGAGGTCAGGACTCTGTGCTTGCCAGTCAAGTTCCTCCACCCCAAAGTCACTCATTCATGACTTTATGGACCTTGCTTTGTGCATAGGTCCAAAACATTTGGTGGAGGGGGGATTATAATGTGAAGTTGTTTTTCAGGGGTTCGGCTTGTCCCCTTAGTTCCAGTGAAGGGAACTCTTAAGGCGTCAGCATACCAAGACACTTTGGACAATTTCATGCTCCCAACTCTGTGGGAACAGTTTGGAGATGGGCCCTTCCTGTTCTAACATAATTGCACACCAGTGCACATAGCAAGGTTCATAAAGACATAAAGACATGGATGAGGGAGTTTGGGGTGGAGGAACCTGACTGGCCAGCACAGAGTCCTGACCTCAACCCAACAGAACACCTCTGGGATGAATTAGAGTGGAGACTGCGAGCGGAGACTGTGAGCCAGGCCTTCTCATCCAACATCAGTGCCTGACCTCACAAATGTGATTCTGGAAGAATGGTCAAACATTCCCATAGACACACTCCTAAACATTGTGGACAGCCTTCCCATAAAAGTTGAAGCTGTTATAGCTGCAAAGGGTGGGCCAACTCAATATTGAACCCTATGAATGAAGACGGGGATGCCATTAAAGTTCATGTGCGTGTAAAGCAGGTGTCCCAATACTTTTGGTTATATAGTGTATATGGGCTGCCATTACTGTGTGCCTCTGGGTTCAGTATTTCCGAATCACAGATGTGGAACAAAAATGCAATAAAGCAAAGTGAGAATTTTTTTATCTTTTTACTTGTTCTGAGTCAGCATCATAAAGTGCTGAAATTAAATTTATCCTTGTGACAGCCAGCCAACTAGTATTTTTTTAAGGAAATATCAGCAATAGTAGCCTTCATATTTGGTTTCCGTTAATTAGAGAAAATGCTTTATTATTTACATTTATTTCATTCATTCTAATGCATAGTTGTTTTTGTGCATATATATGGCATTTAAAGGACACCCCAAATTGGTCAGCTTTTAATGACATCCAGAAACATTGCTGATGGAAAAGACCTGGACATTTTGTATATAGTGGCCCACATTGCTACTTGTCTCCTGAGTGTCCTATAACCTGCACTGTGCATGATCTGATGTGGTGGTCAGGTTCTGCACTCTCCTGCAAATGTTACTGTGCACAGAGGGTACATGGTGGGTATTGGTGGCAACCAGCAAAATGTGAAAAGAAGTTGGATAGTAGGAAAAACAAAGAAAAGTTAGGAAGGTTTAAAATGGGAAAGGAAAGGTTATGAAAGCTTATCTAATACAGGTAAAAAAAAAAAAAAACTATATATAAATCCAATGAATAGTTTATTGCAAAATCATGGATTTTACCAAGAATTAAAACAAGCACCTAAAGCTGTTTAATATAATTTTCCCATAATCCCTTTTACAGCACGCTGGAAAAAGAAGGGGTCTTTCAAACGGGGCTCTATTGATTTACACAGACATAGCAAAGTGCACAGGGATCACCTCATCATTGGGCTTCTACTCTTTTATTGACCAATCACAGGCTGCGTGGCTTTACTGCAGTAGTGCTAACTGGCCTGATTGTGCTTTTGGGATCACAAGAGTGGCTGAACAAAACTACAAACCCTCTGGCAAGTAAAACCTCTCAATGTATATGTATTTTCAACAGCACATTTCTTGGCATTCAGCTTTTATATGGAAAATAAAGAATATTTACAGATTATAGTCTTTGGCAGTCAAAGCAGAACAATAGCAGCTGGTAGTTAGGTGTAAAGCAGAAGCCAGTCCCTCAACGAGGTCATTTCTGACGAAACACGTAGTGCATGGCTACGACGTGACGTCATCATGCACGCGCTGGCCGAAGTCTGACGTTGAGGATCAGCTTGCTATACAGGAATAACACATATAAGGATTTCATTTTGGACGTTTTTGCTATATGGTGCAATTTGCGAGTTTTAAATAAAGGCTCAGTTTCTACATCCTTCACAATGGATCTACACCATTTTTTTCTTTTGATGGTGACGCCTAGAGGTGACGGAGGTGATCCATACTGGAGACAGGGCTTACAACAGGAGGCCACCTGAGAATCAATAAGCTGGATCACTGTAGACCAGTGGTCATCAACTCCTGTCCTCAGGACCCACTAACAGGCCAGGTTTGCAAGATAACTGAAATACACCACAGGTGATATAATTTGCTGCTCAGTGATTGCAGTATTCTAGTCTGCATCTCCCCAAGGTAATACATAAAACCTGGCCTGTTAGTGGGCCCTGAGGACAGGGTTGATGACCACTGCTGTAGACCATTTATAATTTAATGGTCCATGTCATTTGGTAAGAGGCAATTTTAGTGCCTCTTACCAAACTCACACTGATACGAACTTGTTGCCAATTTGATGTGTAAAAAAAGCCTAGATTCGCATGCCATCCAAAAGCACATGTTCCATGATGGTCGTTTTCATCTGTGTTGTGATTGCTATGTGAATGCGATGCAGGAACAAAAAGGGTCCTGTGCGAGTTTACTGCATTGCGATTTTCCTCCCCATAGACATCATTGGAAATCGACATGTGCTTATACTGCTTTTTCTGTGTAGATTTGTACATGTTTCCCCCCTCGCAGCAATAGCAGCTGCGCACAATCCCACCCGAAAAAGCATTAAATTCGCATTACAATAGCTCTGTCTTTAACACAGATCGCAATGCAAAATCCCACTGAACTCCAGCAAAATCCACATGACATTCGCATCTCATAAGTGTGAACCCAGATGCAATGGTGGTGGTAGCACTGATTTACAAATGGATAATAGAAGTGTGGAGGCACATCGAGTCAACATTCAAACTGTTATGTAGTTTTTATTTGGTGGAAAACATATCCACTGGTTTTAGTTTTCTCTGCACTTGCACTATCATTTGCAGTTAATGCCCTTGCACTTTATTTTGTATAAGACTTATATTTTAGCACTTTTTTGTACTTTATGCATACATGAATTGTGTGCATATTTATTTATTTTATATTTTGGGAGTTTGGCGCTGCTTTAGGTCATTTTGCATTTGGATACAATTGGTATCACAATTGTACGGTGGCAGCTTTATTCTGTATATTGGTCCTAGCAGTGATGTTTTTTTTTTTATTACAGTAGCCAGATTTAAAAGACAGTGCAGCACACTCCTTAGGACCGGAAGTATTATCTAAAATTTTTTTGCAGTTCCAGAAAAAACAGATGAATTCCTCTTGGCCAGATTCAAAGGAGATGGAGTACGATATAAAGCCAAATTAATTGGAATCGATGATGTTCCAGAAGCTCGCGGAGATAAAATGAGTCAGGATTCCATGATGAAGCTAAAGGTACGTTTAATATTATGAGGTGTGTGTGCTGAATATTTTGGGGGTATTATATTGGGGGGGGGTCTTAAATGCAGCTTTTGGGTCCAAGAAACATTAGCGCACACTGGACATCATTCACTTGTAGAACTGCTAGATTTGCTGGACAGAATTAGGAATATTTTCCTGTATGTTTTGAAATATGAATTAGGCTAGTTGCCTGGAGTTTTGTTTTAACTACAGGCAACCAGCTAACCATACCAGGGTACCATAACCGGAAGATAAGTCTGATAGTGAGTGTTCCTAGACGCCTGAATAATCAGGGAAAATAACTGTGAACCAAACTCTCTAACCCAGCAATTCTGCAACAAGAAAAATAATAATCCACCTTGAGTGATTCAGGACGTAGAAGGCGCTTGTGGTCTTCCTGCAGTTTTAATTGCGAAAGGGTTGCAAACATATGGCTGATAGGAATTCTTGCCAGACTCGTGTATGTAACATTGCGCAATAAAGTTTATAAGAAGAAAGGGAGTTCCCCAAAACCCCCTGGTTCTCGCAAGTGACATTAGGCATTACTTTCTAGTTCTCATTTTCTTATATAGTTACATAATTAGTAAGGTTGAATAAAGACACCAGTCCATCCTGAGTGAGTGTCTACAATTGTCCCTATCCCTGCACATTGCATCTCATCAAGATGCTCCTCCATTATATATTATTTATTTAAGGTACCCATATAGCGCTGTCAATTTTACGAAGCACTCCACACACACATTGGTCCCCACCCCTAAGGAGCCCACATTTCAAGGTCCCCAACTCACATTCATATACTAGGGCCAATTTTGGACAGAAGTCAACTAACCTTCACCAGCATTTCTTTGGAGAGTGGGAGGAAACCAGAGTGCCCAGAGGAAACCCACACAGGGAGAACATGCAAACTCCAGGCAGGTATTGTCGTGGTTGGGATTCGAACCAGCGACCCTTTTTACTGCTAGGCGAGAGTGCTGCCCACTACACCACTGTGCCGCCCACATCATAAAAAACTATCAATAAATGGTGTATTACATGCTGTTCATACTCGGTCACTATGAGATTTGTTTTCTGTATTCTGCAAAAAAAACTGGTTGATCCTGCTGCTCTCTATATCCACCTTATTTTCATGTCCCCAATTCAGATAGGGATTTTGCAGCTGTGGTGGCAACTCTGCACATGCTCAGTTTTCAGTGAGTTTCTATGCTGAGCATTTCCTCCCCATCACATCTGAGCAGCCCATGTGACTATAGAGTCACACATGTGGGTGTATACACAGTGGTAAATGACAACCCACTCCCTTCTCCTCCATGCCCACTAACCAGCTAAACACAATGGGAGTGGAATATTACATGTAGATTAATGGAGGCTTTGCCTCCCTGTTATGCTAAGACACAGGCTGGAGAGGCGGGACTCAACCTCTGACTGGAAGAAATATGCCCATATACAGTGGCTTGCGAAAGTATTCGGCCCCCTTGAACTTTTCAACCTTTTGCCACATTTCAGGCTTCAAACATAAAGATATAAAATTTTAATTTTTTGTGAAGAATCACCAACAAGTGGGACACAATTGTGAAGTGGAACGAAATCTTTTGGATTTTTGAAACTTTTTTAACTAATAAAAAAATGAAAAGTGGGGCGTGCAAAATTATTCGGCCCCCTTGCGTTAATACTTTGTAGAGCCACCTTTTGCTGCGATTACAGCTGCAAGTCGCTTGGGGTATGTCTCTATCAGTTTTGCACATCGAGAGACTGAAATTCTTGCCCATTCTTCCTTGCAAAACAGCTCGAGCTCAGTGAGGTTGGATGGAGAGCGTTTGTGAACAGCAGTTTTCAGCTCTTTCCACAGATTCTCGATTGGATTCAGGTCTGGACTTTGACTTGGTCATTCTAACACCTAGATACGTTTATTTGTGAACCATTCCTTTGTAGATTTTGCTGTATGTTTGGGATCATTGTCTTGTTGGAAGATAAATCTCCGTCCCAGTTTCAGGTCTTTTGCAGACTCCAACAGGTTTTCATCCAGAATGGTCCTGTATTTGGCTGCATCCATCTTCCCCTCAATTTTAACCATCTTCCCTGTCCCTGCTGAAGAAAAGCAGGTCCAAACCATGATGCTGCCACCACCATGTTTCACGGTGGGGGATGGTGTGTTGAGTGTGATGAGCTGTGTTGCTTTTACGCCAAACATATCGTTTTGTATTGTGGCCAAAAAGTTCGATTTTGGTTTCATCGGACCAGAGCACCTTCTTCCACATGTTTGGTGTGTCTCCCAGGTGGCTTGTGGCAAACTTTAGACGAGACTTTTTATGGATATCTTTGAGAAATGGCTTTCTTCTTGCCACTCTTCCATAAAGGGCAGATTTGTGCAGTGTACGACTGATTGTTGTCCTATGGACAGACTCTCCCACCTCAGCTGTAGTTCTCTGCAGTTCATCCAGAGTGATCATGGGCCTCTTGGCTGCATCTCTGATCAGTCTTCTCCTTGTCTGAGCTGAAAGTTTAGAGGGACAGCCAGGTCTTGGTAGATTTGCAGTGGTCTGATACTTCTTCCATTTCAAAATGATCACTTGCAAAGTGCTCCTTGGGATGTTTAAAGCTTGGGAAATCTTTTTCTATCCAAATCCGGCTTTAAACTTCTCCACAACAGTATTACGGACCTGCCTGGTGTGTTCCTTGGTCTTCATGATGCTCTCTGCGCTTTCAACAGAACCCTGAGACTATCACAGAGCAGGTGCATTTATACAGAGACTTGATTACACACAGGGGGATTCTATTTATCACCATCAGTCATTTAGGACAACATTGGATCATTCAGAGATCCTCGCTGAACTTCTGGAGTGAGTTTCTGCACTGAAAGTAAAGGGGCCGAATAATTTTGCACGCACCACTTTTCAGTTTTTTAATTGCTAAAAAAGTTCAAAATATCCAATAGATTTCGTTCCACTTCACAATTGTGTCCCACTTGTTGGTGTGTCTTCAAAAAAAATTTAAATTTTATATCTTTATGTTTGAAGCCTGAAATGTGGCAAAAGGTTGAAAAGTTCAAGGGGGCCGAATACTTTCGCAAGCCACTGTATTTGTATGCCAATTTAACAATTTAAAACAGTTTATAGATATTATTTATTTATTGTTACTCTGTATTCCAAAGGCTGTTTTTTTTTTTATTTACATATATTTTGAACATGTGACCAGTAGCAGAGGACTAGGAGCTCCTCCTGCTTATGTTTTCCTGCAGACAGGCTGGGAAAGAGCTGGGTAATATGACAGCTGTATATCGGTTAGGAAAATGGTACTTAGATGTTTTTTTATTCAAATAACTATAGTGCCATCATCCACATACAGCTTACAAACCAACTTGGGTCTCCTTTGTTATTGTGTCTCTAATTAGAAATGCATTGGGACATCAGCACCTCCCCTCTATTGGACATATAGTTGTTATCTCATTCATATCATTTACCAATATTTATTATTGTGGATGTTCATAAGTATATGGGGAACGTGCCAGGGGTGGCTGAGATATCTATCAATAAATTTTGGATATGACTAATGTTTTCTACACGTAACCACACTTTTATGGGATATACTCCCTAGGTTTTTTTTAACATTATGCGTTAATAAAATGTCTGTTTTTACAAATTTGTATTGAGTGTTTCCTGTAGGGCAGGTTGCAGCACCACTAAAAAACCCATTTATCCTTCCTTGTTGCTGTGATCTGACCTACTGTTAGAGAAAGGTTACATTTGTTCTATATGGTCCCACTGAATATCCCAACATAGCCATACTCCCTTGCTTGCTGCTGAGATGGACTAGGGGACTATGGGATTTGTAGTGTATATAGAGCAGTGACTGCAGCTGATTTGCATTGCTCATGAAATAGATTTGAGGGGGGAAAGGAGGACATTATAAGGAGGTAGAAAAACACAGTAAAAAAACAATTTTATCAAAAATACATTACACGGCCATTAAGTAGTGGATGTGTATAGAATATATTTGGAAAATAAGGATATTGTTTAGTGCCACTTTAACACTTGCAGTGGAAAACGAATCTTGGAGGATTAAAGTGGAAGTAAACTTCCATCTTTTGCTTTTACCTATAGGTAAGCCTATAACCAGGCTTACCTATAGCTAGTGTAAACATCTCCTAAACGTGCGCCGTTTAAGAGATATTTACTGTACATGCAGCCAGTGACATCATTGGCGCATGCGCTCTGAAGGAACGGCCACCCGTGCTGTTTTTTCAGGCCCTGTGCCGTGAATGGCGGCTCCCGTGCACATGTGTGGTAGTGACGTAATCGCGGCTCCGGCCAGTCACAGCGCCGGAGTCCACGAGCCCGGAAGCAAGAGGGTAAAGATGAGAGGGCCTGCAGCGCTGACATCTCGGTGCAGGAAGAGCTTTGTTTTAAGGTAAGTTTACCATAATGTGCTAGTATGTGAAGCATACTAGCACATTATTACATTATCTTGCAGGTACAAACCGCTTTAAAGTTTGGCTCTATTCAGTGGAGAAGTAATACACGATGGAACTTCTTATGTAATAATCATGTGTGACCGTTTTGGAGTTTCTGATTTGGGTGTATGTTTTCCTTTGGCAGGGGATGGCGGTGGCAGCTCGTTCTCAGGGACAGCACAAGCAGAGGATCTGGGTGAACATTTCACTTTCTGGCATAAAGATAATTGACGAAAAAACAGGCGTAAGTTTTCTAAATTCACATAATACATTCTGACACATTTCAAAACAAACATAACATTGTTTATTTTCTGTCTCTTGAGTAGCTGAAATGCAGAGCGGTGTCCCGAGGGTTTGGTGTGGGTTAGCCGCGTTTTCCCATTGACTGTTATATCACGCGGTTGTGGTGTGCTTTTTGAAACCCTGTCAGGTTTTTATCATGGTAGGCTGAAAAACAGTCCACAATTAAATCTCTTTTCAGAGGTGTTGACAGGCAATAAGGAGGCAATAAGTCACCTCCTCACTGCCTTAATTTTACCCTATAATTGTCACACTACCCTACCGAAATTGCATGCATGGTGCCAGGATACAGTGCGATTCTAGCGCAGCCCCAAGAGCTGCATTAGTTGTGTTTGGCAGCGCCACCACCCGCCAAAAGCGACATGCTGTTAAAATTTTGCTATGGCCACGGCATTTGTACAGCAGTGAGTGGTTGTATGCAAGGGTTCAGGTGAGTGGTTGGGGCTGGTAAAACCACAGCTCAACTGCCAGCTTCACATGTGAACAAGACTTTACTGTGGTGGTGCATCACGATGCAGGGGCTGGTGCTGGATGGATTTGTCTATAGGTTTTTATCGCTGTCTGTGTCCACACTATGGATACTCACCCTCTCTATTTGTCATAGTAGCCAAGGGCGGCCCATTCTTTAGGGTCGCACGGGCTCCCCCCCCATCCATGCGTCCGGCCCCATGCATGAATTCCAATGGGGGGGGGGGGGGGGTTGAAGCATGTGATTAGAGCCAGAGGCTCTAATAGGCATCAAAAAGGGTGGGCTTGGGGCGCAGAGCACTACGAACCGAGCCCATCGAGCTATTTTCACACTAATTTTCCTCCCGGCCAATCAGGAAGCAGGTTTGAGACCCGTTTCCAGATTGGCCGAAAGGAGAAGCGTTCCGATTGGCTGCTGAGGAGGAGGGAGGAGACGAAAGCCATCATGATGCCTGCGGAGGAGAGAAGGGGAAGCCCCTGTGATGCCCGTTGCCTGTCACCCGGGTTGAAGCGCTGCCCACCATAGATGGGGTAAGTGCTCAAGACCCGACCCCCACCCCCAAAAAAATTACCACCAGCCGCCACGGCTAGTAACTATTTTCACTGGGACCGAAATTGGGAAACTGTTCCTGTTATAGACACTATAGTGTTAGAAATCACTCTAGTAATAATGCCAACGGACCCAGCCGATTGTCCCAATTAGATAGGCATGCCGGGGTGTGGCCCTGTATGCAGACAGAGTGTGTCCTGGTGCCATTCATCCGCGCACGCAGCACCTGGCGGCTCAAGCCCAATAAAGAAATTCCCCATTCATGGTCCATGGGTGAATGAGACCTGACTCTCCAGCATCTTCGAAAAGCTGAAATTTCTCTTTCATGTGGACTGGCTGTGCAGTGACTTTAAGTCTATGCTACTAAGAGAAGGATTGCTCCTTTTTTTCTTAGTTACGTGGAAGAACTAAATGAAGTGAGAAAACACATGAAGACAAATATTCGAACGCCTGTGCTAACTCCAGCCTTAGTCATCTGGAACATAACATTCCTGTAAATGCAGTTTTGTCCCGTCACTGGACACTTTAGCTGTTAAAAGTTTACTAACGTTTATGATCCACAGCTGTTTAAATATTACATCCAGCCATGGTGTGACTCCGGGGTTGGCTTTCAACAGACGTTTGAGATTTAACACACAAAGGCAGTAATGTGCCCACACCGTCTTCAGGGGACACAAAAATAACACAGAGTTCCAATTAACAGGGCTGTGTCCTATTTGTAGGAACCTTTTAAAGTGAGTTTTCAGAAAAGGGATTTTAATTTTGGAAGAAACTGCCGTCATTTCCCATTTAATACATGGAAGATCACAGACCGTCAGTGAAGTTTTATGTTTTGGTGTTGGATTACGTTGCGTTCATCTACAATAGTTGTGAAGTTCATGGTATATGTGTTTCTGAAGTGTCCTTTTAGGGAAGGGGGTCTCAAAACCTTTCAGTCTAGGGGCCACATCGTTTTTATAAAAGAATGAAAACAATTTAAATGAAGGAACACATTCCAAGAAATAACTTAAAGTGGAAGTCTGGTCTAAACTTATCTAAGCCTAGACCTTCTCCCACCACCATTCTCCTTTTCTAACTATCTTCTAAAGGAAAGATGTCTATACTTACCTAATCTAGGGGCGCTCTGGTCCAGTCACATGATCTCCCCAGTGGTCAGCTTCAGGGAAGAGGTGTGAACAGCGACAATGGCTGCAGAGCCTGGGCAGTGAGGTCACCCATTGACCTACTATGCAGCATCCGTTGGCCACTGTCTCTCCTCTACACTGAAGCCGAAACTGGGAGACGTTCACATGACCGGACTGGAGTGCCCTGAGATTGGGTAAGTATAGACATTATTCCTTTACAGGGTAGTTAGTAAAGGGCTTAGAATGGGGGTGGGAATAGATTTAAGCTTAGATAAGTTTAGACCAGACTTCCACTTTAATATCAGAAGCCTCCCATCACATCTGCAGCCCCCCTTCAAATTAGAAACCTCCCCATCACATTAGAAGTTGCCTCCTTCACATTAGAAGCCTCCCCTTCACATCAGAGTCCCTCTTTCACATCAGAAGCCCTCACCATCATAAGAGCCCACCATACATACCAGGGTTCCTTTCAAGGTTTCTCCATACATCAAGGTCCATATCAGAGTCCTCCAGTACATCAGGGTCCCGATCAGAGTCCCCCTTTACATTCGGGTCCCTATCAGAACAAGAGACAAACTGATCTGATACTAGCTGTGATAGGTCAGTGATCCTAGCTGCAAGCCAGACAGAATCTCATAGCAGGCCAGATGTGGCCCTTGAGCTGTAGTTTGGAGACCCCTGTTTTAAGGAAAATCTGAAATTCTTAAAGCCAAGCTGAAGCCAGTTGGATGAATTTGCAACAGTGAAGGATTAGTACCTCATCATTTTGCTGTTAGTGGCTCTGTTATGGAGATTTCCCTTGACTTCTTGTCCCAGTGACATAAGAGGAAGTGAGGTAAAGGTTTCCTAACAGCAACACAGAAAGTTAATTTGTGTTGGCGATTAGGTGATTAGGTTGAGCAACACAGAACTGTGAGGATTTGGTGACATTTGGTGACATTTAGCTGTGATAAGGTAAGTATAGGTTTTAAGGTGTTAAGGTTAGGGGTTGAGTTAAGTTTTAGGTGTAGGATTTTATTAACCAGTTGCAGACTATGGGTGCACTGCACATGTCCATAATATTGAATCAAAGTACACAGGGAGTTTTTAGTATGCCCTATCCTTTTCCCAACTCCTGCTCAATACTTTTGCATTTGATGGCTTTGATCCACTGTGGATTTTTTTTTCAGAAGGGCGATAGAGACTGTTGTACATGTAAACTTAGCCTTGGTGTCATTTGGGCCTGTAGTGTCAACAGGCCTATAGCAGAAATGTGAAAAATGCTTTAGTCCATAGGGGATGTACAGATGTAAGAGCTGAAGTGGTTAAATTGCAGGAACAAATAAATGGTTACAACATTTTTTACTACTTTGCCCTGAATAGGCAAAGTAACAGAGTCTATTTTAGGTCAGGGTGAGTTAATGGTTAAGTCAGGGTCAGGAATTACATTCATATAGGGCGTACACACGGTCGGACTTTGTTCGGACATTCCGACAACAAAATCCTAGGATTTTTTCAGACGGATGTTGGCTCAAACTTGTTTTGTCTACACACGGTCGCACAAAGTTGTTGGAAAATCCGATCGTTCTGAACGCGGTGACGTAAAACACGTACGTCGGGACTATAAACGGGGCAGTGGCCAATAGCTTTCATCTCTTTATTTATTCTGAGCATGCGTGGCACTTTGTCCGTCGGATTTGTGTACACACGATCGGAATTTCCGACAACGGATTTTGTTGTCGGAAAATTTTATCTCCTGCTCTCCAACTTTGTGTGTCGGAAAATCCGATGGAAAATGTCCGATGGCGCCCACACACGGTCGGAATTTCCGACAACACGCTCCGATCGGACATTTTCCATCGGAAAATCCGACCGTGTGTACGGGGCATTAGATTAGGCTGTTAGTGGGACAGGTTAGTATTAAGGGTTAATTTAAAGATTTTGGGTTCAGTTTAATAGGGTCAGCCTAATGGTTAGGTATCAGGTCACGTAAAGAGAGATTTCAGATTTTCAGATATAAACGCCACACCAAATACTGCCATTGCTGGGCTCTTGGCACCAAGATCTCTCATACGCACTTTCAGTGGATGAGGGAAAAGATGGATAGAATTTCGAACAAAAATTGTTAGGAAAAATTCTCAGAACATTTCAATGTCGTTTGAAAGATTTTGTTTGCTTTTAATATTTAATTTTGAAATGAATGGACTTTAGTGAACAAAAAAACACATACACAAGAAATTTGTCTGTTCGAGAAAAATTTTCCATCCTGCCCTTCGAATTTTTTCTGATTGTCACTGCTGTCAAAAAGGAACATTGGTTTGACCCCACTAATGATTAGTAAAATAAAGGAACTTTCTTAGAACCTTCTTTTCCTAAGCATTTCCATTCAAAATTCTTTCCATCTATGGCCAGCTTTACAAACAAGTGACCAAGGTGCTGGTCCATGAATTCTAAAAGTTTATTTATTAAAGAGGAACTGCAGTCTGCTCACATAATTTGTAATAAAAAACATCTTTGCCATTCTGAAGCTTCCCTCCAACTACTTTGCATATTATTTTAAATATACTGTGGTTATGTACTTGCCAATTATGCTGCAGAAATCTCCCTCCACTGAGTCTGGCTGCAGCCATTTTAACTGTGGGCAGCTGAAGCTGCTGCCTGTTCACTTCCTGGATTTACACAGACACATAGAGGCACACCTCCAGCTCTGCAGCTCTCATTGTCCCTCTTATGACTCACCCCCCCTCCCTTCCTGGCAAACTCTCAGTAGAGTGACAGAGAGCCGTGCATGATGTTATACGCCTAGGCTTTTTACCAGACAAGAAACAGGAAGTGGGCTATATAAGGTATTTACTGGCAGAAAAAAAAATGTTTAACTATCCAAAGTTAAAACAACAAGGGCAGAAGATTTAATAGATGGATAGTTAAAAAAATGAGTGAAGTTCTGTTTTAAGCATTAGTTAAAACTTACATGAATGTCTTGGAACACAGTGGGGGAGGTGAGGGGGAATCCACAAACTGTCACAGCACAGATTAGGGGGAGACAGCGGACTGGGTGGTGGCGAGCTGGAGTAGGATGCATGCAGGCAAGCCGCCTGATGGCCAGTGTGGGATGTTATGATCCCCCGCATTAAGAAGTCTGGTTTAAGGCAAAGATGGAATGTGGAAACCCACAGATGATGGCAAAAAAGCACTGGACAGCAAGGGTGGCCGAGAACTTGATGACCAACACACCTGGATAAGAGACTGAAAGCCAGGGTTGATAACCGCCAGAAAAGCCCATCCTTAATCTGCGGTTGCGGTGTATTCTCACACACACACATGGTGTAGTCCTGCGTAGACCTTTTGTAAGGGATCGCATTGGGTAGGCTTATGCGTTTCAGGGTCCCGCCCCCTTTTAAAAAAAAAATAACAAACATGTTATGCCAACTGCCCCCATAGCAAGCAGCTTGCTATGGGGGCACCTGAGCCGAACTGCTGCTCTGTGTGTCCATTCAGACATGGAGCCATGGCTCAGCCCTGCTCCCATAGAATGCATTAAAATAAAAAACCCTCTGCCTTTAGAACCACTTTAATCATTGTAGTTGGAGGGCCACGTTGTTCTCCCAGTAGGTGCCCTTAATCATAGTAGTTGGTGGCCCCTATTGTGCTCCCTGTAGGTTGCTCTTAATCAACCTCCATGACCTAGTTTAATTCCGTCACCCACATTGGTATCTTCATTTGAGGTTTGAGGGATTGGGAAACCTGCAGGGCACTGACTCTTGGTGAGCAGCTGACAGTCACTCAGTATAGCATTGCACACTACAAATCAGAGTTTTTTAAATTCTTCAGTTGTGCGTCAGACTGCCAAACCTGTACACCTTCTAATTATCAGCTGCTTCTATGGAACCAGAGTTTAAAAAATGAAATCCTCACTTTTTTATCCAGCGATTCTGTCACTGGAAAATAAAAATTCTTCAAAAGAAAACTCTGTATATCTTCCCAGAGAACCGCACTCTCTTTTAAAAGACTCCCTGCAGAATCTTCAGCACCCAATACCCAGTGTGTCTGATGCTGGATGCCAGTGTCCCCCACTGTGTGACGTGGTTCCTCTTGCCAGGCTCCATCCCACTACAAGACACTTAAAGTGATGCAATCTATACACATTCATTACTTGCGTTGTGTCATTAATATAATGTAAACGAGTTGCAAACAAATTGCAAATGCTCCACAAATACTCTTATGGCATTTACAGTGCATTTGAGATGCGATAGAAAACATTACTATCCGAGATTATGATACAAAAATCCAAACAATATAAATCCAACACAGAGGTGTGGGTTAGGTGCAGCATTGTGCGGTGGGCAGAAAACACAAACAGTCCAAATTAGGTAGTAACAATATATTGTAGAAAAGTTCAGCAAGTACAGCAGGTGCAGCGGGGAATCACAGCCAACCAGAGCCACTTAGAACTGAGACAGTGGTGGACCCACGAAATGAAGAATGAAAGATGCCGACATCATCTGCCACAAGGAGCGGAATGTGGCCTGGCTGGTCCACACCCAAAAACAGGAGGCTTCCTGGAAAGTAGACCTAGTCCCCACACTGTCTGTACACCCCTGGAACCTTCCCCTATCTCTAGCACTGACCCTGACACACAGGGATCCTTTCCCTGCTCTAGCCACTTGCAAGAAATGCACCGAGCTCAGGAGCCGGAGTCTTAAAGTGGTTGTTAAGCCATTATGGGTCCTTAGTAGAATCCCCTCTGTTATAACCTGTTATATCGCTCACTGCCTTTGTTTTAGAAAAATGATGCGCCACAATACCTTATTTTGAAGGGCCACTGTGCAGTCAGCTGATGTCCCGACTCTCTCCTGCCCCGCTCCGAGGACTGCAGAGGGAGTCGCCGAGGTTCCCTCTGATGTCAGAGAAGAGGCGGTGAACCTTGGGAGGTCACGTGACCGCTCAGAGGCGGTCTTCAATAAGGTATTGCGCATCTTCATTTTTATAAAGCAAAGGCAGAGAGCGATATAACAGAGGGGATTCTACAAAGGACAGACTGCTATTTTACATTGTATAGCAGCAGCAGGGGAGGGATGGGAGAACACAGCTCACACACAGAGCTGACAGGGAGTGGGGGGAGGAGGACACAGGAGAACAGAGAGCAGAGCTGCGGATGACGGAGGCACATAAACTAACCATGGTGTCAGGGCTCAGCAGCCATGATAAACCGTGGTCAGTTTACAGGGGGAGGGCAGAATCAGGCAGGATCAGCTAGGTTTTTTAGGTGATAGAGAGAGACAAATTACACAGCACAAGCACTGTGCTGCATAACATGCTTTATAGGAACAGGATCATATATTTTTTTTAGGGTTACAAACACTTTAAGAGAAGTATGAGAATTTTTTTTCCCCCATAAACATACTAACCTACGTGGATGCAGCATCTGACTGAGGCTGCATGTGTCCCCCCCCCACCTCTGCACTGAGAACCGAGCCATTGAACATCGCTGATGTCTCGGTTATCTCAGCTCCCTGAGCAGAGAACTGCTGCCTGTCAGTCAGCAGCTCTCCTTCATGGCTCACTGAGAGGCTGAGATGGCCATCAGTCCAGGCACCTGGCTGATCCAGACTCCTAGAGTCAGGATGACGCGGTGCCTGGACTGATCTGTGTGACATCAGCAGAGAGCGGACTTCAGACTGCTCTTTGCTGAAAACAGGTCACAGGAGTGCAAAACAAATTGTACTCCTGTGACCTATAGGATAAGCTCAGTCAAACAAGCTCAAGCTGGACTTCTCCTTTAAATAGGCTCTGCCTTGACCCAAGATGGCTGCCGAAGTCACATTATCCAGAATCCAATCAGATAGCCACCTCCATGTGACTGAGGAAATCATAGAGGAACCAAGTTCCTCTGGACTTCCACCCCTACCTGCATTGCCTTTGAGGTCAAGCACCACCTGCAGTTGAGAATACAGACTGCGCCTGCTTACAGAGGGGGCATCTGGCAAGTGTTTAACGAGATACAAATGCGTTGAAAACATGTGTCTTAACACATTAGGTGCGCTAATGGGAGCTCAAATTACTTTGCACATCTAAATGAGCCCTAAATTGATGGGTTTATATCCACTTCAAGTACTCTCTGCACCCATGTTTTACGATTTTGCCGCCTTCCTATTTCAGTGACTGTATAACATGTCAGAAAAAATCTCTCAAAGGCAACATAATTGGTAAAAAACAGCCCAACAGGCGGCTACCCCTTCCCTGTCCAAAACTAAAAACTTTTGTTGGAAGATTTTGTAGGATTTCATGTTTATCACTTCTGTTCTCTGTCTTCTCTCACATTTCAGAAGTCCACATGATCTGACCCTTCGCTTGGTGTGAAGGGTGTGATGGAGGTGGAGGCAGTGCTGTTTCTTGACCTAGGCCAACAAGGCCCAGGCCTATGGTGGCACTTTGCAGGGGGGCAGCAAAAAAGCCACACCTCCCACACGAATAAAAAGCCCCCCACAGAGTCCTGATGGCCGCACACATACAGTCCCCATAAAGTGGCATAAAGTGACTGGCAGGGGCAGTCTCTGCTCGACTGGGCTTGGCTGTGCTCAAACAGAGGGGTGGTCTCAGCTCACCTCTGCTTGGCTGTTCTCGGGCGGGGCGGTCTATGCTCGACTTGGCTCGGCTGAGGTGAAGCAGAGGGGTGGTCTCAGCCCACCTCGGCTCGGGTGGGGGGGCGGTCTCCGCTCGGTTTGGCTCGAGCGGAGGGGCGGTCTCAGCTCACCTCGGCTCGGTTGTGCTATGTGGGCAGGAGGCGGGCAGGCTTGACTCACCTCAGCTTGGCTGGGCTCAGGCGACGGGGGTGGTCACAGTGATGTAAGTAATGATAACCGGCAAATGTATTAGAAGGACGATGATCATGTTAGAGAAGATGCTGATCATGTCTGCAGCCTCTGATCATGTCCGCAGCCTCTGATCATGTCCGCAGTCTCTGACCAACTCCTGTAGTATGTCTGCAGTCTCTGACCAACTCCTGAGGTGGAGCTCTAAAAGGAAGAGGTGGAGCCTAAAAAGGAAGGGGTGGCATTTACAGATAGGGGGGATCTTAAATAGGAAGGGGTGTGGCAAATTCAGATGGGTGGGCGCCCGACTTTAGTCTTGCCTAGGGCAGCACAAAACCAAAATACACCACTGGGTGGAGGGAAGGAATTTTTGTAGCAGGTTCTGCACAGCTCAGGATCTCCATCGCTGCATTGCAGGAGGGTATAGGACGGACTATGCCCTAACAGCAAACACTGTATAGTTTGATTGATGGAAACATATTTTAATACAGTCTTTTTTTTCAATCTAGAGTATAATAAGCAACATTAAAATCTTTGTTGCAGAAAATGTGGACCACGTAGTTCCATATTTATTAGTGTTGTCTGCTATTTACAGCTTACATCAGTCAGTCATGCAGGCAAAGCAAGAGTCATTGATAAAGGTCATGTGAAGGTCTCCTGTAGTGTATATTGCACATGGTGTAACCGGCTGCTTTATTTATTGATGAGCGTTCAGAGAAAATGATGTTTTCAATAAGCAGAGCTGATATGACAGGCAAGACGGATGGAATAACCTCCACTGTAACAGATTCCTCATCCCAGCATAGCTTTATTCTATGCGTCATTCACAGCTTTAATGTCATATGAAAAAAAAAAATTAGTTTCATTTATATTCATGATCGGGAGCCATGTTTTATTAAAGTCCTAAAGGTCTGCTGTTGTGTTTTGATAGCTACATGCATTTAATACATGTAATGATAGTATTCATTGTATTAATTCCTGGTGGTATTTCAAGTAATATTTATTTCTTATTTTTATTCTCATTTATATGCAGGCCACTTCACATTTATATGCAGGCCAAGCAAAGGTGACAATAACAGGGGCTGGGACAAACTTAAATACTGTCAGCGGTGCTTGATCAGTTGCTGCGACAACTTAAAAGACAATTTAAACCATGGAAATGAAAGGTGCATTCCTGGCAGTGATGTAGTTTCCCTTTGAATAAAGTCTTTATAGAGTTTGGGAGTCAAGCAATGGCAGGAAATACAAGTTTTCTTTAAAAGAAAAGAGTACAAAAGAGTAAAACCCAATAGGGTCCGGGATCTATAACCTAAGTGGCACACCTCTTAATGAAGAGGTGATCCGGGTGCTTGATAGGGGTTTGAAATATGCTCCAACTAGCAATTTGAATACGTTTCAGACTTATGTTAATTTACAAAAATATATCCGAAGTCTAAACATTAAAAAGTACTTTTTGTCCAATCCAGCTGCTAGAACTGTTGCCATCTTAGAAAAAGCTCCCCCTAGTTATCACTCTAACCTTCGAAAAAAGTATGTTTTTAATCCTCCCAATACAGACACCAAACATTTGGATGTTTTCAAAAACATGGTTGCGAAGGATTTGGGACTACTTAAAATACAAAGAGCCCTTGCACACTGGGGCGGTTTGCAGGCGCTATTGCGTTAATAATAGCGCCTGCAAACCGCCCTGAAAGTGCCGCTGCTTTCATTCCAGTGTGCAAGCCCCGAGGCCTTGCACACTGGAGCGATGCGCTGGCAGGACGGTAAAAAAAGTCCTGCCAGCAGCATCTTCGGAGTGGTGAAGGAGCGGTGTGTATACCGCTCCTTTAACGCTCCTGCCCATTGAAATCAATGGGACGGCGCGGCTATACCGCCGGCAAAGCGCCTCTGCAGAGGCGCTTTACGGTGGTATTTAACCCTTTCTCGGCCGCTAGCGGGGGGTAAAACCGCCCCGCTAGCGGCCGCATACCGACGGTAAAACGCCGCTAATAATAGCGGCGTTTTACCGCCGACGCCGCCCCCCCGCCCCAGTGTGCAAGGGCTCAAAGGGTTAACGATCCATCCTACATTAAGAACAGGATAGAATCATTAATGAATAGGAAGGATCTGGTGATATGTCCAGCGGACAAAGGAGGGGGCCTGGTTGTGTTAAGTAAGGTGTACTATAAGAACGAAATGGAGAATTTCTTAGCCATTACACTATATGTATTGGTATCACTAAGGACCCCATGCTACATTATATAGTAGAGTTACACTTTCTGGTTGAGAGAGGGAAACACATAGGAGTCCTAAACAATAAGGAAGCACTATATTTAGATACTCTATTTTGCCAAACACCTATAATCTATTTCTTACCTAAAGTTCACAAGCACAGCATCAATCCACCAGGGAGACCAATAGTGAACGTTATTGACTCAGTCTCTTTGAGGCTGGGTCAATACATACACACCTTTCTCCAACCCTTGGTCAGTAAAACGAATGCGTTTCTTAAGGACACGAAGCATATCATTCAAATCCTCTAATCTCTAGCACTCTCTTCCAGTTTTCTGATTACGGCCGATATTAGCTCTCTCTACACTTTTAATAGCCATGAGGATGCTCTATCCACAGTGCAGTGGGCTTTTAATACATCTGGCCTATCTAGAAGACATAAGAGTTTCCTGATTGAAAGCCTGAAGTTTTGTCTATCGAAGAATTACTTTTGGTACGGCAAACAATTTTATTTACAAACTAGGGGAGTAGCGATGGGGGCTCGGTTTGCTCCCAGTGTAGCCAATCTCTTTATGGCACACTGGGAGGAAGAAACCGTATTTAAGAACAGACCCCCTGAGTTAGTCTGCTACCAGAGATACATTGATGATCTCATCATGGTGTGGGATGGAGAGAAGTCTGGTCTTGATACATTTATGCATAAACTCAATGCTAATAATAAAAATATTATCTTGACCTGGAACATTAGTAGGGACTGAACCTTTTTTTTCTTGATCTAGATATAACAAAGGATGGGAATCAGGTCAAGATGATTAACTATTTTAAAGTAACGAACCGTAATGCTTTTATTCCAGTGGAGAGTTGTCACCACAGGAAGTGGTATTTGTAATATCCCCAGGGAACAATTTATACGCCTAATGCCGCGTACACACGGTCGGACTTTCCGGCATACTTGGTCCGGCGGACCAGAGTGTGCCGGACAATCCGCCCGTGTGTGGGCGCCGGCGGACTTTTCCGGCGGACTTTTTCCCAAAAGCCCGCCGGACCTAGATTTGAAAAAAGTTTTAAATCTTTCCGCCGGACTCAGTTTTGGGCGGAAAGTCCGCTCGTGTGTGTGCTGGTCCGACGGAAAGCCCGCTCGTGTGTATGCTGGTCCGACGGACCAGATACGACACGAGGGCAGGGTATTGCATCTCGCGCTCGCTGCAAAAGGAAAAACAAATTTTCCTTTTGCGGCGAGCGCGGGGCATACCAGGCCCTTAGGTCTGGTATGGATTATAAAGGGGAACCCCCCTACGCCGAAAAAACGGCGTGGGGTCCCCCCTAAAATCCATACCAGACCCCAATCTGAGCACGCAGCCTGGCCGGTCAGGAAAGGGGGTGGGGACGAGCGAGCGCCCCCCCCCTCCTGAACCGTACCAGGCCGCATGCCCTCAACATGGGGGGTGGGTGCTTTGGGGGAGGGGGGCGCCCTTCAGGGGCCCCCCCACCCCAAAGCACTTTGTCCCCATGTTGATGAGGACAAGGGCCTCTTCCCGACAACCCTGGCCGTTGGTTGTCGGGGTCTGCGGGCGGGGGCTTATCGGAATCTGGGAGCCCCCTTTAATAAGGGGGCCCCCAGATCCCGGCCCCCCACCCTATGTGAATGAGTATGGGGTACATGGTACCCCTACCCATTCACCTAGTGAAAAAGTGTAAGTAATAAAACACACTACACAGGTTTTAAAAATATTTTATTAAACAGCTCCGGGGGGGGGGGATCTTCCTCCGGCTTCGGGGGTCTTCTTCCGGCTTCGGGGGTCCCTCCGCTTCATCTTCTCCCGACGTCCGGTTGGTTCTTCTCCGCTCTCTTCTCCCGGTGTTCCAGTTCTTCGGCCGGCTCCTCTGCTGTCTTCAGGTAGCTCTCTTGCCAGCAGAGGTCCGGACTTCTGGGCTTCTTGTCTTCTTGTCTTCTCTTCTCCAGATGTTGACACGACGCTCTCTCCGGCTGGACTGCTCTCCGAGGGCTGCGTTGTGACTTATATAGGCGGAGACCCCGCCCCCTTTTGATGTCACAGTCCCTGGGCATGCTGGGACTGTGACGTTTTAGGGGGCGTGGTCAACATCACCCAGTGACCACGCCCCCTAAAACGTCACAGTCCCAGCATGCCCAGGGACTGTGACATCAAAAGGGGGCGGGGTCTCCGCCTATATAAGTCACAACGCAGCCGTCGGAGAGCAGTCCAGCCGGAGAGAGCGTCGTGTCAACATCTGGAGAAGAGAAGACAAGAAGACAAGAAGCCCAGAAGTCCGGACCTCTGCTGGCAAGAGAGCTACCTGAAGACAGCAGAGGAGCCGGCCGAAGAACTGGAACACCGGGAGAAGAGAGCGGAGAAGAACCAACCGGACGTCGGGAGAAGATGAAGCGGAGGGACCCCCGAAGCCGGAAGAAGACCCCCGAAGCCGGAGGAAGATCCCCCCCCCGGAGCTGTTTAATAAAATATTTTTAAAACCTGTGTAGTGTGTTTTATTACTTACACTTTTTCACTAGGTGAATGGGTAGGGGTACCATGTACCCCATACTCATTCACATAGGGTGGGGGGCCGGGATCTGGGGGCCCCCTTATTAAAGGGGGCTCCCAGATTCCGATAAGCCCCCGCCGGCAGACCCCGACAACCAACGGCCAGGGTTGTCGGGAAGAGGCCCTTGTCCTCATCAACATGGGGACAAGGTGCTTTGGGGTGGGGGGCCCCTGCAGGGCGCCCCCCTCCCCCAAAGCACCCACCCCCCATGTTGAGGGCATGCGGCCTGGTACGGTTCAGGAGGGGGGGGGGCGCTCGCTCGTCCCCACCCCCTTTCCTGACCGGCCAGGCTGCGTGCTCGGATTGGGGTCTGGTATGGATATTAGGGGGGACCCCACGCCGTTTTTTCGGCGTAGGGGGTTCCCCTTTATAATCCATACCAGACCTAAGGGCCTGGTATGCCACGCGCCGGGGCTCGCAAGGTGTCAATCTCGCCGATAAAAGCGGCAAGATAGACATCCTTCTCTAGTCCCGTCGCACCTGAGTCACGTTCAAAATGAACGGACTTGTCCGTGTGTGGGCAAGTCCGTTCATTCTGAAAGTCCGCCGGAACTCCGGCGAAAGTCCGTCGGAAAGACGGGCGGACTTAGCCCGCCGGAAAGTCCGGGCGTGTGTGGGCAAGTCCGTCCGTTTTAAAGTCCGGCGCACCTGGCGGACAAAGTCCGTCGGAAAGTGTGCCGGACCAAGTAGGATAGAAAGTCCGACCGTGTGTACGCGGCATAAGGTGAAATTGTTCGTATGAGGGAGATTATGTGTCTCAATCCCAAGTTTTGGCTGCTCGATTCTTACTGAAGGGGTATGATAAGTCTACTATAGATATAGAGATCGAAACAGTTCGTAGTCTGAACAGGAGCACTTTGGTGTCCAATGTCCCAAAGTCTAATCAAAGTTCATCTGCAAATATGAGAATGATCTTAGATTTTAATGTTCAATACAGGAAATTCGAAAAGAATTTTCCTTAAGCTCTGGCCAATCTCAAAGCAAGATAGGGTCCTTGGTCCAGTACTACCAGAACGCCCGCAATTTACATACGGGAAAGCCCCCTCATTAAGAGATAAACTAGCCCCAAGGGTCATTGACTGTCCAGTCCATATTGAAAATAGGATTTTTAATTTCCTTACAGGTTTTCACGCATGTGGCCATTGCCCTGCGTGTAAGCAGGCCAGGTGTAACATCAAAAAACGCAAAGATTTTTTTGCTTCTGCCACCAATACAAAATATCAAATTAAACAGCTAACATGTAACACGGCAGGTGTCGTGTACATGTTGGAGTGTGAGTGTGGCCTGCAATACGTGGGGAGGACCTCCAGACCCTTACATTGTAGAATTGGAGAACACGTGAACAATATAAAAAAGGGTCTCAAAACTCATAATGTCTCTAAACATTTCTGATTGTTTCACAATCGCAGCCCCGCAGGGTTGAAATTCTGGGGGGTTGAGAAGGTAACTAACCATTGGAGGGGAGGCAATTATATTCGGCAACTGAGTCGCGGTGAATCCTTCTGGGTATATGAAACCAATGTAGGGGTCCCCACAGGGTTGAACGTGGAATTTGACTTGAATTGTTTTATCTCAGATCGATAATTATTTATGATGGAAATTTTAGTGTTTAGTATTGAAATTGTGTATGAGTATTCCTCTTTTTAGATAATGATTTTTTATTGTGTGTATTTATTTTATGATGCAGGAATAGGTGGCTGTTATGATGTCTTAGTTTTTAATTTTTAAAATACATATTTTGTATGGTATGGAATAGTTAATAGATTATGGCTATATTTGTAACATCCTTCCTTTCCCTCCAGCGATGCGCCGGCCACAAAAGGGTTTTTGTGCACTTTACTGCAGGCTGTCTGGCTCTGGTGCCCCTGTTACAGAGCGGGATTAGCATGTAGGTCATGTGACGAGGCTCCGTGACATTCTGGGCGTCTCTGTAGACATGGGAACGTACTCAATGGGGATGTGCTATCTGGAAGCCAAACACGTCCTGCGGGTGTGACGTTGCATGGTGGGGGTGGATTCCAGATATTGATCACGCCTGCCGGGAGTCGGGCTCCGGATATCTGCCACGCCTCCCATGCGTCGTTGTCATTGCGGCGGTGTATGCTATGGAGGGAGGGCTCCGGAAGTTAACCATGCCCCCCGAGCGTCTTTGTCGTCAATGTACGCCGTGGGCGACGGTTTCTAGTTACCAGTTATACAAGGTGGAAAATACCGGTATATAAGGATGCTGACGCACGAGCCCCTGTAATTCGCTGAACAAGTCCCGCCCACAGGGACAATACGCGTGCGGGAGGGCTCCGTGACATCATTACAGCCACCTTCCTGGTTTCGCCACGGGATGTTGTAACATGCTGTGTTGTATGCTCTAATTCCTAGCACTGGGGGTTCAGTGCTATGTTTGTAAGTAACATTCCTTATTTTAAAAAGAAAAAAAAAAGACGTATTTTAGTTAAAACAGAGAGCACTATATTTGTTTATTAATCTTTGCATGAACTACGTCTCCATCAACTGCACACAAGAGTGTTATACTGCTGATGCACCACTGAGGCTGAATTTCGATCGCTGGGTCGGTTAAAAGGCAGAATTTTATCTTATGATTGCCCCTGTGGGGAATGCTTAAATGACCTTTCTTTTAAATCAGAGGTCCACGAAGTGAGGTGAGCAGCCTGTATTTACAGTGGTGGAAGCACAGATACGGATGCACAACCATTGAAATTTTTCCGAGCACACTGATCACTACTGAGGAATCTATCCTTGTTTGTTGGTGCCTTCCTTTGGGTCATCTGTGGCTCTCATATTATGTGAATTGGGACTGTCTATATTGTTTAAGGCTGTCGGACTTTATTCCCATATATCTTTTAAATTTTGTTTTTTTTATTTTTCAGCGCTGCACTGTTTTGTTTTTTTTAAATATATGTGGACAAATTGGTAAAGGGGACTTGGTTCTTTTAAAGCTTTAAGGATTATTAAAGTGCAATATGCAAAGGATTGTAAAGGCTTTCCAGCCGTCTTTTTTTTGGAGCGAGCATATGTTTAAATATGTAATGGTGTAGATAGGAAACAAACGAGTATTAACTGGAGCAATAAGTTCCGGCCCCATTAGCATAAAGTAACGAGGGGTAAAGAGGTAATTACCATACCTAGGAAAAAGGGCATAGAGTGCCAGTAATTGAAATGGCGGAAGCCAAACTTCTGGCACAAGCATAATATACTAGTTAACAAGGCGACGTACTTCCGGTTTTTCCTGGCACATTTATTGGCGACCATAGCTTCCTGATGACACATGATTGGATGCAAAACGCGTTGATGCTTCTGAGTAAGCGCCGACGTCACTTCCTGCCCCAAACCGTACCAGATCGAGGCTTGGACCGCATGCCGATCCCGGGAGACAGAACGGCGCTAGCCAGGGCCAAAACACACTGCTGGAGAGACTCAGTGCCGGTCTAAAGGCACCGGACTTGTGAGTGTATATACTATTTTTACTCTATTGATTTAATAAATTTTAAAAATATGTTGTGCAGTGATGGATGTCTGCTTTTTATGAGATACCGAGACTAATGTGGAGGTGTAAGGAGCAATCAGTTTCAACCAATTTGGGGAATCTTAAATATACCTATAAGAGTGGAGTGGTTAACCCAGCATAAACCAAAGGCGCAATTTTTCCCTGGTTCTGGTGAGTGTCCATTCTGGAAGGTGGTGGTGCTTCACGATTTGGTGAAAAGTTTTTCAAGTCACGGATGTGAATTTGTGCATGTGGGATTCGGATAAGCAGTTTGTTAAGAGGATTATTGGAACTATTGTTAACACACGATTTTTCATTTTAGTAATTTCTCTCATATTTTTTATTAATCTGAGTTTTGATGAATAAATTTATTAGTAATTTTTCATGAAGCACAGATAAAAAATTGTCCACGGGGTAAGGTATATATATGACTTTAAGGTCAGCGCAGCTACACTCTTTATCACAATACTGCCTACCCCACAGTATTGGTGGGGGATTTATAACAGCAGATCTGACATTTAAAGATAAAGTCACGTATTATATATATTTATATATATTTTATTTAATTTTTTTTATTATTTTTGCGCCGGTGACACACTTTTTCAATTGTTACCACCAGAATCTGCCTATCCTTTCCCTTCGCCCCCCCCCCCCCCCCCCACTCTCACTGGAGGAGTTCTTCCCCTGGCAGCTAGGAGAGTCCCTCAGCTCCAGCAGTGCTGGTCCCTGACCGGTTTCACCAATGTCACTCAATGGAGTGTACTGATTGGGATGCCCCAGCTCAGGATCGGCCTCCCTGGCACTGCCCCCTCTATCCTTCCTGACTGTCACCCATATACTTGTTTCTAGTGCCTGCACCTCTTTGTCTCCACCCGCCTCTTTGCTGGTCCCTGCTGGGTACGTTCCGGTTCTCCTTTAGTATAGAGGGTCTTCTCAGTTCTGACAGTTGCTTCCCTAGATTCAGAACCTGGGCTTCCAGGGAAACAATGTGCTTACATTTTGCACAGCAGTATTCGCCCTCGACCACGTGCACTGGCAGCATACGTGCACTCGCAGACAACGTGCACTCGCAGACAACGTGCACTCGCAATACACAGGTACACACAATACACACAATACACAGTATACACAATACAATACACAGGTACTAACGATCTACACACACTACTCAGACAACATTCAGGTACTCACACTACACAGTTACTTTAACCCCTGTTATAATCTTCTGTTTTCAACTGTGGTTTTTAACTCAATACTTAGTCCAGTTCCACTTGATCTAAGTTCCAGCAAGCAAATAGGTGGCAGGCTCAAAATTAGTTCTACAGAAAGTATATAGGCCTCAAGCACCTGTGACCAATTAACCACTCCCCGTAATTAGTGGGCTCAAGGAAGGAAAGAAAAAAAGGCTGTTAAAGTGACAGGGTGTTAAAAAAGCTGCAAGGAACCCCCCCCAAAAAAAAAAAAACAAAAACTAAAAATCCAACACAGCAATCACCAGCAGTCAAAAGCAAAACTTGTTTACACTCTCCACTCAAGGTTCCCACTGTTCAGCTTCCAACCAGCAAGTCTGGCCTTTTTTGATGGCACAGTGGCTGCATTTGATGGGCACAGTGGCTGCATTTGATGGGCACAGTGGCTGCATTTGATGGCGCTGTGGCTGCATTTGATGGGCACAGTGAGGCTGCAATTAATGTTTTTTTTCAGTATTTTTTCTGAATTTTTCAGTTTGTTTGCGCCCCCCAAAAAAGTTTGAGCACCAGCTGCCACTGACTTTGACATGTCAAGGTGGACTTAAGCTCAAGGCAATTACCACATAACCTGTATGGGTGTATCCTATATGCAACAACAACACTATGGGGCCGATTTACTAAAGGCAAATCTACTCTGCACTACAAGTGCACTTGGAAGTGTTGTTGCTGTAGATCTGAGGGGAAGATCTGAAATGAGGGGAAGCTCTACTGATTTTATCAGCCAATCATGTACAAGCTAAAATGCTGTTTTTTATTTTCCTTGCATGTCCCCCTCAGATCAGCGACTGCACTTCCAAGTGCACCTGTAGTGCAAAGTGGATTTGCCTTTCGTAAATAACCCCCAATATGTGAATTTCAATCAGCACTAGTATGAGAGGGGTTTGACTTAAACTATGCTACGTGGAATGATGTTTCAGTTTAAATTCTTTTTATTCGTTTTTAAAAAAAAGTTTTACAAATACAATACATCACAATAAAAACCAAGACAACATTCATAAAATAAGCTAGCAAGAGTAGAAAAAACTTTTAAACCTCATACACAACACTACATACATATTATTACAAACATATAAAAAAGGTGTATATCCTATGACCTTATCGTATCGACTAAATATATCAAATTTATTTCCTAAAGAGGAGGAAGCAGAAGTCATGAGAGGTGGAGGCTCCCCCCATGTAAATAGAAAGAAATCCAGCTACTCTTTCTCCCAAATAGGTCTAAGGGTTACCAGGCCTCTCTACCTAATCCTTACCCAACCACCCCTTACTACATCTGTTTGTGACGTGACCAAAAAATCAAACCAAAAACAATCCATTTGTGATACTACGGGGAAAAAATAGGGTAAAATGCGCTCAATTTCCTTCATAATTCTTCCCTTTCCTTCCCACACTATACTCCCTTACCCTTCCCCTTTACCCCTCCCTCCCTCATTTTTACCCATTTAGGCCCCTTATGGGCATTCTATATCAGTAAGTATAACCACTATCTCAAATTACTGAGAGTGTATATCTTGGAATGATGTTTCAAGCTGTTTGAGTCCAAGATGAAATTCATTTGTTCTTGGTACAATGCAGTAATAGAAATATTCATCCCCCTTGGAACTTATGTTGCACGGTACCAGTTTTGCTGATATGTGGGTCCTTTAAGCCTTGGAGACAAATAAATTGAGCCATATGTGGAGTAAGCTTCCTATATAATTGCCTCAGTTTTGACATCGTCATCTGGTGAATTAGAACACATGCAGAACATTTTTTTGTCTGAAAAATACACTAATTTGACCACTTGGCTTTTTTGGAGCTAAATGGTCAGCCCAGGTTTTATGCTGAGGTCCATGCATGCAATACAATATACAATATTCAGTACCTCTGGATTATAAATATTTTTGGACATATATGTACACATATATGATAGGCCTCTAAATTACAGGAATTGGGAGTAAGTAGGAGAGGGAGCAGATTAGGTTTATGTTTGTTTGTCTATTTTATTGTGTTTAGGCCAAAAGATCTTTGGTGTAGACATCGGAGTCTTATGTATTTTTCAGTACTATGTGGGACTGTGAATACTGCAACCTTCCTTTTCTTGCATTGCCCCCCCCCCCCCCCCCCCCCCACCCTCCGCGGTGCTGACAAATATTTTTGTTCAAAATATTTTACAAATGTTTTGTATCATTGCCATATTTTTGGAAATGTGAATGTTTTTTTTATGATGCGATTGGGACAGTAGGCCTGTACTTGTGAAGAGTAGAGGATGTTTTGCAGCATCAGGATAGAGTAGTGGAATGGTTCCAGGAGGCTTCCTGTTGACAGTTTTGGGTGTAGCATTCCACTGGCCCATGGTGTTGTCAGCCCTGGTGCAGAGCCTAAAAATATGGTGTGGATAGAGACTTCTAGAATAATTTGTGTCCCCATTGTTCTGTATGGTGCAAAAGGAACCTGCCTCATGGAACATGGTTTCCAACCATAAATAAATGATGTTCCACTCTAGGCACACCTACATATACACTCACCGGCCACTTTATTAATTACACCTGTTAAATTGCTTGATAATACAAATTGCTAATCAGCCAATCACATGACATTGTAGGACTTAAGCCCAGCTACTTAAACTACTAACCTTTTTACACATACCCTCCCTCCAAAAACATCATACATGACTCAGACTAGTTCTTGGAGTAAAAATGGCCTTACGGCCTATTTATTAAAACTTATAAAATAACATGAATATATAAATAACTATAACTTTCTTAAATAACTTCTGAGGGTAAATTTACTGTAAGAACAACAACTATAACCCTGGTCACTGGGGGAAATTCTTTATTTTAAACCTACCAGTCGGAAACCCCTGACTCGGAGGCATGATCACGACCTACCCCAGTGACCTAACCTTCTAAACTCCTCCAGGTTAACCCTTAAGGCCTGAAGGTACCACTTAAATCCCCATCCTTCCATGTATGGGTAACAGCAAAACCCCCCATCATATGGATGGGTACCATCAAACAACCCCCCATCCCCTGGATGGGTAACACATGTTACCACTTGTAACATAACTTTTTCCTATTAAAGGAAACCAAAAACTGCCACCGCACGAAAGGGGTAACCCCTTACCCTTGCGCGCACCTCCACACACTCAGACCTCTCTGTATCCCTTCTTGTAAACCTAACGACCATAAGTCGGTCCCTACCTCATTCAGATGCACACCATCACTGCGGAGATACCGCCAGGTGTCCACCTCTAACTCCCTATGACGAACGGCTAACCCGCCATTTTTGATAAAGAACCTGCTCACCTCTTTATTAACCTTAATCCTGGCCCTGTCCACTTTTTTATCAGACCAAGCCCAACGCCAGGACAACCTCCCCACCATATCGGACCACACTAAAACCATCTTGGGATAAGCTGCCCGTAGCCTTAAGAAATCGCATTTAATATCTCTAATGAGGTCCCTCATTGATCTAGCCCCCATATCATTACCACCCACATGCAATAACAGTACATCGGGGGACCTATCCAAGCGAGAGAATCTATACACTTCCCCCAGCACCCTATTCCATTGCATCCCCGGGACCCCAATCCACCGGATAAGCGCCTCTTGTCTAGGAATCCTTAGCTGCCTGCCATTCGGCCGAACGTCAGCTCTCTTGGCCCCCCAGAACACATAAGAGTGCCCGAGTATCCATACAAGACCCACTGCTTGACCTGTTAACGAAAGAAACAATGCAAAAACCAAATAAACACATAATACTCAACTCATATACATAAATATCACCAAATACCATACATTACATTTGAACCATGTGAGGGCGGATATATAACTTAAATCTATCCGAGTCCCATCTGCCCAGACGTCTAATTACCTCCTGACTCAGACCTGCCCTGGCAGCCTCTGTGGCCGCCCCAATCCTAAACGAATGTGAAGAGAACCGTACAGGATCACACCCCACCATAACCACGCATTTTTTAAAAACCGCTACAAACTGGTATTTGGACAGACACGAACCGTCCTCGTGAATCAAAAAAGGGCCTGTAGAAGCTGGTCTAACCTCCATAAAGGCTCCCACCACCCTAACCGGGCATATGCTACACTCCGCAATCTTCCCAAGGTCCAAATACCTACCCCTCCCTGTTTGATCCGTCTTAGATCTACTAATCCATATACGAACCCTATCCACCCATAGTTCAACTTCACTCTGCATGAGCCCTCCCGGAGCTGCCTTTGAAGGGCTGACCAGCTCACTTACCCTCAGCGCCCCAAAGAAGGCAAGCGCGAACGATGCTTTGAATAGCACACATTCGTAATGTGAACTACAGACCTTTTCCAAGCTCAGCATCAATTGCTTCAGCATTTCGAATGAGACAGGGCGCCTCCCATCCCTCTGCTTGTGCGCCTTCCTATATCCCTTGACTGCCTGTCGTAACCAAAAATCCTTAGTATGGTCGCGATGCCCCTGCCATTTAAACAGGAAGGCCAAACCTGCCAATTCCCGATTGATGGCCGCGGCCGAGATACCTTTTTCAAAATCCCTAACGATAAAATACAGAACCGCCTTGTCCACTTCCGGATCATCCGATCCCATGCCCAAGTCAGTCAAAAAGGCGAACCACTCCTTCCATACCTTAGAGTAGGCATTCCATGTAGCCGTACTCACAGATCGTTGAATCCATTTTGCTGCTGTTCCAAGGCAATGTTCCATATCCAGTCGGGACAGGCAACCCCCTGTAGATCCGCCTCCGGTGCCAACTTCTGGAACCTGTCCCACTGAAAACGAGACAAAGCATCAGCCAAAGTGTTCTCGGTCCCCGGGAGATGCACAGCATATATGAAAGCATTTACTTGCAAGCAGCGAAGTACGAGATGGCGCAAAAGCCTGACCACCGGCACAGATGCCGCGGTCAGCCGATTAACCACTTGCACCACCCCCAGATTGTCACAATTGAATCGGACCTTCAAGTTCTTGAATGCCTCACCCCACAACTCCATGGCAACCACAATGGGGAACAACTCCAAAAGTACCAGGTTCTTCAAGAACCCCGCCTCCTGCCATGCCACAGGCCACCTGGCTGCGCACCATTGCCCTTTAAAAAAGGCACCAAACCCCGTCGAACCCGCCGCATCCGTGAAGAGTTCCAAATCACAGTTGCTGATGGGCCCGGACATCCAAAGAGCCCTTCCATTAAATGACTCCAAGAATACCTGCCATACACGTAAGTCCTCCCTATGTTCACTTGTAAGACTCACGAAATGTGTAGGTGCTCGGACACCTGCAGTGGCGGCAGCAAGCCGCCTGCAAAAAATACGGCCCATAGGAATAATTCTGCAGGCAAAATTTAACTTACCTAGCAGTGATTGGAGTTGGCGAAGCTGCAATTTCCTAACTCCAATAGTCCCGCGAACTTCCTCTTTCAACCTCAACAATTTGTCCTGCGGAATCCTGCATTCCATCCTCAACGAATCTATCTCAATTCCGAGAAATGTGATAATCGCTGTTGGACCCTCTGTCTTTTCCGGGGCTAGCGGCACCCCGAATCTTTCCGCTAGGTATTGCAATGTCCCCAAAAGCACTGCACAAAGGTTAGAACCCGCAGGACCAACGCATAAGAAGTCGTCCAAGTAATGGATGACTGAATTGATACCTGCCACATCCCGAACGGCCCATTCTAAGAACGAGCTGAATGTCTCAAAAAGAGCACAGGATATAGAACAGCCCATTGGAAGACATCGGTCTACATAGTAGGCCCCTTCCCATTTACAGCCTAGCCATCTAAAACTGTCGGGATGCACTGGCAAGAGCCGAAAAGCCGATTCGATATCTGACTTGGCCATTAATGACCCCTGCCCATATTTTTTAACCCATGCTACCGCTGCGTCAAAAGATGTGTACGTGACCGCACAATCTTCCGGCGCAATTGCATCATTCACCGACCCCCCCTTTGGAAAAGAGAGGTGGTGTATGAGTCTGAACTTGTTAGGCTCCCTTTTGGGTACCACACCCAAAGGAGAGACCACCAACCCCGATAGTGGTACCTCTTCAAAAGGGCCCGCCATGCGTCCCAGTGAAACCTCTTTTTTCAATTTTTCCGTAACCACCCTGGAATGCAGCAAGGCCGACCGAAGATTCTTGGCCTCGGGCGGCACCACCGCCAGAGAACAAGGAATAACAAAACCATTCTTAAACCCTGCCTCTAAAGTGGCGGCCGCTGCCCGATCAGGGTATCTATTAAGGAAAGGCAGCATCCTTTCCACTCGGACCGGAGTCCTCCCTCTTACCCGCAGTATCTCCGGCACGACCTTTTCCTTTTTTGAAACATTTGGCCAATGCATGTGATCCCGCGCAGCCGGAGCACAAGTGCTTGAAGCGACAGTTGGATCCAAATCTGCAGGTTCCTTCATTGAATTGCCAGCAATAACCCCATCTCTTCTCGGTCGGTTGTCCCGGAGCTGCTGAACCTCCGACCCCTGCCTGAAAAAACTGACTAGGGGCCCTCGCCGCCGTCATCAACCTCATCCACAAGCTGATGTCCTTATGATCCCAGCGTAGATTCGGTCTAACAGCCATCCTCTGACGAAATTGTTCATCATAGCGTAGCCACGCCAAGCCCCCATATGTCCTGTGGGCTTCACTAATGGCCTCCAGGTATACGAACAGCGCTGAACAATTCTCCGGCGCCTTCTCACCAACCACACTCGCCAGAATGGCAAACGCTTGTAACCAATTGGAAAATGTGCGCGGAATTAAGCGATACCTTCGCTTCTCCTCGTCCTCCTTTTTTCCTTCGACCGGTTTTAATCTATCCAGATTAAATTTTTCTAAAGGCAGCAACGTGAAAATTTCAACGTAGTCGCCCTTCCATATTTTTTCTTTTATCTCTGCTTTTAAATGAGCCCCCAATGGGCCTTCAAAGCAGACATAAACCTCGCTCCTTGCCGCATCTGCCAGTCTAACTGAATCTGCAGTTTTTTCCGTTGTCTTCACCTGATCCCCCGAAGTCGTAACCACTCCTGACGTACTGGGGGACACCCCCACCGCTGCAACATCAATCTGTACATCGCCCGCAATTGGTGGTGCGACCCCCCTCTGCGGAGGAGTCTTCTCTGATGTCCATGCCTTAGCCGGACAGCTACCTGACCCCGATTCCACCCTTGCCACCAGCTCCTTAAGACCTGTTAACAACTCATGTAAACCTTCATTTCTCAACTGCGGCACCCCTGCAGGCGGTATAGCAGGACCAGTCTCAGCCCCCCCCTGACCTGTCAAAACCCCCCGACCCTGAACTACTCCTCTGCTCTTTTTGCTCCAACAAGTTATGCAGTAACATAGTAACAGGATTAGAAGAAGCGCACTCACCGGGCTGCCCTGGACTGGGCCCAACAGCCGCCACTCCTGGAACCACCGTAGCCTGCCGTCCTTGATCGTCGCCTCCGTCAGACCCGGACAGCTCCCCTTCCGACCGATCGTCGCTGTGTTCCATTCTGTTGACTTCCTGCTGCACCCCAACTGCAGTCGCAGTGGTTGCCGAGGGCCTGCGGTGCTGCGCACGTCCACCTCTCCCCGGAATGCCGCCAGACCCGTTGGATGCCCCTGGTGATGGACTCCTACGCCTGCCGTCTTTTGGGGTGCGCGTTGACCGTCCAGTACCTCTTCCCCCACTGGCTCTGATGACTCCGGCAGCCCCTCTCCCGCCTCGCAGAGGACTACTGGCCGTTGCAGATGTCTGCGCAGCTGCATCACTGGTTGCGGTAGCTTCCTGAGTGTCCCGACCTCTCCGCCCTTCTCCTGCAGACCCCTCAGGCTGTTCTATGCATCTCCGCCGTGCCGGGGGGGAAGAGCCGCGTGTATTGCTGGGCCCCCTTCCCCCAGTCACACCGCCCTTGCGCCGAGTCACCTCTCCTCTGCCCTCCTTCTGCTGCCCCTGCCTTAAGGGTGCCAGTGTCTCTCCCTCAGGTGCCCTCCGCTGCTCCGATCGGGACGTTCCCAGCCCTGACTCAGGGCTGTATCTCTCCGGCGGCCGTGACCGCCGCGCACGAGGTGCTGCCGCCTCCCCCCCGCTCACCGCCGTTCCGCCGACTGCTTTTACACTTAGCTGCTGTAGAAGCCAGTCCGCGCCGTTCGCGGCCACCGCCGCTCTCAGCTGGTCCATAAATCCCTCCATCGCCGCCATGTTTGAACTACAGCCCGGGAAAAATGAAGAGAGGTGAGGCGCGCAACTGCTCTCGTCCTCCAACGCTCCCCGAATGACATCACTTCCCCCTCTCCCACATCTCCTGCTCTTCCTGGCCCAACCCCTCCCCTTCTCTAAAAGGGGAAATCTTCCTCCTCCTTAAAACGGCAACTGTGCTGTCCAGCACTGTCATGCCGTCCCTACGCCTAGTGTTCCCCTTAGCTCCGTGACTCTCTTGATAGCAACTCAGTGCATTTAGGCATCTAGACGCGGTGAAGATGACTTGCTGAAGTTCAATCCGACCATCAGAATGGGGAAGAAATAGAATTTATGTGACTTTGAACTTGGCATGGTTGTTGGTGCCAGATGGGCTGGTCTGAGTATTTCATAAACTGCTGATCTACTGGGATTTTCACACACAACCATCTCTAGGGTTTACAGAGAATGGCTTGAAAAAGAGAAAATATCCAGTGAGCGGCAGTTGTGTGGAGGGAAATGCATTGTAGATGTCAGAGGTCAGAGGAGAATGGGCAGACTTGTTTGAGATGATAGACAGGCGACAGTAACTCAAATAACCACTCGTTACAACCAAGGAAACTGAGGCTACAATTCGCACAGGCTGACCAAAATTGGACAACAGAAGATTGGAAAAACGTTGCCTGGTCTCGATTTCTGTGACACGATAGCTGTACAGGAGGGATTCCCCCATCAACCCGTGGTTGTAGGAAAATTACATCATGTAGGGCCTGCCTTAGACAAACCTGCTGAAGGGGGTGTTCTCGGATCCTACCACCTCCATTAGTAACCCCGTCTACAAGCAGCAAAAAAAAACAAAACATTAAAACAAGCCACCAATGGCTTCTGTAGCTGCAAGTAGTGGGAAGTAATTCATCCTCCAAAATCACAAAAGAGAAAATAAAGTTACGTTTCATTCAGTTTCTAAAAGCTTAAAGAACCGGCTTACCATTAGAAGGCTGGTAGGCTGCCAAGTCACTGCTGCTATGGGAAATAAGAGGGGAGGATCTGTGATTTCAGTACCTCTGTGAATGTGGAAGATACATTTCTCAACATTAATTCTAGCTTCAGGTAAGAACTAGTTTTAAAATGTATTTAGTGCTTGGTCATAATATGTAGCCTGAGCACAGGTATTGTTCATTGACTAATAAAAGGGCCGTTGTTTGAAACAGACCCTTCTGGGTTGTAACGCTGCTCTGTATTGGGTGGATAAGCCAAATTGTTCATTATGGCCTGGAACATTCTCATTGTAGGATTTTAGTACCACAGCTTTATGTTTTGACTTGTGACATTCACCTAACAGGTTGTAAAATTTGCAAGAAGAATAATTAGCCGTGTTTGTTTTAAATCCCATTGTAGGTAATCGAGCATGAACACCCAGTTAACAAGATTTCCTTCATTGCCCGAGATGTGACAGACAATCGAGCTTTTGGATATGTTTGTGGTGCTGAAGGACAACATCAGTTTTTTGCCATCAAAACATCACAGCAGGTATGATTGCATGGAGTTTGATGACAATGGGAAGATGATGGAATTTAGCTGAGCTGTAAAACAAGACTGATGCTGTGCTAGGCTAAATGCAATAACGTGTATTCATGTGTATGAACTGGTTAGCATCTTTTTCAGATTATATCACACTTCAAAATGGCAACACTACTACATAAATAGGCCTTTGCATTTATTTCCTATGGTATAGTAGATATATTTCCTTTTGCTGCTTATTCTAACAATGTTGTTTGATGCAAGTTTAAAGTACAGTTGAAGTCACACTTTTTTTGTCTCTTTAAAGTGATACTAAACACACATTGTTTTATTTACAGTGTCCCTTTTATTCCTGTATGTGGATGATGGCACTTTAAATATTCTATTTAAAAAAAACAAAACATCTAAATACATAGTTACATAGTAGGTGAGGTTGAAAAAAGACACAAGTCCATCAAGTCCAACCTATGTGTATGATTATATGTCAGTATTACATTGTATATCCCTGTATGTTGCGGTCGTTCAGGTGCTTATCTGAAAGTTTTTTGAAACTATCGATGCTCCCCGCTGAGACCACCGCCTGTGGAAGGGAATTCCACATCCTTTTTAAGGCATGCCAATATTCAGTTTGCTTTGTTAGCAGCTTGGCATTGCATGCTATTGCTGAGCCTATCATCTTCTAGGACCCCCAGGTCCTTTTCCATCCTAGATTCCCCCAGAGGTTCTCCCCCCAGTGTATAGATTGCATTCATATTTTTGCCACCCAAATGCATTATTTTACATTTTTCTACATTAAACCTCATTTGCCATGTAGTCGCTCACCCCATTAATTTGTTCAGATCTTTTTGCAAGATTTCCACATCCTGCGGAGAAGTTATTGCCCTGCTTAGCTTAGTATCGTCCGCAAATACAGAATTACCCCAAAATACTGTTTACCCCATCCTCCAGGTCGTTTATGAACAAATTACATAGGATTGGTCCCAGCACAGAACCCTGGGGAACCTCACTACCCACCCCTGACCATTTATCCCCATTTATCACCACCCTCTGAACTCGCCCTTGTAGCCAGTTTTCAATCCAGGAACTCACCCTATGGTCCATGGCAACGGACCTTATTTTGTACAGTAAACGTTTATGGGGAACTGTGTCAAATGCTTTTGCAAAATTCAAATACACCACGTCTAGGGGCCTTCCTTTATCTAGATGGCAACTCACCTCCTCATAGAAGGTTAATAGATTGGTTTGGCAAGAACGATTCTTCATGAATTCATGCTGATTACTGCTAATGATACCGTTCTCATTACTAAAATCTTGTATATAGTCCCTTATCATCCCCTCCAAGAGCTTGCATACTATTGATGTTAGGCTAACTGATCTGTAATTCTCAGGGATGTATTTTGGGCTCTTTTTATATATTGGTGCTACATTGGACTTTTCTCCAATCAGCTGGTACCATTCCAGTCAGTAGACTGTCAGTAAAAATTAGTTACAATGATCTGGCAATTACTTGACTTAGTACTGTTTACATACTTTTTTTTTGCTTTCCTCCGCTATGCCTTTCGTGTTCTATCTTAGCCGCCCTAATTGCACCGTTACATTTCTTGTTGCATTCTTTATAAAGTCTGAATGCTGATGATGATCCCTCAACCTTATATTTTTTTGAAGGCCTTCTCCTTTGCTTTTATGCCTGTCTGCAGGGAAACATAAGCAGGAGGAGCTTCTAGTCCTCTGCTGCTGGTCACATGTTCAAAATAAAAAAAAAATAGCCTTTGTAATACAGAGTAAAAAAAAATAATAATATCAATAAACTCTTTAAAATTGTCATACAAATATACACTATATTGTTAAAAGTATTGGGACGCCTGCCTTTACACGCACATGAACTTTAATGGCATCCCAGTCTTATGCCCCGTACACACGGACATTCCGACAACAAAATCCTAGGATTTTTTCCGACGGATGTTGGCTCAAACTTGTCTTGCATACACACGGTCACACAAAGTTGTCGGAAAATCCGATCGTTCTAAATGCGGTGACGTAAAACACGTACGTCGGGACTATAAACGGGGCAGTGGCCAATAGCTTTCATCTCTTTATTTATTCTGAGCATGCGTGGCACTTTGTCCGTCGGATTTGTGTACACACGATCGGAATTTCAGACAACGGATTTTGTTGTCGGAAAATGTTATATCCTGCTCTCAAACTTTGTGTGTCGGGAAAATCCGATGGAAAATGTGTGATGGAGCCTACACACGGTCGGAATTTCCGACAACAAGGTCCTATCACACATTTTCCGTCGGAAAATCCGACCGTGTGTACGGGGCATTAGTCTGTAGGGTTCAATATTGAGTTGGCCCACCCTTTGCAGCTATAACAGCTTCAACTCTTCTGAGAAGGCTGTCCACAAGGTTTAGGGGTGTGTCTATGGCAGGGATATGCAATTAGCGGACCTCCAGCTATTGCAGAACTACAAATCCCATGAGGCATAGCAAGACTCAAGCATGACACCCAGAGGCAGAGGCATGATGGGACTTGTAGTTTTGCAACAGCTGGAGGTCCGCTAATTGCAGATCCCTGGTCTATGGGAATATTTGACCATTCTTCCAGAAGCGCATTTGTGAGGCCAGGCACTGATGTGGACGAGAAGGCCTGGCTCACAGTCTCCTTTCTAATCCTTTCCAAAGGTGTTCTATTGGGTTGAGGTCAGGACTCTCTCATCCATGTCTTTATGGACCTTGCTTTGTGAAATGGTCCAAATCATTTGGTTATGGTGTGGGCTTGTTTTACAGGAGTTGGGCTTGGCCCCTTAGTTCTGGTGAAGGGAACTCTTAACGCATCAGCATACCAAGACATTTTGGACATTGGACATTTCATGCTCCCAACTTTGTGGGAACAGTTTGGGGAGGGCTGCACACCAGTGCACAAAGCAAGGTTCATAAAGATATGGATGAGCGAGTTTGGGGTGGAGGAACTTGAGTGGCCTGCATAGAGTCCTGACCTCAACCCGATAGAACACCTTTGGGATGAATTAGAGCGGAAACTGCGAGCCAGGCCTTCTCGTCCAACATCAGTGCCTGACCTCACAAATGCGCTTCTGGAAGAATGGTCAAACATTCCCATAGACACACTCCTAAACGTTGTGGACAGCCTTCCCAGAAGAGTTGAAGCTGTTGTAGCTGCAAAGGGTGGGCCAACTCAATATTGAACCCTATGGACTAAGACTGGGATGTAATTAAAGTTCATGTGTGTGTAAAGGCAGGCGTCCAATACTTTTGACGATATAGTGTATATTTGAAATCAAATCTTTATTATTTTTTGCCAATAACATGGTATAGGCAAATTTCTGCCAGTCACAGGCTGTGTCACGCCCCTTCCAGCCTGTGTCTTATAATAAGAGAACGTGAAGCCTCCATCAATCAAGATGTAATATCCCACCCTCATTTTATTTTGCTGGTTATTGGGCATTGAGGAGGAGGGAAGGATTGTCTGGAATGGAAAAATACTCTTTTACCCATTTTGACCAGTTATTGTTTTAAAATATCAAAGGTTACTATAAGATGTAAAGTCCTAATTCTGCAGTTTGTCATCTCTATTTTGACATATAATGAACAATGTTCCTAGTACAACACATGAAAAGGTTGTTTCCAAAAAAAAAACATGAAATACTTTTTTTTACATTTTGTTAACAAAAACTACCATAAAAAGTAAAGGAAAACACAAAAAGTTGCAATGAAACTACATAATCTTCCAAAAATTCTAAATGCCAACGGTGTATGTGTGTGTGTGTATATGTATACATACAGTTGTGCTCAGAAGTTTACATACCTTGGCAGAATTTATGATTTCTTGGCCATTTTTCAGAGAATATGAATGATAACACAAAAACGTTTCTTTCACTCATGGTTAGTGTATTGCCCCCTTTAACATCCATGACAACTTGAAGTCTTTTGTGGTATTTGTGGATGAGGCTCTTTATCTTCTCAGATGGTAAAGCTGCCCATTCCTCTTGGCAAAAAGCCTCCAGTTCCTGTAAATTCTTGGGCTGTCTTGCATGAACTGCACGTTTGAGATCTCCCCAGAGTGGCTCAATGATATTGAGGTCAGGAGACTGAGATGGCCACTCCAGAACCTTCACTTTATTCTGCTGTAGCCAATGACAGGTCGACTTGGCCTTGTGTTTTGGATCATTGTCATGTTGGAATGTCCAAGTACGTCCCATGCGCAGCTTCCTGACTGATGAATGCAAATGTTCCTCCAGTATTTTTTGATAACATACTGCATTCATCTTGCCATCAATTTTGACCAAATTTCCTGTGCCTTTGTAGCTCACACATCCCCAAAACATCAGCGATCCACCTCCGTGTTTCACAGTAGGAATGGTGTACCTTTCATCATAGGCCTCGTTGACTCCTCTTCAAATGTAGCGTTTATGGTTGTGGCCAAAAAGCTCAATTTTGGTCTCATCACTCCAAATGACTTTGTGCCAGAAGGTTTGAGGCTTGTCTCTGCTGTTGTATTGTAAGCGGGATACTTTGTGGCATTTGCGTAGTAATGGCTTTCTTCTGGTGACTCGACCATGCAGCCCATCTTTCTTCAAGTGCCTCCTTATTGTACATCTTGAAACAGCCACATCACATGTTTTCAGAGAGTCCTGTATTTCACCTGAAGTTATTTGTGGGTTTTTATTTGCATCCCAATCAATTTTCCTGGCAGTTGTGGCTGAAATTTTAGTTGGTCTACCTGACCGAGGTTTGGTTTAAACAGAACCCCTCATTTTCCACTTCTTGATTAGAGTTTGAACACTGCTGATTGGCATTCTCAATTCCTTCGATATCTTTTTATATCCCTTTCCTGTTTTTATACAGTTCAACTACCTTTTACCGGAGATCCTTTGACAATTCTTTTGCTTTCCCCATGACTCAGAATCCAGAAATGTCAGTGCAGCACTGGATGAAAGATGCAAGGGTCTGCCAGGAGTCCAGAAACGCATTGACCTTTTATACACACACACTAATTACAAACAAACAGATCACAGGTGAGGATGGTTACCTTTAATAGCCATTCAAACCCCTTTTGTGTCAACTTGTGTGCATGTTATCAGGCCAAAATCACCAGTGTATGTAAACTTTTGATCAAGTTCATTTCGGTAGTTTCTGTTGTCATGATTTTAAAAGCGTAAACACAGTTGATTGATAATAAATGGCTTAAGCCAAACACTAACCATGATAGAAAGAAAAGTTTTTATGTTATCATTTATATTCTCTAAAAAATGGCCAAAAAATCATAAATTCTGCCAGGGTATGGCAGAATTTATGGCATATCATTTGTCATTTTATATTCTAATTAGAACTTGTCTATGTTTTGCTTTAGGCTGAACCTCTAGTGGTGGATCTCAAAGATCTCTTCCAGGTCATCTATAACATAAAGAAAAGGGAAGATGAAGACAAGAAGAAGGTACGTGTCTCACCAGTAATAGATTTGATCAATAAAGGGAAGAATCAATGACAAATACATATCTAGTGCTTTGTATGCGTATTTAACCTTAGCTCACACCTGTTCAGACACCCACTACTTTGTCTTACATGACAACACAGCTGATGCCACATGATATGCTTATATTTGCATCACGTGCTATTTGGGGAGTTTTAATAATGCAACTATTTTAAACCAGGTTCCCACTGACTATAATTATATTCATGTTTACATTGGGAAGAATCTCTCCTTGTGCAGTTATGACATTTGTGTGGCTATTGCTTCATGACGGGGCCTTTTCTCTACTGTCTCAGATGGCTTCAGTTCCTACACACAGAAAGATTCTCACCTATAGTAGTTCTAAAGACTGAAGGATTTTACCTTCATGCATTCTATGCATGAAGGTAAAAAAATCTTCTGTGTGCAGCATCCCCCCCAGCCCCCCCAGTACTCACCAGATTTTTCCTCTCGATCCAGCAATGTGCACAAGAGCTCTCAGGGACTCTCCCTCCTCATTGGCTGAGACAGCAGTGGAAGCCATTGTCAATCACAGGCAGACATCCAATGAGGAGAGAGAGGGGGGGTGGGGGTGAAGTCGCAGCTCCGTGTCTGAGTGGACACGCAGAGCAGCGGCTCTGGAGCGTGCCTGCTTGGATGCCCCCATTGCAAGCTGCTTGTTCTGGGGGGCACTCAGCAGGAGGGAGAGGCCAGGAGCGCCAGCGGGGGGACCCAAGAAGAGGAGGATCGGGGTTGCTCTGTCTAAAACCACTGCACAGAGCAGGCACGTACGACATGTTTTTTTTTTTTTTTTTTAAATACATTTTGCCGTTGATATTACTTTAAGGAGCGCTGGGGAATGGATGAATATGGTGCTTCACTAGAGCAAAGGATTGTAGACAAGTCTCTATGAAAGAGCCAAGAACACAGCGGTGACTGGATTGTCAGTCTTAAGCCGGCCAGAGATGGAGCGATTTTCTTTCCTGCAACCACAGGTTGCAGGAAAGAAAAGAAAATAGCTCAGTTCCCCCATCAACACAGTCAGTGTTGGTGGGGGAATCCCTCCTGTGGAGCCATTGTGTTATCCCGGCGGAGGGAACGGGGAAATAGTCCCTGATGGGATTACTGCCAAAGGCTATAATAGCCGCTAGCAATAACTGCATGTAAAATCCAACAGGCTGGTTGTACCCAAGTTAATCGATCAATCAGCCTGCCCATACATGGTTCAAATTGAGTATCGAGATTCAAACCGTCTATGGCAGGTTTCCGTTTGTTTGACAACTTTTGCGGTTTGATCAGTGTCACTGTTAAACCCTCCTGCGTCACCTAGAATAAGGCTTACCCATAGGTAGTGGAAAAATCTCCTAAACATGCGCCAGTTAGGAGACATTCACCTTGTAGTATGCCGGTGATGTCATCGGCGCATGCGCTGTGAAGAAACAGATCTCCGTGCCGTTTCTTCACTCGTATGTGCCGTGACTGACGGCTCCCATGCGCATGCGCGGGAGTAACGTCACGCAGCTCCGGCCAGTCACAGAGCCAGAGTCCGCGGCTCCGTAAGGAAGAGGGCAGAAGATGGATGCAGCCACCAGCGGGGACAGCCCGGGCTTCGATTGCACCGAAGTGCCACATAATGGGCTAGTATGCGATACGATGCGATGCATACTAGCCCATTATGCTTTTACTTTGCAGGGAACTTTGCAGGGAATGACAGAGGAAGTAAAACCCATCAGGGTTTATATCCTCTTTAAGAGCAAGCTCTTCTAACACGGAATTGAAGCGTATTATGCCACTTGAAGGAAAAGTTTGTGGTGTTTTCAAAAAAATAAACATCCATGCTCACCTATGCTGCAGCTTCACTGTCTATCGCTGCAGCTGCCCCACGTCGACTCTAAGCCCAAGAACTGAGCAATCCCATGATTACTGATCACTCAGTCTACTCACAGAAGAGAGCAGTGACTGTCTGTCACCACTCTCCGCTCTCCTGCACACACTGAAGTGTCGGACAGGAGAGGGGACGGGGCAGCTGACTCTGGCTCGCAGCTGCATTCGTTTTATTTTTTCTATCTTTATTTTTCTTTATTTTCACCTGGTAGTCATACAAATAACACAATTCTTGTCCTAGAGCAGCTACCCTCATTCACACTGTATCTATGGAGGGAGCCATGTTTGCCACCCAGGCTGGACTTCATACGTGTCTGTTTTTCTTTTCCAATAATTTTTATTGAAAAAAAAGTTTAAACAATATTAAGTACAACATTGTATAAATGAAAATCAAGCAATGAAGTTACATTGGGAAATGACAAAACCATCATACTCCGATCAACTCTTCTGGGAAGGTTGTCCACAAGGTTTAGGAGTGTGTATTTGGGAATGTTTGACCATTCTTCCATTTGTGAGGTCAGGCACTGATGTTGGACAAGAAGGCCTGGCTCGCAGTCTCCGCTTTAATTCATCCCAAAGGTGTTCTATCGGGTTGAGGTCAGGACTCAGTGCAGGCCAGTCAAGTTCCTCCACCCCAAACTTGCTCATCCATGTTTTTATAGACCTTGCTTTGTGCACTGGTGAGCAGTCATGTTAGAAAAGGAAGGGGTCATCCCCAAACTGTTCCCACAAAGTTGGGAGCATGAAATTGTCCAAAATGTCTTGGTATGCTGGCGCCCTAGGAGTTCTCTTCACTGGAACTAAGGGGCCAAGCCCAACCCCTGAAAAACAACCCCACACCATAACCCCCCCTCCACCAAATGATTTGGACCAGTGCACAAAGCAAGGTCCATAAAGATATGGATGAGTGAGTTTGGGGTGAAGGAACTTGACTGGCCTGCACAGAGTGCTGACCTCAACCCGATAGAACACCTTTTGGATTAATTAGAGCGGAGACTGGGAGCCAGGCCTTCTCGTCCACATCAGTGTCTGACCTCACAAATGCGCTTCTGGAATAATGGTCAAACATTCCCATAGACACACTCCTAAACCTTCTGGACACCTTCCCAGAAGAGTTAACCGCTTGCCGACCAGCGCACGCCGATGTACATCGGCAGAATGGCGCTGGTAGGCAAAAGGGCGTACTGGTACGTCCCCTTTAAGGAGCAGTGTCGCGGGCGTGTGACCGCGGGTCCTGCGGACTCGATGTCCGCCGGGTGCCCATGATCGTGTCACGGAGAAGAAGAACCGGGGAGATGCTTTTGTAAACAAAGCATTTCCCCGTTTTGCCTAGTGACAGGACAGAGATCACTACTCTCTCTAATCGAGAGCAGTGATCACTGTCCTGTGTGTTGAAGTCCAGCCCCCTAAAAGTTAGAATCACTCCCTAGTACACACTTAACCCCTTCACTGCCCCCTAGTGGTTAACCCCGTCACTGCCAGTATCATTTACACAGTAATCAATGCATTTTTATAGCATAGATCGCTGTATAAATGACAATGGTACCAAAATAGTGTTAACACTGTCTGATGTGTCCGCCATAATGTCGCAGTCCCGAAAAAAATTGCTGATCGCCGCCATTACTAATTAAAAAAAAAAAAATGCCATAAAACTATCCCCTATTTTGTAGACGCTATAAATTTTGCGCAAACCAATGAATATACGCTTATTGCGATTTTTTTTCTTTTTTTTTTACCAAAAATATGTAGAAGAATACATATCGGCCTAAACTGAGGAGAAAAATTGTTTTTTTATATATTTTTTGGGGGATATTTATCATAGCAAAAAGTAAAAAATATTGCATTTTTTTCAAAGTTGTCGCTCTTTTTTTGTTTATAGCGCAAAAAATAAAAACGGCAGAGGTGATCAAATACCACCAAAAGAAAGCTCTATTTGTGGGGAAAAAAGGACGTCAATTTTGTTTGGGTACAGCGTCGCACGACCGCGCAACTGTCAGTTAAAGCGACGCAGTGCCGAATCGCAAAAAGTGCTCTGGTCAGGAAGGGGGTAAAATCTTCCGGGGCTTTAGTGGTTAAAGCTGTTATAGCTGCAAAGGGTGGGCCAACTCAATATTGAACCCTACAGGCTAAAGCCCCATACACACTATCAGATTTTCTGCAGATTTTTGTCTTCAGATTTACCAAAACCATGTAGTGCAAGGGCCTGCCTGATTGCATACACATTGAAACTCTTAAGGTTTGACCTCATATTACATGTTTTTGGTAAATCTGAAGACAAAAATCTGCAGAAAATCTAATAGTGTGTATGGGGCTTAAGACTGGGATGCAATTAAAGTTCATGTGCATGTAAAGGTAGGCGTCCCAAAACTCAAAAGTAAAAAAAAACTAAAGTAATATATTGCGTATTTATTTTTTACTGGTTGAATTAGATGGACATGTGTTTTTTTTGTCAAAAAAGAGCAGCGGCACAATGATGAGCCAATCGCTCTGCTGTCCTGTTCACACTGTAAGCTGTATACTGTATACTGTAGCTGTATGCTGATCCTCTCTGAATGATACTTTATAGGCTATTTCAGGAGGCTCATTCCAAGAAGGTACTTTTCCACATACAAGTATGCAAACTTCCATACAAAATATTTTTAATGAATACATGACTGGATTAAATTGCGTTTTCTTTTGTTTTTTTTTTTCTTTTTATTTCTGTCCAAAGTTCGACTTGAAGAGCTTGTAATTCAAAGTTTCCAGAGTACTGAGAATTTGCCAATGTGGATATCACATCTTTTAAAGAGGGAACAAGCTTATCAATAATTCAGTTAGAAAAGTTAACAGCTTTGAATAATTCAAAGTAGAAAACGCATGAGATAATCATCAGAGGATTTATTTTGCTGTTATTTTTTTAGTGCAAAATTCTGTTGTTAAAGGAGCAGAAAACCCCAAAAAAGAGCTACCAGGGGGAGAAGCTTTGGGAATAGCCAGTAACTATATTAAAGTGGTAGTAAAGTAGTAAAGTCGACAATTTTATTTGTCATTGGTGTGCGCAGACTATTGCATTAGGGTGTGCACCCCAAAGCTCAAACACACACATATATATATATATATATATACACACTCACACACATACAGACAGACACACATGGAGTCAAAACATTTGGACATTGTCAGTAGGGCAGTGGATGGTGTCAGGTGGGCAGTGACAGTGTCTGTATTTTTTTAAAATTTTTTTACAGTATTTATTATTTACAATTATTTTAGAAGCCCTACTGGGTCCTTTGGTGAAATATCAGGGGTCTAAACAGACCCCTGATGTCTCACTTTTGCAACAGGAAAAGGGGCTGAGGACAGAGATTCCCCAGCCCCTTTCTCTGCAGCGTCAGCTGCACTGGATAGTGCATGAATGGGAAATCCTCTGTACTGAGCGGCTTCCTGTTCATTCACAAACTGAAACCTAGTAAACACAGTTTACTAGGCTTCACTTATGAATGAACACAGTGAGTGATCTGTACCAATCACTCTCAGTGGCCATTCAGAAAAGGAAGTGAGCCCAGGCAGCAGGAGGGATCTACACCACACGGGGGGGGGGGGTGATTAGGGTGTGCCCAGGCACACCTGGCACACCCCCTGTGGACGACTATGGTAAAGCTTACCTGTAAGTAAAATGAATATCTCCCAAACGTGCACCATTTAGGAGATATTCTAGCCAGCAGCAGCCTTCGAGGTCACCGGCACATGCCTGTGCCGTTCTTCAGAGCTCTGTGCGTGGGAGTGACGCTATCGCATCTCAGCCATTTAAGAGGCCGCAGCCCGCAAACCTGGAAGGAAGACTGGGTGAAGATGGAGGCAGTCCTTTTAAGGTAAGTCTTTCATAATGTGCTACCTGCAAAAAACAAACATAAGGGCACAAACACCTTGTTTATTACCATAAATACATTTATTGAATCCAAAAAGACAAATGGATACTTGCATGCCAGTAAAAACATCAAGCAAAACTGATCTACTCCAGCTGGATGCAGTATAACTCGTAATAGGACCAAATGGTTGGAAGGCTGACGCGTTTTGGGGGACATGCACGCACCTTTCCTCAGAGCTAATGGAAGACTTTGCAGTTTGTGGAGGGCGGCACCATTGAGTGGCACTGTGGATAGAAGCATGATTGAAGAATACCCTGGTCTTAGCCCTGGAGTGTTTTTTGCAGAATACAGCGTTTACTACCTCTTTATTATATCCACTGAAGTTTGCAGTTAAAGTATAACTGAACTGCCACAGTTTCTCAGGAGGAGTTGCCATATTCTCCGAGTATGGACATACATGAATTCTCTTCTCTACTTACCTGATCCTTCATTCCTGCAAGCTCCTTTGCGCTTTAAGGATGCCAAGGAACAGTCCACTGCTAGAGCATGGAGGAGGGGAGAATCAGGTAAGTAAAATGCTTTTACGGTCCCCCTAGACTCAAAGAGCAGTTAATCTTTGCAGCACAGGTGCAGCTCACCTGAAAAGGAGAATTTATAGTTTTTTTGGAGTTACATAGTATGTGAGGTCAAAAAAAGACACAAGTCCATCAAGTCCAACCTATGTATGTGATTATGTGTCAGTATTACATTGTATATCCCTGTATGTTGCGGTCGTTCAGGTGCTTATCTAATAGTTTTTTGAAACTATCGATGCTCCCCGCTGAGACCACCACCTGTGGAAGGGAATTTCACATCCTTGCCGCTCTTACAGTAAAGAACCCTCTATGTAGTTTAAGGTTAAACCTCTTTTCTTCTAATTTTAATGAGTGGCCACGAGTCTTGTTAATCTCCCTTCCACTAAAAAGTTTTATCCCTATGGTAGGGTCACCAGTACGGTCTTTGTAAATTGAAATCATATCCCCTCTCAAGCGTCTCTTCTCCAGAGAGAATAAGTTCCGTGCTCGCAACCTTTCCTCATAACTAATATCCTCCAGACCCTTTATTAGCTTTGTTGCCCTTCTTTGTACTCGCTCCATTTCCAGTACGTCCCTCCTGAGGACTGGTTGGGCTTTAAGATGAAGTCCAGTTGCAGAAGTTGGGTGAATTCAGTGCTCGGCTCCCAGGTTTAGTTCTTACCAGGGATTCTACCTGCATCACAATTTCATAGATTTAGGACTATCATCCAAACAGTCCCGGATTACCAAATAGACAGAGTAGGCACTACCCTATGGGCCCCAATGAGATTTAAGGGCCTCACCACAACGGGTCAAAATAGTATTGATTTGATCTTGAAAGAAAATTTACAATGACGCTTTCTTAAATTGTCTACAAAAGATCAAAACGTGAATCAACTTAAAGAAATTAAAACTTTGCATTAAAGACTCTATAGAGAAAATATTGTATTAATGTAATGTACGCAATAACAACTTAAAGTGCATAGACCATAGACATCAGGTTCACAATACAGTTTGTCTCTAAAAAACTCATCTTCTTTCAGTTGTCAGTTTGTAAAAAATGTTGATGCAACCAAAGTACGTGTAATGTACAGTAGTGATGGTCATCTACAGAGGTCGACATGCACACTACTTAGTTCATTGTTGTCCTACTAGAGCACGCACAAGAAACCATTAGAAACCTGTGAGAGGGGCCCCAAGGTTTCGACTGGTAGGGGCCTCCACAGAGTTCAATCCAGCACTGCATCCAAAACAATCTACACTATAGATTAGAAGTATGTAGACCTCCCTCCCAAATGTTGACTTCAGGTGTTTCCAGTGAAGGTTACTATAAATGCTACAGCATACACAAACATTTTGGACAGTTGTGCACTTCTAACCTTGTGGCAAGAGTATGGGGAAGGTCATTTTCTGTTCAGGCATGACTGTGCCCCTGTGTAAGAGGCAAGTTCCATAAAGACATGGTTTAACAAGTTGTGGAGGAACTCAATTGGCCTGCACAAAGCCCTGACCTCAACCCTACTGAACGCCTTTGGGATGAATTTTAATGCAAATTGTGAGCTAGGTCTTCTCATCCATAATTCTCATCTCGCAAACACTCTTTTGGCCGAATGGACACAAATTCCAAAATATTGTGAAAAGTTTTCACAGAAGAATAACGGCTGGTGATTCCCATATTGTTAATTTTGGGGGCAGCACAGTGGCTAAGTGGTTAGTGCTTCCACTTGGCAGCACTAGGGTCGTTGGTTCGAATCCCAACCATGGCACTACCTGCCTAGAGTTTGCATGTTCTCCCTGTGTGGGTTTCCTCTGGTTACTCCAGTTTCCTTCCACACTCCAAAGACATGCTGGTAGGTTAATTGGCTCCTGTCAGGGATTGATGTGACTGTATAATAAATATGTAAAGTGCTGTGTAAATTGACAGCGCTATATAAGTACCTGTAATAAATAAATAAGCTCATATAGGTGTGATTGATGGCTGTCCACAGACATTTGGCAAAAGTACTTTTAAGTGATCTACCCTCTATTGAAATTGGCTATAGGTTGTGTGACTGTGGTAGGTCCATTTTGCTGTAAATGTCTTAAGACACAGGAACTGTGATTAAACTCTGAGAAGTTTAACCACTTCAGCCCCGGAAGATTTTACCCCCTTCCTGACCGGCGCATTTTTTGCGATTTGGCACTGCCTCGCTTTAGCTGACAATTGCGCGGTCGTGCGAAGTTATGCCCAAACAAAATTGACGTCCTTTTTCCCCCACAAATAGAGCTTTCTTTTGGTGGTATTTGATCACCTCTACGGTTTTTATTTTTTGCGCTATAAACAAAAAAAGAGCGTCAATTTTGAAAAAAAAGCAATATTTTTTACCTTTTGCTATAATAAATATCCCCAAAAAATATATAAAAAAATCTAATTTCTATCTCAGTTTAGGCCGATATGTATTCTTCTACATATTTTTGATTTAAAAAAATCGCAATAATCGTATATTGATTGGTTTGCGCAAAAGTTATAGCGTCTACAAACTAGGGGATAGATTTATGGCATTTTTATTATTTTTTTTTTTTTCATTAGTAATGGCGGCAATCTGCGAATTTTAGCGCGAATGGCAAATTATGGCGGACACATTGGACACTTTTGACACTATTTTGGGCCCATTGTCATTTATATAGCGATCAGTGCCATAAAAATGCACTGATTACTGTGTAAATGACACGGGCAGGGAAGGGGTTAAACACTAGGGGGCGATCAAGGCGTTAAGTGTGTCCTAGGGAGGTGTTTTAACTGTGGGGGGGATGGGCTACCTAGGACATGACAGCGATCACTGCTCCCGATGACAGGGAGCAGTGGATCTCTGTCATGTTGCTAGGCAGGATAGGGAAATGCCTTTTTTACAAAGGCATCTCCCTGTTCTGCTCCTCCTCACTGCAATCGCGGGCTGCCGGTGAACATCAAGTTCCCGGGACCCGCGGGCACGCTCCCGTGGCGTGCGGCACGCACGCGCCCGATAGGCGGAAAATTCAAAGGGACGTACAGGTACGCCCATTTGCCTGCCTGTGCCATTCTGTCGACGTACATTTGTGTGCGGCGGTCGGCAAGCGGTTAAATATGCTTTAATGCATAAATGAGCCATAGAGAAGTGTAAAATGATCACAGTTCCCTTTTATATCATTTTTTTACAGCCATATCTTGGGTCGAGCAGGGAGTCAGAAACACCTTAAAGCACTATGGTCCTGAGCCACGCTTGCTCTATACTTTACCACCAAATAAATGCACATATTCGCCAGCACACCAAGGATCCTCAAATATCGTCCGAAGGTTTTTATTGCAGAGAGGTCACAAGACAAGAGCAAGTGCAACGTTTCGGAGCCACGCAGGACCTCTTTGTCATGCTTCGTCATCACATGCCTGACAAAGGGGTCCTTCGTGGCTCCGAAATATTGCACTTGCTCTTGTCATGTGATCTTTCTGCAATAAAAACCTTCGGACGATATTTGAGGATCCTTGGTGTGCTGGCGAATATGTGCATTAATCTTTGAAGTTTCCAGTAACCAGCTGGTAGTCGCTACGGCACCCACTATCGATGAGCCTTGTTTCCGGGAACGTGTGCGAGGGGAATATAGACAACACTTTACAGCCAGCCGCCTCTCAGTAGAGCGCAACTCTGCCCGCTGTGAGCTGCAAGGCTAAGAAGCAAAAGAATGTCTAATTTGAGATCTATGTTGTATACTTTAGACGAGGAGGGTAAGGAGGGCCAATTGGTCCTTAGTTGGAAAATGGACTTATCCTTAAAGCAAACCGAAATTTATGTTGATTTGCCCTTTCTCCTCAGCTTATTAGCCGGCTGATTTGTTATGCTTGGAGAAAAAAGGCCGGGACACTTCCCAAGTGCTAATTAACACATTGAGAGAAGAAAACCAGTGGAGCTTGATGTGTTTTTTTGTTAACTTGCGTTATATATGTAGGAAACATCTCCATTCATTTTAATTACAGCCGTATCTTATTGACAGTCTTTTTTTACAGTGACCGTAAAACTGCTCACTGTAATTAAGCACAGGGAGATTCAGTAACACATGTAGATAGCTAAGGTAGAGCTCACTGACTTTTACAGTCATGTAAATCAATAGCAGTTAAAACAAGTTATACAGCACGCTCTACACTGTGCCTGACCTGATGCTGGGCCAGAGCTCTCAATAGCCTTTTCCTGGTGTAAAGATTGTAATGGAGGATAATGAATTGCTAAGATCCCTATAAACTAAGGTGACTAGATTGTCAAAGCCCACCGATACACCGCTTAGGCCATGTAGAAGCCATCGTTGTAATCTGGTCTCAGAGGCTCACCCAAAATGGCGACTGGAGCCCAAGTTCACTGGCATTTTGCTGACTTCTGTTCAAAGTGCAACAGCATGTACTATGCACTCCAAACTATAGATGGCGCTGCAGTGATATACTAGCCTCTGTGTGTTTATACAGTATGTGCTTTGTATACTCACAGTATATGCACAGGAAGGACATTTTTTTTCTCTCTCTGCTCTCCCCTGTAATGCTGTTCTCACGCATTTGTATGCTGTTCTCCCAACCTATATCCTTGTCCTTGTCCTAGGTCAGTAACATGCTAAGTAATTAAAAAATGGGTTTTTTTTTATAGCTTGCCACATTCTGTTTGAAATTAAAATCAATAAAATGTATGTTAATTTGTGTAAAATATACAAACAAATTCAGTTCTGTATTCACTAAAATGATTGCAAGGGATAAATTTGTATTTTTTTTTTAAATAACCAACATGTTATACTTTCCTGCTCTGTGTAATGGTTTTGCACAGAGCAGGCCCGATTCTCCTCTTCTCAGGTCCCCTGCCAGAGCTTCTGGCTACTCCCCCCCCCCCCCGCGAAGTGCCCCACTTGCTATGGGGGCCCTTGTGCAGGCTCGCTCCTGAGCCGGCGTTCTATGTTCATAGACACACAGAGGGGCTCGGCTCCACCCCTTTGCTCCCTTGTTACTGGCTGTGATCGACAGCAGCGAGAGCCAATGGCTCCAACGGCTTTCTCTGAGCCAATGAGGAAGGGAAAGAATAGAGAGAGCCACTGCTCTTGTGCATCCAGATCAGGTGTAGGTAAGTATGGGGGGGGGGGGGGCAGTTGCATGAAGAAGGTTAAACAAACCTTCTACCTTTAGAACCACTTTAATAAATCATTATATGTTTTAAATGCAATGGACTGCATTTAGGACAGTTATAAATAATAATAATAAAGTTTAAAAAAAAATGCCTGGATGCCAAAAACATGGCATTTTTAGGTCTCCGTCTGCAATAGCACAATCTGTGTGTTTAGCTGTTGCCTAGAGTTCTTCGGTAATATAGTTTGATGCTAGATTCCCGTGTAGAAGCCAATACTTGCAGAATGGATTGTCTCCCTCTACTGGTCACACATAGAACTGTTATAGGTTATTCAAGAAAACAGCATAGAGAGCAATTACTGTACATAGAGGGCAAAGCTTGCCTTGAGGGAAACTATGCTCTAACTTTTTGATGGTGTTTTATTGGGGACAAAGACAAAATTTGGTTCCTGCGTCCTAGTATGAGCACTGAGGACCCACACAGGAATACTGAATTGGTTCATGATAATATTACTGTAATGTTCTTAGTATATACTCCTAAGTAGCACAGTGCTAAGCCCTTGTACTGTTTGTTATACTTGTGGGTAGTGTGTTTGCTGACTCCAACTAACCTATCATTTCAGTTTTGTCTATACGCAACCATGTCTCCATCCCTTGGTAATATGGTAAATGCTATGTCATTTCCCAATCACAGTTTGCTTATAACTCGGTTTACAAGTACTTATTATGTTCTTGTCTATATGTAATTTAGTTTTGGACAATGTTCTATGTAATCCACAAAACTTCTTATCCAAGAAAGTCAATAAAGTCTTCCCATTCTTCGGATTGAAAAAAAAAAACAGCACAAAAAATACAATACTGAGGACACAATGCTGTGCCACCATTGGACTTTTACCATGCCATATATACATCATTAATTCATATATACAGTATATATAGTACATAAAATATATAGATTACCATGGGACTTTGTAGGTTATCATATACCATAATCCACAGAAGTATGTGGATGATTGTATATAATTGTCTGCAAAGTCCCATGGGAATCAGTATATTTGCATGCATATTAAATTGAGGGATGGTGGCAATGTAAAAACCAAACCACTTTCATTGATTTTTTTGGAATTATTTTAAAAAATATAGGTCATTCTTAAATTTTTTTACAATTGCTTACATATAATTATGTTAACGTTAAATACTATTTAATTGAATTTTAATGTATTTTATTTTTCAGCATGATGAAAGCAGTCAGCCAGTTGAGGTAAGGATACAACATTTTTTTTGCTTTATTTTTTAAGTACAAACATAAAAAAAGCCCAAATATATTATGTCACAATGTTGATGTTGTTGGTATTATTATTATTTTATTTAGAATGGAAATGATGCCCTACTCAGTATTAGTGAGGAAGTCCAGAACATCAAACTAGTAAGTAAAGATGTAGTCTTTTTTTTTTTTTTACTTACATCCTACTATATATACGTTGAAATACACTTCTTTTTTGAAATATCTGTATTAAACGAAAGATACATAATGATGGTGTGAATTTTGATTTGGATGATATGCAGTAGTGTTCACTTGCAATTTATTAAATTGGATCCTCTAAAAGTCAAGTGCAACATGTGTTGCCTAGTGCATGCCAATGTGAACAAGCCTGAAAGGAGGAAATAGCCATCACAAAGGCCATCGCCAAATACTTTTGGATGTAGGCTTTTGAACATCTACTTGTTTGTGATGTATGAACAGGAGGTTATAGATAACGTTGGCCTATGAGCAAAACAGTTAGGCCTGTTGGACACGGGCTTCAGCTTGTATAAGAGCAGTGCAAACAAAAAAGCTTTGGTAAAGCATTTGCAGAGCTTTCAGCAAGCTTTATTGAAGCTTTTAAAGCACCATTCAGCTCCCGTTTGTAAATGTTGAACACAGATCATAATAGGAGTGCTGATTGCCACTTTAAAGGAGAAGTACAGCCAAAGCCGCTAGCACAGCCTTTCTCAACCTTTTCAACACAGAGGAACCCTTAAAATAACTTTATGGTCTCAGGGAACCTCTGCTAAAAATGTCTACATCTACAACTCATGATACATTAGTGTGATGGACAATGGGAAGAATGTTCCTCACACTTGAGGTCATTGGGAGGAATTACCTCCTTATAGATATCTAAAAAGATTAATGGTATAAGTGAGGACTTATCTGAGAGGCAGAAATTGCTTCTTGCTCAAGGAACCTCCTAGCAACCTCTTGAGGAACCCCAGGGTTCCATGGAACCCAGGTTGAGAAACCCTACGCTAGCAGCTTGATTAAAGTAGCAATCATCACTCCTATTAGGATCTGTGCTCAACATTTACAAACTGGAACTGAGTGGTACTTTAAAAGCTTCAACAAAGCTTGCTGAAAGCTCTCCAAATATTCAAAGCTTGCTGTTCACGCTGCTCTTATACAAGATGAAGCCTGTGTGAAACAGGACTTTATCAAACATGCCTGAAAATATGGGCTTTTCACAAATAAACTAAGCTAAATGGGGAAGTTTTACAACCATTAGTGGTATGATCGAGTGGCATTGGTGCTTTAAGGAAAAAAAAAACTTTTTTTAAGGGTTGCCACCTCATCCCTTTAAAACGGAACAGATAAGGCACTAAGCGAGTTTAATTAACACCTTAATCAGCCACAGAACCTGTGTAATTAATGTGTTTGGTTTTAAAGGGATGAGGTGGCAAGACTAACTTTTTACCATTCAGACCATGATCCATTCTAATGTCATTTCTATGTTGGTTGATATACCTGGCCTTTCTCTCAAAGACATGAAGAGCTGCAAATATGTTTTTGTTTAATGATAATCAAATCAAATATTATACTGTCTTCTCAAGTTGGTTTAAAAGGGAACCTACACTAAAGTGGACCTTGAATTAAAATTAATGTGGCTGCCCCTCACCATCTGCTGTCAAAACTCTGCATCATAGAAAGAAAATACTTTAGGAAAAAAAAAATGACCTTAATCTCAAGCCTCTGGTGGACTCACCTAGGCAAAGTACGATCAGTGGGTCTTCTAGAGGGTTCCTGGAAAAGGATTCCAAATCAAATGAGAACACACTTCTATGCAGTGCTGTAGCATCCTTTCTCAAGAATCGGGACCCAGCAGCAGGGGCGTTGCTAGGGGGTGGCTATTGGGGCTATAGCCCATAGCCCCGAGTCCCTTGCCGCAGGGTCCCTGCTTAACCAGCGCTTCAATCACCCTGACACCATATAAACGATGGTGCCATGATGATTGAAGCTTCAACACCAGCCATTGCTCGCGAAATATGGCTTACCACCGGCGTGGTTGGTGATCACTGCTATGGGCTTTAGCCCTAGATCTTTTGCAGACCTAGCAACGCCCCTGCCCAGCAGCAAGGTGAGTATGTTTTGCTTTGCATAATGTAGCATTTTGACATCAGGGGATGGTGGCACCCACATACAGTATATGCAGGCCTTGCATAATAAGAATAAAACGGGTAAACTACCATGAAGACTGAAAAGCAGACAGCTTGTAGTGCAGCTTGTAGTTCACTCCAGAAGTTCCAAAACCTAGGGTTCTCGATTATGCAAATACACTGTATTGCTAACAGGCTGTGGACACCTGACCATCACACCTATATTTGCTTCTTGGACATCCCATTCCAAAACCACGGACATTAATATGGAGTTGCCCCCATCCCCATCACAGCTATGACAGCCTTCACATTTCTGGGAAGGTTTTCCGCAGGATTTTGAAGCATGTCTGTGTGGATTGTCCCCATTCAGAACAAAATGTGTCAGGTACTGATGTTGGATGAGAGGACCTGGCTCGCAATTCACATTCCAATTCATACCAAAGGCATTCAGCAGGGTTGAGGCAACGGGTCTGTGCAGGCTATTTGATTTCTTCTACAACTCATTAAACCATTTCTTTATGTACCTGGCTTGGTGCTTAGGTGTACTGTCATGGTGGAACATTAATGGGCCTTTCCCATTTCCCAAGCTTGCCTCAAGGCTGAACGTAGACCGTTGTCTAACATTTCTTTGTATGCTGTAGCATTAAGAGTAGGCTTCCCTGAAAACACCAGAATTTAGTAAATTGGTGGAAAGGGCATGTTTAGCAAGTATTATGGTCAGAAGTTCATAGAGGTTTGACCATATAGTGTCACTTATGAAGTCATATTTTGGCCCATGCCTTCCCACCTTCCAGACTTGTCTATTGGTCAGTAAGGTCACCTATCAAAGCTATAGACTAGTAGTGAGTAATTTCAGGATCTGAAGTCACTGTATACATAAGCAAACACCTTGAATTTTCAGAGCCCCTGGAGTGGCGTTGTAAGTTCCGTGCACGTGCGGACACCCCTAGACCTTTTTTTTCAGTCTTACTGGTAGTTTGTTAGCTGTTAACTGCATACAGATTGACATTATTAAGTGCAATCTGTGAAATGTAATAAACCACTCCAACCTATCCATAATTACATTTCTGATTGCTTTGAATTCATGAAAATTGGAATTGCAATCTTATTTGCATATCATTGTTGCTCTTTGCACTGTCACCCCATTAAATATTCCAGAATTTGGATGAATTATAAATAATAGAGAAAATAGAACTAGTGCAAATTGTCTACAGAAACCAATTAGATTTCTCGGTTCATTTTGCAGATAGAGAAAAATGAAATCTAACTGGTTGATGAAGGTAGCAGCTGCACTTTTTCTGCAGTTGTCATAGTTGATCGATCAGATTGTTTGATGTCAGGTAAACCATATTATAGTAACCAGTATGTGAAAGGGGCCCATCATATGACTTACCGCCGGTATATGAGCTTTAGTTAGAATTACTTTGCTCATTCATACAATACAATGTTTTACACATCTGTAATACAATCCTAGAAGCTCAATAAGAATCTAGGTATGTGCTATTTTGAGAGGAATTCCATTGACATGATTGAATTCAGAAACACATTTATTTTAGGAATTTGCAAGGATACAAAGATGAAATGCTGGCTACCCATGAACATTCTAGGAAAGCAAAATTCACAAAAGGCACAGATAAACTTGTCATGCTCTATTACTGCTATAGCACCTATCCTGTCCTGCTACTGAATGTAACATCTCATTGCAAGCTTACCAAGTGTATTTGAATAGGACTGGTGGTTAGAATACATGTATGATGTCTGAACTATAGATAACAGATCCTAAACCATAATCTGAGTCATTCCTGATAAAAATCTTTGGTACTGATTCTTGTCTCTTATGTTTTTCTCTCTGTACTAACAGCCTTCCTTTTCCTCTTTTGAACCTGTGCCATTAAAGGGGATTCCTTTTTAAGGATATATATATATATATATATATATATATATATATATATATATATATATATATATATATATATATATATATATATATATATTATTAATAATAATAATAATTTGTGTGTATTTATATATATATATATATATATATATATATATATACACTGTATCTATAATGTATATACTGTATGTGTGTGTGTGTTCAGTAGTAAAAAAAATAATGTATTTCCTTTGAATTGGCCAAATATGGACTATTATATGCATATTTATTTTAATGAATTACCATTTACAGCCAGCAGATGATCACCATGCTACAGCATCAATGTTCTCCACTCTTTTGTCAGTTATGCTGTATAATAGGGCAGGAGAGATCAATTTTACAGATATTGCTGAATGAGTGACAGGAGGGACAGACCTTGTCCCCCTCACCCAGCAGAGCAGTGTGTGTTTGGTTTAAGGTGTTACTAAACCCTGGACCCTGCATTCACTATATCTGGTCTCCCACAGCACACAGAACATGGAAATGCAATTATTTTAGTAAATATACACTGCTAAATACCTTCTCATCAGCAGTATATAGCAGTCTTATGACCTCTATCAGTGTCTGGTTAAAGCAGGGATCCTCAAACTACGAACCTCCAGCTGTTGCAGAACTACACTTCCCATGAGGCATTGTAAAACTCTGATATTCACAGACATGACTAGGCATGATGGGAATTGAAGTTCTTGAACAACTGGAGGGCCGTAGTTCGAAGACCCCTGGGTTAAAGCTTGTAGGACCTCTATCAGTGTCTGGTTAAAGCTTGTAGGAGGAATTTGCATTCTCGTCTGACTGTCCTATGAGGCTGCGTGACCCCTGGCCCTCTGTCTGGACAGTGCTGATTGGCCCTGTGCTGATCGCATGCACTCTCCCAAGGAAAAAAAAAAAAAACTAACTCTGGCAATACACATCAAACTTAGCATGTGCAGAGTGCCTCCAAGGCTATGTACAGATGGATTGGGGACTGTGGAACAAGGATAGGATCAGAGAAGCCAGGATCAAACAGCCTTTTTACACAAAAATAGAAAGTAATCCTGCGAGCCACCACTGTCTAGATCAGGGGTTTCAAACTGGCGGCCCTCTAGCTGTTGCGAAACTACAAGTCCCATGAGCAGGGGCGTTGCTAGGTCTACAAAAGATCCGGGGCTAGAGCCCATAGCAGCGTAGTAAAGAAATTTGTGCGCTTGGGCGGGCATACACATGTATATACAGTAATATTCGTATGTGTGTATATATCCCCAGAGAGCCCCCTACTTACATCAGGGTTCCCAGAGAGCCCCCACTTACATCAGAGTCCCCAGAGAGCCCCCCTTACATCAGGGTCCCCAGAGAGCCTCCCCCTTGCATCAGGGTCCCCAGAGAGCCCCCCCCCCTTACATTAGAGTCCCCAGAGAGCCTCCCCCTTAAATCAGGGTCCCCACAGAGCCCCCCTTGAAATCAGGGTCCCCAGAGAGCCTCCCCCTTTCATCAGGGTCCCCAGAGAGCCCCCCCACTTACATCAGGGTCCCCAGAGAGCCTCCCCTTCCCTTGGGGACCCCTGCAGAGACTCGGGGCTATGGGCCACAGATTCGGGGCTATAGCCCCAAAAGCCACCCCCTAGCGACGCCCCTGCCCATGAGGCATTGCAAGGCTGACAGTTACAAGCATGACTCCCACAGGCAGAGGCATAAGGGGACTTGTAGTTTCGCAACAGCAGGAGGGCCGCCAGTTTGAGACTCCTGGTCTAGATACTTCAAATGGTTTAAATAACCCAAAGACTAATGGTATTAAGCCTGTCACATGTACCGTGAAAGATCAATAAATTATCTAAAAGCTGCTAGCGTTAAACACGTCACATATATCGTGCAAAGATAAATACATTAATTGAATACGCTGCGCTAAAAATGATATAGATTGTAGTATATACTAAAACTATGTAAAATTAATCAAATTAATATATCACGTTACTGGAGACGCAGTTGGATGCGATTTAAATGCGATTTATATGCACACGAGCTTATGATTTGAATCACATATCCCCTGCAGTGTTGTTTATATTCAGCACGGTCATTCACGACCTATTTGGACACTATATATTGCACAGGAGCACTTTTTTTCTATATGTTATTTGTTTATGTTTATGGGTTTTAAACACAGTTATGCACGAGGCACTTTAACTTGGTTTTGTGTGTAAATCATATCCATTCATTAGTTATGTTAATTTGATTAATTTTACATAGTTTTAGTATACACTACAATCTATATCATTTTTAGCGCAGCGTATTCAATTAATGTATTAACCTTTTTATGCAATGCAGAGGATTAACCCCTTAGGTTCCACACTGAGTAGAACAAGCATGCTTTACTGCATATACAGAGCAGACTGATTTTACTGTTGTGCGTTTAGTAACACTTTAAGGCTGCTATAAACGTATAATCTGCAGTGCTTCACTTAACACAAACAAGTTACATTGTGTGATTATAGGAAGGCTAAGGTAGGGGTAATACTACAAACATTAGCTATATAAGCAGGAAACATAAGCAGCCATCCTGCATTCCCCACAATAGGCCCCTAAGGCTGCAGTGTCTGCTATTATCTGTCAGTACAACTTAGATGGTTTCCTGTAACGTAATGTTTCTGAAGGCTTTTACTCAGTTATACAATGGCAGCAAAAAAGCATATAGTTAATGTTGTGCTTTTTTGTTAGTAAGCCCAGCAAGCTATGAAACTGAAATGTTTGTTTGTAGAATAAAGATTTTATAAAATCTATTAACAACATGTAACCTTAAAGTGTTACTAAACCCACAACAGTAAAATCAGTCTGTATATGCAGTAAATCATGCTTGTTATACTCACTGTGGAACCTAAGGGGTTAATCATCCTCATTCTGTAAAAAGGCTGTTTGATCCTGTCTTCTCTGTCTGTCCTGTCTTCCCCTTCTTTTACTGTCCCTAATCTATCTGCTGATAGAACAGAGCATTGGAGGCACTCTGCACATGCTCAATTTGGTGTGTATTGCTAGAGAGGTTTTTTTTTTCTTTGGGGGGAGGGTGCATGTGATCAGCACAGGGCCAATCAGCACTGTCGAGGCAGAAAGTCAGGGGTCATGCAGCATCATATGATAGTCAGAGGAGAATGAAAACTCCTCCTACAAGCTTTAACCAGTGCTCGGCCGGATACTGATAGTCACAAGACTGCTATATACTGCTGATGAGAAAAGGTATTTAGCTGTTTATATTTACTAAAATAGGTTCTGTGCATTGTGGGAGACCAGATACAGTGAATGCAGGGTCCTGGATTTCGTAACACTTTAAAGCCCAGTTGAAGTCTTACATATTTTTTTTATGTACTCCTGTACCTCTGCAGCTTATAATTAGTAATTTCTTTCCTTGCCCCTAAGAAAAAGTGCTCATTAATAAAATAAATAAAAATAAAAGTCTCTTAACCCAACATATTTTGCTTCATAGTGAGGCTTCATCAGGGATGCAACATGTATAATTGTGTAAAGAAAGTGCATGGCATTAATGAGCACTTTTTCCATTAGGACAATGTGGACCATGTTGCAGGAGGATTAAGGGAGATCTTTATGAACTGGTGGAGATAGTGTATATTTAAGAGAGCATTTCCACCAGGCTGGAACAGGCACTGTGGTGTGTTTGGCTTTGGGAAGGCAGTCAAGCCTTTCAGTAGCCACAGTGACCCTTAGCACTAGTCCATACTTGTAGGTAGTGGGATGTGGTCAGCATACTGACTCTACCCTAAAAGCATCTCCATGCAGATAATACACATTATAGAAGGATATGCTTTGTTTATTTTTTATTTTAGAGATTTGCAACCACTTTATGCTTTTTTAACCAGTTGGGGGGGAGGGGGGGTATTTTAGTGCAATATGTGAATGGATTTTGGGGAAAATTAGGCCTATGTATCTTGCCAGCGTGGCCTAAATCAGTGCATTTATTTCAAAAAAAAAATTCATAAAATGGATATCCTCTTTAAAGGCTATCTCCTCCAGAAACCCATTTTAAAAGCCAGTTTTAGATGGAGTAAGAAGGGTTGCAAGTCCTATATAAATTTTTATTTCTTTAAGGACTAGTTACAAGTAACTAACTCTTCATTCTCCATCCAAAATGATGTGGGTCGTATGCGAGGACTACAATATAGGTGCTGTCACAGCTGACTTTTTTTTTTGAAAGGTGTTGGTATCTTGTTTCTGACCTAACAAGTGAGTCACTGATATGGAACAAGAATACAGGATGGGATTCCTGACTTTTCAGACATTACTGGCTGTATGCTTGTTGCATGACAGTGACTCGGAGTCCTTGTGCACACAGGTTTCAGTTTGTATTAGAGCAGTGGGTATAGCAAGCATTTGCAAATCTTTCAAGAAGCTTTGGGCAGGCTTGTCGAATCTTGTAAAGCAACGTTCAGTTTCAGTTTACAGGGTGTCAAACACAGATCTTATGCTATGTATACATAATAGGATTTTCCAACAACAAATGTTCGATGTGAGCTTGTTGTCGGAAAATCCGGCCGTGTATAGGATCCATCGGACATTTGTTGTCGGAATTTCCGACAACAAAAATTTGAGCGCTGGTTCTCAAATTTCCCGACAACAGAATCCGTTGTCGGAAATTCCGATCGCGTGTACACAATTCCGACGCACAAAATTCCACACATGCTCGGAATCAAGCAGAAGAGCCGCACTGGCTATAGAACTTCATTTTTCTCGGCTCGTCGTACGTGTTGTATGTCACCGCGTTCTTGACGTTTGGAATTTCCGACAACATTTGTGCGACCGTGTGTATGCAGGACAAGTTTCAGCCAACATCCGTCAGAAATAAATCCACGGTTTTGTTGGCGGAAAATCCTGTCGTGTGTGCATAGCGTTAGGCTGCATTCAGCCTATTGCAGCCTACAGCCGTTTTGCCGTGATTTTAAAATGCCCAGGTGTGAATGACAAATTGCAGAACGCACATTTGAGATGCCATTTATTTGAATGGAACCTAAAATGACGGTGCAGTTCTGCCGCGATTACCATGCGATTAATCGTGTTACAATTGCGGCAAACCGCATTGCATGAAGCATTTTTGCCCAAAAGAAGCCCTTAATCTTCTTTTGGGCAACAAGCTTGGCGCGATGAGGTTTGCCGTGATTGCAGCGTGATTTATTGTGCAACAAGCGTGGTGGAACCGCACCGCATTTTTAGGTGCCATTCAAATGAATGGCATTTCAAATGTACATTCTGCGATTTGTCATTCACACCTGGGCATTTTGAAATCGCAGGCAGAATCGTGGCAAATCTGCCCGCAATTCAAAACGCTGAAGTGTGAATGAAGCCTAAGCCCTTGTTCACACTGAGGGCGATTTCAAACCAGCATTTTAGTGCGAGTTTGGGGGTGATCTGACAGACATCTGTGTGGGTTCATGCACAGATGTCTATAGAAATCACCCGAAGTTGCCAAAAGTAGTGCAGGAACTACTTTTGGGAATCGGTGTGGCGCCGCAAAGTCGGCGATGCACCGATTCAGACTGTGCCATTGCCGGCAATAGGCTCCGATTTGGCATGCAATTTGGCATGTCAAATCGCATGCCAAGTCGGCCCAATGTGAACGTGGACTCAGGGAGTGCTGGCTGTTGCTTTAAACAAGCTGCTGGCAGTCTTTTGCAGGCTTTAATTAAAGCGCCGGATATGGCATAGATATCCGCAGAAATGTGACACTGGAAGGGAACTCCGCTTTAAGAGTTTCAATTTGTTTGCAATCAGGCAGGCCCTTGCACTACATGGTTTTAGTAAAATGTGTATGGGGTCTTAGTTTCAAGTAGTGTGATCAGGGGCATAACTAGAAATAGCAGGGCCCCATAGCAAAATGTTGTATGGGGCCCCCCTGCAAACAGCCGCCCCCCCCACAGCTGCCCTAGTGTCAATGCAGCGTGACCTGTGCCACATATAGCGTGACTTGTGCACAATGCAGCGTGACCTGTGCCCAATGCAGCGTGACCTGTGCCCAATGCAGCGTGACCTGTGCCCCATACAACGTGACCTGTGCCCAATGCAGCGTGACCTGTGCCCCATGCAGCGTGACCTGTGCCCCATGCAGCGTGACCTGTGCCCCATGCAGCGTGACCTGTGCCCCATGCAGCGTGACCTGTGCCCAATGCAGCGTGACCTGTGCCCCATGCAGCGTGACCTGTGCCCCATGCAGCGTGACCTGTGCCCAATGCAGCGTGACCTGTGCCCAATGCAGCGTGACCTGTGCCCCTCACAATGTGACCTGTTCCCCATACAGCGTGACCTGTGCCCCATACAGCGTGACCTGTGCCCCATACAGCGTGACCTGTGCCCCATACAGCGTGACCTGTGCCCAATGCAGCGTGACCTGTGCCCAATGCAGTGTGATCCTGTGCCCCATACAGCGTGACCTGTGCCCAATGCAGCGTGACCTGTGCCCCATACAGCGTGACCTGTGCCCCATACAATGTGACCTGTGCCCCATGCAGCGTGACCTGTGCCCCATGCAGCGTGACCTGTGCCCCATACAGCGTGACCTGTGCCCCATACAGCGTGACCTGTGCCCCATACAGCGTGACCTGTGCCCAATGCAGCGTTGCCTGTGCCCAATACAGCCTGGTCTGTCTGTGCCCCATACAGCCTCACCTGTGCAGAGGAAGAGGCAAGCCACCCGGATCAGCAGAGAGCTGTAATAGCTTTCATTTGAATTTCCCGTCTTCCCGGGGCTCATCGTCACATAGCCCCACCTCTTGGCCTGATGCCTTTGATGACGTCACACGTCCCGCATTGGATTGGCGTTCTGTCTATCAAAGGCGCCGGGCCAAGAGGTGGAGCTATATGACGTGAGCCCCGGGAACACTGGAAATTCGAATGAAAGCTATTACATCAGGCAATTCAGCTCTCTTCTGATCCGGGTGGCTTGCCTCTTTCTCTGCACAGGTGAGGCTGTATGGGGCACAGTCAGACCAGGCTGTATTGGGCACAGGCAACGCTTTATTGAGCACAGGTCACGCTGCATTGGGCACAGGTCACAGCTTGCCTCTTCCTCTCCTCTCTCTTCCCCTGGTTGGGAGACTGTGCCGGCAGTGCTCTCATCCTCATTGGGCCCCACTTGGCTGCGGGCCCCATAGCGCCCGCATGGGTCGCTATGGTGGTAGTTACGCCCCTGAGTGTGATGCTTATTAAAGTTTCATTAAAGTGACAGCATGTGTTCCCATTAAGGTCTGTGTATATAACATCTCCAAACTGGAGCTAAAGTTTGCTTTACTAATAGGCTGTTCGCTTTGCAAAGGGAACTTGCATTTTGCAGGGGAATTTGCCCTTGAGTTTAGTAAATGAGACTATTCACTGTGCAAGGGAAGATGCATTTTGAAGGGGAATTTGCCTCTGAGCTTTGTAAACAAGGCTATTTCCTTTGCAAGGGAAGCTGCATTTTGTAATAGAATTTGCCCTCAAGCTTAGTTAATGCGGTGAAGCTCTGTTGACTTCCGTTATCCAATTATGTACAAGCAAAAATGCTGTTTTCTTTTTTCATTGCACGTGATTGGGCACATTTTGCAAAATAAAATTTCACAACATTCACTAAGCTCTGGAGCAAGTTCCCTTGCAAAGTAAACAGCCTTTTTGCCTCTAGTAAATCAACCCCAAATCATTAAAGCTGGCTGAAAGCTCTGAAAATGCGTTGTGAGGGCTTGCTGTACACACTTCTGCTATACAAGATGCAGATCCTGTGTAGAAGTAGTGGAACTGGGATTTGGATCCTAGGATGACACATAAGGAACCTGCACCTTTAAAAACTCATTGACAATGTCAGCACCTGTATTAAACTTAACAGGTTCACTTCAATGTTTCTTTGACACTATTGTCCCCTCTTTTTACTAAATTCTCATCTCTCCTTCCCTTGTCAGACCAAAAACAAAGCTTGTTAAGGCTGCAGCTATGTGTCGGTAAGTGTAATTGTGTGCAGTGCAATAGTGACATAACTGTAAATTCAAATTTATTCCCAAAGGCAATCTTCCCTGACAAGCTAGAGAACCTCAAGAGCAGGACTTACCTTAGTAATACAAGAGTGAGCTGTAAGTGAAATTGTGTGAAAATCTCCCCAAAAGAGGAAAATTAAACTTCTGACAGCTCTTATTTGACATAATCCTGCTCTACTGACAACCGTATAATTTTGGATTCACTTTTAATATCTCTTTTTAATGACAGTGGTCCCCAAAACAAATAGTAAGGACAGATCTTCCCAACAGGGACACAGGTAGTAATAAAGACCTGACCTAACCACTCTAGAATTAAGGTTAGAAGCATGTCAATCCACAGGTTGTAGTACTTTGTGCAACCTTAAAGTGGTGTTCCGGCCGAAATTATACTTTTTAAATAAAAATACCCCTATAATACACAAGCTTAATGTATTCTATTAAAGTTAGTCTGTAAACTAAGGTCTGTTCTGTTAGTTTATAGCAATAGTTTGTTATTTTATAAACTTACAGCAGGCCGTGGCCATCTTAAGTGTGGGCATCTGAAGCCAGACTGTATTTCTTCCTGAATCTTGCAGATCTCGCACATGCTCAGTGCAGCACAAGCAGTGTAATAGGTTTCAGGTCAGGTTTCCATAGCAATGGTAGTGTCAGAGGAAGTTGCCGCCCCTTCCCAGAAGGCATTGCAAACAGGAAATGATGCGATGGGCCACGGCCAGGGAGGAGGAAGTGAAAAATGAATACAGCAGATATACAGTAAGTGCTGAGAAAAAAAATGTAAAAATATCCAATTCGTTTACAGTGCAGAGTTTAGTGAGGGATGCGGAAGAGTTGTAAAAGTGGGTGGAACTCCACTTTAACCACTTCCCGACCGCCGCACGCCGATGTACGTCCTAAGTTTGAACGGGGATATCGTTGTTATGGCAGCAGCTAGCTGCCATAACCCCGGTATCCCCGTTTTTGTGCGGCGGCCGGCTTTCAGATAAAAGTGGTCCCTGCGGCGGATTCGCCGCGAGATCACTTTTATCGGTGGCGGGAGAGGGCCCCCCCCCCTCCCGCCGCTTACCGGAGCCGTCGGTAGCGGCGGAGGCGATCGCGTCCTGCTCTCTGGTGTGTCTGGAAACGAGTGAGGGGAAGATGGCGCTCACTCGTCTCCATGACACTGCTGGGCGGAAGCGACGTCAAAACGTCACTTTCGTCCACGCCTCTTAAAGGCATATTTTTTCAAATGTCATTTTTCTAAATGACTTTTTTTTTTTTTATTGCATTTTAGTGTAAATATGAGATCTGAGGTCTTTTTGACCCCAGATCTCATATTTAAGAGGTCCTGCCATGCTTTTTTCTATTACAAGGGATGTTTACATTCCTTGTAATAGGAATAAAAGTGACACAATTTTTTTTTTTTTTAAACAGTGTAAAAATAAATAAAATATTGTAAAATAAATAATAAAAATAAAAAAAAAAATTTTTAAAACCCCCCTGTCCCGACGAGCTCGCGCGCAGAAGCGAACGCATACGCGAGTAGCGCCCGCATATGAAAACGGTGGTCAAACCACACATGTGAGGTATCACAGCGATCGGTAGAGCGAGAGCAATAATTCTAGCCCTAGACCTCCTCTGTAGCGCAAAATATGCAACCTGTAGAATTTTTTAAACGTCGCCTATGGAGATTTTTGAGGGTAAAAGTTTGACGCCATTCCACAAGCGGGCGCAATTTTCAAGCATGACATGTTGGGTATCAATTTACTTGGCGTAACATTATATTTCACAATATAAAAAAAAAATTGGGCTAACTTTACTGTTGTCTTATTTTTTTATTCAAAAAAGTGAATTTTTTCCAAAAAAAGTGCGCTTTTAAGACCGCTGCGCAAATACGGTGCAAAAAAAAGTATTGCAATGACCGCCATTGTATTCTCTAGGGTGTTAGAAGAAAAAAACCATATATAATGTTTGGGGGTTCTAAGTAATTTTCTAGCAGAAAAACCTGTTTTAAACATGTAAACACCTAAAATCCAAAACGAGGCTGGTCTTAAAGTGGTTAATATAGAGCAATTTCTCAAAGGAGAAGCTTTTGTAGACTTCATTATATGGGTAAATGTACAAGCTTTTTTTAAAGAGCATGTGCTACCTAAAATATGTGTTTCATGTTAGGTGGCGTAGGCTAGGGTTTGGTCAACTGTGTTGCAGTGCAGGACATGCATGAGGAGATCCTGGCTCATCCTGACCTGGTCTTATCAAGTTGGCATTTCAGTCAATCTAATTGTGTCTACAAGTTTTACCTGTATTCCTATGGAGAATTCACTGGAGCTGGGTGGTTTAGAAGGGGGGACATCCCATTTGAAGGCCTGAAAAGCATTGTAGAAACAGCAAATGTATCAGACCAAGACACTTACCAACTCTTGTTTTTATATTAAATGAGGACAATATCTAGACATAGGGAATGAAGCATACATCATAGACCAGCCACACTAGACTAGGGGCCATGTCACGTTAGAAGTCCTATCACTGGCAGCATTTCAACTGTCTCAAGATCATCTCAGAGCACTTATGTTTTTATTTATAGACGCTTATCTAAGCCACTTCTTCAATTTCAATGAGCGTCAAGAAAAAACCCCAGCAAATATGGAGTTCTAACACCTTTATCCAGTCTCCTTGTTTTGTGCTACCTGGATCAAGGTGTCGGTGCTACCTGTGTGGAATACATTCTGGAGTATTTTCCTGAACATTCATTAGAACTTAAGAAGTGGTTTGGATAAATGTCTATAACATTAAAGAACAAGTGCAGTTAAATGTGACTTACTACTACAAGATACATTATATTGCCAAAAGTATTGGGACAACTGCCTTTACATGCACATGAACTTTAATGACATCCCAGTCTTGGTCCGTAGGGTTCAATATTGAGTTGGCCCAGCCTTTGCAGCTATAACAGCTTCAACTCTTCTGGGAAGGCTGTCCACAAGGTTTAGGAGTGTGTCTATGGGAATGTTTGAGCATTCTTCCAGAAGTGCATTTGTGAGGTCAGGCATTGATGTTGGAGAGAAGGCCTGGCTCGCAGTCTCTCTTCTAGATCATCCCAAAGGTTCTCTATCGGGTTGAGGCCAGTCAAGTTTCTCCACCCCAAACTCGCTCATCCATGTCTTTATGGACCTTGCTTTGTGCACTGGTGCGCAGTCATGTTGGAACAGGAAGAAGCCATCTCCAAACTGTTCCCATAAATTTGGGAGCATGAAATTGTCCAAAATGTCTTGGTATGCTGACGCCTTGAGAGTTTCCTTCACTGAAACTAAGGGGCCAAGCCCAACCCCTGAAAAACAACCACACATAATATTCCCCCCTCCACCAAATTATTTAGACAAGTGCCCAAAGCAAGGTCCATAAAGACATGGAGTTTGGGGTGGAAGAACTTGACTAGCCTGCCCAGAGTCCTGACCTTTGGGATGAATTAGAGTGGAGATTGTGAGCCAGGCCTTCTCGTCCACATCAGTACCTGACCTCACAAATGCACTTCTGGAAGAATGGTCAAACATTCCCATAGACACACTCCTAAACCTTGTGGACAGCCTTCCCAGAAGAGTTGAAGCTGTTATATCTGCAAAGGGTGGGCCAACTCAATATTGAACCCTACGGACGAAAACTGGGATGCCATTAAAGTTCATGTGCGTGTAAAGGCAGGTGTCCCAATACTTTTGACAATATAGTGTATATTATGACCTGGATAAATGAGAACCTTTACAAAAATTGGTGTAGATGCCGATTTTTTTTTTTTACGTGAATGGAAGCAGTTTTGTCTGGTCTGGGAAGACTCCTATATTTCCTGGATTGCCTCATTCCTTCATTTTAGGATTCCCAAAAGACCGGACAGAGCTGCATGCAAATGTTCAGGCCAATCAGACATTTGTGAAATGTTATTATTTAAAGCAAATTTTCCAAAGGGCCAGTTTACTGTCATTCAGACTTTTGGGGGGCCAGACTGTTGCCAGTGGGAGTAGAAAATACCCCAGCCTCAGTGGTCAGTGGGAGTAAAAAGAAATACATAGTGGTCAGAATAGTGCCCCATCATTTGTATTAGTGTGAGGAGTAGTGCCCCATCGTTGGTGTCATTGGAAGGAATAGTGTTCCATCGTATATATCAGTGGGAGGAATTATGTCACATTGTTGGGTCAGTGGAAGAAAGAGTTGCCCGTCATTGCTGTCAGTGGGAGAAATAGTGCCCCTTCGTTGATATCAGCGGGAGGAATAGTGTTCCATTGTTTGTATCAGTGCAAGGAATGATGCCCCATTGTTGGCGTCAGTGGAAGGAGTAGTGCACCATTGCTGGCATCAGTGGAAGTAATAGTGCCCCATCGTTAGTATTAGTGGGAGGAATAGTGCCCCATCGTTAGTATTAGTGGGAGGAATAGTGGCCCATCGTTGGTATTAGTGGAAGGAATAGTGCCCCATCGTTAGTATTAGTGGGAGGAATAGTGTCCCATTGTTGGCATCAGTGGGGGGATAGTGTTCAATTGTTTTTATTAGTGGGAGGAATTATGCCCCAATGTTGGCATCAGTGGAAGGAATAGTGCCCCATTGGTGGTGTCAGTGGAAGGAATAGTGCCCCATTGGTGGTGTCAGTGGAAGGAATAGTGCCCCATTGGTGGTGTCAGTGGAAGGAATAGTGCCCCATTGGTGGTGTCAGTGGAAGGAATAGTGCCCCATTGGTGGTGTCAGTGGAAGGAATAGTGCCCCATTGGTGGTGTCAGTGGAAGGAATAGTGCCCCTTTGGTGTCAGTGGAAGGAATAGTGCCCCGTTATTGGTGTCAGTGGGAAGAATTATGCCTCATCACTGGTGCCAGGAGGAGGAATAGCGCCCCACGGCAGGATACATTCAAGCAAAGTGCGGCAGGCCGCACTTTGGAGACCACTGATTTAAATAATAATAACATGCAGTGACCCTTATTAGCCAATCACAATTTAGCTTTCCTCAGATTACAGCAATAACAACAATAATATATGACCCCTCATTAGTTGTTTGAGGTACTTTAATTTTTGTTGTTTGTAAAAAATCCTGCACTGCATTATCATAGCAACATAAAAAAAATCTGCAAATTGACAAAACCCATATGTCTACAATATCAGATACAGATTAAATATAGTATATATTGAAATATACTATCCTCCTTTTATGTCACTATTCCACTAAACACTCTTGTATATCTCAGGTCTCACCTTCACCGGTTTTATTTTTCATTTTGGCCACTATTCATCTTCCTTTAGAAGGTTGCTTACAAAGACACTTGTTTGTGTTAATTCTGTGTGTTCACATTCCTAGTCAACAGCATGTTAAGATCATTAGGTCCAACTGCATTTGTACTTAACGGGGAACATTCGTAAGTCTAGCCGACTAAAACATAGCAAATGTATAGTACGTGCTTTACAAAGAATATGCAACTTTTTCTCTCCAATTATAATTTGAATCAAATAAAAGACATACAGAAACTGCAAATTTGTGTGTTTCCTATATGTCCCCCGTTTTTTGTACACAGCAGGGGGCAGCTATTTTGTGGCTTTGTAGGTCAGGCTGAATAACAATTAAAGTATATGGAAATGTTTTCTATTATGTGTTATTGCATAATACTGTAAGGATCTTCCCTGTGTCGGCAGCACACTGGATGGCCGGACCGCTGCTCTCACACACAGCACAGTGTGGATGATCTCCAGTGGTTCCACACACCCGCCCTGCACAATATGCCGCTCAGAGAGTTTATTGGAGCATTGTGCATGGGGCATGTTAGACCTATCATTAATCACAGTATATTTCAAGGCCTACTTTAACTGCAAAATGGCTGCCCACTTGGGTGTAAGCAATGTGTACAGTTGAAAAGTCTCAAACTGCAGTAACCGATGGTTAAAAACATAGTGGCATGCAAACAGGGTGCTGGAGAGTAACTTGTTCTAATTTGCAATTGTTATTTTTTTTTTTAATAAAGTGAACAGCAATAACCCATTATCCAACAATCATTTATATATAGATTTAAAGGGTAAGAGTACTTACACAAAATTGTTGCTGAAATAGGCAAGTGCTGCGCTGTAGGTATAGCCATGCTTGTTTCATTTACTAGAAAGTGTGCCCTGAATTGGCCAGGTCTAGTGTTGCATTAGGTGTACTCACACTAGGCACGGTTACCTTGTATTGTGTCCAAGCAAGGTTGCCTCCTCTTCCCACCCCCTCACTGGCCTACACTCACACTGCCAGGTCTGAGCATTCTTACATCATCACCTCTGCCTTACAAAAAGTTGCACTGTGGCAGGCCCGACTGAACTGTACCTGGGCCCACTTCTCCAAGTAGGCCAGGGGATGGTACAGTGAAATAATGCCCAAGCATGGTAAGCAGTAATCACACTAGTCAAACGAGCTGGGCTTTGGGAGTCTGACAAGCATTAGGCACGATATAGATAATCTAGGATGAGTACACCCTAAATTCTCAGCAGTCCGCTGTCACTCAAAGTGGACAGGTACTTCATTAAAGCCAAGGTAGGCATGGTCTTTGCCAGGCTGAACACTGAAAATTAGCCTGACACTAATGCTAGCCATTTTCAACTAGCTTTTAATCGCTAATATGATCAAATGTGATTGAATAAACTAAAGCAACCTACCATTAATGAACCATCCAGATATATATGTTTAAAGGAGACACATCCACTTTTTATAAGTTTCAATTTTACATATATATATATATATATATATATATATATATATATATATATATATATATATATTTTTTTTTTTTTTTCTCACGTACTGGTCACGTGATATATACAGTATCTCGCAAAAGTGAGTACACCCCTCACATTTTTGTAAATATTTTATTATATCTTTTCATGTGACAACACTGAAGAAACTACACTTTGCTACAATGTAAAGTAGTGAGTGTACAGCTTGTATAACAGTGTAAATTTGCTGTCCCCTCAAAATAATTCAACACACAGACATTAATGTCTAAACCACTGGCAACAAAAGTGAGTACACCCCTAAGTGAAAATGTCCAAATTGGGCCCAAAGAGTCAATATTTTGTGTGGCCACCATTATTTTCCAGCACTGCCTTAACCCTCTTGGGCATGGAGTTCACCAGAGCTTCACAGGTTGCCACTAGAGCCCTCTTCCACTCCTCCATGATGACATCACGGAGCTGGTGGATGTTAGAGACCTTGCGCTCCTCCACCTTCCGTATGAGGATGCCCCACAGATGCTCAATAGGGTTTAGGTCTGGAGACATGATTGGCCAGTCCATCATCTTTACCCTCAGCTTCTATAGCAAGGCAGTGGTCATCTTGGAGGTGTGTTTGGGGTCGTTATTATGATAGAATACTGCCCTGCAGCCCAGTCTCTGAAGGGAGGGGATCGTGTTCTGTTTCAGTATGTCACAGTACATGTTGGCATTCATGGTTCTCTCAATTAACTGTAGCTCCCCAGTGACGGCAGCACTCATATTTTTGTCTTAGAATAGTTGCCCAATATAGGGAAAAATTAACCCATAGAAGACAAACAGAATTAGAATTTGTCAGCACATTGACTATTTTACTACCTTCAAATAAGTTCTCTTATCCTTTAATGCACAAGCTCAGCTTCTATTATGTAGCTTTTGATGGAATAGGGACTGGTTAGAACCTCTGCAGATTATATTTTTCTCTTAAGATTTCACTTCCCCGGGAAACGGCAACTGTATCTCCAACAGAATCACAGTGGTTCTAACCCTTCTAACTCTTCTACTGCAAAAAAAAAAAGAAAAAACATTGAGCTGGGGTTTGGCTTGACTGTCACTCAAAAAAAAAAAACTATTCAGCATACCAGAGGGCAATGAAAGCTTCCTCATACGTGCAGATACAGCTAGGTGACCATACTTTGTACCTGCTAGCAGCTTTCTCTTTTATTATAGCAAACTGTGATATGATTGGCTACTGTGGGTTGCGACATTTTTCTCTTTCTCATTGCACTTATTAAACAATAGATTGCAAAAATAAATGGGTTCTTTATGGTTGTAGTTTGGGAAGTCCTTTAAAGATGTTTATATCCCCTGGTCTTTGTTATTTGGTGACATATCACAGTCCTGTTTTTCCCATTTGTTTGAAGTATGCCCAGCTTCTGCTTGCCGGCTATTGTTTGCCTAAAAATTATTGTGCCATAAAGTAGCTGACAAGCCATAAAAACAATAGATATTCATATACATTATGTATTATAATTTGTTCATAAATAAACTTCTCTGAATGGAGAAATGTATGCTGGTTATATTAATGCATCATGCAGCATTTGTTTGCCTAGACCAGTGTTCCTCTGCTTTATGAATGTTTATATCTATTTCAAACAACCACAATTATCTAAGGATCCTCCATTGTGGGTGTACTACTTAATATGCATTTATTTATCTGCTACCTGTGTCTAAATGTTTTCCAAGGTATGAGTGCAGTAACAAAAGTAATGCAAATATGGCCACATGTGGTGTTCAAATTTCACAATGATGGTAGAGTAACTCTTCCTCCAAAGTAACTCTTCTTCTTTTTCATTGCAATTAAATAGTGGTTTCCAAGAAGAAACAATGTGTTGTCTTTAAGATCTTGATGAAGGAGGGGTGCAAGCTGTCCAACAGCCCCAAAAGGCTACAGAATGTTTATGGAGATGACACTACTGACAGGACTAATGTCTTGTCATTGGTGACTCTTGTCAATGGTGTCAATTGTGGATGTCGTACACCCTCCACCGCTCCTTCATCAAGAATTCAAAGACATCATGTTACTTCTGCTTGGAATCCATTATTTACCTGTAATGAAAAAGAAGAAGAGTTACTAGTATAGAGGAATAGTTACTCTACCAAAATATGAAATTTAAACGAACAATGTTACTTCAAAGTTATGCCAACTTTCTATTCCGTTTGGCACAGCCCTCGTATATATCCAGGTGTATATGTAAAAGATGTTTAGTATATATAAAAGTATTAAAAGGGTACTAGGAAGGAAAAGAGTGATTTCACCTAAATATACTTTACTGCAGAATTTCACCAAAATGGAAACTCTCAAGTGTTGCTAGTTAAGATGCGTAGGTAAAATTTGTTTGAAAAAAAAAATATATATTTGTATCTTGGGTAGTATATTTAGTGTTCTTTGTGTTTTCTGCCTTTTTATATATTTATATATTTGATGTTTATTTGTGTGCTGTTGCTTTAATGTTTTAAGTTGACTGTTTCCTCCTTTCTTTTATTTGCTTTTGTGAAATCCAAAAAAATAGTAAAATAATGAGGCTAATGAAAGGCTATTTTTTTAGGACAGTTGAAAAGAGCTTTCGAAACCTTCAGAGGCCAGCTTCTTGACCCCTGGAAAGCCACCTTAGTTTTGTTTTCCTTGTTGGCTCAAATACATTTATCATAGGGAAATTTGATTTTTTTTTTTGGCAAATTTTAGGGAGATGAAAACTCTCAAGTTGGCTCATCTGTAAAAGAGACCAGTGACGCAGCGTACACACGAGCGGACTTCTTGTCGGACTGAATTCCGAAGGACTTTTCGTCGAAGTTCCAACGGAGTTCCGACGAAAGGGACTTGCCTACACACGATCCCACCAAAGTCCGATCGCTTCGAACATGATGACGTATGACCGGACTAGAAAAGGAATTTCAATAGCCAGTAGCCACTAGCTGCCCTTGCATCGTTTTCGGTCCGTCGGACTAGCGTACAGACGAACGTTTTTTTTTATAGGCATCGAGTCCGTCGGAGAGATTTGAAACATGTTCTATTTCTAAGGTCCGTCAGATTTTTCGACCGAAAAGGTCCGATGAAGCCCAGACACGATCGGAATGTCCGACAGATTCGTTCCGTCGGACCTTTTCTGCCGGAAAGTCCGCTCGTGTGGACGCGGCATTAGAGAAGCAGTTAGGTACTTTGGTCTCACAAGGTACTTTTAACGTCACTAATGGGAACAGGAATTCATGCCCCATAGTTGCACTTTATGGGCCCATTCACACCAGGTGCGGTGGGGCTGCATTTGGCAGCCATTCTCACTGCTAAACAATGCAAAACAATGCAAGGAGACAATGCAAAAAAGTTTGTCTCTTATGTGCTTGTATCACACTACTGCATTGTGGTAGTGTGCTGAAAAAAAGTATGGCAGGCTGTACTTTTTTTCAACACAGAGCAGTGAGAGGCAGTCATAGGGTGCCGGCCAATACAATTCAATGAAATGTCACTGTGTGACATTTCAATAAAGTTGCTTAGAAAAAAAAGTGTTATAATGCAGCGGCTGGCATGAATAGACTTGAAATAATACTTTACATTATTTATAAAATCCTCTTTGGATTCCACTTTGTAAGGGGTCGATCACATGGGTGGCTGGGGTTCTTTAAAAACAGGTGGATGAGCTATGGTTTAACCCCTCCACCTGAATGCCAACACTACAGCCTGATAGGGCTGTATGTATGCCGCAATGCCACTTTAAACAGAGCTTAACAGTTGGCACCACAATGTAAAATTGCTGTTTGACAATTTAAAAAAAGTTTTAAAAAAAGCTAAAAAAAAAAACAAAACAAAAAAACACACCAAGCATCACAAGGTGACAGTAGCACCTCCTGAGTGCCCGTGAGCCTCTCCCTGATCCACCACAGATCACTATTCAGAGGGCAGTAAGCAGTGCTGCCTGTCTGAAAGAGTCTTTACTGATCTTCAAGGTCTATCAGAGGTGAAGAGCTCCATGAAGGCACCAACATGTAAACTAATGAGGGACCCAAAAGGGATCCAATACAATCACCATTAGTACTGAATGACTTACAATATGTCATTTACACAGTACAAGTGGTGAGATCCCAGACAACGTTTCTTGGGAAATCGAGGCAAATAAACTTCCCAAATGGCCTTTGCTGTCTCACAACACCCAACCACAGTTCGAACTGCGTCAGCCTTCTGTTTTTTAACATTTTTTTTTTTGGGCTCTGTTTAAAAAATAAAAGCGCTAGGTCAGTGACTTTACTGGAATACCAAGTACCGGTAGGAAGACTTAAGTTATGCAAAATAAATGCAAATGAGCGCCTCTACCAGAGAAATTGCTGCTGGGCAAAATTCTATCTTTACATGGCAGATGTATTTGTGAGTGGAGATTTCAAGCCTGCCTCGTAAGAACAGCATCTGCCTAGAAGTAATTTCTCCTTGTCAGAAATACTTATTAATCTCCAAATTCTGAGAGGAGAGTTTTTCTACATCGTATCCCAGTGATAAAAGCTGCCTGCAGAATATAGTTTGCCTTTGGCCCGAGTCAGGGTTTTTTTTTTATCGTGTAACAAAATTGTACAAATTCCCCTTCCATGTTAGTAGAGGTTTAGGATGAATGAAAAAATAGCTTAAAGAGTTAGTTCACCTTTTCACAAACATGAACTAACTTAAAACACCCTCCCCACACCTCCGGTTCCTGCTGGAATTGCCCCTTTAAATGATTATCTTTCGTTGTCCATGCTAGCTGATGTAGCAGTTCAGGCATTTGAGAGCGGCGCTCTTCTGCAAAGAGGACTCAGAGAGATTCTCATTGGTCAGCACAGTCATGTGACATTATCTAACCAATGCCCATTCACCATTGCAAGAATCTTACACAGTCTCCGGGCTGTGTACTTTTTTTTTCTAAATGCTTGGACCGCTATACTGACTGGAACAGACAGCAGAAGATACTGTAAATCATCAGAGGAAGCCGGCTGGTCAAATGTTTTCAATTGATTTAAAACAGAAAATGCCCCATTTGGCCACTAGATGGCACTAAATGTCAAAGGAAATCCCTAAGATACATAAGGCCATTTAGTGGGCAAGTGCAATTTTTCCATTTTAAATAAATGGAAAATATTTAAACAGCACAGGAAAGAGCCTAATGCCCCGTACACACGATAGGATTTTCCAACAGAAAATGTTCGATGGGAGCTTGTTGTCGGAAATTCCAACCGTGTGTAGGCTGGACACACAATTTCCGACACACAATTTGAGATCTGGATTGCAAATTTTCCGACAACAAAATCTGTTGTCGTAAATTACGATCGTGTGTACACAATTCCGACGCACAAAGTTCCACGCATGCTCGGCTATTGAGCTCCACTGGCTATTGAACTTCCTTTTTTCTCGGCTCGTTGTACGTCTTGTATGTCACCGCGTTCTTGACGTTCGGAATTCCCGACAAGATTTGTGTGACCGTGTGTATGCAAGACAAGTCTGAGCCAACATCCATCAGAGAAAAACATGGATTTTGTTGTGAGAAAATCCTATCGTGTGTACAGGGCATTACATTTGTCTTTATTTTTATAAATACACACCTTTGTTTCTCCAGTTTATATATACCAAGTTAAAATCTGATTTTTCGCTGTTGGATATAGCTCCAGTTTTCAACAGTGTCTATTAAAGAGGAGTTCTGCCCCCCCCCCCCCCCCCCAAAAAAAAAAATGAAAACCTTACTAATATAGCACTTACCTGTTCAGGAAATCCAGTGGTGTCCTCACTAAAGCCGAATCTTGAATCGGTTCTTGGGGGCTGTCGCCACCATCTTGGCTACGGGAAACCGGTAGTGAAGCCTTGTGGCTTCAAAGCTGGTTTCCTACTGCGCATACATGGATCGCGCCGCACTATGTGAATGGGTTGGATGCGGGGGAAGGAGGGAGCGTTTAATTTCTGGCTCAGTTCGCCGTGTCGAACCGAGCAAGAAGTGGGAGCGGATACCTGTCAGAACCAAGTAGCCACTCCCTCCCCCCAAAAGGTGCCAATTGTAGCAGCTTTTACATCATTGAATCCAGACATTACAACAAATGGAGATATTCTGAAATTTACTGCATATACTGTACATATATAATTTTTGCTAAGATATATATATATATATATATATATATATATATATATATATATATATATATATATATATAAATATTTTTCTTCTTCTTTTTTATTGTAGGTAAAAAATGGATGTTAACTTACATAGGTCATTCAAATGTCACATGTTGGTAAAGTAACTTTTCCTCTATAGTAACCATTCTTTCTTATTGAAGGTAAGTAATGGATTCCAAGCAGAAGCAATGTGCCACCATTGAGTTCTTGATGAAGTAGGGGTGCAGGCTGTCTGACGTCTACACAAGGATACAGAATGTTTACACAGATGACTACATTGCCAAAAGACAATGCTCTTGTCAATGGTGTCATCTTGGAAAACATTGTGTAGCTTTCTGTGTATGATGGACAGACTACATCCCTCCTTCATCAAGAACTCAATTATGGCATGTTGCTTCTGTTTCGAATACGTTACTTACCTGCAATAAGAAAGAAGAAGAGTTACTATAGAGCAGGGATATGCAATTAGCGGACCTCCAGCTGTTGCAGAACTACAAGTCCCATGTGGCATAGCAAGACTCTGACAGCCACAAGCATGACACCCAGAGGCAGAGGCATGATGGGACTTGTAGTTTTGCAACAGCTGGAGGTCCGCTAATTGCATATCCCTGCTATAGAGTAACTTTACCAACATGTGACTTTTGAATGACCTATGTAAGTTAATAAAAAAGTTATGTCTATTTTTCAATACAGCCCTGCATAGAGTATATATAAATCTATTATATTGTTTTATAAATATAGAACTCTATATAATTATTAAAACTATTATATATTCAATATACATTATTATTTATTTTATTTTATTTTTTGCATTAAACCATATATTAAACAGTTACTGCAAAAATACTTTGGCTGTGTTTGCTTGCCATTTCATATACAATTGCTTTCCTGCATTATTTATGTTCTCCAGTATATGTTTTAAAGCATAAATTACTTTTTTTTTTTTAGCTTTTAAGCAATGCGATAATGCAAGGCAAGAATTTTTAATACAGTTTGTGTATTCATCGCTTTTTTTGCTATGACTTTTATCAACTCTTAAAGTATTGTTTGTGCCTAAAGGGAAAATATTTCGATTTTTGTCGCTGTCATGGCACATTTCCCTTATCAAATCCAGCAGCATCTGAACATTTTTCACGATGGACACAATGAATGCTTTAAGAGTCTGCACAGAATGAAGGGAACAAGACGAGTAATCAGTATTGTTTACAATGTTGATTACTTGTCTACGTTGTCCAAAAATATCGCTTTTGTTTGAGAAGGTATAGTTATTATGTTCTAGAGTGGCAATCAGCTTGTTAACACGCTTGTTCTTTTTGAAGGGTGTTGATCAGATGAATTTATTTGGTGATATGTCCACACCTCCAGATCTCAACAGTCCAACAGTAAGTATGAAATGGCAATGTCTGCTGCCAGAACCCCCTAATGAGGATCTGAGCGAGATGGTACAAATCAAGCTTGAAATGGCAGAGCCAAATAAATCAGTGATGATCCGCCCCGTGAACATCCGCTTTTTAACATGAATTTATGTGAAATCATTAAAATGCAGGTGCAAAATAACATATAACAGAAGAATCTCGACAAAATGGCACATTGGGCAGTTAAATAGTAGATGAAATTTAAAGTGTATCTAAACCCACTATATTGTAACTTACCAGTCCTTAGATGTGATGGCTGCTTTAGTTTTCCTTTTTTTTTTTTTTCCATGTTTTTTAACCTGGTGATTGAGACCGCAACACACTTTGGGGTTGATTTACTAAAACTGGAGAGTGAAATATCTGGTTCAGCTCTGCATAGAAACCAATCGGCTTCCAGTTTTTTTTTTTTAATTTTTATTTGCCAAAGCTTAATTGAACAAGCTGATTGGCTACCATGCACAGCTGCACCAGATTCTCCAGTTTTAGTAAATCAAGCCCTTTATGTTCTTGGGCAGCCTATGGGCTCTTTCACACGGACGATCCGTATGTCTGTTTTTCATCCATCCGTTTTCGGATGAAAAACGGACATACATGTATCCTTATGGAATAGCGGATGAACGTCCGCTGACATCCGACCCGCTCCGATCCGAAAAAGTATAACGGAGGAAAACCCTACTTTTCCATCTGTTTTCGGATCGGATCGGGTGACGACGGACTCTACGGTCCGTCATCACCCTGATCCCCCATAGGGGAGAGCGGCGCTCATCTTCCTGCTCGGCGGGGATCAGCGGAGCGATCCTCGCTGAGCAAGCGGATGTTCACGGGGCGGATCATCACTGATCCGCCCCGTGTGGAAGAGCCCTAACTCAAACAGGTTACAGGTTACATTGAACCCTATGGTTCCTCCAGAGGTTACTTGGGGTTCCTTGAGCAATGAAAATGTTCTTCCTCTTAGATAGTTAACCACCGACAACAATGCTTGTTTCAGCTATCTGTAAATTGGGGATTCTAGTCATTGACCACAGCTGTAGGAAACATTGTTCAACTTCTCAGTGACCATCACACTAATGTATTGTGAGCTGTACATGTAGTAATTATTAGCAGGGGTTCCCTGAGAATGGAAAGTTATTTTAAGGTCTCCTCCATGTTAAAAAAGGCTGTTCTAGGGTGACAACACTCCTTCTATGTACTGTAGCTATGGAGGAACAGCATTGTCACTCTACACTGCTCACTAGTGATTGAGGTATAGAAAACATTCCTATTTCCTCACCTTCATAACTTAGAGAGGAGTGTTCTGTAGTCCAGAGAGAAGAGAAAGGGCAATGTTGATGAGACTGCTTGGGATCACAGGGCAGCAGATACAGAGAAATGGTTTCCGCAGTAAGTTAAGCAGACCAAAAGAGAGCAAATAAGACAAGCTCATTGTTAGGGTTTACATAGACAGTAATTTTATTGTTGATAAATGTATGATTATTTATTTATTACAGGTATTTATATAGCGCTGACAACTTACTCAGTACTTTATTTATTTATTTCAGGTACTTATAAAGCGCTGTCAATTTACACAGCGCTTTACATATACATTGTACATTCACATCAGTTCCTACCCTCAAGAAGCTTACAATCTAAGGTCCCTAACTCACATTCATACATACTAGGGACAATTTTTAGAGAGGATCCAATTAACCTACCAGCATGTCTTTGGAGTGTGGGAGGAAACCGGAGTACCCGGAGGAAACCCACGCAAGCACAGGGAGAACATGTAAACTCCAGGCAGGTAGTGTCGTGGTTGGGATTCAAACCAGCGACCCTTCTTACTGCTAGGCGAGAGTGCTACCCACTACACCACTGTGCCGCCCCTACATTCACTTTACATTCACATCAGTCACTGCCCTCAAGGAGCTTACAATCTAAGGTCCCTATCTCGCATGGATATACTGTATATATACTGGAGCAAATTTAGAAAAGAGTCAATTAACTTACCAGCATCTCTTTGGAGTGTGGGCAGAAACCAAAGTACCCGGAGGAAACGCATGTAAGCACAGAGAGAACGTGCAAACTTCATGTAGGCAACGCTGTATCCTGGCCTAGGCCCACAAGGCCCAGGCCTAGGGCAGCACTTTGCAGGGGGGCAGCACAGAAAGATTCACAGCCGGCTTGCGCTGTTAGTGTAGCACCAGTCTTATGGGGCAGACTGGGCTGAGAGGCAAATTAGTCTAGCGCCCCCATAAATAAAGCGGCCGCACTGCTTCCGGTATGCGGTCGGCCAGCATTCTGCAACTGGTGGGGGGAGAGGGGGGTGCCGCTTCTAATTTTGACTGCCCTATCATCCTGGACCACAAACCTTCCTCACTGTGCTATATGTTTTCTGCTGCACCATTGGCATGGTTATATCTTCTTAATCCTCTCCATAAAATTATCAGAAATTTGTGCTTAAAGTAGAACTATAGGCAACACTTTTTTTTTCATTTTGGAAAGAGTAAGGAAGGGTTATAGCCCCTGTCAGTTTATTTTTTACCATCCCTGTCCCATTGCAGAGATTTCCCTTCACTTTCTGCCCCATAGCCAAACAGGAAGTGAGAGGAAATTATGCAAATTAAGGGAATCCATTGCCCCCACCCCCCTGGCCCTCAGAACTAGTGTCCCCACTCAAAAATTTCAGGGTGGGTCTTAAACAGCAAGGGGTGTGGCTTTGACAGGAAGGGGTGGGTCATATTTAAATTAGGGGGTGCATGAGTTTAGTCAGGCCTAGGGCAGAACAAAACCTAAATACACTACTGCATGTAGGTGTCTCGTAGTTGGGATTCAAACCAATGACCCTAGTACTGAAAGGCAGAAATGCTAACCGCTAAGTCACTGTGTTATACTCCTAGTCCTCATAAATGAAGTCACCCCATCTGCATTGCATGGAATGCCATTAGGGAAATGGACCTAAGTATACTGGTTTACAGTAGGCTAAACAGCAGCACTTATTGCTAAACCGCAGCTGTAAAAGCAAATAACACTTTGAGGTGTATAAAAAGAAGAAATAAAAACATGTAATAGAAGTGTAGTGTTGCCCTGTCACTTATAATGCGGTATCAGGAATACGGAGAATAGTTTGGAACTATGTGCTGTAAGCACCTAGGAAATTTGGGGAGAGGTAAAATGGTAGGGAGCCAAATTAGTTATTGTTATTATTATTATTATACAGGATTTATATAGCGCCGACAGTTTGCGCAGCGCTTTACAACATTAGGGCAGATAGTACAATTACAATTCAATACAGGAGGAATCAGAGGGCCCTGCTCTTTAGAGCTTACAATCTAGGAGGGAGGGTCAAGTTATACAAAAGGGTAATAGCTGCGGGGGATGAGCTAATGGAGAAAATAGTGCAGTTGTTAGATGGAGGCAGGATAGGCTTCTCTGAAGAGGAAAGTTTTCAGGGATCGCCTAAAAGTGGATAAACTTGGAGACAGTCTGACAGATTGGGGTAGGGAATTCCAGAGGATGGGCGAGGCTCGGGAGAAGTCCTGGAGGCGGATATGGGAGGAGGTGATGAGGGAGCTAGAGAGCTCCGAGGTCCTGGGAGGAACGGAGAGGGCGATTAGGTTGGTATTTTGAGACTAGGCTAGTGATGTAGCTGGGGGCAGAGTTGTGGATGGCTTTGTAACTTATTGTTAGTATTTTGAATTTAATTTGTTGGGCGAGTGGCAGCCAATGGAGGGATTGGCAGAGAGGGGTAGCAGACACTGAACGGTTTGTAAGGTGGATGAGTCTGGCAGCCGCATTCATGGTGGACTGAAGGGGGGATAGTCTATTTAAAGGTAAGCCAATGAGAAGGGAGTTGCAGTAGTCGAGGCGAGAGATAACCAGGGAGTGAATCAGGAGCTTTGTGGTTTCATTGGTTAGAAAGGGACGTAGTTTAGAGATGTTGCGGAGGTTGAGGCGGCAAGCTTTGGAAAGTGATTGGTTGTGGAGCCGAAAGGAGAGTTCAGAGTCCAGGATAACACCTAGGACCCTGACATGTGGGGATGGGGGGGATGGTTGTGCCATTGCTCTTAACAGGGGAAGAGGCACGTGGGGGAGGAAATATTATAAGCTCGGTTTTGGACAAGTTGAGTTTGAGGAAGTGGTGTGACATCCATACAGATATGTCGGTTAGTAAGTTAGTGATGCGGGAGGAGACTGATGGAGTGAGTTGAGGGGTGGAGAGATAGATTTGTGTGTCGTCAGCATAGAAATGATATTGATCAGCTGACCCAGGGAAGAGGTGTAGATTGAAAATAAAAGACAACATTGGGGGACCCCGACAGAGAAGGGAAGAGGAGTGGAGGAAGTAGAATTGTAAGTGACACTGAAGGTGCCTTGGGATAGGTAGGATGAGAGCCACTGAAGAGCACAGTCACGGAGACCGAGGGAGTAAAGTTTTTTTGAGGAGGAGGGGGTGGTCAACCGTATCAAAGGCAGCCGAAAGGTCCAGAAGTAGGAGTACAGAATAGTGTCCGTTGGTTTTTGCAGTTAGTAGGTCATTTGTGAGTTTTAAAAGATGGGGATCTCAAGTTTAATGAAAGGCTAAGAACTGGGCTTGTTTAATTTGGGGGAAAAAAATCATAATATAATAATATAAATAATAATCAGACAAACAATTGATTCCAAAGACAGAACATAAGACAAGACAAGGGAGCATTTGATTTATATGGAGGAAACAGATAATACCATCAGAACTGGAGGAGGTTCTTTGTGATAAAAGTAAGCTGTGTAATACCCTGCCACAGAAAATAACAGCATGGGCAGTATCTCAGAAAAAAAAGTTTTTTCTTATAATTGTGTCTAGAATTATAATTACTAAGGATAGAATGTCTGGCTTTTCCTTTGATCCAAGAAACTAATCTGACTTTCTTTAGGGTCAGGGAAGGATTTTTATCTCCCCGAAAGGCAAAATTTGTTAATAGTGGTCCAGGGGGGTTTGTTTAGCCTTTCTCTGATCCGAAATCATTTTAGAGAGTTTATGCTTAGTAGACCTTGTTTTTTTTTTCAAACTAAATGATATATTTAAGTAAATTGGTCAGCTAAAGCAGAGTTGACATGGCCATATTCCTCTCTCTCTCTCTCTTCCCTATATTAATAATGCATAAGTCCTTTCATGATTTGTGAGCCAAACATATATATATGAGGCTGGCATAAAATCCCCTCTCACAGGCTCGAGAAGAAAGAGAATAGAATATAATGTTGTTTTCCCCTCTCCTTCTCTTCAGTTTGATTCACATAATGTCCACAAGGACAACTCCGTCACAAGTACATAGAGAAGTGTATTTTTTTTTATCCGATGTACCATCCTAACGGCTTATGCACATTAAAATACCTATATTGTCAAAAGTATTGGGACACCTGCCTTTACCCACACATGAACTTTAATGGCAGTCCATTCTTCGTCCGCAGGGTTCAATATTGAGTTGTCCCACCCTTTGCAGCTATAACGGCTTCAACTCTTCTGGGAAGGTTGTCCACAAGGTTTAGGAGTGTGTCTATGGGAATGTTTGACCATTCTTCCAGAAGCGCATTTGTGAGGACAGGCACTGATGTTGGATAAGAAGGCCTGGTTCACAGTCTTCGCTCTAAAATATCCCAAAGTTATATCTAACTTTTAAAAGGCATTTACTCTGAATTTCCATAAGTGGAAATAGAAGCAATATAAAATGTTAACACCATATTCCATCTCTTTCGGAAAGGTTTTATCCAAGCTGGACAGCTGTAAAGCACAAATGCATTTGTATACATGACCTAGTTTGAAACTATTCTTCTCTACATTAGACTTTCCACTAATGGTGAATGCTTCAAGAGGTCTTTTAGGACAATGCTCTTCAGAAGCATTAATTACCTTGCCTTTAGTAAGTTTTTACCTTGGCCACTTCATATAGTGCACACCGCCCTATCATCTCCATTCTATATATTTCTCCAACTAATGTACTGTTGACATCACTTCATACTCAGTCCTCCTGCTTACCTATTAGACCCAAGTTTTTAATTCACTTAGTTATTATATTTTGAGCAATAAAAGATTGTCAAGGGAAAAATACAGGGAGATGTCGTTGCTGATCGCAGTCTGATAAGGCTGGTTGCCCAAACTGATTTCCTTGGCTTAAAGCAAACCTGGTAGATGCCTGGTCCCCCCTGCTGCCCGCTGTTTTTCCTCCCATGGCTCCTACATCGCTGACGGACACAGTATTGAATATAGGCCAGTGGGAGGATCCAGACCACACACAAGGGTACCTGCACAGTAGCGGCTGGTGCTGAATTTTCTTGGGGGGGGGGGGGCGGCCCGCGGCCCCCATCCAGCCAACCAACCACATAAACCCCCCCCCGGCGATTGATCGAATGCTGCTTCCCCACCCCCCCCGTCACGCGATTGATCGCCCGTTGCCCGCCAGCCCTGCACTTACCTCATCCAGGTGGCGGTTTCCCCCCCTGCATCTCCTCATGAGTCCCGGCGGTCGCTTCTTCTCCCAGCCAATCAGGAATTAGGACTCCCGGCCAATCTGGCCTTAGGACTCCCAGCCAATTGGGTCTCAGGACCCACTTCCTGATTGCCCGGAAGGGGAAACAGGAAGACATTAGCAAATAATTATTCGCTGATGTCACACAACTGTCACACAAGCCCATCCTTTTTGAAGCCAATTAGAGCCTCTGGCTCTAACCATGTGCTTCTTAAAAAAAAAAATTAAAAAAAAAACCCAATTGGAATCCATGCGTCGCCCCTAATGGATGGGCTGCCACTGGACCAGCATCTGATGTATCTAAAAGTGTATTGGATGCAAAAGTCACTTATACTTCACTTATATAAAAGTAGCTTATTTAGACATGATTTAGATCTCATTTGATCAAACTGAGCTGATCAGCCACGACAGAAAATCATTGATTGTTTTGCATCGATCGGCAGCACCAAGATACTTTGTTCATGAATGCAATTGTATTTGATTGATCAGATACAGTAATGAGATGATATAACTAATATGATATTTAACGATCACAAGTTACGATCTTATCTTAACTATCGATCCAAATCCACTTGTTTTAAGTATTGATCAAATGGGTTGTCAATTATAGATTAATCAAAACAGATTGGTCAGAAAAAGAAATCAATCATTTGTCGAAGCGTGCATGGCCACCAAGTCATTGACCTTAATCAGGAGTTCTGACTTGAATGTGAACGTGAATGTCTCAGAAATATAGAAGCAGGAGATCAGCATGTATCAGCCAAGTAGTCTTTTCCCCAATTATCAAGTAATAGGGATGCACCGATACTGGGATCAATACCAGGCATTTGAGTGAGTATTGGTACTCACCCAAATGCTCCTGATACTGAAACTGATATTTTGCGGTGCGATTTGCGTCTATACAAAATGAATCGATGCAAATCGCACTGCAACTAATCGAATGTGATTTGAACAGGAATGTGGTGTGACTCCTTTCCGAATCGCATGCAATTTCCCCCTACTGCTCCTGTGTGTGTAGAAAGGTATTAAAGCGCCATCTAGTGGGCAGTTTAGAACTCACAGTACATATCTGGTAGCAAATCACGGCCGCTAAAGGGGCTCACAGGGCTGGAGGAGATGTAGAGGCAGTCCACCCCCAAGCTGACATCACTTCCGCCCTTTACCCACAGGGTCCCCGAACTTCTCCTCCAGCGCTGTGAGCACCTCCAGCAGCCCTGATTTTCTACCAGATATGTACTGTGAGTTTTAACATTGTTTACCCTTTGTTTTAACCTCCAATGCAATATGGCAACTTAAAGGTGCCCTGTGCACAGTTGGTGCACAGAAAGCCTCTAAAAATGTAATTTTCTACTTGTGCCATTGCCTTAGGCATTTTCTCAGATTTCTGCAAGAAGATACAAGCCAAATATTAGGAATGCCCTGCAATAGGAATTTCAGTTTGGATGAGATACTCCCTAAGGATTAAATACTTCTTATGCAAGCATTGTAGCTTTTCTCACTGGAACACTGAGTGCATCAGGGGATTATAATGATCCAGAACCCTTCTATTCAGAATCAGTCTGAAAGAACATGATGAAACAAACAGATGTTTGTTCAGAGCAGCATAAGGTAGGAATTTGCTGCAAAGTTTGTTAAAATACCTTCAAAATCCCCTGTACATTGATCAACCATTTTTTTAAAGTTACTTCTTAAATTAGATATTTGTCTTAACAGCAATAACCAGAACACTTATAATGTAATTCCTCCTTAAAGCGGAGTTCCACACAAAAATGGAACTTCCACTTTTCGGAACCCTCCCCCCCTCCGGTGTCACATTTGGCACCTTTCAGGGGGGGGGGGGTGCAGATACCTGTCAAAGACAGGTATTTGCACCCACTTCCGGCATAGACTCCCATGGGAGTCTATGCCTCTTCCCGTCCCGACCGCGCTGTCTGCTGGGAACACACAGCTCCCAGCAGAGAGCGGGGACCACTAGGGACGCGCAGCGCGTCTCGCGCATGCGCAGTAGGGAACCGGGAAGTGAAGCCGCAACGCTTCACTTCCTGATTCCCTCACCTAGGATGACGGCGGCAGCTGCCGAGAACCGAGCGGGTTCTCGGCGTCCCCTGCCGACATCGCTGGACCCCGGGACAGGTAAGTGGCCATGTATTAAAAGTCAGCAGCTGCAGTATTTGTAGCTGCTGGCTTTTAATATTTTTTTTTTTTGGCGGTGTGGGTGAACCCCCGCTTTAACTCGTAATATTCATTTAGATTAATAATTCGATTAATAATTAAATTAATTTCCTTTTTGAACCTAAATATATTCACTGATTCAATACAATTTTAACCAAAACGTATAGGAAAGCTGGGGATATACATCATTTTATTCTTTCCAATTTCTCAATTATGAGGCCTCGTGCACACTGGATGTTTTTTGACGTTTTTACAGCAGCTGTTTTTGGCTGTAGACGTTTTTTTCTACTGCCATTAAACTCTCCATCATGTTATCCTATGTGTCCATGCTCACATAGGCTGTTATTAGCAGTTTTGGGCAGGGGCGTTTTTGAGCAGTAAAAAAACCCCCAAAACTAGTGGGTTCTGAGAGACGTTTTCAGCTGTTAAAAACGATCTAACGCTGATAAACATTGATAAACGCTCAAAAACGTCGGTCACCAGCGTTTTTTAACGTTTTTGATCCATTGAAAAAAAAATAAAAAAAATTTCTTCAAAAAAAAAAAGTATTTATTCATCTTTCAAGGAAATGTAGTGATGGTTTGTCAGACTTCCAAGAGGAAATGAATATGATGACAGCACATTTTCCAGAGAAAGGATGTAAAGCTATATATATTGGTAGTTTTTTTGTGCTGTTTCTTATGTATGACAACCTCTGCAATAGAAATTGCATTTTTTGGTGAGATATGCCCTACACACATGCCATACACTCCCATTTCGGAATCAGCCTCCCAAGGACATCGTTGAACAAACAACGTTTTCCTTAACGTGACTGTAAAGGCAGGACATTTTTTTTCCTTAATGCACACTCCCCACTGCATTTACCTCCTTGGATGATTATCTTTCACTGCCTACACCAGCTTACGTAGTGGTCCGGGCATCTGAGATCTGCGTTCTTGTGTTGCACGCTTCTTTTTTCCGGAACGCCCCCTAGAACACATAGGATTCAGCGATTCTCATTAGTCAGCATGGCAACATGCTGCCTCTGACCAATGCCTGCTCACCATTGCAAGCATTATGATGCTGCACAACCTTGAGGATGTGTACTTCTGTGCACAACTATACCAGCTGATGTGGACAGCAGAAGACATTCATCGAAGAAGCTAAGTGCAGCAGGGTGTGGGGAGGGTGTTGTGAGTTAATTCACCATTTACTTTTTTATGAAAAAGTAAACTAATCCTTTAAAGCGGTGTTCCCCCCCCCCCCCAAAAAAAATTAAATGATGGGGTTTGTGCTAAAAGGCTGTCCTAAAAGGCTATAGTAAGGTGGGGGTTTGAAAAATAAGTTCAGCTAATAGGAAGGATAATAATTGGGGAGGGATAATATTAGTATTACCCCATTGGAGGATATTAGGGTGGGGCAGGGTGGTCCTAGGGGTCACTAGGTGGGAGGCGATCTTCTAGTATCACTTGGACTTTAGGACAGCAACGGACAAGATTCTCTATGTCCTGCAGTGTTTAGAAACTGGGATGGAGGATCTCGAGGGTATGCTGGCCAACATTCGCGCGGCGGCGGTTGCCAATGGGCCGCAATGGCTGCGTGCACAGCTTTTTCCATCAGCTGTCGGGTGCTGCCGCCGCCATTGTGGGTAGGGGTGCATCGCTTTATATTGTAGGCCTGTAATTCTTAGTAATAACACACTTTAATTTGTCTAAACAAGTTTAGTAGACATCCCGGGTATGATAAAGTTTGAAACATGAAATCATAAATTATAATACAATAAATAACTATAAATAATTATAAAAAAATAATAATATAATAATAAAATTAATTTCCCCACAAATCACTATCGCTCAATTCTGCGAGTGATTCTAATTTACTATCGCTGTTTTCTAGCTGGTCTAGAACCACTTTTGACGTAAAGGGACACTTTTTGGTTGCTATGGACAATCTCCAGTTTCCAGGCAGAAAGAACAGTATATATAATATAAAACTGCATGCAGGGCACTGGACAAAGCACTAGGGACAAAAGGGATGTGAAACGATTTCATACAGTAATGTAATCTGTAAGATTACAGTGTACTGTATGTGTTATGAATTTTGTACTTTTTGAATGTGCCGTCGGGCTCCGCCCCCATGCGTTGCGACACTCGCAGGAAACGGAGCCCGGCCCACAGAGGCATTGGGCGGAGGACACAGCCAGCAGACACAGAGGGGGGACATTGCAGAATCCTGGAGAGAAGGTAAGTTACCTGTACCAGGATCCTGCAATGCAATCCGAGTGTGGCTCGGGGTTACCGCTAATGGTACTGAAATTTAACCCCGAGCCACACTCGGGAAAACCACCAGGTTAAGGGGCAATCAAAAGGAATTGGGAGCCTCCTCTGTGAATCATAGTGCTCAAATATCTTGGGCAGATCTTAGGGGGATGGCATAGTGTGTAGGAAGTACTTGTAAAGGGCATAAAGTCTGGTGATGTATTATGTGTGTAGACGGGGCCCCCAGCCGTGACAGTCACCCACATGTCTTACACCAGAGCACACCTAAAACAGAGCAGATTAAGGCCCAGCTCATAATTTACAGCTCTCTAAGTACTCTTCTCCACCTTTACACTTGCACATAACTATGTACCTAAGATAAGGTGTGCCCTATGCACACACTTACAATACCCCTGGTCACTCTTGTGCCACTCCTCTGGCTGGGACATGCACTGCATTGGGCCCAGTGTCTTGCACATGGTTCCAGGACAGGCTCTCACTTCCGCATCTACCATGCCCTAGCCTGACCAGTTTTTGCATACAGTTGGGTAAGTTGGGTACAGCTTTATCCTTTTTCTCCATGTGGGCACTTCATAAAATGTACAGTTTAGGATAAGCTTAAGAGACTGCTATCCCACTTCACAGCAACACGGTTACCAAGGTTTCACTTCAGATACAAGAAACAGCCATAGGCTCAGTCCAACTTCATTTTATTAGAACGTCCATTAAATAAACATCTCTCAATTAATCATTCAGCAGTTCTGTTCAAACGGTGGTGTACCTTGATGGGCCCAATAGTAGGGAGTGCCCAATAGTAGGGGGTGCCCTTCCCTGATGTACTAAAGAATAAAAGTAATCAACCAGCCTCTCCTTGGGTTAAGCTCTACAACAGTCTTTTATCGCATCCGTCCAAGAAGAAAATTAACTCATTCTTCTTACTGGAAGGATTTTAAAGGAGCAACATAGTGACCCCTGCTTCCTAGAGCTGAGTCCCAGTTAGACAGGCAATAAAAGGTCTCCTCACTGGTTCTTAATATGATATATTTTATTAATTCACAGCTGGTTCAGTGTCACTGGCCACCCAATGTGGGGGAACCACAAACTCCACTGGCCTCCAAGTTCTCCAGCCTTCCTTCCTAAAGCTCCCCAGACCTAGAACATTTAAAACCACTTGTATATTAGATATTCTGGTTCAGTAAGTGCTACACAAAAGATGGGTTAGTTGTACGATTGAAACATAAGCAGCAATTTTCACATATCCAAAAGCTGACAAATGATTCTTTAAATCTGGTTGATCTGGTAACTTTGTAATAAGAAATGCTATTGATTAACCCTCTGCCATGTGATTTACATTAAGTCAGGATTTTTTTTAATAGAGATTAGCTACCAAAGTTCACCTGATGCACATTGCTCAAGATGTATGCATAATGTGTAATCATGCAGTGCCTTGCAAAAGTATTCACCCCCTTGGCATTTTTTGTGTTTTGTTGCCTCACAACCTGGAATTAACATGGATTGTTTGAGGATTTGCATCATTTAATTTACAGAACATACCCACGACTTTGAAGATGTTTTATTTTATTTTTTTATTATGAAGCAAACAACAAATAGGACAAAATAACAGAAAAAGTCAATGTGCATAACTATTCACCCCCCTAAAGTCAATACTTTGTAGAGCCAACTTTTGCTGCCACTCAAGTGTTGCTTTAGCAGTGTGTTTGGGGTCATTGTCCTGCTGGTAGGTGAACCTTTGTCCTAGCCTCAAATCACACACAGAGTGGTACAGTTTTGCTCAAGAATATCTCTGTATTTAGCACCAACCATCTTTCCCTCAACTCTGACCAGTTTCCCAGTCCCGACTGCTGAAAAACATCCCCACAGCATGATGCTGCCACCACCACGTTTCACTGTGAGGATGGTGTTCTTTGGGTGATGTGATGTGTTGGGTTTGCGCCAGACATAGCGTTTTCTTTGATGGCCAAAAAGTTCAATTTTAGTCTCATCAGACCAGAGCACCTTCCTCCATACATTTTGGTAGTCTCCCACGTGCCTTTTCGCAAACTCAAAACGTGCCATTTTGTTTTGCTGAAAGTAATGGCTTTCTTCTGGCCACTCTGCCATAAAGCCCAACTCTATGGAGCATGCGGCTTATTGCCGTCCTAAGTACAGATACTCCAGTCTCTGCTGTGGAACCCTACAGCTCATCCAGCTCTGATTAACGCCCTCCTTGCCCGGTCCATGAGTTTTGGTGTGCGGCCTTCTCTTGGCAGGTTTGCTGTTGTGCCATGTTCTTTCCATTTGGTTATGATAGATTTGATGGTGCTCCTAGGGATCATCAAAGATTTGGATATTTTTTTATAACCTAACCCTGACTTCTACTTCTCAACAACATTGTTCCTTACTTGTTTGGAGAGTTCCTTGGTCTTCATGGCAGTGTTTGGTTATTGGTGCCTCTTGCTTAGGTGTTGCAGCCTCTGGGGCCTTTCAAAAAGGTGTGTATATGTAATGACAGATCATGTGACACTTAGATTGCACACAGGTGGACATCATTTCACTAATTATGTGACTTCTGAAAGTAATTGGTTGCACCAGAGCTTTTTATGGGCTTCATAACAAAGGGGGTGAATACATACGCACATGCCAATTATCAGTTTTTTATTTCTGACAAAAAGTTTTATGTATATATTTTTCTAATTTTACTTTACCAACTTAGACTATTGTGTTCTGATCCATCACATATAATTCAGATTAAACAAACATTGAACTAAAGGCTGTAATGTAACAAAATAGGTAAAAAGCCAAGGGGGTTAATATTTTTGCAAGGCACTGTAGATGTACAAACTGGCCTCAGAGATTGTAAGGAACATTTATGAAAGAATTTTTTTATGTTTGTAGCAAAAGTGTTCTTGACCTTGTACCAGCTATTGTCCAACAAAGTCTTTATTTCTCAACAGTACATGCAGGCTGTATGCAGCTTGTCACTTCGCAGATGTTCTAGAAAATAAATGCGTACTAGAGATAAGCAAATCCATTTACCTGACTCAAGGTTCAATTCTGATTGTGCAAACTGGCAGGTATGCATATATAGGCCTTAAACTGAAGAAAAAAAAAGAATTCGTAAAGATATACATTGGACCCATGCCAATTCTCTCTTGTGCTCCAGGAACCTTTGTGTGGGCTTCACGATTTCTCCCTCTCTGAGATCCAATCAGGCAGTGGGAAATCCTATTTAAAGCTTTGAGGTGATTGTAGCCCTATTAGTGCACTTGGGACAGAAACAATTGAGTAACGTCCGTGATACTTTTTTGATTTTCACTAACATACAATTTTTCAGGACAAGCTTTCGGGGTATTTCCCCTTTTTCAAGGTCTTTTTCAAAGTATCATAGACAGTACTCAATTGTTTCTATATAAAGCAGAAATACAGGCAGATCTAAAAGATGCACATTAACACACCTCTGTTTTAATAAATAAATGATTAAACATTTATACTTTTTAATTGCAGCTAGTGTACGTACCTGAACTTTACTTGGTGTCAATCTCTTGCAGTCTGCCATACAGCGGCACTGAAACTGAAAAAGGTAGAATTAGGAGCCAAGAAGGTGTGCATGCAAATGTGCTGGCAAGGAACATGATGATAGGTGAAGATGGTACACTGAGAAGAGGGATCGCCTTTTCGGTCAACTGCTGCTCTTTCACTGTCTTGTCAACAGGCTTGGGGGTGGAGAGAGGACACCCCTGTATACATTTACCCTAATGCCGCGTACACACGAGCGGACTTCTCGTCGGACTAAGGACTTTTCGACGGAGTTCCGACGAAACGGACTTGCCTACACACGATCCCACCAAAGTCCGATCGTTTTGAGCGTGATGACGTACGACCGGACTAGAAAAGGAAGTTCAATAGCCAGTAGCCAATAGCTGCCCCTGCGTCGTTTTCGATCCGTCGGACTAGCATACAGACGAACGTTTTTTACGATAGGAATCGAGTCCGTCGGAAAGATTTGAAACATGTTCTATTTCTAAGGTCCGTCAGATTTTTCGACAGAAAAGGTCCGATGAAGCCCCCACACGATTGGAATGTCTGACGGATTTGTTCCGTCGGACCTTTTCTGCCGGAAAGTCCGGTCGTGTGTACGTGGCATTAGGCTATGTTCATACTAGCCTGCACAATAAAACCCATTTGTTTCTATGTGCCTTAGCAGTGACCTGCGTTTTTTCAGTGCAGAAAAAAACAGGTCATCACACTTGGTGTGAACGAGCCCTAAGTGGTGTTATCCACCTGGCTGTGCTGTCTGACAAAACTGAATCTCAGGAATGAATTGGCAGAAATGCAAATACTTTGGCAGATAAAACAGCTCCATTGAGTGTATTGAATCTGTGCATTGAGCTGTTTGCCTCGAGTTCAGCTTTAAATGACTGATGGGGCTTCCTAGAGTAAGATTTTCAACCCCAAACTATTTATTATGTCATTTACATTAAGGAAGCGGTATTACATATTTAGAATGAGATAATTATGTAATGTACCTACTGAAATACAGTATACCTCTCTGCACCCCAATTGTTTAATTCCCTACTGTTCTATGAATTCCCAGGCCTGTGAACAGGTAGCAGAGCCTTTACCCATTTCCTAGCACCATTACCCATCAAAGTGCCTGCAAGAAGGCATGGTTTGGTTGTCCATTTCAAACCGCTTTGACTCTTAAAGGATAAGTCAACCCTAACACTAAAATTGCTACATCTACAAACATCCACAATATAAGCCTAACCTATCTAGCCATATAAAGAAGAAATCAGTATACTTACCTTTTTTTAAGCCAATCCAGTCCGGTCTCCAGCGGCGGAAGCTCTGCAGAGGACACAGCCGACAATGGCTGTGAAATTAATGGGGAGTGACGTCACCCATAGAGTTACCATGGGGCTTCCATTGTCGGCTGTGCCCTCGGCACCCACCTTTCACAGCGAAGTCAAAGCTGACAGCTCAGTGTGGGGTCGGATCGGCTTCAAGAATGGTATGTATACTGATTTCTAATTTACAGGGTTAGAAAGGTTAGTGTTAGATCGTGGATGTCTGTAGATGTAGAGATTTTGGTGTTAGGGTGCACTGATCCTTTCATTTTTATCTTCTTTATCGACCTGGAAAAATGGAAATCGGAAACTGACTGGTTGCTCTAACAGCAAAAACAGTTCATAAAACAATGTGCGTGTTCATGATGTGCTTGCAGCACTAGGATCCTTGGTTCAAATCCTGGCCAGGACACTACCTGAAGAAAGTTCCATGTTCTCCCTGTGCTTGCATGGGTTTCCTCTGGGTACGCTGGTTTCCTCCCACACTCCAAAGACGTGCTAGTAGGTTAATTGGCTCTTGTATTAATTGACCCTAGTATGTGTATGTATGAATGTGAGACAAGGACAATGGATTGTAAAGGAGACTGTTAAGAGATTCAACAGTTAAATTGTGGCCAGTGTTACAATTGGGAAAGTTATGAAAGATATGGTCTGGTCAGCACATCTTAAAGTGGCATTCAACTCCCCTCACCCTCCTCACCCTCCATGTTCTTTTCTTCACTTACCTGTAGTGCTGTATTGCTCTTCAAAGCACAGCAAATGTAGCTTTGCCTTGCTGCAATTTGCTGTTTGGGTGCCACACAGCAGGTTCTGTGCCATCATCATAGAGAACATATTATCAGGGAAAGTACTTTGGTAGTAACCTTAAGTATTGCTGGAGGTAGAGGGGACAACCTGCTAGTCTGAGACTCTGTAAGCGCAGTCACAGTCCTTGTAGCAACCTCTGGCTGCTGACCCTAAAAGCACAGACACACCTGCAGCTCTAGGCAAATGGTACTATTCACCATGTCCAGAGACCTCAGCCAGGCACATGCTGAGGCCTAACAACAACAGCTCTTCAGTAACACAGACTGCCTTCCAGGGGTAGAGGCCCACGGAGAGAGACCTCTGAACAGACCACCCCACACATTTATCTTCTCTTCAGCCACACCTTTTGGGCCAGTCTCCCAAGCATTGGCTGAAGTCAGATAAATATTCATAACCAAGTGGCTGACCCTCCTACTCCTAGGCTATCAACCACCGGGGTTAGGGAGACCTTACTGGACATATAAAATTGCTGCTCAGTTAAGTATAGCAGAGCCAAAAACAAAATGTATCCAGCCTAGGGCAGGGTGCTACACATCTATATATTTATGCTGTCTAGGGATCAGGGCTTTTTTTCAGGGGGAACTTGGTGGAACTCAGTCCCACCACCTCTGGCTCAGACCCTTTGGTGCCTGCTCACCACAATCACTTGTAAACACAGAAGTCTGGTTTCTGTGTTTACAAGTGACAGCTTTGCACTCTGTGTGTAACCCCCATGAACTCTGCATTCTGTATGTAATGCAATCCTGATATTTAATGCCCCTTTAAGACCCTTCTACTGTTTATGAAATATGACCACACCCTCTATTTGATGTGATTTGGAGGGTGTGTATGGGGGGGAGAGGTTTTGGGGGGTCGTGGTTGAGTTCCAGCACCTATTGTTGGAGAAAAAAAGCCCTGGTAGGGATCACACAATTAAAGGAGAAGTATAACCAAAGCTTGTTTCCTCTCAGAAAGCTGTCACTAAGGCCTGTTTCACACGGACGATCCGTATGTCCGTTTTTCATCCTTCCGTTTTCGGATGAAAAACGGACATACATGTATCCCTATGGAGCGTCGGATGTCAGCGGTGACATGTCCGCTGACATCTGACCCGCTCCGATCCGAAAAGTGTAACGGAGGAAAAACCTACTTTTCCATCCGTTTTCGGATCGGATCGGATGACGACGGACACTACGGTCCGTCATCATCCGATCCCCCCATAGGGGAGAGCGGCGCTCTGACAGGTCCGTCGCTGCACAGTGTGCAGCGACGGACCTGTCATCTTCCTGCTCAGCAGGGATCGGCGGAGCGATCCCCGCTGAGCAAGCGGGTGTTAACAGGGCAGACCATCACTGATCCGCCCCGTGAGAAAGAGCCCTAAAACAAGTGTCTTCTTTATGTTATGGTGACAAATACAAATGTTGGATTTTCCCCTATGTTCTTTCCAAGTGAAAATGGACAACAAACAGAGAGGGTAAATTTTCTCAGCAGGAACAGAGGTTCTGTTCCTTCTTCACTCTGTCAATTTTTTAAAACTAAAAGTTTTTGTCTTTAGGAAAGTCAAGAAGTGCTCAGGAGATGGTTAGTTTCCATTAGTAGGCAAATATTAATGATGGGTTTATTCCAAATATTTGTAGCAAGGAGCAGGTAGCTTTTGCTGAGGGTTGAGGTTGAGTTGAGGTTGAAGAGCCTAATGTATCCCAGAAGTATATTGTAGGCACAGTGGACACCATAGTTTTGATGCTCAGTTAAAATTCAATAGAAAAAAGAGCTCAAAAAGCACCTCAAAAAGAGCTTTTACTGGTAAATGCTGTAAACATTTTATACCTTAACCTAAACTGTTTATTATAAAAATGCATTTCAAAAGGGACTGTGGACAATACATTTTATATTAGACAGTGGGTTTATAAAAAAAAGGTAAATGTGAGTTCCACCATCTCTTCTACATTTTCTGAGGAAGATAAAATCTGACATTTTCCTACCTATGGCTACTTTGACACTTTCAATTGTGCTTTTTACAGGTTGGAAGTGAGGAAAGATCTCCTTGCTGGAGTTCACAAGAGCTTAAACCTCCCACCTTCAGCTCTACTGTGATAGCTAGTGTTCTGTTGTGAGCTGCACAACCTGGAGTTCTTCTTCCTTAAATTCCTTGTAGAAACTAGTTGGAGTCTACATATATTTTAATGGTCACTATTTTTTTGCAAGGAGTATATGGAAAATGCATTCCAGACAAAGAAACCAGGAAGTCTAGCTCCCAGTAGAGCACTGACTGTCATGCCCTGGACCAAATGTAAGGGAGATCTCCTTGCCATAAAGGGTAGAGTTCCAAAGGTCTGCTTTAATTGCTTTTCGTCTTGACTAAAATAAGTGGAATTTATGTTGATCTATGTGTATATTGTGCTTTGTTCTGCTTTCTTTGGTGATTTGCACTTTTGCCTCGCTAATGTATCATCTCATTTCTTCCCGCATCGCTAGGAAAGTAACGATATCCTGTTAGTGGATTTACACACTGAAATCGACACCAATCAAAACTGCATTAAAGGAAATCCTTTCACCCACTCTTGTTCTTCTGTTCCTCATCCCAAAGCACGGTCACCTTTCTCATCTGAAAACCCATTTTCCACCAATCTCAACTTTTTTCCTGCACCTAATCCAGATCCTTTTAGTGATGATCCTTTTGCAACTGCAGATCAATCAACTTCTTCTCCACATGATTCTTCTAAATCTGTCAATCGTGAAACTGAAAACGCAAAAAGCCTAAGGAACGGGCCCGACAGCAATGGGAATCTAACTGACGACATTGAGTTTGGGCAGCAGTTTGACCAAATAACTAGCCATTCCGGTAAACAGGAGCAAAAGTCAGACCAGTGGCCTTTTAATGGTAACCAGTCTGCTCCTGTTGCAAGGACTCAAAATGGCGTGCTAGGACACAAAGAAAATGGTTCTCTAAGCAGACCTAAACCAAATCCATTTAGTGACTGCTCATCCAAAGCAGGGGATGTGCAAAATGGCTTAAAGAACTCAGAGGGGAATTTCAGTCACAAGAGCGGCAATGTCAGCCCACATTCTTCTGACCCTATAACTATTAGCCCTCCACCTCAGAGCACCAAGCCTGGAAGAGGAAGGAGATGTGTAAAGGTGATTTTATTTTTTAATACACTTTTTCTGTGGCGAATAGCAGATTTCCACAGTAAATGAAGACAGCTGAAAATATGTATTTGGTGCATACATATTATCAGTGGTACAGGGTAATATAGCTCCCATCATTAAGGATGATGTGCTGCTCTCTTCTCTGTGTTGTCCCTGAACAATGACAGTTTTTATACAATTCTGTTTTTTTGGAGAAAGGGCTCAGTTTCACAGGCATATCCATGCTGGATATATTGCTTTGAAGTTGTGACACTCAAAGTTAACTGAATATGCACTTCTAGCTTAGACAGCAATAATAAGTTTCATATAAGAAAAAAAAGATCCCTGATTTCAGTTTGATGTGAAGGGTTGACATTGCATATATTCGTAGTTTTCAGTCTTTGAGTTCTTTTTCCTTTATGTCTTTAAAGAAATACTGTATATACTCGAGTATAAGCCAAGTTTTTCAGCACATTTTTTTGTGCTGAAAGTGCCCCCCTCGGCTTATACTCGAGTCAAGCACTTTTCTGCAGCAGAAAATGACATTTTCTGAACTGATTTTGGGGCCCCGTATCTCGGGGCCACTTGGTGCTAGGAACCCCAAATGTGGTGTGCCACCTCAGTCGAACTAGCACTACAATATATCCAAAGCTGGGGTTCCTAGCACCAAGTGGCCCCAAGATACAGGGCCCCAAAGTCGGTTCGGAAAATATCATTCTCTTATGCAGAAAAGTGCTTGACATTTTCCGAACCGAATTTGGGGCCCAGTATCTCAGGGGCCACTTGGTTCTGGGAACCCTAAATCTGGTGTGCAAACCCAGTGGAACTAGCACTACAACATATCCAAAGCTGGGGTTCCTAGCACCAAGTGGCCCCGACATACGGGGCCCCAAAGTCGGTTCGGAAAATGTCATTCTCTGCTGCAGAAAAGTGCTTGACATTTTCCAAACCAAATTTGGTGCCCTGTATCTTGGGGCCACTTAGGTCTAGGAACCACAGCTTTGGTTATGTTGTAGTGCTATTTCCACTGGGTTTGCACACCAAATTTGGGGTTCCTAGGACCAAGTGGCCCCGAGATACTCGGCCCCAAAGTCGGTCAACTGTGTCCATCTGCAGCAATGTCATTTCAGGACCCTTTGGGTCCAGAGACCCCAAATTGGCTGCAGCTAGGGGGCATCTAGGAACCCTTAACTACCGAGTTTGAAGTTCGGGGGACCTATGGCTGCAAATGGGCACAGTGAGGCTGCAAATGGGCATTGTTGGCCCTCTTTTCCACTTACAGTTGCTGCGCATTTCTCACCCTAGGCTTATACTCGAGTCAATAAGTTTTCCCAGTTTTTTGTGGTAAAATTAGGTGCCTCGGCTTATATTCGGGTCAACTTATACTAAGTATATACGGTACTGTTATTTTTCTTATTCACTTTGCAAGCCCCTTCCCCTCAACCAACTGATACTTCTTCAGTAATCCTCCTCAGCAGTATTTGACCTTCTCCCATGTAACCAGTTGATAGCCTCAACATGGTCACATGACCGAGGGCGTAATGTCATCACTCCCTCTAGGCTCTGAAACCAGCTGACACTGGGTATTTTACTATAGCCTACAATGGAGGTAGGAGAGGCAGGGCTGGAGAGGAGAGTGTGAATGAGTCCTTTTCACAGACATTGTCACCGTAATACTAAACTCAAGATACCTTCCTCAACCATCCAGCGATGCAACTGTAACATCCCTTACTGGCCACTGTTCCCTTCCAGGTGCTGTGTTTTCAGATTATTGGCCAGTGGGGGATGATGTGATCCCATGCATGTGCACGGGAGTCAGTATTCCAGCACAGCCATAGTGTACCAGGAATGCATGCTGAGCTGCACATGCACAGCTCAGTGTATGTTCTGTAGGAGACTGTGAGGTAGGTAAGTGTGTCTGCCTGCTTGCTAAATTGTAAGTTTAGTTCTGCTTTAAGTGAGAAGTAAAATGGAGCATCTAACCATTGACCCTAATGCTGAAGCTAAACAATAACCCTCTGAATCCCACCACCTCTTGTTGTCCTTTTCCGAACAGTATAGCATGTAGTGAAAAGCCTGGAAAAACGAGTCAAGGGACCCTATCTCTAAAAGTACAAGTAGGAAGGGAGAACAGGTCTTGGTGACATTTGAGAGCAATCAGATTCTTTCTTGTCAGACTGCAGTTGATACAGTAAATAAATCATTTATTTTCTTGTTTAGGGCAAAAAACTTTGAGGTCCCCATGGCAATATTGTTTTTTGGGGTTTTTTTAGCTTTATTTTGTAATACATTCAAGTGAATGTCATTGAGTTTTCTATTGCCCGTATTTAATAAAACACAGAAATACCCTTATATTAGTTCACAATAAACTGAGTGGACTACCAAAATCCACCCGCAGCCAAAAAATTACGACTCGTTCTATCAAACTGCTGTTTCTGCAAATTCTACTCATTTCTAGTTATATATTGTTTTCTTCTATTATAATTTGCTTAACCAGGATGCAGTAAAAATATCAAGTATGTGTACATTATTCAACAGAATGATATGTAAATGTAGATTATATAATGCAAAAGAGAAATGAGTTTCCCTGTGTGATATCCAGCTGTTCAGATGGCAGAAGAGAACGTTCCGATAAGGCTGGGAATATCAGGCAGCCCACACATGTATGCATATAACCCAACTTTAAATTCTAAAGATATTTTTTTCTTTTAGTTTTGGATACATAGGGATTAACCCATCAGTTTTTGGGCTTTGTTTTCCTATCTGTGTCCCATTCATTAGAATATCCCTCAATTCCTGACCTATATTGCCCATTTGGGCAATTTCTTCTCTATTCATGTTCCGGGACAAATCACATTTTTTTTCTACCTCACTTAAGTCCTAGTGGCAATGTTACCTTGGACAAATATACATGGTGGTACTCACTAGCAAGGACACAAACAGCAATAAGATGCTTTAACTCCTCACTGCTCTATTTTTTTTTTTATGAGTTTCAGCTTTAAAATCCCTTAAAGCTTATCGGTTAGCAATGCCTCTAAACTAAAATTACTTTTAACCAAGCAGAGTTCTCCAATAAACAAAATCTAGAATTAGACACCCTTTCATTGTAAAAAAAAAGCTTCTAAAGTAGATTTACTTTTAACCCAGTATAGTTCTGGTAGGAGTTTTGCAGGATATGTACACAATGCAGTAAACCGTTAACTGCAACAGAAAATGTTACAAATGGGCAGTCCGTGTGATATCTAGATATTACAACCCATCTGGCAGTTGCCAGGGTGGCCATACTGGTCTTTTGGGTCTACCCTGGTCTGTTTAATTTTTTTTACAAATGTTTACAAAAATTCTAACTTTTATTACTTCTTTACCTCATGCTGCCACCTATGCGTACTAATGGTAAGTAAAATACTGTTTGCAAACCAGTCCCATTCATTGAATGAGTCAATTTGTTTGCTGAGATGATCAAATCTTTTAAAATATATTCCAGAACTAACATAGGAATGTATTACACAAACAGCTGAACTAGGTATGCCAGATTTCCCGTCCTTATGTAATTGAGGCTTTTTTTTAGGTTGTAGATATTAAGTACACAGCTGCTTTTTATCTGAGGGTCAAACCACAAGGAAAAATAACCTTGTATGTTTAGCTAATGTACAACTCACACCTTTGTACTTTGGCGTCCGACCTAGAAAGATGAGTGACACCTTATTGATAGTTCGATTTTAAAACCAATGTTCAACATTGGATAGAAGTTTGCAAGTTGTACTTGAGATGTTGCAATTGAGTTCCTGGGTCTGAGTTCATGCTATGACCATTATGAAGGGTTCCCAGTTTCCTTGAATGGTTATTAATTTTTTATATTATTTTATGTTATTGAGAATGCAACAAGAGGTGCTACAGTACACGAAGATGGTTGCCCAAAGATACCCAGTGCAAAGAAACATAAATCATGGCAGTGTAATCACTCTTGGAGTGTTGTCGACTGTTACTTGTTCTAGCATTACCTTAGCAAAAAAAAAAGAAATCAAATGCGCATTGTTTTAACCATAACAAACGCTAACTGTTTTGTGCTAACTTTTTTATTGCTATATACTTCGTCTTGATGCGAATGCGTCTTTAATGTATAGAGGTTGCCCACTAATCCAATCTTTGCCGTGACGTTGTTTCTTAAGATGGTGCTGAATGAAGAAACACCAAAGTAGTAACAATTGTGCATCTATAAACTGTTTTGTCACAAGGTTTAAATACCTGTTGTCTTTCTTTTTATGCAGCCAGCTACTGATGACATATTTGGGTCAGACATTTTTTCATCAAACTCTGTAAGCCCAGAGCCGGTTTTATCAGTATCCGTACCAACTACATCAATCTCACTACAACCAAACCCATTGGATCTTTTTAATGCTAACAACCTTTCCACTATACCACCTATAGGAGGTGCTGGTGAGTGAAAGCAGGATCTTTAAGGAATTGTTAAACTAGGGTTTTATTACATACACCACCATATTAGCTAGCTAGCTGTAGTTTCACCTAACCTAATACCATGGCTATGCATATTCTAGTGTGCCCAAACAGGGTTGGGTCTTGCTAAACTGACCTTGTTGGAGTGACAAATAAAGTTGGGGGTGGGGAGGGGACTAATTGTTGAAGAACTTAGTATCTAGTCAATCAAATGTTGTGCTTGATTTTTATGCTAGATACCAATAGTAAAGGCTCAATTACAGACCACAACTGTAATTTGGTATCTAGCCTTGTTTCCTGGCTTTGGAAATTTGTACAGCTCTTCTTTAGTTCCTTATCAATTTTCCCTGGAAATGTAATACAAAGTGAGTATGCCAGGTTATTCTTTAAGTCTATCATGCTGAAGTAAAAATACTAGGCTAGCAACAGTAGATATTGAACTACTCTTATAAGCAATGCCAAGCTATAAAGAATGGGAAATAACTTGTGTATATTTTTTTAACAACTAATGGAATTAGATCCACTTGTAAGTAGGTTGCAATTTTGTTATGTATATTTTTTACTTTTAATTATCCTCTGTTGGACCATTCCTATTTCATCCCACATTCACAGCTGTCATACCAATTTCACTGAAAAACTCAGCAAGGAAAGGCTGGGCTTTGCCAATCCAATGTGCCAGCTCTCCCACCAGCTCCATCTTTATTAATATAGATTGAAGTTCTCCTGCCTTGTTGTCCTGCCAAGTAATCCTCTTCCCTAGTGGTGAAAACTGCCAAAGTCTGCAAAGATCAATCGGACTTAACATTTCTAACAGATGTGAAATCATTGTAAATGGCTTTTCAAGAAGCTGGAGGATTAGCTAAGTGCCTATTGATCAGTAATATATTTTTACTAAAACCTTGTTTAGGAGGTATAATTCAATGTTAGTTACTAAATCTCAGTTTTTTTGCTGTAGGTACTCTACCACTAAATTCATCTCAAACTCAGCAATGGCATCAACAACATCTACTTTTCACTCAGCCAGCTACCACGCTTCCCAATCCGGTATTGGGAGCCCTGCCTAGCTTTAATCCGCCAACTGTCCTTTCATCCCCGTCATCAATGGTGTCCTGGAACCAGCCAGCCCACTTTGTAGTTCCTCCCCCTGTACAAAATCCCCCATTATGGAATCAACCAGTATCTGTCCAACCACCAGGATGGACCCAGGCACCAAGTAACCCTTTCCAAATGAACATTTTTCCACCTAGACCACCAACATTACCCTCTGGATTAATTCAGTCAGGACCAATTATTTCAAGCCCTCCACAGCTTCCACCAAGGCCAGCTCCAGTGAAGGAGTCACCTAAGAAGGAAAGTGATGCTTTTACTGCTCTGGATCCTCTGGGTGAGAAGGAAAAGAAGAATGTGAAGGATATGTTTAAAGACTACCAGCTGGCTAAGCCTCCTGCTGTCCCTGCAAGACGTGGAGAGCACCAAAACAACTCAAGTAGCACATCTGGAGCCTTTTCAAATTACTTCAGTAGCAAAGTTGGAATTCCCCAAGAAATTGCGGACCATGACGATCATGATATTAGTCAACTCTCTTCTAAAATTAACGGTAATGTGCTAAGTGTTTTTTTTTTTAATTTAATGGTAAACATTGTACTGATAAAAAGATACACTTTGTAAAGTGTAAATGTTTGTGTTCATGGAAAGTATGCCCAGATATGGCCTTTAATCACTGGGTGTGCTGTGTGTTCTGATAAAGTGGAAATTTTGCATAGTGAAAATTTTGGGGAGAGGCAGTAGTAAAAATGAAGAGTATTAAAGTATAACTAAATGCAAAACTGTTTTTTTTTTTTTATTTGGATAGAGTGGAGAGGGATTGGAACCCCTGTCAGTTTTTGTTGTTTACTGTATCCCTGTTAGGGACAGTCACCCTCTCTATTTGTTCTGTTTACCTGTGAATCATAGGTGTGCGCAGCCTATTGTATTAGGGTGTGCACCTCAAAGCTCCAACACATATGCCTTTGTGACATATTAACCCACCTCTTCCCCACTCGTCATCCTAAAACAATGGGGGGGAGCAGGGGGGCCTGGGCAGCAGAAAGAAAAGGAACTGGGACAAGAGGGGTGGCATATATTGGTGCCAATCCCCTGTATTTTCCTCCCGTGGCAGCTGATTATCGGTGAGAGGAAGAGGAGAAGCCTACTTTCAGCTGCTGCAGAAGAAAATACAGATCGGTACCTTAATTTCTACTCCAGCCGCCTATCCTGTCCAGGTTCTGGGGGTCGGCAAGTAAGGATCAGGGCTTACCTGTCACCTGCCCACAATTGATGGGTTGCCAACTCCAGGATTAGGGTGTGCCCAGACACACCTGGCACACCCCTTGCGCACGCCTATGCTGTGAATAGAGGACATCTTTCAGTTTTCTAACAATTCATAAATAGCATCTATGAAATTTGACTTTACCTTTAAAAGTCAGATGAGCGCACATACAAATTGTACAGTAGTAAGTCTGTCTGGATACATTGGCAGTAACCCTTCTAAACTAATTATACAGTACAGGACACAGGGAAAGTATTTATACACCATGGGTTATAGGCATGTGCCTTCAGGTAATTGGACACTGGCAGAGCTTTAGAGGACACGCTCCAAGGGTGTCTCTCCTATAACCCTAACCCACTCTGAGTCCTCAGTTTTGTGCTAATGTCTAAAGGTGATGAACCTTTTTTCCTTCATGGAGAAATTCACCCTTAGCTTAAATTTATTACGTTTATTTTTCTTTATTATTTTATCATTGGATTCTTCAATCAAGTCCTCACTTTCTTTTACTGCCAGTCTAGAAGCAGTGGATCTCAATCAACCCTGGCTCATTAAAACCTTGAGTCGGGCTGGCCTGTAATGTTGCTTTGGTCACTGGATCCAGCATGTGTGCTTACCTTGCCACTTGGTGCAAGGTGTCAGCCGCAGGGTGCTATGCAAGTCCAAGGCCGTGGTCCAATGCTATGGAACCCAGTCCCTAAAGACCCCCTCCGGGGTATGCCCACCGTGATGAGAAAAGGTCACAGATGATCAGGTGTTACTTCACACCTTCAATTGCTCACTTTGCCGCCACTTGCGCCTAGAGCCCTTATATATTCTCTGGTGGATAATCTTTTAGGTCCATGTGTTTTAAAAGGCGGTGATTAAAGTCTGGTACACACTAGTGTTTTTTTTTTTTTCATTCAACTCAGCGGACTTAATGAAAAAAAACTGAAGCTCAGGGAGAGCTGCTGTACTAACTATCCAATTTTAGTACAGTGATCACCGCTGCTGTACTATTGTTTTCTGACAGGGGGATGGCCTTCCCTACCAGAGCACAGTCATTGGCTGAGAGCACTGATCGGGTGCTGATCAGCAGACCTTTTTAGATCATGCCCCTTCCACACAGGCCAAATGTCGGACAGTTCCTATTGAAACTGCCAATGTCGCCTAATATTCGGCCTGTGTGTATGGCCCTTGCTGAAAATCACATTCGCTGCTTTATAAATAGCACATATAACACGTGTATAATCATGTATAATAATATAACTATGTACATAACTCTGTATAACAGGTTGATGCACATTGCAGTAGCATGCTGTCAAACCTTAGGTATGAATATTTTTGCATGGTTACATTTGTAGCCATTTCCTGACCTCAGAGGCATGGTGGCACCTCCTGAGACACGGGTTGGCCAGCATTTTTCTCCAGGGCTAAGAAGGGGTAAAGAAAGGACACTGAGTGTCAGTCACTTGTCTATATTTTAGAAGTTTTTTTGTTTTTGAACACACAGGTGAGAGTTAGGGGTCCCGGATACCTAAGTAGATCCCTTACAGAATTATCCAGATCTATGTCCCAGCTTCATAGTGTCAGAACCTCTAAGCTGACCTGACAACACTGTAGGCAGCATCCTAGCTGGTTCATAGACTTCTCTCTGTTTCCTAGGCTCTGTGCGCCCCCAAGGCAGTCTACCAGAGCCTTCTGAGAAACCAGCCTTCACCCTGGCTTTATCCAGCAAAATCATCCTCCCGTAACTTGATTCTGGTATCCTCCTTTGACTGACAGGACAGTTCCAGGGCCACTTCAGGTCTATCGCACATGTTAGGTCCCACACAGGCTATTGGCCTAATAGAATAGTTCAGTCAAGGAGCACCACCTCCCCAGTCTGCACCCTGCGGGAAGAGAGCGATCACAAGGCCTGTCCCAAATATTTATATCCTCCTCCAGCATGCACCAGTGGCGTGAACTTCCTCCTGGGTTGGCTGAAGGAATACTCATAACAGCCCTGTTGTTAAATCACATACTAAATGACACCTACTGGCAGCAGTAAGAAATCACAGCTCCACTGAGTTTAGGGGAAAACCAAGTGAAAAACGAAACTACAAATCAGTCTGGGCTGACAATCAGCCAGCAAATCTTCATTTGAGACACATCTTTATTTAAAGCGGGGGTTCACCCACACCGCCAAAAAAAAAAAAATATTAAAAGCCAGCAGCTACAAATACTGCAGCTGCTGACTTTTAATACATGGCCACTTACCTGTCCCAGGGTCCAGCGATCTTGGCAGGGGACGCCGAGAACCCGCTCGGTTCTCGGCAGCTGCCGCCGCCATCCTAGGTGAGGGAATCAGGAAGTGAAGCATTGCGGCTTCACTTCCCGGTTCCCTACTGCGCATGCGCGAGTCGCGCTGCGCGTCCCTAGTGGTCCCCGCTCTCTCCTGGGAGCTGTGTGTTCCCAGCAGACAGCGCGGTCGGGACGGGAAGAGGCATAGACTCCCATGGGAGTCTATGCCGGAAGTGGGTGCAAATACCTGTCTTAGACAGGTATCTGCACCCCCCTCCCCCCTGAAAGGTGCCAAATGTGACACCGGGGGGGGGGGGGGGTTCCGAAAAGGAAAAGCGGAAGTTCCATTTTTGTGTGGAACTCCGCTTTAAGACACAGTGCTAGACATTGGTCCAGCTGGGACCAATGTAAGTATATGCATGTCATACCTGAATGATACAATGGAAAGCTGGAAATCACTGTGGTCGGCATCGCTACTACAGTGATCTCCACTGGCATCCAGGTCCCATGCCCAGTGACTGCTTTGCTGTTAGGTGAACACAGGAGGTCTCTCGCACAGCATCATTCACAGAACACTTTGCATTTTCTTAATTAATGGAAAGTGTTCTCTGCACGGGTGGAGAGGTGTTTTTTGTTTTTTTTGCCCAGATATACACTTTAAAAGGAAAGTATGGCAAAAGCTTTTTTTGATCATAGTTCTCTTGTGGTGCACTTACTTGTGCTCTCCTGTGACCCAGAATCAGCCAACAGTGGGCTAAAGTTCACTGTCGGCTGATGTCATAGACCCACTCCATGCTCTGGAAGAAACCCGAACATATTGTGGGGATCCACCCTGTTGCCTGATTAACAACTGGCCCCTGATCTCATAGTGTGCCTGAGAGCTGAAGCCATCTGCACCCGCCCCCTTTCCATTACGGTGCTACAGTGAGCTCTACTGTGGCAAAGCAGAGAGTGGTGACTAACAATCACCGCTCTCTGCTCAGAGCTGACTGATAACTGAGCGATCAGTGGTCATGTGATTGCTAAGTTCTCAGACCATTACTGCAGCAGGGAGGAAAGTATGTGTGTTTGTTTTTTATGCTTATGATCTAATGCAACAGAAGTGATTGCCACAATTATTACATTTGGCACTTACAATCCAGTTCAGTACTATCTGAATCATTGAACCTAAACAAATATATTTAAATCAGGTGTTATGACTTTTTTATGACTTTTCTATTCAGTGTGTCTGTTCAGGGTCAGCGATTCAGAAAGTATTGAAACCAGGGAACTAGTATTTTTATAGGTCAGCAATGGAAGCCTTCATAATTCTCTCAGTACCGATTTTCTTTTGCTGCAATGAAAAGAGCTAGCCTTCAGGCATTTGGGGGTTAACGCAAGCGCCACATCAGCAAGCAGACAATGCACAAGAATGTGTCCCTGTACAAACTGAGGTCCATGCCTGCAGTAACACCTGCTATTTCTGAAGGACAGCTCCAATCATCTATGTCACTTTTCTCTCCTGGAACAAAATATAATTTCACCACATCAAGTTACCAAAGATACCCAAACAATTGTATGTCCCACTGATCTTGGCTTCACTTTGTCTCTAGGGGCAGGACTTTCCTGACTTTTGGACTAAACTCCACCCCACAGAATGAGTCCAATGAGTGCACCCTTACTGGCCACTAAGGTGCTCATGATGGTATTGGGCAGGGCTTAGCATCGGAGGAAGGATAAGCTCTAAAGATTCCCAAGAGCTTTGTTGTGTGCCCCTCTGATCATGGTTTAATTTGTCCCTAGGGACTGGCCTTCCCCGACTTTAGGACTAAATTCCACCAACACTTACTGGCCAATAAGATGTTTATGGTGGTAGTGGGCAAGGCTTAGGTCTAGGAAGAGGGCTACGCCCTAAAGATACCCAAGAGTCTCTTTGTATGCCCTTTGATCCAGGTTTTATATTGTCTCTAGCAGCTGAGCTTTTCTGACTTGGGACTAAACCCCATCCACCTATCATCTTCTTGTCCATTTATTGCACACCTAAGCTGGGTACACACGGGCCAAAAATCTGCTTCTGTTAAACGTGCATGCTGGGAAAACCAGCAACTGATCAGCTGCGAGTGCTAATGAGTGTATTTTGGCGGGGGGAAAGTCCCCCTGTCAGAATAAAAAAGCACAGCGGGGGAGATTGTCGCACAAACCTATCCACCTACCATCTTCTTGTCCATTTAGTGCACACTAAAGCTGGGTACACATGGGCCGAAAACTCCCTCGCTTTGGGACTAAATTCCACTCATCTACCTATTTTCTTGTCCAGTGAATGTAAACTTAATGGTCACTTAGGTGTTCATGGTGGTGAGCAGGATTTAGTTATAGGAAGAGGGCTAAACCCTAAAGTTATGCAAGTCTTATCCTGGGTAACAAAATGAAAATAGGATTGGGGGGGAGGATGGAGGGTACACAGAACAAAGGTAATATTAATAACTTGTTCTGCCTTCTTTTAGGTGGGACTTTTATCATCATGGATGACAAGTCCATTTAACCTTAAAAATGACACCTTGTTATAAACCTGGTATTTTGGTGTTATTGGTGAAAGCGTATATTGTTCTTTTCTTAAAAAGAAAATATTATGTTTTTAGATATATCAGTATGTTCAATTTTGTGATGTTAATAATGCAACTGTTTATTTGACTGACAGAGCCACCAAAGCCAGCCCCACGAGTGCAAACACTGCCAGTGACCAAACCCAGCGAAGGGTTGTTCGAAAGTCCATTTGGATCAGACTCCTTTGGTGCTCCATTACAAAACTCTGTAAGTAACAGTCTAGTTTTGTACAGTATGGAGTAAGGACATAGTATCAAAATAGACCTAAAGTTCAAAATTTCACTGAACCTACTTTCCTCATCTGCTGAACTATACCAAAAAAAAGTACTGGTAACTACAAGTTGAAAAATGTCTTTACTGAAGATAATAATGCTTTTCATTTCTTTTTTCAACTAAATGGGTTGTTTTACCAGGTGAGGTTCACATATACTTCATTAAATCTCTAGAGGGAGCCTTATGCCGCGTACACACGAGCGGACTTTACGGCGGACTTTGCCCGGCGGACTGGATTTCTTCGGACAATTCGATGTGTGTGGGCTCCAGCGGACTTTGTTTGCTCAAAAGTTGGACGGACTTAGATTTGAAACTTGTTTAAAATTTATCCGTTGAAATCGAGTCCGGTCGAAAAGTCCGCCGTCTGTATGCTAGTTCGACGGACAAAAAGCCACGCTAGGGCAGCTATTGGCTACTGGCTATGAACTTCCTTGTTTTAGTCCGGTCGTACGTCATCACGTACAAATTCGATGGACTTTGGTGGATTGTGTGTAGGCAAGTCCGTTCATTCAGAAAGTTCGTCGTAAAGTACGTCGAAAAATCCGCAAGGCAAAGTCCGCCGTAAAGTCCGCTCGTGTGTACGCGGCATTAAAGTAAAAGTTCAGTCAAACGTCAACTATATTTAAATCTACTTCCATCTAAGTCTATTCTATCTACCCTGTTAAAGAAAGATCTGTATACTTACCTGTTCTGAGGGCGCTCTGGTCTGGTTACATGATCAGGTCTCAGCACCAGCTTCAGTGTAGAGAAGAGATCGCGGACAACGGCTGCAGAGCCTGGACGATGACATCACCCATAGGCTTACTATGGAGCATCTGTTGTCAGCTGTCCCTCCTCTACACTGAAGCTGGTTGCTGAGGCCCGATCATGTGACTGGGTGCCCTAAGAATAGGTAAGTATACAGATCTTTCCTTTCACAAGGTACATAGAATAGGCTTAGAACGGAAGTGGGAGTAGATTTAAGTATAGTTAGTGTTTTGAATTTCCACTTTAAGGCTTCCTCTGGAGATGTAATGAATGCCTTAAAGTATATGTGAACCCTCATGTTGTAAAACAACTCACTCAGTTTATAATAGAAATGAAAGGCAAAACACTTGCGTGTGTGTTGTGGGGGTTAGCTCAATTGGGGATCACCTTCACTTGGAAAAAGGCCATCGAGACAGCAGGTCTTTCTTAAAAGTCTGACTTGTAGCCAGTTTTATTTAAATGGTTGCATGGAAATCAAACAAAACAAAACAGAAAACTAATCCTTCCCATCCAGGCACTAACTAAATAGAAGTGATTCCTATCTCTCAGGTGAAGGGCTTCTCTCAGTCACCCACAAAACAAAGATAATGTAAACCTTTTTCTTTCTCTCACAAAGCAAATTTCACATCAATAGCTCTCTCAGGTTTGGCTTCGTGAATCCCAGGCCAAAGGCAACCTCTTGCTCCAGCCTGCTTTATTTATATCACCTGCTGGTGGTCAGCAATGGAACCTAAAATCTGGTCCGGAACCAATACTGCCAAGGTGGCCTGGAAAACCCGGCCTACATTCCACGTTAGTTTCCTGCATATGAATGCATGCGAGGTGATACATAGCGTCCGAGGTGATACATAGCGTCCATTATATATATAGAATTGTTAGACCAGTTCTAGGGACAGTAAATCACATCTACATCCCTGTAACAATATTGGAAAAAGGAGGTTGGGAGAACACCACTCTCCCATTTGGTGATGGGACTTTAGAGGATGTAAGTTTATTACAAAAACATAAATAGCATAAAATTGACAAATACATCAAGCCACATATGGCAATTGCTAATAGTGATACTTAAATCCTTATAAAACTTGAAGGATGCTGGTGCATGGAGTATTCCGCCGCGTTTCGCAGAACCATGAATTTCTTCTTCTATATTTTCTATATATACATTCATCTATATTTTACAAAAATCATCATTATGATAACAATAACATGATTAATTTATTACATAATTCTCAAAACACATAAATATGATGTAATACCATTAATATAAGTGCTCACCAATTTGCATAATATTGACTATATGTGACCAACAACATCACAAGGAGGAAAATCAGACCATCATCTTTTGGTCACATATAGCCAATATTATGCAAATTGGTGAGCACTTATATTAATGGTATTACACCATATATGTGTTTTGAGAATAATGTAATAAATGAATGATGTTATTGCTATTATAATGATTAGGGTTGTCCCGATACCGATACTAGTATCGGTATCGGCACCGATACCGAGCATTTGCCCGAATACTTGTACTCGGGCAAATGCTCCCGATGCTTCCGCCGATACTATGACAGTCAGCGGGGATCAGCGCGTTTGGGAGTTACAAGCTTCTCCCCCCGCGGCTTTAGTGACATACAGCAGTGATCGGTGCTTGTAACTCCCCCACACGCGATCACCGCTGACTGTCACCTCATCCTCCTCCATGCCCCCTCCGTTCCTCTGTCCCCCTATGCTGTTCCCCTCTGTTGCTCTGTCCCCCTATGCTGTTCCCCTCTGTTGCTCTGTCCCCCTCCATTCCGGCGTTCCGCTGTCACCCTCCGTTGTTCTGTCCTCCTCCGCTGTCCTCCTCTGTTGTTCTGTCCCCCTCCGCTGTCACCCTCCGTTGTTCTGTCCTCCTCCGTTACACTGTCCTCCTCCTCTGTCCCCCTCCGTTGTCCTGTCCTCCTCCATTACACTGTCCTCCTCCTCTGTCCCCCTCTGTTGTTCTGTCCCCCTCCGCTGTCACCCTCTCCGCTGTGTGAATGGACAGTCAGCTGACTCTGTCTATTCACATAACTGAAACATTGTAATCTTCTGTGATTACGATGTGTCAGTTTATGAATGGAGAGGAGCCGCTGTCTTCTCTCCGTTCATTCTCAGTGCAGCTGAGGCTGCAGAGAAAGGGACTGGGGAATCTCTATCCTCTGTCTCTTTCTCTGTCTCAAAGGGGAGATATCAGAGGTCTGTTAAGACCCCTGATATCTCACCAAAGCCCCCCAACAGGGCTGATAAAAAAAAAAAAAAAAACACACACATATTGCAATAAAGAATACAAAAAAAAATGATTGTAAAAAATAATGAATGTAAATAAATAAAAAAACACACAGAAACCCCTAAAAAAAAAAAAAAAAAAACCACTGTCACGTGACATTAAAAAAAAGTATCGGTAATCGGTATCGGCGAGTACTTGAAAAAAAGTATCGGTACTTGTACTCGGTCCTAAAAAAGCGGTATCGGGACAACCCTAATAATGATGCTTTTTGTAAAATATAGATGCATGCAGAGTTGCTCAGAAGAAGCAGTTCATGGTTCTGCGAAACGTGTTGGAATACCCCATGCACCAGCATCCTTCAAGTTTTATAAGGATCTAATGTTTTTGTAATAAACTTACTATTTTACTATCAACAATATTGTGTGTGTTCACCTCGGTGACAGCCTCATATCCTCTAAAGTCCAATCACCATATGGGAGAGTGATGTTCTCCCAACCCCCTTTTTCCAACATAGCGTCCATCAATCACCTTGCCTTTCATAATGTCGCATATCTTCCCCCTCTGCTCAAGCCCCTGAGCAACTCTCTCAATCAAGTAATGGACATGGGAAAGGGCATCAACATATTCTGAAGTTTAACAGCTCTATGCTGCACTGTAAAATTAAATGCTTGTAAAGCAAGGAACCACCTTGTCACAGTAGTGTTTTTCTCCTTGTTATCACACATGCACTTGAGAGGGGAATGATCCATAACTGGTTTAAATTGTCTCCCTAACAAGTAATATTTGAGGGCCTCCAAGACCCATTTGATAGCCAAACATTCCTTCTCAACAATGACATCGTTTTTCTCATGTCTATTAAGCTTTCTGCTATGGTAGACAACCAGGTGCTTCCCCATCTATCATTTTAATACTTTCTCTGGCTCTAGTAAGCGTGGAGTCTTTCAGTTCTTCTGTACAAAAATCATCTTTTCTGATTTGTAAGTCAGGCTCACTCTTATTATTAGAGTCAGAGAAAATTTATTTTTCATTATCCTCAAGCTGTGGCTTGGATTCCAGCTCCTCGTGCTCCCCAGCCATTACAGAGAGAGGAAAAGGATCTACCCCTTCCTTGGACACACCAACAGTTTCCCCTTCAGCTTTGCAATCAAAAGGGTCAGAAGTGAGTTCAGGCTTTTCCCCTGCAGGGGGAGTTCTGTCCTGCTGACTCTATTTGTTTTCCCACAAACTCCAAAAGTTTGTCCAAAGAAAGTCCAAAATAAAATCTCTCCCCGCTATGGCTTTATGAGGGTGCCACTCCCACTGAATGTGTCAAAGAGCCCCAGAGAGTATCAATCTCGACTAAAGAAGTCTGGTAGTCACGTAAATCACCATGTATACAAATCACCCCAATAGTGCTAGGGTGTAATTTTGCAGGGTTAACAAAATAAGTTTTGATTAATGTCTCAACACAACCAGAGTCTAGTAGAGCAGTGGTAGGTTTTCCATCCCCTGAAATCACACACATTTGTTTTTCCATTTGTCCCTGATATGATGCAGTACATGCCACCTGTGCAAAAAGAGACATGCGTTTTTCAAATAAGCATTATCATATTATCACATTGTATTGGTTTATCATTTAGGGAACAATTAGCAATATGACCTAACACATGGCAGCAATACCAATTTATGGGTTCTGTACCCAGTTCTCTAAACAGCCTCAGGGTCCTTTCTGACCTATTGGGCTAGTGTCCCAAGTCCTGAGCCCACAGTCTCAATAGTAGGGATGAGCCGAACACCACCCCCCGGTTCGGTTTGCACAAGAACATGCGAACAGACAAAAAATTTGTGCAAGCATGCGAACACCATTAAAGTCTAATGGGACGCGAATGTGAAAAAAATTAAAAGTGTTAATTTTAAAAGTGCCATAAAAAGTGTTTGGGGACCCGGGTACTGCCCCAGGGGACATGTATCAACGCAAAAAAAAGTTTTTAAAACCCGTTTTTTCAGGAGCAGTGATTTTAATAATGCTTAAAGAGGAAGTAAACCCTAGTGGGTTTTACTTCCTCTTTTTTTCCCTGCAAAGGTAAAGCATAATGTTGATGGGGACAAGGGCCTCATCCCCACAACCCTTGCCCAGTGATTGTGGGGTCTGCAGGAAGGGGGCTTATCGGAATCTGGAAGCCCCCTTTAACAAGAGACCCCCAGATCCCGCCCCCCCCCATGTGAATATGTGGTATCGGGTACCCCCTACCCGTTCACTAAAAAAATGTCAAAAAAGTAAAAATGACAGAAGACAGTTTTTGACAATTCCTGGGGGCCCTTTGTTAAAGGGGGCTTCCAGAGTCCGATAAGCCCCCCGCCGGGCAAGGGTTGTGGGGATGAGGCCCTTGTCCCCCTCCCCATGTTGAGGGCATGTGACCTGGTACAGTTCAGGAGGGGGGGGCGCTCTCTTGTCCTCCCTCCTTTTCCTAAGGCCTGCCAGGTTGCCTGCTTGGATAAGGGTCTAAGTATGGATTTTGGGGGGGACCCCACGCCATGTTTTTAAAAAAATTTAACTAACCATGAGTGAAAAAATGTTTTTGTGTTATCATTCATATTCTCTGAAAATGGCTAAGAAATCATAAATTCTGCCAGGGTAAACTTATGAGCACAATTGTGTGTGTGTGTGTGTGTGTGTGTGTGTATATATATATATATATGCTATGTAAGCAGCCTTATAAAGTGTGGGGTGTGGACATAGTCCCCCTGAGCCATGATTGGCCAGAGGCCAATTATGGCTCTCTCAGCAGAGCGCGCTGTGATTGGCCAAAGCATGCAGGTCAGATGCATGCTTTGGCCAATCATCATACAGTAATGCACTGCAATCACGCAGTACATTATGGGGCATTCTGCGGCGCTCAAATTTCCAGCGAACGCCCCATATGTTCGGTTAGAACAAACTAACACCCGATGTTCGAGTCAAACTTACATTCGCCTCGAACCACGGGCTCATCCCTACTTAATAGCAACAGTCTTACAATTTTTCCCCAAGCCCTTGAATCCTGGAACAGTTTTACTGGATCCTCCGGGTGGTTTTTCACCCCTAGAAATATTGAGGTAAGGCACGGATGAATTCAGCAGCAGTATACCTCTTCACCAGGTCCACTAGCTGGTCTGCAGATGTAGGGCCTCCAAAGCTGACCACTTCCTTAACCATTTGCCCAACACTTTATAGCAAAATGACGGCTACAGCGTGGTCGGCCAGTTCTGGGAGGGCGTTATATGACATCCTCCTGTGATTGGGCGGCAGGCTCTGTGATCTCCATGTCCTTTGGACACAGCTGTTCACAGATCGTGGTAAAGGGCCAATCACAACGGCCCTTTACGACTTGATCAGCTGTGTCCAATCACAGCGGATCACGATGTAAACACAAGCCAGTTATCGGCATTCCTTTCCTCGCGCTGACAGCAGGAGGAGAAAAGAACTGGTAACTGGCTTGTGTGAAAGGGACATTTACACTGGTAATCAGGGCACTGATTATCAGTGTCCTGATTATCAGTGCAGCCCCAACAGTACTGCCTATTGGTGGCCACCAGTGCTGCCAATCAGTGCCCACTAGTGATGCAAATCTGTGCCCATCAGTGATGCCAATCAGTGCCTCCTCATCAGGGACACCTATTAGTGCCCATCAGTGCCACCTATCAGTGCCGCCTATCAGTGCAATCTCATCAGTGCCCACCAGTGCTGAGACATCAATGCAGCCTATTAGTGCTCATCAGTGCAACCTGTCAGTGAATATTAGTGCAGACTCATCCGCGCACATCAGTGAAGGAGAAAAGTTTGCAAAATGTTATTACAAACTATGTAAAACGTTTTATTCTTTTCCAAATTGTTGGTCTTGTGGCAAAAAATTTAAAAAAAACCCAGTGGTGATTAAATACCACCAAAAGAAAGCTCTATTTGTGTGAAATAAATCATAAAAATGTCATATGAGTACAGTGTAGCATGACCGTGCAATTGTCATTCAGAGTACGACAGCGCTGAAAGCTGAAAATTTGCTTGCGCAGGAAGAGGGTAAAAGTGTCCAGTACGCAATTAGTTAGGGTGGCAGGGAGAGCACACAAATAGCGATCCATGACCACACGTTCCACAGTCTTAGAGGCTGACAACGTTTTGGGCTACAGTCACTTCCTGTTGAGATGTATCAGGTCAAACATCTGGAAGCGGGATAACTTGTCTGAACATTATGACCAGTGATGCACCCGCTGAGCCCGGACCACAATGGTGATGCCCATGCGTGCAAGAAGCTTTTAGTTTTTCATAGTCCTGTGCAGCCTCTGGTTCCAGGTCATAATAAGATTTTTGGGGTTCGCCCATCAGAAAATGTGCTAGCAGCCTATTGTTCTTTTTGCCATCCCGAACAGCAACTCTTTTAAACATTGTGAGGTAGGCCTCCCCCATCATCTGCAATTGTCATCTTCTGCAGGTAATAGCTGGCATGCACCATTTTCTGTTCCACCAGCAGCGAGCCTGTGGACCCCTTCTTTAAATCCACCAAGTGTTGGGCCAATTCCCTAAGGAGCTCTCAGTCTGCTTGTTGGGGCTCCGTAAACTGGCGATTCACCTCTGCGAACTGGGGGTTGGTTTCCTGCTGGGTTGCAGTGGCCTTACTCAGGAAGTTGACCACCAAATCCACCATATGTAGGGGGGGAGGGGTGGTTAGATCAAATGAGAAGCAGTATACCTCTCCACCAGGTCCACTAGCTGGTCTGCAGACTTAGGGTCTCCATAGCTGACCCACTTCCTTAGGCACTAGCCTTCCTTAGGCTCTAGCAAAATGACGGCTACAACGTGGTCTGCCACTTCTGGGAGGGCGTCATATGACATTCTCTCATGATTGGACGGCGCACTCTGTGATCGCCATGTCCTTCGGACACAGCTGTTCACAGATCGTGGTAAAGAGCCAATCACAATGGCCCTTTACCACTTGATCGGCTGTGTTCAAGTACAGCTGATCACAATGTAAACACAAGCCGGTTATCAGCATTCCTTCACTCGCACTGACACTATGAGAGGAGAGACAGTAATTGGCTTGTGTGAAACTGACATCTACACTGGTAATTAGGGCACTGATTATCAGTGCTCCCTATCTGTGGCCACCAGTGCTGCCAGTCTGTGCCCACCAGTGATGCCAATCAGTGCCCATCAATGATGTCAATCAGTGGCCATCAGTGCCACCCTATCAGTGCCACCTAACAGTGTCGCTTATCAGTGCCCTTCAGTGCCGAGGTGTGAGATAGGCCTCCACATCATCTGCAGTTGTAATCTTCTGCAGGTAATAGCTGGTATACACCATTTTCTGTTCCACCAGCAGCGAGCCTGTGGACCCCTTCTTTAAATCCACCAAGTGTTGGGCCAATTCCCTGAGGAGCTCTCAGTCTGCTTGTTGGGGCTCCGCAAACTGGCGATTCACCTCTGCGAACTGGGAGTTGGTTTCCTGCTGGGTTGCAGTGGCCTTACTCAGGAAGTTGACCACCAAATCCACCATATGTAGGGGGGAGGGGGGGTTAGATCAAATCTGAAGCAGTATACCTCTCCACCAGGTCCACTAGCTGGTCTGCAAACTTAGGGTCTCCATAGCTGACTCACTTCCTTAAGCACTTGGCGACCACGCTCTAGCAAAATGACGGCTTCAGCGTGGTCTGCCACTTCTGGGAGGGCATCATATGACGTCCTCTCATGATTGGACGGCGCACTCTGTGATCGCCATGTCCTTCGGACACAGCTGTTCACAGATCGTGGTAAAGAGCCAATCACAATGGCCCTTTACCACTTGATCAGCTGTGTCCAAGTACAGCTGATCACAATGTAAACACAAGCCGGTTATCGGCATTCCTTTACTCGCGCTGACACTATGAGAGGAGAGACGGTAACTGGCTTGTGTGAAACTGACATCTACACTGGTAATTAGGGCACTGATTATCAGTGCTCCCTATCTGTGGCCACCAGTGCTAATATCGGTGGCTACCAGTGCTGCCAATCAGTGCCCACCAGTGATGCCAATCAGTGCCCATCAATGATGTCAATCACTGGCCATCAGTGCCACCCTATCAGTGCCACCTAACAGTGCCGCCTATCAGTGCCCTTCAGTGCCGAGGTGTGAGATAGGCCTCCACATCATCTGCAGTTGTAATCTTCTGCAGGTAATAGCTGGCATGCACCATTTTCTGTTCCACCACCAGCGAACCTGTGGACCCCTTCTTTAAATCCACCAAGTGTTGGGCTGCTTCCTTAAGGAGCTCTCAGTCTGCTTGTGGGGCCTCCGCAAACTGGCGATTCGCCTCTGCGAACTGGTGGTTGGTTTCCTGCTGGGTTGCAGTGGCCTGCAGCAAGGCTCTTATAACATCCTCCATCTTCCCACTTACTCAGGAAGCTGCTCACCAAATCCACCATATGTGGAGGGTTAAATCAAAAGGGATTCGCCTTCCCTGGGAAAAGGGCAGTCCAGACGCAGGTCTTTCTTAAAAGTCTGACTTGTAGCCAGTTTTATTTAAAAGGTTGCATGAAAATCAAACAAAACTAAACAGAAAATAAATCCTCGTCATCCAGGCAACTAAATAGAAGAGATTCCTATCTCACAGGTCAAGGGCTTCTCCCAATCACCAACAATACAAACGTGGTGCAAACCTTTTTTCTTTCTCTCACAAAGCTATCCCCATATCAATAGATCTCTTGGGTTTGGCTTCCTGAGTCCCAGGGCAAGGGCAATCTCTTGCTCCAGTCCTGCTTTATTTACACCACCTGCTGGTGGTCACCAGTGGAAGGCAATAAAATTAATTTTCCATGGCGCTGACTCCCCTCAATCTGGGGGGTGCTTTATCTGCCAAAAAAGGTATGCATTTAAATCTTCAAGGAAGGATTAAGTGACAGAAAATGTGTACTACTAAGGGAGATAATTCATGTAGCATCCTGGAATCCATCTTCTCTTAGCTGAGAAAACCCCTCTCTCCCTCCTCTTGATAAATGGAAAAAAAATGCCCATGAAGACTCCTGTGATTTATTATATAATTTTGGGTTAGGCCAGAAACCAGGAAGCAACTAAAGAAATACATGTAACTCTTTATATGCGCCTTTATAACCAACACCAAAACACATCATGTAAAAACATATAATTAAAAACATCAGTGGAATACCAGGCACATTTGCATATACCCAGGAACTGTGCCAAAAGGCAAACTGTCCCATTTACTCACAAAACTATTTCAAGAAATGCATAGTTAGGAAAGTCACATAACTGGTATATACTGTACTTCCTATACCCAAATGGAACGTCCACTCCTACTTCAGGAATGGTGCAAGCTGCAGCACTGATAAAATGAATGATCAAACACGTCACTGCCCCCACAAATTTCACTCCCCCATCTTTCCCCAGAAGTTATAGTGGATGTAAACCCAATGTCATTGTTTCTAAACTACTGCTATAGGGGTTATCTATAAGGATATACATGCCTCCTGCATGTATCTTTACCTGTCAAATGTCTCCCCTCTGTCTGTTATGAGAACCAAAAAACTGCAAATTCGGTGGGTCTGTTGTCTGGAGCTCGGTGGGTGGAGTCGTGATGTCAGTAGACTCCCCGCCCACCTCTACACTCCCCTTTTCAATATGCATTTTCTCCTGTGTATTTCTTACACTGAACTTCTGCTATGATCTCTAACATCCAGTGAAAAGACAGGAAAGTAACCACATGACTTCATCATGCCAAATCATGCTGAGGTGTGGAACAGCCAATCCTTGCAGAGCTGCTGAAGAAAGGAGTAGGGGAGGGAATTAAAAAATAATGCATGTCTTAGGCTAGTGCACCAGATATGTAAATCACCTGTCACTCACAGCAAGGGGGAGGATTTGACAGGATTTTGAAGTTTTTCTCTGTTTGTCAAGATTTATCTCACTGAACAATAAAAGAGGATTGCTCAGAGATGGATTAACTCTTTGTGGCAAGACTGGGCTCAAATGATAGGAAATCTTATACTCTACATTATGACATAAAAAAAAATTCGGGTTTACATCCACTTTAAGAAACCTCTCTAGACTGTATACTAAGGCAGGGGTGTCAAACTCAATTTCATCATAGGCTGTGTCCGCATTATGGTTGCCCCCAAATGGCTGGTTCTATCTGTAAGGCTGTATAAATTTATCTTGGAGAATAGGTGTGGGAATTCAACCATGCCCCTCCGCACCCCAGAAGTCTGTTATGTACAGAGTTCAGGGGTGCACTACATACTGAGTGCAGGGTTTAGGGGTGTGCTATGCACTAGGTGCAGTTTCAGGGGTGCCCTATGCACAGTTTTCAGTGGTGCGCTATGTAGGGTGCAGAGTTCAGGGCTGCGCTATGTACAAAGTGCAGAGTTCAGGGGTGCGCTATGTACAGAGTGCAGAGTTCAGGGGTGCACTACATACTGAGTGCAGGGTTTAGGGGTGTGCTATGCACAAGGTGCAGTTTCAGGGGTGCCCTATGCACAGTTTTCAGTGGTGCGCTACGTAGTGTGCAGAGTTCAGGGGTGCGCTATGTACAGAGTGCAGAGTTCAGGGGTGCGCTATGTACTGAGTGCAGAGTTCAGGGGCGCCCCATGCACAGAGTACAGAGTTCAGGGGTGTGCTATGTATAGAGTGCAGGGTTGAGGAGTGTGCTACATACACAGTGCGGAGCTTAGGGGTGTGCAGGATTCAAGTCTCTTTCACAGGCTATCCACATCTCACTTGCACCCCTCTTCAGCTTTGACTTCTACACCACTATCCGTACAGCTCTGTATACATCTCCCTTCACAGCCCTCATCTCTCTCCCCACCCCCAAAAGCTTCCTCGCATCTCACCTACCTGGCCTGCCTCTTGTACCTCTCCCAGCAATGTAGGTTGCTCTACTTTACTCTCTCTTACTTGCAGGAAGATCATTGGTCGGCACCTGTGAACCAGGGCAAAGATGGGGATTATAGTGCAGCTTACCACGTGATGCCCCATCCCACACTGCACCTGCATCTCCCTTGTCCCTGCTGTGAGTGCAGGGCAGGCAGGGATCTGTGAGTGGAAAGCTGTCCTTGTAAACACAGAAGGCTTCTGTGGTTACAAGTGACAGTGGAGAGTGGAGTGTGAAAGCCGGAGGTTGTGGAATGGAGTTCCTCCATATTCCTGCTCAAAAAAAGCCCTAGGTGCGAGGGCCACATGAAATGGCCTGTGGGCCTTGTGTTTGACACATGTACTAAGGGGTATAAAATGTTTGCTGTCCAGATATGACAAACATCTGCACAATCAGGGTGAACAGTGCTGTATTTTCTCTAATATGTGTAGTTCCTATATCGTTAGTGCCACTCAGTGGCCATTATGTGTTTTTGTTTTTTTGAAAAATATCTTAATCAGGAAACAAAAATGTGTGGTGGCCACTAGATGGTGCTGACGATATAGAAACTACACATAATAGAGAAAATACGGCAAGGTTTGTACTGATTGTGCAGATGTGGGTCATATCTGCACAACAAACATTTTTTACATATCACTAGGTATCCCTCCACATAATTGCAAACAGATAAAATGTTATCCATACAGTATAGTAAAATGTCCACGGGTACTCCAAAAGGTACCTCCGATTACTACAGCGGTGCTACTGTCATTGCTCATTATGACCAGCTTTCATATGGTAATGGCACATGAGAAAACAGAAGAATGTCAGATGGTGATAAAAGTCTAGGGAGACACCGATGGTGGTCCTAAGGTGGTATTGAAGATGTGCATCACACTCCTCTTAGCTCACCAGAAAGATCATATCAACAGCGGTTTTGTACTTGGAAGGTTAGTGTTTACACTGCAATGTGTCGATATAAAAAACTGGAACGCCGCGCCCTCAGAGGAAGTCGTGATGACGAAACGGGTCAGAGCATGACCTTACGGCGACCGTAAGTGCGGCGGCCAGGAAGAGACAACTGGAAGTAAGCGGTGGATGCTATCTTCCTTAGTTTTTGTGATTCTCATGGTTTCCTGCGCTGTGTAGAACGCTTTTTAATGCTGATAATAATTTAGGAACGAACTGACTGATGGATTTTATGGAACATGTCAGTTTGAGTTTAAATAAACGATAGAGAATGTGGCAATTACTCTCGGTGGAGCTGCTGGTTTAAGCGGCTCTGTTACCTTCACTTTGCTTCCCTCTGTTTCACCGGCACCGGGTCTAGGGGTTCCGTTGAGTTTACTGCTGGACGACACACGCACCAACACTGGAGTACGTTTTCAATGCTTTATTCAACAGTCAAACTTTAGGAAGTAGCAGGTAAGAGGTGGATAAGGAAACTTTCAAGAGAAACTCAAATATCTTCTTCTAATATCTTAGCAACAAATGTCCTGGTAGATTTCAGATAATTAGGTGGAATGCATTCCCCTCATGGGATACACTCTTTGCTCGTCTGGATAGGCCTCTCTCACCGGTCTAGCAGCCAGTACGCAGCACGAATCTAAAGTCTCTGCCACAGACTTACTTGGGGGGGTAAATCTGCACGATCCTCTGCCACAGGATGTATCAGATCTTCTGGAGTGAACAGTCAGTCACAGTGCCTGAACCTTTAAGCCGAACCGGCGACACTATGCTGATCCCTGGTCCTCCCCTGGGATCTCCTCGGCTGTCCAGCTTCGTCACACAGGACCGACAGCTCAGGACCATTCCTTGGCCGCGGTGGTAGGCCCCAGACAAGCCTCTGGACCCACCCCTGCGCCGCAGCTTTGTGGGCCTCCCGATACTACATACTCCCCCCACTACAATAGACGTTGTCCCCAATGTCTGTCTTTAACGCAGTAACAGTAACTCTCAAGCCTGAGAGTAGCATTTGAGTTTCTCATAACTTTAGATAGGCAAGGAGAAAGAAAAGAAGGACAGTTTAAAGACATTATAACACTTATATCTATAAAACATTATGTTCACAGCCGCGAACAAAACCACAATATACATTTTTTTTCCTCACTAACTAGCTGAAAAGCCTCCCAGCTCTGTATATGATCCGATGATCCCTGAAAAAGAAACATATTTAGGGACACATATATACACTACACAGTTTCAGGAGCAAAGCCTCATTTAAAATGAGACTCTCTTCCTATGATCCATACCAAAATATATATATATAATCTTTAGGAGTCCATCCCTGCACAAGAACTTTTCTTATAAAAGAAATCCGGCTATCAAGCAGAAGTCCTTGGATTTAAACACAGAACAGGATCCGCAAATCTTGACCACGCAGATCTCTTTTGCCCTGTCGCTATCTAACTAGCTAACTTCAAGGTATTAGTGTCCACAATTACCAGTAGAACCGAGGATCTGGTAGAGTCACATATTTTCCTTCTTTATCTACAGTGGTGATAAAATACACAACATTGTCCTTTCCCGGTCTGCATATTACCACTTTATCAGCATAGATATGCCAACCATAGTTCCAATGAACAAAGCATCCGTTAAAACGTTCATCCATCCGGACAGAACATCCAGTCATTCTGAAGGGCTTAGGCACAGATAAGTAGTCCCAAAAAGCTTCATTGTACCAAAGTTCCCGATTAGCTTCAATCTCCCGCATGACATCCTGGGGCACATAGGGAAACTCTAATCCATACTCTGCGACCACACGCTTGTTTAACATCCTTTGCAAGCGAGCAAGTTTTGGCAAAAATCTGTCTTTTCCCATACCAGGCGGTACACAGGAGTCTAATGACTTTTTCACCATAGACCCAGCCGGTGTCTGTAGCGAATCAATAATATTTGACAAAGTCCCAGCATTAGCACTGTGCGGCGACGTCTTCCCGGAACTCATGGCAGTCCATTCAGGAAGGGTCATTGTGGAGGCAACATCTTTGCCTTGTGACCACAATAGCTCTTGCGACATGGTTTCGAACAAGTCATCATCCCCAGAAAGATCCGACATGGATTCTATTTCCGAGTCTCTCAATTCTTCTGCTGGCAAATATTTATTTACAGTCCCCAACAATGGCTTACCCGTTCCAGACGTAGACTCTGATAGCTCCAGCTCAGGTAACCTCTAGGGTAGGCCTCGACCACGGCCGCGAGAAGCTTTCACATAGCCCACCTTCTTCTGAGTAGGTACTACAGGAACAGGTGTAGTGGACTCAGGAATCACAGTAATGTCTCCTGATGAGACAACAGCAGCAGTGTCTCTCTCCGAAACATTATCGGCAGCAACAGGCGAAGCGGCGGCCCGTCGCTCTTTTTCTGTAGCGGTAGCAGCTTCCACCGTAGCGATACCTGTCACCCAATCCATCCGATAGGCACGGGGGTGGCATAGTAGGTGGCTCCACTGCAAACAAATACTCTCCACACTGCGGACATCGGCCGAATGGACGAAGATGCACGGCCAATCCTCCACATTGATAGCAGGTCATGCCCAGTACCTCAACATCTCCCGAGGTATACAGGACAAACTTCCCCTGCGGTTTCATTCGAACTCCAGTATCTGTGAACAGAGTTCCAGATTTCACAGTATTCATCACATTGCTTGCCGGGAACACTCTGGGTCCCACAACCGATTGCAACGCCGGAAAAGACATGGCCACACTCTGATCTTTTCAGCACGATCACGAGGCTTCTCTTCTCCTCTGGCGCCAAGCACACTACACGCGTCCCACGCGGTAGCAATTAGGGTAGCTCCTCCCACTTGTTCTTTCAGTCACGTAGCTCCCGGGCCTCTTCTGGCGCCCAGCGTCTACGCACCAAAAACAAAGTCCTGCAGTATAACCTTTCCTCTTCCCGAAAAGATTTTTTTTTTTAAAGTCCAGCTCTCTCTGTAAACTCCCGGTAAAACACTCCACTGGGTTGCAATAATTGTTGGTCAACAAATCCTAGACGACGCCCCCACATGTAGCAATTACTCTCGGTGGAGCTGCTGGTTTAAGCGGGTCTGTTACCATCACTTTGCTTCCCTCTGTTTCACCGGCACCGGGTCTAGGGGTTCCGTTGAGTTTACTGCTGGACGACACACGCACCAACACTGGAGTACGTTTTCAATGCTTTATTCAACAGTCAACTTTAGGAAGTAGCAGGAAAGAGGTGGAAAAGGAAACTTTCAGGAGAAACTCAAATATCTTCTTCTAATATCTTAGCGACAAATGTCCCGGTAGATTTCAGATAATTAGGTGGAATGCGCTCCCCTCAGGGGATACACTCTTTACTTGTCTGGATAGGCCTCTCTCACCGGTCTAGCAGCCAGTACGCAGCACGAATCTAAAGTCTCTGCCACAGACTTACTTGGGGGGGTAGATCTGCACGATCCTCTGCCACAGGATATTTCAGATCTTTTGCAGTGAGTCACAGTGCCTGAACCTTTAAGCCGAACCGGCGACACTATGCTGTATAATTACTTCTTTTGGATACGTCCTGCAACCGAGTCACCAGGCCCCTCTATAGACCAGCACGCTGCGTGATCTCTCCAAGATGGGTCCTCCCCTGGGATCTCCTCGGCTGTCCAGCTTCGTTACACAGGACCGACAGCTCAGGACCATTCCTCGGCCGCGGTGGTAGGCCCCAGACAAGCCTCTGGACCCACCCCTGCGCCGCAGCATCGTGGGGCCTCCCGATCGGAGGACCACGAGGTAGCTCCTTAACATATACCTGTCGGCCAGGAGGGCCAGCAGGTGGCTGTAAAATGACCCTAAAACATGGCGTCTGTCCCATAAATACCTGCTTCCCAGAACGCAACTCGGAGGACCACCTCCACCGAGCTTGTCTCAGAGACAGAGGAGCATCTATACACTTCGACACGTTGCCTTTCAAACACTGACTAATGGTAACAGCGACACCCACCGGTCAGCACGGAAGCACACACAACGTCAGCAAAGCTGGAACAGAGGCAAACTTTTAACCTTCCTAACACCCAATTTACTAAATTTACCTAATCTGCGGTAGATTATAAATCTACCAGCGCTACAAGAAAAACGGAATTATGCTATTTTGAGCCTTTTTTTCTGTCCGAGTACCTGTGGGAGATCCAGTACAAGCTTTGACACCCTCCATGACGTGGATAACAGCTGTGGTTAACATATCAATGCTAGATGTGTTCATCTTTCTGCTGAATGAGAACCCCTAAAGGGAGTGTGATGCACGGCCTGCGGATTCTGGTGTGAGGTGCGCATCTGCAATACCACATTAGGACCACCATCTGAGTCTCCCTGGACTTTTATCACCATCTGACATTCTTCTGTTTTCTCATGTTCTATTACCATATGAAAGCTGGTCATAATAAGCAATGACAGTAGCGCCGCTGTAGTAATCAGAAGTACCCGTGGACATTTTACTATACTGTATGGATTATTGTTTTTGCATTTTGCACTTTAAGCGGCAGATGACAGTTTTAATTGCTGTGAAAGATTGAATCACTGTGATTATTGAATGGTCTATATTATTATAAGATTTAATAGCTCCATAGTGCCGAGATAGTGGAAGAAGGCTTAGGTTTCACTGTATTGTGACAGATAAATTATTATATTATGCAAAGCTATCCCGATCATCTGTTATCTGCAATAAATGATCTCTCAATGAGGTTTCCTCCTGAAGGGCCACCTTACAGATTTCCCTAAATTTGTTTCTAAAGGTTCTATTGACAAGAACATTTCACCACATGTCAGTAACAACCCATGCAATTCATAAATACAAAGAAACCAAAACAAATAAGTTCAGAAATGAAGTTATGTGTAATAAAATGGAATGACACAGGGAAAAAGTATTGAACACGCTAACTGAAATTTATTTAATACTTCTTACAAAATCCTTTGTTGGTAATGACAGCTTCAAGAAACTAGTCACATCAATTGCTCTGGTGTGATTTTGGCCCATTCTTCCACACAGTCTTCAAATCTTAAAGTTCTATGAACTCTGATCTTTAGTTCTTTCCATAGATTTTCTATTGGATTCAAGTCAGGTGATTAGCTGGACCATTCTAGCAGCTTTATTTTCTTTCTTTGAAACCAATTGAGAGTTACCTTGGCTTTGTGTTTGGGATCACTGTCTTGCTAAAATGTTCACCCTTGTTTCATCTTCATCGTCCTGGTAGACGGCAGCCGAATTTTTTCAAGAATGTCTTGGTACATTTTTCCATTCGTCCTTCCCTCAGTGATATGAAGTTTGCCAGCACCAAAATCATCTGAAAAACAGCCCCACACCATGATGTTCCCACCTCCATACTTCACTGGAGGTGAAGTATTTAGGCATCCGAAGAGTTCAATTTTGGTCTCATCTGACCATACTGTATTCTCCCAGTATTTCACAGGGTTGTCCAGGGCTGGACTGGGACAAAAATTTGACCCTGGACTTCATCATGCCTGGCCCACTTTAATTTTGAGTATCCCCAACAGCGTCCCCCTTACATCAGAGAGTCCCAATCAGCAGCCCCCTTCACATCAGAGTGTCCACATCAGAGAGGCCCAATCAGCAGTGCCCTTCACATCAGAGAGTCCCAATCAGCAGCATCCTTCACATCAGAGTCCCCATCAGCAGCCCCCTTCACATCAGAGAGTCCCCATCAGCAGCCCCCTTCACATCAGAGAGTCCCCATCAGCAGCCCCCTTCACATCAGAGAGTCCCCATCAGCAGCCCCCTTCACATCAGAGAGTCCCCATCAGCAGTCCCCTTCTCATCAGTGTGTCCCCATCAGAGAGTCCCCATCAGCAGTCCCCTTCACATAAGAGAGTTCCCATCAGCAGTCCCCTTCACATCAGAGTCCCCATCAGCAGTCCCCTTCACATCAGAGTGTCCCCATCAGCAGTCCCCGTCACATCAGTGTGTCCCCATCAGCAGCGTCCTTCACATCAGAGAGTCCCCATCAGTAGTCCCCTTCACATCAGTGTCCCCATCAGCAGCCCCTTCACATCAGAGTCCCCATCAGCAGTCCCCTTCACATCAGTGTCCCCATCAGCAGCCCCTTCACATCAGTGTCCCCATCAGCAGCCCCTTCACATCAGAGTCCCCATCAGCAGCCCCCCCCATCACATCAGAGTCCCCATCAGCAGTCCCCTTCACATCAGTGTCCCCATCAGCAGCCCCTTCACAACAGAGTCCCCATCAGCAGTCCCCTTCACATCAGTGTCCCCATCAGCAGCCCCTTCACATCAGTGTCCCCATCAGCAGCCCCTTCACATCAGAGTCCCCATCAGCAGCCTCCTTCACATCAGAGAGTCCCCATCAGCAGCCCCCTTCACATCAGAGAGTCCCCATCAGCAGCCCCCTTCACATCAGACAGTCCCCATCAGCAGCCCCCTTCACATGAGAGAGTCCCCATCAGCAGTCCCCTTCACATCAGAGAGTCCCCATCAGCAGTCCCCTTCACATCAGTGTGTCCCCATCAGCAGCCCCCTTCACATCAGAGAGTCCCCATCAGCAGCCCCATTCACATCAGAGAGTCCCCATCAGCAGTCCCCTTCACATCAGTGTGTCCCTATCAGAGAGTCCCCATCATCAGCCCCTTCACATCAGAGAGTCCCTATCAGCAGTCGCCTTCACATCAGTGTGTCCCCATCAGCAGTCCCCTTCACATCAGAGTCCCCATGAGCAGCCCCCTTCACATCAGAGAGTCCCCATCAGCAGTCCCCTTCACATCAGTGTGTCCCCATCAGAGAGTCCCCATCAGCAGCCCCCTTCACATCAGAGAGTCCCTATCAGCAGTCCCCTTCACATCAGTGTGTCCCCATCAGCAGTCCCCTTCACATCAGTGTCCCCATCAGCAGCCCCTTCACATCAGTGTCCCCATCAGCAGCCATACTGTATTCTCCCAGTATTTCACAGGGTTGTCCAGGGCTGGACTGGGACAAAAATTTGACCCTGGACTTCATCATGCCTGGCCCACTTTAATTTTGAGTATCCCCAACAGCGTCCCCCTTACATCAGAGAGTCCCAATCAGCAGCCCCCTTCACATCAGAGTGTCCACATCAGAGAGGCCCAATCAGCAGTGCCCTTCACATCAGAGAGTCCCAATCAGCAGCATCCTTCACATCAGAGTCCCCATCAGCAGCCCCCTTCACATCAGAGAGTCCCCATCAGCAGCCCCCTTCACATCAGAGAGTCCCCATCAGCAGCCCCCTTCACATCAGAGAGTCCCCATCAGCAGCCCCCTTCACATCAGAGAGTCCCCATCAGCAGTCCCCTTCTCATCAGTGTGTCCCCATCAGAGAGTCCCCATCAGCAGTCCCCTTCACATAAGAGAGTTCCCATCAGCAGTCCCCTTCACATCAGAGTCCCCATCAGCAGTCCCCTTCACATCAGAGTGTCCCCATCAGCAGTCCCCGTCACATCAGTGTGTCCCCATCAGCAGCGTCCTTCACATCAGAGAGTCCCCATCAGTAGTCCCCTTCACATCAGTGTCCCCATCAGCAGCCCCTTCACATCAGAGTCCCCATCAGCAGTCCCCTTCACATCAGTGTCCCCATCAGCAGCCCCTTCACATCAGTGTCCCCATCAGCAGCCCCTTCACATCAGAGTCCCCATCAGCAGCCCCCCCCATCACATCAGAGTCCCCATCAGCAGTCCCCTTCACATCAGTGTCCCCATCAGCAGCCCCTTCACATCAGAGTCCCCATCAGCAGTCCCCTTCACATCAGTGTCCCCATCAGCAGCCCCTTCACATCAGTGTCCCCATCAGCAGCCCCTTCACATCAGAGTCCCCATCAGCAGCCTCCTTCACATCAGAGAGTCCCCATCAGCAGCCTCCTTCACATCAGAGAGTCCCCATCAGCAGCCCCCTTCACATCAGAGAGTCCCCATCAGCAGCCCCCTTCACATCAGAGAGTCCCCATCAGCAGCCCCCTTCACATGAGAGAGTCCCCATCAGCAGTCCCCTTCACATCAGAGAGTCCCCATCAGCAGTCCCCTTCACATCAGTGTGTCCCCATCAGCAGCCCCCTTCACATCAGAGAGTCCCCATCAGCAGCCCCATTCACATCAGAGAGTCCCCATCAGCAGTCCCCTTCACATCAGTGTGTCCCTATCAGAGAGTCCCCATCATCAGCCCCTTCACATCAGAGAGTCCCTATCAGCAGTCGCCTTCACATCAGTGTGTCCCCATCAGCAGTCCCCTTCACATCAGAGTCCCCATCAGCAGCCCCCTTCACATCAGAGAGTCCCCATCAGCAGTCCCCTTCACATCAGTGTGTCCCCATCAGAGAGTCCCCATCAGCAGCCCCCTTCACATCAGAGAGTCCCTATCAGCAGTCCCCTTCACATCAGTGTGTCCCCATCAGCAGTCCCCTTCACATCAGTGTCCCCATCAGCAGCCCCTTCACATCAGTGTCCCCATCAGCAGCCCCTTCACATCAGAGTCCCCATCAGCAGCCCCCCCCATCACATCAGAGTCCCCATCAGCAGTCCCCTTAACATCAGTGTCCCCACCAGCAGCCCCTTCACATCAGAGTCCCCATCAGCAGTCCCCTTCACATCAGTGTCCCCATCAGCAGCCCCTTCACATCAGTGTCCCCATCAGCAGCCCCTTCACATCAGTGTCCCCATCAGCAGCCCCTTCACATCAGAGTCCCCATCAGCAGCCTCCTTCACATCAGAGAGTCCCCATCGGCAGCCCCCTTCACATCAGAGAGTCCCCATCAGCAGCCCCCTTCACATCAGAGAGTCCCCATCAGCAGCCCCCTTCACATCAGAGAGTCCCCATCAGCAGTCCCCTTCACATCAGAGAGTCCCCATCAGCAGTCCCCTTCACATCAGTGTGTCCCCATCAGCAGCCCCTTCACATCAGAGAGTCCCCATCAGCAGCCCCATTCACATCAGAGAGTCCCCATCAGCAGTCCCCTTCACATCAGTGTGTCCCTATCAGAGAGTCCCCATCAGCAGCCCCCTTCACATCAGAGAGTCCCTATCAGCAGTCCCCTTCACATCAGTGTGTCCCCATCAGCAGTCCCCTTCACATCAGAGTCCCCATCAGCAGCCCCCTTCACATCAGAGAGTCCCCATCAGCAGTCCCCTTCACATCAGTGTGTCCCCATCAGAGAGTCCCCACCAGAAGCCCCCTTCACATCAGTGTGTCCCCATCAGCAGTCCCCTTCACATCAGTGTCCCCATCAGCAGCCCCTTCACATCAGTGTCCCCATCAGCAGCCCCTTCACATCAGAGTCCCCATAAGCAGCCCCCCATCACATCAGAGTCCCCATCAGCAGTCCCCTTCACATCAGTGTCCCCATCAGCAGCCCCTTCACATCAGAGTCCCCATCAGCAGTCCCCTTCACATCAGTGTCCCCATCAGCAGCCCCTTCACATCAGTGTCCCCATCAGCAGCCCCTTCACATCAGTGTCCCCATCAGCAGCCCCTTCACATCAGAGTCCCCATCAGCAGCCTCCTTCACATCAGAGAGTCCCCATCAGCAGCCCCCTTCACATCAGAGAGTCCCCATCAGCAGCCCCCTTCACATCAGAGAGTCCCCATCAGCAGTCCCCTTCACATCAGTGTGTCCCCATCAGCAGCCCCCTTCACATCAGAGAGTCCCCATCAGCAGCCCCATTCACATCAGAGAGTCCCCATCAGCAGTCCCCTTCACATCAGTGTGTCCCTATCAGAGAGTCCCCATCAGCAGCCCCCTTCACATCAGAGAGTCCCTATCAGCAGTCCCCTTCACATCAGTGTGTCCCCATCAGCAGACCCCTTCACATCAGAGTCCCCATCAGCAGCCCCCTTCACATCAGAGAGTCCCCATCAGCAGTCCCCTTCACATCAGTGTGTCCCCATCAGAGAGTCCCCACCAGAAGCCCCCTTCACATCAGAGAGTCCCAATCAGAGAGTCCCCACCAGCAGCCCCCTTCACATCAGAGTCCCCATCAGCAGCCCTTTAACATCAGAGTCCCCATCAGCAGCCCCCTTCACATCAGAGTCCCCATCAGCAGCCCCTTCACATCAGAGTCCCCATCAGCAGCCCCCTTCACATCAGAGTCCCCATCAGCAACCCCCTTCACATCAGAGTCCCTATCAGCAGCCTCCTTCACATCAGAGTCCCCATCAGCAGCCCCTTCACATCAGAGTCCCAATCAGCAGCCCCCTTCACATCAGAGTCCCCACCAGCAGCCCCCTTCACATTTGAGTCCCCACCAGCAGCCCCCTTCACATCAGAGAGTCCTCCCTCTCCTCCCCCTCCCACATGTACTCACAGTTTTCAAGGCAGCTTCTCGTTCCTCTCTCCAGTCATGTGATAACAAGTGATAGGGGAGAGAGGAAGGAAAGTCGGCCGTCTGTCTATCTCCCCCTGCAGGCTGAAGGGAGCATAATGCCTAATGCTCTCTCCAGCAAATGACGGAAGCAGCTCCTCCTGACGAGTGAATTCGCGATCACTCACTGTCAGAGAGGAGCGGCTCCAGGACTGCACCTTACCAGCCCACTGAGCCATTCGGCCCACCGGGAAACTCCCGGTAGTCCCGATGGCCAGTCCATGCCTGGGCTTGTCTAAATGTTGTGCAGCAAATGTTCAATGAGCTTCAACATTCTTTTTCTTCAGCAATGGAGTCTTGCATGGTGAGCGTGCATACAGGCCATGGCGGATGAGTGCATTACTTATTTTCTTTAAAACAATTGTACCTGCTACTTCCAGGTCTTTCTGAAGCTGTCCACAAGTGATCCTTGGCTGTTGGACAACTCTTCTGATAATTCTTTTCACTCCTCTGTCAGAAACTTGCGAGGAGCACCTGGTCGTGGCCGGTTTATGGTGAAATGATGTTCTTTCCACTTCCGGATTATAGCCCAAACAGTGCTTACTGGAACATTCAGAAGTTTAGAAATCCTTCTGTAACCAATGCCATCAGTATGTTTTGCAACAATAATGCTGTGAAGGTCTTAAAAGAGCTCTTTGCTTTTACCCATCATGAGATGTTTCTTGTGTGACACCTTTGTAATGAGACACCTTTTTATAGGGCATTAGTTAAGACTGAACCAGCTGATATTAATTTGCACTGACAAGGGGCAGAATTGCTTTCTAATTACTGATAGATTTCAGCTGGTGTCTTGGCTTTCCATGCCTTTTTGCACCTCCCTTTCTTTATATGTTCAATACTTTTTCCCTGTTCGATTCCATTTTATTACATATAACTTCATTTCTGAACGTATTTGTTTTGGTATCTTTGTATGTATGGATTGTATGGTTTGTTACCGACATGTGGTGAAAATGTCATGTCAAAAGCACCTTTAGACATACTATACACTATATTGTAAAAAATATTGGGACGCCTGCCTTTATACGCACATGAACTTTAATGGAATCCCAGTCTAATAGGGCGTACACACGGTCGGACTTTGTTCGGACATTCCGACAACAAAATCCTAGGATTTTTTCCGACGGATGTTGGCTCAAACTTGTCTTGCATACACACGGTCGCACAAAGTTGTCGGAAAATCCGATCGTTCTAAACGCGGTGACGTAAAACACGTACGTCGGGACTATAAACGGGGCAGTGGCCAATAGCTTTCATCTCTTTATTTATTCTGAGCATGCGTGGCACTTTGTCCGTCGGATTTGTGTACACACGATCGGAATTTCCGACAACGGATTTTGTTGTCGGAAAATTTTATCTCCTGCTCTCCAACTTTGTGTGTCGGAAAATCCGATGGAAAATGTCCGATGGAGCCCACACACGGTCGGAATTTACGACAACACGCTCTGATTGGACATTTTCCATCGGAAAATCCGACCGTGTGTACGGGGCATTAGTCTGTAGGTTTCAATATTTAGTTGGCCCACCCTTTGCAGCTATAACAGCTTCAACTCTTCTGGGAAGGCTCAAGGTTTAGGAGTGTGTCTATGGAAATGTTTGACCATTCTTCCAGAAGTGCATTTGTGAGGTCAGGCACTGATGTTGGACGAGAAGGCCTGGCTCGCAGTCTCCACTCTAATTCATCCCAAAGGTGTTCTATCTATTTGAGGTCAGGATTCTGTGCAGGCCAGTCAGGTTCCTCCACCCCAAACTCACTCATCCATGTCTTTATGGACCTTACTTTGTGCACTGGTCCAAATCATTTGGTAGAGGGGGGATTATGGTGCAGGCTTGTTTTTCAGAGGTTGGGCTTGGCCCCTTAGTTCCAGTGAAGGGAACTCTTAAGGTATCAGCATACCAAGATATTTTGGACAATTTTATGCTCCCAACTTTGTGGGGACAGTTTGGGGATGACCCCTTCCTGTTCCAACATGACTGCGCACCAGTGCGCAAAGCAAGGTCCATAAAGACATAGATGAGCGAGTTTGGGGTGGAGGAACCTGACTGGCCTGCACAAAGTCCCAGGCACAAGCCCTGACACAGGGAAGGAACGATGCTATTCTCACTATAGCCAGGGAGGGAATGAGGTTATTCTCACTACATCCAGGGAGGAAGCGGGGTTATTCTCACTTTTGCTTTTTCTCCATTAATAGAGTAGAGCAGCTATAGAAGCCCTTATTTCTAGGATTCCCATGAGATGATGATGTGAATGTAGAAAGGGTGTGTTGTGGAATATTTATTTTATTTTCTAGAACATTGGAGGGGTATGTAAGCTTGACTTACTAAAATGGCACAAATCAGTTGTTGTATGTATTGCTTCCTGACAGGTCTCAGTTTTACCTCCTTGAAATATTAACTTACAATGCACATTTTATTAGAGCTCAGACCACTTATTCATGTAAATGAGTAGGAACAGACAAAGGAACTTCCTGCCAAATGGATGTCCTCACTTTGTCTTCCAAAACAGTGAAAGGCCGAGACACAGCGTTATTGGCAATCCCAATTATTGGCACCTACTGCTAGCTTGTGTCTGTTCTCTTACTGAATTCACAGAAAAGGGGAAACAATACAAGCTGTTCACAATGGTTCTGAATCTGAAAAGAGAACAGATTGGTAGAATGTAGTGCCTTATTACTCTTAGCAACCACATCAGTTTCTAGTTTTCTAGACTATGTTGAAAAACAACTGCAAACATTTAATCATTGTTTTTTTATTAAAAATAGCACTGTCTTTATTTGGCCACTGTGTATTGATGTGCTGCGCTCAACAGACACTATTCAGGAATGATCTATAACACCATAGACCTCACAATTATTGTCAAGCAAATGCTAGTGATATTTTAGGGAGTGATAACCAGTGGGACAGTGTTTGTAAATTGACTTTTACATACATTTTTGGGCGATGAGACTTAAATGAACACGCAATTTTCTAAAATACCACAAGAAATACAGATAAGGTGAGGAAAATCTTTTTGTAAAGTAGCCAATGAGATGTTTCTGTCAGAAACCATGAAATCAGGCCAAGACAGAAGTACAGTTAAATCACACTTGTTTAATAATAAAAGTAAAAAGAACAAACGTAGTCAAAACATAGCCAAAGCTAGTAACGAACGGAAAGTCAGCCAAGCCAGTAGTCAGGGATCAATGTAGTGGAACAGCAAGCAGGATCTAGAGCCAGAAGAGATGTCAGCACAGCAAGTCTTGAACAGGATCGCGGGCGAAAGTTACTGTGATGTTGCAAAGGCGAAGGCAGAGCTCCTCTGGACTGGACAGCTTAGGCAGGACTGATGAGCAGGATATCATCAACCGCTGAGGAACTGTGGCGAGATAGGAGCTGGCAATTAGCCGACAGCTGAGCGGCCAGCTCACTGAAGGAAGGGCTGAGCCCAGCCCTGACAGTTTCAAGGCAGATGATGAAAATAAAGAACAGTAAAGGAAATAACCCATGCTTTAAAACTTTTGTGAATTTAACACAATTGTGATTTGAGGCCACAATAAATCTGTTATGGAAAACTATGATTGGACTAGCACTGTATGTTGTGTCATAGGGAAATTCAGGGAGACAATTGTATCAAGTTTCCTTGCAACTTTAAAGAGGAACTACTGTATACTGTGGGGAAAAAAAAGTTTAGCGGAGTTTCAAGGACTGCAGTTAATCATTCCCCCAGTACTGACTTACTGTACTTCATTCTGTGCCATGTATTTTGGTGAAGGCCACCATAGAGAAACACACCTGATATCTGCTGATCTAATGAACTTAAAGCTGACCTTCACCGATTACAACAGCTTTGTTGTGTCTGATTCCTTCCCCTCCCTCTTCCACAATTGGTAAAGCTTTCCACATTTCCACAGGAGGCAGTTTTACTAATGAGCGCATGGGGTTCTGCATGTGCGCAGAGGATTCCCATTCGCGTGCACAAATGCCGCAGGTATCAAGTCTCCAGATGCCACAGTGTGTATGCACGGGAAATCTCCATGACTATGCAAATTGGCCACCAGTCTCTGCTTGGTCCCAGAGAGCTGGCAGAGACCTTTGGGGCATCTGCACATGTGCTTGATATTCATAGATGACAGTGGGGTATCAAAGAGCAACAGAAGAGGTGAAGGAGCCACAGATCCACAGAAAGCAGCAGCACATGAGGAAGGGCTATCAATAGGCAGAAGGAGAGGTGGAGAAAGCACAGATAAACAGAATGGTTGAAGTTTTTATAGGTATTTTTTTGCACTGCAGATCCCCAGGTACAGCCAGACATGGGGCACCTTTGAGTAGCCTGGGGAGAGTCATGATGTGGCACACATATGGAGAACAGTGGGTGTGGCCAAATTACACTAACAATGAGTAGGGCTTAAAAGGGCATGGATTAATAAAACTTAAAGCGGGGTTCCACCCAAATTTTGAACAATATCTGTATGTATTCTCTTCCTTGCCTAGATGCTGACATGGCGTTTAAAAAAATTTAAATCGCCGTAATTACCTTTTATTTTTCTATTCTTCTTTGCACTTCCTGGTTCTCCTCCCGTGGGAGTAGGCGTGTTTCTAGCCTCTCCCAGACTCCTCAGGCTTCCCAGGATGCCACTGAGCATGTACGGGAACGAGCGGTGAATGCTGGGAGCACAGCATTCACCAAATCCAGGAAATAAATGCTTGTGGGCTTCAAATGCCCACAATGAAGATGGAAACCGCCTGCAGTGAATAATATAAGTTATTCTTTCCGACGAAATCTGACACAGGCGGACATATTACACACAATATGTGAGTATGTAATGCTGAGAAGAAAAGTTTGTGAATGAACTAAAAAAAAAAAAAAAAAACGATAGATAGGTGGACCCCCGCTTTAAGCCTACTTGCAGTGCACAGAAATGCCACAATCCTTGTACCCAACTGACATGTCTAAACCTCAGCACACTCATCTTAACTCTCCCATTACATATGCTTTATAGGTCCATTTCAAACCAATATGCTGCCTGTATGCTCTCTTCTCAATCGAAAATTGAGAAGAGAGGAAAGGAGAAGCTATTCTCCCCTTTTTTGGGATCCAGACAGCTGCAAAAACCTGGTAAGGGACAGGAAGGGGGCAGGTGGGGCAACACCACCAGCGGGAGGAGTAACATCTATCATCTAAAGTATTTACTCCCAGCAAACAAATGGGATTCAAGAAAGTTGAGGGTCGACAATGTAAGCAGAGTGTAGCAGTGCAGGAGATTATCCCACCAGAATCTTTTTAAATTCATCCGTACAGGAAGATTCAAGCCAATAGAAGCGAACCATGTTTTAGTAAACCTTTCAGTTTTTTCTTCAGTAGGAGTTAGTCAGACCTTCCGTTTCCCTAATGTCCTGCGCTTTAAGGATCCATTGCTGTAGAGTAGGCGGGTGCACCGACTTCCATAAAGGCCGAATACATGCCCAGGCAGAGTTAACTAGGTGCCTCACTATTTTTTATACATGAACATTGGTACCTCATTGTGATGCAGTAGGTAAAAGGAAGGCATGAAAGGTAATATCCTGTCAGTAAATGTTTGCGGGATAACATGTACTCCATTCCAAAAAGTACTGAGAACTGGGCAGGATTAAAATAGATATAATATGTACCCTCTCTCAGCACCACACCACCAACACATTTCAGGCACAGAGGGATAAATATGTGGCAAATTCTTAGTAAATACGCCTTTATGAGATTTTTATTACGTCTTTCTGTGGGATTTTCTTTGCATATAGAATTTATTAGTTAATGGACACTAGTTACACTAAGGACGTCTTTCGAAATTGCAAAATAAATAGCCTGTTTGCTGACCAAAGGTGAAAGTCCATATTTTGCAGTCAGTCTGACTTTTTCCAGTTACAGAAAGTAACAAAGAGCTTCTAAAATTAAACAAGGAAAGCTCCTATCTGGTACAGCTAATGCCTCAGCACAGCATTAGACTGGCATCCAGAGGGACCACTAGTTCCAGCACCACATATTCCAGCCCTGAAATATGCTGATTTTGGAAACTGAGTAGTGGCAGCCTCCAGCCAAGGAGTGGAGCCCTAGTTGTGCCACATTAAAGCCCATTCCTAGGTTGCCCATCCCTTCCATTTGCAGAACTTTTTATTTATTTTAATACATATTTCTTTCCATGGGTCCTTGGTACGGTCACATGGTGTAATGTTTCCTCTACTTCCTTCAGTGCTCAGCAGGTGACTGATACTGCAGAAACCAGCAGCATCTAATTGCATGGCACCACTCTCTGCAGGATTCTGCCGTGAGCCTGGGCAGCCTGGCAAACTATCCCCAGTGAAGAGAACCAGTGCTAGATCAGTGGGGACAGTGACAGAGATAGGATGAGTAATGCAGGAAGAACTTTTTTAGTATTAAAAAGCCAATGCTTTAAGGTTTACTTTCACAATTTCCACTTGTGCCATATTTATTGTACATTCTTTGTTCAGCTATACATATTTCCCTAATTCCTGTGGAGTCCTTTAACCTCTATGATTTATGGTTTCTCTTGTATTTATGGAAATGGGGGAGAGGTATGACAGGTATAGGGGGGCCCTGAAAGTGCAAATTACCAGATAATGCCCCTGAAAGTAGTATATGTAATGCTAGAGAGGACTGTCAGAGCCTGCAGACACCTCTAGGTAATAATGTTCGGAGACTGCAGACATGCTACAGCTATTGTTGGAAACTGGAAACCTGTTTGGAGGAGACTATCAGAGTCTGCAGACATGTTACCAGAAACTGTGAGAGATAACTCCCATCTTTGCTGCCCATTTGCAAATTAGTGCTTCTATCCTAACTTTTGGGACCACAAATGAAGAAATAAAGGGTCAAATGTGACTCTTGGGTTGCATATTTGGCATAAGGGCAATATATATTCAGTAAAGGAGTGTTTAATGCTCTGGGCAATAAAGACACTTTTCTTTGCTCCATTTTTTTTAAGCGTTTATGTGCAAAACCTTTGTAAAAGACATGCCAAAGGTTACTTTTTGTAAAATAGGTAAATATTAAAAATATGGGTTCAAAAAAAACATATACATCACAAAGTATAAAAATATATACCACATTGTATGGCTAAAGTCAAAATCTGATTCATAACTGACCCAATTTTCTTGACAGTACTTTGAACAATAAGAATATTTCTACATTAGCAAAATATTATAATTTCTCTACAGCCTTAATCTACACCAATTACCCCATGTGCATAAAAAAACCTTGGCCATGCAAAACTTCAAGCCCCCAGAAAGTTTAAATTATATTATTCAGACCATACTGTATTGCAGATTTCTTTTATCCCCTTATAACCTTTCCATGATTTTTATAAGTAGATCAGTGAAAGCAGTTGAAACGTTTCCAGTCTGTGTCAATGGTTTGGCTTTTGTAATCAATCTGTATGCTAACTCATGCACACAGCCTGGACCTTGCATATAATCTCTTTTAAAGGGATCATATTATCTTCAATATTGACTCTACGATATCCGCAACCAACTTCAAATAAAAACATATTTATCGGTACATTTATATATATATTTATTAATACTTATTAATGCCTACTTAGTTCCCACCTTATGTTCTCCTAGAATGCAGTCTCATTCCAAATGGTGAAGGGTCAATATAAAAAAATAGTCATTCCAAAGCTGAAAAGCAGAAATTCTCCAACTATCCAGCTCCTCGTTTTCACTTTGAGAATTTCCAATAGCTAGCATCACTCTAAAAGAAGTTTAGAGGGCTATCCAAGTGCCGGACCTCCGCAGTTTACCAGTACTATAGTTAAAAAACGTTCTGAAATAATTGCCCCCATTTTGCCATCTGATTAATTTGTTTAATCAACTCAAAACTCACCGAAGTCTACATACTTCTTACCATATTTGCTCTGATCCCCAGACAAGAAAGAACCCCCTGGAGGAACCAGAGAGCTACAAGCCATTGCTGCTAAATAGTATATCAAGCTACTAGGCACTATTCTTGATAACAGAATCATGGATGAGATAATTTCCCCCATTTTGCCATCTAATTAATTTGTTTAATCGACTCAAAACTGACCCAAGCCTACATCCTTCTTCACAACTGCCATATATTTCTGTGACCACCAGAAAAAGGAAAGGACCCACTGGAGGAACCACAGAAATACAAGCTATTACTGCTTATAAATATGACCTCAAGCTACTAGACACAATTCGTGATATTAGAATAACATGTCCCTGAATTCTCTAATCTATTAAGACCAGGTAGGCTTTGTCTCACAACAGGAAATAAATGATAGGGATCATAAAGTGAAGACCAGGTAGGCTTTGCCTCACAACAGGAAATAAATGATAAGGATCATAAAGTGAAGACCAGGTAGGCTTTGTCTCACAACAGGAAATAAATGATAAGGATCATAAAGTGATACTGTTCATGCACCCAAACAACATCCAGCGTCTGCTCCCTGGGCTACATATTCATAAGGTGTTTGCTTCTATTGTTTAGTATTATCTAAAATACATTTTATGTAGATGAAGCTTTAAAAACTATTTCCTTCCATACCTGGAAACCTCTTATAACTGCCGAGCGGCTAGAGTAAAAAAAAAGTCTAAAGCCTTCAAAATTGTAAGCGACTCAAGGCATGAGGTTTCTTTTTCTCCAATCCTCATTCATATTAGCTATAAAACTCTTAGTACATCTTGTCCCTGTGTTAAAGTAATGGATTGCGCACCAAGCTCCTTATTACTTTTCTTTCTCACTGATGGCATCTAGCTTACATTGACGTTACCCTTTAAAATTCTATACCAATGTGTTAAATATCTTACCCGAAAATGTTTTGTCACTGGCAGTGATCAAAGGGTAAATGCGCTAAACATCGCATTATCAAATGACTTATTACGCCAAATGCAGCTGGTCCCGCTTCTCCAATTCCGGGAAAAAAAACAATATTGGGCCATTTGCTCTTTAAAAATAAATGACCTCTCTTGATGCCTGTCCCGTGTTTATGACTGCTGCTCGGTACTTTTATTCAGCATGTCTGGCTGAGACTTGTAGTCTCAAGTGCAGTACAAATTATCACAGCAGGTCGCTCACTCAGTACCTCCTTTATTCAGAAAAGGCTTTGATTCTTTTCACTGAATGCAAGGCTTTCTGTGGTCGGAGGAGGGGTAGATGAACATTACTAATTCCCCTCCTCCAATAACAAAAAACCTTACATTAAATGAAAAGATTACCTGGCTTTTTCTGAACGGAAGAGCTGCCAAGCATGGGCCCCCTTGTGAAGTCTGTACTACAGCTGGAACTACAGGACTCAGTGCTGGATGCTCACGGTTTTCAATAATGTGGGGGCTGAATGAAAGCAAGTTTTACTGAATAGAGAAGCTGAAAAATGTGGGATAGGCATCAATAGGGGTCATTTATTTTTACACAGCAACTGGTCGATAATTGTTGTTTTTCCCGTGAGTTCTGCTTTAAAGCGGTATTAAACCCAAAACCAAAAATTGTATATATTGCAGCTACCAATCAGATGTGGTGGCTGCATTCATTTTCTTTTTTCTTGAAGCCAAACTTCAACGGACACTTTTTAAGTACTTACAGCAACAGCACATTTTTTAAATAAATTTTTCTAAATCTGCCGTGGAACTTGGTTAGTATTTGATTGAATTATAAGTGATGATGTCCCTTCAAAATCTTCTTTTTTCAGAAACTGTTGGCTCATCAAATAACATCTTCTGATCCATTTGGGGATCCATTTGGAAATCCGTTTGCTTAAGAATGTGTCTGTACTGTTTGTTGTAAGTAATTTTGTATTTCTTGAATCTCAGTATAGCCTTTGTCCACTTTGATTCTTTTGATTTCTCTAAAGAAATAAACCAAAAACAAAAAAGAAGACCTGTTGAGAACTATCTGTGATACTTTTTTATTTGCACTAACAGTTACATTTTTCAGGGACAAGCTTTCAGCGTTCCTGCACCAGGAAGGAGGAGGGTAGATCCCCAAGACCTTGTCCTGAAAATTGAACTGCTAATGCAAATAAAAAAATGATCATGTACATTTCTAAATTGTGATGCTGTAAGTGCATTGATATGGGTACAATCACCTTAATCATGTAAAACCTCCTAACAATATTCTCCACTATGTACATAAAAGTACAAATGGTGGCCCCAAAAAGAACTTTATAAAAAGATGGCAACCACCCCAAATCATAACTAGCCAACATACACCCCAAACAAACAAAACTTTCCCAGCACACTTACCAGCTAGCCTGCATACACACCAAAATGACCCTAACAATTCACGTTAAAAAAAAAGATTTTTTTTTTTGCAAAAATTTGCAAATATAGATGGAAGTTGCAGTGCCCACATCAAGGCTCTTCTGTATACTGTCGTCCCAACTATATTTTGGAGAATCTACAAGTTGGAGCATATATAGCAATGGATAGTGGGCTCCCTCCAGGCAAACCTGCCCTTCATTTATCCACTGCTCCAATTTGGAAAATCTAAAAAATATAGAATTAGGACCGCAGTATACAGAGGAGCCTTGATGTGGGCACTGCGGCTTCCACAAATATTTGCAAATGCGTGCAATGAAACCGCCTGTTTTTAATGTGAATTGGTAGACTGGGTCAATTTTTGGTTGTTTGCGATGGCCCCAAAAGGATAATTGTGTGTCTGAAAATATCCTTCCCCAGAACTATGTTCAAAACTACTGTTAGTTCCTGAAATAATTACATTCATAGATAAAAATGTAAATAACTAGTTTGACTTGTTAAGAATATGGACATAGTAGTCCATAGGCCCATAGTCTGAATTGAGGGGTCCTTTAAGATAAAAAAGTGATACATATGTCTTGTTTCTATGCAAACCAGTGGCAGCTGGTGCTCAATATTTTGTGTGTGTGTGTGTGTGTGTGGGGGGGGGGGGGCGGTCAAACAAACCTGGCCCCCTCACTCGGCCCCCCCCCCCCCCCCCTCCGGGATATGGGCAGAAAGGCAGCAATCAGTGGTCTTACCTTAAGAGGCCGATGACAAAGAGGTGCTGGATCTGGAGTAGGGCACCTGGAAGCTTAAAGAGGCTGTTGCTGCCCCCCCTCCAGCTCCAGCTTGTGAGGGAAGAGCCAGGGCTGTTGCTTCTCCTCATGGCCAATTGCGTCTCAGGACCCGCTTCCTGATTGGCCAGGAGGAGAAGCAGGAAGACATTAGCGAATATTAATTTGCACAACTGGGTGGGCTCAGGGCGCAGTGCTCTACGCCCCGAACCCACCCTTTTTTGAAGCCAATTACAGTCTCAGACTCTAATCATGTGCTTCAAAAAAAAATCCATGCGTTCAGAGCTCTGCGTGTAGATTAGGGGCTGGGCGCATGGATTAGGGGGGCGGCACCCCTGCACCCCTATAGGATCGGCCGCAACTGATGCAAACAATAAAAGCTGTAACAAAACAAAAAATAATGAACAGATGTCTGCACAGGCAGAACAAAAAATGCTGTGCTTTCTCTAATCTATGTAGTTCCTACAGCAGGGATATGCAATTAGCGGACCTCCAGCTGTTGCAAAACTACAAGTCCCATCATGCCTCTGTCTTTGGGTGTCATGCTTGTGGTTGTCAGTCTTGCTATGCCTCATGGGACTTGCAGCTCTGCAACAGCTGGAGGTCCGCAAATTGCATATCCCTGTCCTACAGTATATCGTCTGCACCACCTAATGGCCATAATGCATTTTTTCTCAGAAATACCTAAATCAGGGAAAAAAAAACATTTCTGGTACAAGGTATGGGAAAGTTATTTAAAAATGAAATGTTTTTTTTTCAGTTCTGCATATATGTTTTTTTAATTCAACACTGAAAAAGTAACAGACAAAATTAATGGAAATTTAAAGACACATTTTAATTTATCTAAATTTCCTGTCTCTGTGACTCTCAAGAAATAAGGAAAAGGGGGGGGGGGGGGGGGGGTGCTGTGTCACTTTGCATGGACAGCAAAATAATAACAAGTTCCTACCCTTCCTGACTTCCTTTGAATATGGTTAATAGTAACAGATTTCATTTGACAAAAGTTATTTTTTTTACTTGTAAGGTTGCTTTTACTGATGTCATAGGCACATAAAAGGCTGTCCCTTTCATCTACAGTGGGGACGGAAAGTATTCAGACCCCCTTCAATTTTTCACTCTTTGTTATATTGCAGCCATTTGCTAAAATCATTTAAGTTCATTTTTGTCCTCATTAATATACACACAGCACCCCATATTGACAGAAAAACACAGAATTGTTGACATTTTTGCAGATTTATTAAAAAAGAAAAACTGAAATATCACATGGTCCTAAGTATTCAGACCCTTTGCTGTGACACTCATATATTTAACTCAGGTGCTGTCCATTTCTTCTGATCATCCAGCTGTGTTTGATTATACTGATTGGACTTGATTAGGAAAGCCACACACCTGTCTATATAAGACCTTACAGCTCACAGTGCATGTCAGAGCAAATGAGAATCATGAGGTCAAGGGAACTGCCTGAAGAGCTCAGAGACAGAATTGTGGCAAGGCACAGATCTGGCCAAGGTTACGAAAAAATTCTGCTGCACTTAAGGTTCCTAAGAGCACAGTGGCCTCCATAATCCTTAAATGGAAGATGTTTGGGACGACCAGAACCGTTCCTAGAGCTGGCCGTCCAGCCAAACTGAGCTATCGGGGGAGAAGAGCCTTGGTGAGAGAGGTAAAGAAGAACCCAATGTTCACTATGGCTGAGCTCCAGAGATGCAGTCGGGAGATGGGAGAAAGTTGTAGAAAGTCAACCATCACTGCAGCCCTCCACCAGTCGGTGGAAGCCTCTCCTCAGTGCAAGACACATGAAAGCCCGCATGGAGTTTGCTAAAAAAAAAACACCTGAAGGACTCAAAGATGGTGAGAAATAAGATTATTTGGTCTAATGAGAACTTTTTGGCCTTAATTCTAAGCGGTATGTGTGGAGAAAACCAGGCACTGCTCATCACCTGTCCAATACAGTCCCAACAGTGAAGCATGGTGGTGGCAGCATCATGCTGTGGGGGTGTATTTCAGCTGCAGGGACAGGACGACTGGTTGCAATCGAGGGAAAGATGAATCTGGCCAAGTACAGGGATATCCTGGACAAAAACCTTCTCCAGAGTGCTCAGGACCTCAGACTGGGCCGAAGGTTTACCTTCCAAAAAGACAATGACCCTAAGCACACAGCTAAAATAACAAAGGAGTGGCTTCACAACAACCCCGTGACTGTTCTTGAATGGCCCAGCCAGAGCCCTGACTTAAACCCAATTGAGCATCTGTGGAGAGACCTAAAAATGGCTGTCCACCAACGTTTACCATCCAACCTGACAGAACTGAAGAGGATTAGCAAGGAGGAATGGCAGAGGATCCCCAAATCCAGGTGTGAAAAACTTGTTGCATCTTTCCCAAAAAGACTCATAGCTGTAATAGATCAAAAGGGTGCTTCTACTAAATACTGAGCAAAGGGTCTGAATACTTAGGACCATGTGATATTTCAGTTTTTCTTTTTTAGTAAATCAAAAAAAATGAACTTAAATGATTTTAGCAAATGGCTACAATATAACAAAGAGTGAAACATTTTAGGGGGTCTGAATACCACTGTATATATGACCAAAACTAAAAATATTGATGGTACATCCAGGGATGCACCGATATATCAGCTGCCAAAAATGATAGGCCGAATGTAGGGTTATCAGCATTTTGCCCATAGAAAAAAAAATAAGGTGCCAATAATGGCATGCTGCTTCCTATTGAATGCAATGCAAAACCGCCCCCCCCCCCCCCCCCCATTGAATTTAATGCAAAATTGTGTCCCATTGGCTTCAATGGAAAAATGACAGTCACATTAATTACATTTTAATTTCTTTTTCTTTTAAAAACTATCTATTTCGGTTTTCGGCCAAGTGCATCCTGAATTTTCAGTTTTAGTGCAGAAATTTCATTTCGATGCAACACTAGTTACTGTTATTGTATTTCTCAATGACACTTGCAGACTTTATCTGCAAGCGTTGTTTTACACAGGAGCCCTTCCTGAACTAAAAAACAACTCTCAATTTTACAGATAAGATTTTCCAGTAATAGTGACAGAGAAGTGGGTGTCAGGATACAAGAAACTGGGCATAGAGATACGCCCTCACAACTTTATTGAATTTTTGAGTGTATCTCCTGCACCCAAGGTCCAGAGAGCAGAACTAAAGTCCAACTGTGAGAAACTGCAAGAAGCTAGTGATTTTTGGCAAAAGAAACCCACAAAGTCTCTTTTTCCAAACAACCTTTTGTACTATGATCCCTACATTTGTTTTTACATGCACCATGCTGTGTACTTGTAGCCAAAGAGAGCCAGTTCCTGGGGATGATGCAACTCACCAGGACCCAGGGGAGGTGGTGTGGGAGATGGCATCAGTATCAGATAGAATGGCTACTATAGCCTGGAAATGTTACCACTGGAGGGGGGCACTGCATGAGGTACAGGCTGCACATTTTGGCGAGAGGCCACTTCCATCCAGCAGAATTTAGTTCCCTTTTAAGTCTAATACTAAATAAATTATGTCTTGGAATAGAAAGACTAGTAAGCCTCTGCAAAATTATGCCATCTAATTATGATGATGTGGTTGTAAATATATAGGCTTAAATAAAAAATGCATATTCTATTAGATTGAATATTTGTATCTTTTCTCGTTACAGCTATGCACATAGCAGGAAACAACTGAACTCTGAAAACTCCAGGGGGCGCCATTTCATCATCTTGTCTTTACAACATGTACTAATATGTTTGCACTGAATCCAGAATATATTTCATTTTAGTAGATCTTTTCCATCATTCCCCCTATATATAATAAGCCACAACAGATTACACAAGTTAGAGTTGGGAATTTGGCAGACAGACTGTCAGATATGCATTTGCCTAAAAAGAGTTACTAGGGGAGGGCAGATACAACACACTGACATTGGTTAGAGTGGAGTTTGCCTTTATCCTAGCTGTAGACACTATATGGCAGCCAACAAAACATGTACATTGTACCAAAAGTAATGCAAATGTGGGCATCATTTTTGTATTTGCTTACATAGGTCTTTCAAATTTCACATGTTGAAAAAGTAACTGCCAGTGGTTGCTGGTGATAATTTTTTTTCTGGGGGGGGCAGCAAACAATGCACCCACAACCACCCCTCCCCCGGTCCAGTTGGTCGGTAGGGTCCGTAGCACTTACCCCATCTATGGCGGGCAGTGCTTCACCCAGGTGACAGGCGGCGGGCATCACGGATGGCTTCGGTTTCCCCTGCTCTCCGCGGGCATCACGGCGGCTTCCGTCTCCTCCCTCCTCCTCGGCGGCCAATCGGAACTCTTCTCCTTTCATCCAATCGGGAAACGGATCTCAGACCCGCTTCCTGCTTGGCCGTGAGGAGAATCAGTGTGAAAATAGCAAAAAATCATTTGCTATTGTCACACAACTGGGTGGGCTTGGTTCACAGTGCTCTGCGACCCGAGCCCACCCTTTTCTCTGGCTCTAATCACAGGCTTCAAAATAAAAAATCCCCATTGGAATTCATGCATCCGGCGTCCTGCATAGGGGGCGGATGTATGGATGGGAGGGGGGGGGGCGGCACTATTGAGCTGAGTTCTTGATAAAGGGGGGGGGGGAGTTGCAGGCTGTCCAACACCCACAGAAGGTTACAGAATGTTTTTGGAGATGACACCATTGTGCAAGTGCAATGTCTTGTCATTGGTGACTTTTCTCAATGGTGTCGTCTCCATAAACATTCTGTATCCTTCTTTGGATGTTAGAGGGCACATTGCTTATTCTTGGAATCTATAAGGAAGTGTTACACTACCAATGTGTGAAATTTGAGCAACCTTAAGGGCTAAATTCACCTTTACCGAAGAAATATTAAATGCATACATTTTTGCAGGGAAAAAAATATGTTCATTCAATATTTTTTTCTGATGAGCCTGGAAAGCATTGCAATGCAGGGCTCCTGCAGACATGTCCTTTGGCTTTCAGCCCGTACCTCTGTACCTCTGTATAGGCTTTCTGTTTGAAAGCCAGAGAACATGTCAGTGAACTATGAGAGTGCTCATCAGCGCCTCTGCAAACCATTGAAACTACAATTCTGTCTGCAGTGGAAGACGGTTCTTGTAGTTTATTCATTCACAAGAATATGTGAATTAATGGCCCAGCTGTGTGGGTGGAGCCCCGCACAGCCGCACTATTTTGAAAACGTGACAGCTGTTTTGGGGGGAAGAACCCCCACCTGCTGTCGCAGGGAGGGAGGGATCAGGGAGAATGGGGGCAAGAGCTGGAACATGTTGCAGGTTTCACCCTAAATATGGGTAGAACATGTAACATGTTCCAAAGGTGAACTTATCCTTTAAAATTTATGCCCACTTTTGCATTACTTTCGGTACAGCCCTCATATAAACATGCATACTTATAACTTTTAGAGTATGCATGTTTATGAAATGAGCACACTCACAGTGCAAGCCTTTTGTTGGGAGAACATTAGTGATTGGATGAGAAAATCCAAGACAACCAAATGTTTATCTCCTCCAGAATTGGAATACCATAGTAGTGTCCACTCAAAGCTTCCAGGCACTTTCTGTGTGTGTGGAGACCTTTGGACTCTTACAGCTATTATAGATACAGCTATGAAACGTGCCAAAAACAGTTGCAACTTGAATTGTCCTGAAAGCAAATTGTACACAAATTCCCCGTTATAGCTCCGATTTTGCACATAAAAGAACTTTCATCCCACAATTCTCAGTTTATTCAGGGCTAGGTGTTTCCAAATTTCTTTACTGCGGCACTGCAAGTGAGAACTGGTCTTACATCTCTTTCACTGGTATATGCTATTTTACTGCAGACTGCTGTATCCCCAAAGTAAAGATTAAATTATAATATGCTGAAGTGAGGTCAACGAAAGACCAATTTTGTTTGACAGAACAAGGTTTTCTGAAAGTTTCCTTACCTTTTTACCCTTCTCCTGCCTTCCCGTTGAGGTCATCTAACCCAACTCTCTCCCTATTCACAGCCCCATGCTTATTTAGTGTTTGTGCCACCGTGGTCTGCCAAAATGTTTACATCCTGTGACTGTCCTCTTCTACCAGAAATGTCCGCACATTTCTGGTAGAACCCCAGATTTCATGGTGCTCATCTGACAGTCTATGAGGTTCTACTGCACTCATGCAGGCACAAAAAAGTAAGAAATGCCTGGTAAGTCAAAGATACTCAGAAGGATATCCAAGAAGGACATGGCTGGATTAAGTGGAATAATTAGGTAACTGTGGTGCTGTGGGGAGGGAGGGTAGGTTAGATGAGTTTAGTGGGGTGGTGAGAAGGTTTTTTTGCCCTTTAGTGCCCTTTGGTATATCGAACAACCCTGAATTAGTGTCATTATATCTGAACTAGCCGACTGAAGCTAACCATTCCTGAGTACAAAACTTAAGTCCTTTATGCTGACTCAAGTTTGCACCTACAATGAGCCGTGATACCCGCGGCTACTAGGATGGGTTGCTGATCATGTGAGACTATTATTGGCTGCACAGCACTGATGCCATTGGGAGCCCATCCTACCAGCATACAATTGTCTGTAGTTGACCGTCAGCTGCCCATGACAACTCAGTTACAGTTGCAGGGGGGGAGGGAGGGGATGGAGCATGTATGTGGGGGATGTGTGTTTAGGCTCACTTGCCTCGCTGAGGCATATATGCATATTGCTGTCATAAAGGAGTTACTGTTATCCCAACCATTTCAACAATCACATAGACAAGCCACAAGCAGGGCTGACTGGTTTAGAAAATTGGCATGTGACTTGGTATTGGTTTCTGTTCACTAACCAGAATAAAAATAAATAAATAAGGGACATAGTACCCTCTATTGAAAGGTCTTCCAACATGCTTTGGACGGTCATAAAAAACGTTAATTCATGGGTCTGGTATTTGCTAATGGATTAGAAGCTTTCATCTTAGCCTACCTTTATAATTAAGATAAAATCTTTATTAGCATTACCTGTGGGTGGGAAGGGTAATCCAATTTAAAGCAAGCCTCCAATTGAAAAGACATGCTAGTGAAACCTTAGTGCTGCTGATTACTAGGCAAGCATTTTTTTTTTTTTTTAGCACTTTCAGTGCCTTTCCATGATGACAGATTTAGAGCATAACTGCTACATACGCTATGGTTGCAGCTCATATCAGTTCTCTAGAATCTTGTGCCATTGCTGGGTCATCTCACTCTCATGATCTTTGACCTCTATCACCTTGCTAGCTACTAGTAAATTGGTAGGCGTCCCCCCTTGACATGTTGTTTTCCTCCACAATAAGGCTTCCTCCACTGTAGATCATGGCACTCACTATGGCCCATCACATTTATGGTACCACACCCTTAACTCAAGGTCTGGTTTATACAATTGGGTACACTGTGGGGGCTTTATACATCCCCTTCTGCTCAGTTGCAGGCTTATAAGATAACTCAAAGCACACTGTCTGCATGCTTAGCCTACAAGCCATTTCCCATTGTACTATAATAATAAATACGCCTACCTGTGTGCTTTAGTTTACAAGGTAGTAACATTACACAGTGAAACTGAGTGTTTCCACTTACCCACATACAATTTGTTAAAGGGCTGTGGCAGGTTTCCATGGGCCCTGATACAATGTGGATTTGTGGGGCTCTTCTTGATCTTGCTGCTTCCACTCAACTGTGGAGGAACTAGTAGAATTGTAGAGGAGCAGACCGCTTTTCTAAAGCCTACTAAGCTCTTAAAGTGTAAGTAACACCCAATTTATATATATTATTTTTAGTTTTGGATAGAACATTTAAAACCCCTGTCAGATTATTTACTGCTGTCCTTACCTGTTGGGGAGATTTACCTTTCCTTGCTTTCCCAGAGACACAACAGACAATCTTTCTAAAGTGAGGACAAAGAGGGCAAATCTCCCTAGTGGAGTCAAACAAAGCAACATAAACCCGACAGAGAGTCTAACCCAGTCTTTCTCAACTTTTTGAACACAAAGGAACCCTTGAAATCATTTTCCAGTTTTAGGGAACTGCTGCTAATAATTATTATATCTACAATTCACCATAAATTAGCATTATAGTCACTTGGAAGACCCCTTACGTTTGAGGTCATTGGGAGGAATCCCCCCCCCCCCTTACAGATAGAAAAAAGATCATAGTTGTCAGTGGGAACTTATCTGAGAGGCAGACATTTCTCTTTGCTGAAGTAACTCCTAGCAACCTCTGGAGGAACCGTAGAGTTCCAAGGAAGCCTGGTCAAGATAGGTTGGTCTAACCCTTTCCTGCTCTATCCAAAACTGAAAAAAAAATGTTTTACCTTTACATACACTTTAAGGAGATGGCACCAAAAAGAGATTCTTGATGTGCTTTTATACATAGTATACCAAGCACTGTGTATACGTTTAAATTATATGACTGGTCCTTGTTAGACATTTAAGTGAGATGTACATGGAAATTCTCTGATTCAGTAAAGCAAAGTTTAAAGTATGTTAACCAAGCAGGCAATTAAAGAATGCATACTTCACCTCCATTAACCGTTTGCTTTAGGAGATACCGCACTTTTCAGATCATTACCGCTCACCGCTGTTTGCCTTATTGACAAGTCTTGTTATGTGCTCACTCTACCATTACAAGTACATGGAAGTAACAATGTCCTGGAAGAAATATTTGCTTATTTCCAACATTTGTGCAATATCACCAATAAACAAATTTGCTCACCACCCGACAGCCTTTCTGGATTCTGCCGAAATGTGGACTTTATTGTGACATACCTCTGGGACTGTGGGAGCTATTTTCTTACACCAATGGAATTTTTAAGCTAAAGGACTTACGCGATCCAACTGGATAGCTAGTTGAATTCTAAAACCATCAGTGAACTTAGAACATCCTAGGTTCATTTTCACAGTGACTTCAAACATTTATTTTACACAACCAAACACAGTAAAGATGATTTTTAGGGAATATTTTTAGATTCTTTTTTTTTTTTTTTTTGTAGTTGATCTGGTATCAGCTTGGAAATACAGCTGAAGAAGTATCTTTTTTCATGACATAATTAATAGTCTTGGCCTCAATACTTTTCAGTATGAACTTGAACTATGAAATGGTATACAAATAAATCATATATATGTATTGCTAAACTGGAAACCTTTTAATTATGGAAGTGATTTGTCAAGAAGGTCCTGTGTGATACTCTACATATACCTATATTATCAATGCACTTTTTATTTTGTAAAGGAAACCAATCGATAATGTTTAATTGCATTTTTTTTTCAATTAAACTGGGTATGTAATAGACTTACAAATCTTACTTTATTCTTTGCTCTGTCTGTACAAACTCAAATTGTGTTCCTTATATAATGTTATATTAAAAGATATTATTCAATATGTTGTTTTTCTTTCTCTTTGGTTTAAAAGGTGCCATTTAAAATTGTACATGTACCTAAGCCCCCTTTCACATCCGGTCAATTTTCCATGCGATTTGACATGTCAAATCACATGTCAAAACGATGCCTGTTGCCAGCAACTGCATCGTCTGAATCGGTGCGACGCCGACTTTGCCACACCGATTCCCAAAAGTAGTTCCTGCACTACTTTTGGCGACTTCCGGGGCAATTTCAGGAGACATCTGTGCAGGAATCTGCACAGATGTCTCTAAAAATGGCCCCCCGAAGTCCGACTGAAATGACGCTTTGAAGTCGTACGAGTTCAAACCCGCATTTCAGTGTGAACCTAGGCTAAAAGAGATGTATGGGATTTCTTTTTTTTTTTTTCAGAATCATACTTACCTAGGTGGATGCAACATCGGTCCGACGCTGCATCAGTTCCCCACAGGCTCTAATACCGAGAATCGAGCGATTTAACACCTCCAATCGCTCAGTTCTCAGGGCTTCGTGAGCAGAGAGCTGGTGAATGTCAGTCACCACTCTGCTCTGCCCCCTCCTTGCTCACTGGAGCGCTGAGCTGTGGAGGGGGCAGGAGAAGCCAGCTCAGGCTCTCACTGAGAGGCCAAGCCGGGTGCTGGTCCAGGCATGTGGGCAGATCCCGACTCCATTGTCACGATATTGCCCGAGCCAGGACTGGCTCTGTGATGTCAGCATACACCAAACTTCAGCCCGCTGTCTGCTGAAAACGGGTCATTGTAGAGCTTGAAAAAGGAGCGCGACTGCCGCTACAAACTCGGAAACGTGTCGCACAGGTTCGGTGACGTCACCATACCCACGCTCGGGATCCTTCCATCTTCTCGGCCAACTTCTTGGATGTGAGCAGAGGAGAACCATGGCTGCAGCTGGCATTTATAGAAGACTGTCACTCCTGACGGCTTACTTGGGATTTCCATACCTTTGATGTGCCCTTCTCATACTGACTCCATGTGAGTTCTCCCTTGTCATACCTTCTAATTGTTTCAAACTCCTACACTTAGAGGCGCTTCTCTCCTTTCTGTTTTATATCCAGTGTCAAACATGGACGATACACAATGTATGATCAGCATCAAAATAGAGAATGGAAAACTGTGTTTGTACAGCTACTTATCAAATACCATAACAAAAAGTAAATTCAGTCGATATGCAAAGGAATAAATGGGAGCACAAAAGCCATCAATGATCCAGAGTAGTACCATCCCTTACAAAGGATCAGCTCAAGGACCAAGCCTAATTTGTTTACAAGTTAAAAGCACAGCAGTCTTACAAACGCAATTTTTTTTTTATACACTTTAAAAAAAATAAATAAATAAGAAAACAGTAAAGTTAGCCCAATTTTTTCTATGTTGTGAAAGATAATGTTACGCTGAGTAAATTGATACCCAACATGTCCTGCTTCAAAATTGCGCCTGCTCGTGGAATGGCGACAAACTTTGGTACATAAAGATCTCCATAGGCGACGTTTAAAAATTTCTACAGGTTACCAGTTTTGAGTTACAGAGGAGATACAGAGGAGATCAAGAATTATTGCTCTCACTCTAACGATTGTGGTGATAGCTCACATGTGTGGTTTGAACACTGTTTACATATGTGGGAGCGACTTGCATATGCGTTCGCTTCTGCCCGCAAGCTCGGAGGGACGAGGTGCTTTAAAAAATGTTTTCCTTTTTTATTTTACTTTTTATTTTTACACTGTTCCTCAGATCTATCATTTACACTTAAAAGCAAAAAAATAAAAAAAAGTTGCCCTTTTAAGGCCAGAGAGCGAAAGTGACGTTTGACGTCGCTCCTGTCCTCCAAGGGCATAGAGTGGAGTGGGGTTCATCTTGCCCTCACTCGACTTCCTGCCCATCCATCCCAGGGATCGGATCGTTTCCATCGCTACCAGCGGATCTGGTAAGCCGCAGAGACTACCGGGATGCGGCAGGGGGGGCACCTCTCCCGCCGCCCATAAAGTAATCTTGCGGCGAATCTGCCGCTGAGACCACTTTTATGTTAAAGCGGCCTGCCCGCCATTTAAAAAAATACCTGGGTTATGACAGCTATCTGCTGCTATAAAGGCAAAGTAGCAATGTATATACATGGTGGGCGGTCCGGAAATGTTGAGGGAATGGGGAGGGAAAAAACCCAGAGGTTTTGAAAAAGGGGGAGGCAACGGTGCAACGGTGCTAAAGCCAAAAGGACCAGGTTTAGAGGACAAAAGGGAAGGTGAGAGTCGTTTGTAAGGGGGAGAGAAAGAAGGGCAAATTCCAGGCACCTAGACATAGTAACCTGTGGAGGAGTATGGCTTTTACAGAAGCAAGAGTAGAAGTGAGTAGGACCCTCATTAAACGCCAGAGGCATCAATCCAAGGGGCTCCAGAATTTATCAAACTTCCTCAGGCACTTCCTGCTCTCATAAATTAGTCAATAGATGGGCAGGACTGCGTTAATAGAGGCACGCCATGCAGATAGAATGGGTGGAGTGGGCGACTTCCAGTGTAAATTAATTTCCCTCCTGACATAGAAAGAGTCATAAAAAATGAAGTTCGACATATCTACAGTGGGGCAAAAAAGTATTTAGTCAGCCACCAATTGTGCAAGTTCTCATACTTAAAAAGATGAGAGAAGCCTGTAATTGTCATCATAGGTATACCTCAACTATGAGAGACAAAATGTGGAAACAAATCCAGACAATCACATTGTCTGATTTTTGAAAGAATTTATTTGCAAATTATGGTGGAAAATAAGTATTTGGTGACCTACAAACAAGCAAGATTTCTGGCTCTCACAGACCTGTATCTTCTTTTTTTTAAGAGGCTCCTCTGTCCTCCACTCCTTACCTGTAGTAATGGCACCTGTTTGAAATTGTTAGTCAGTATAAAAGAAACCTGTCCACAACCTCAAACAGTCACACTCCAAACTCCACTATGGTGAAGACCAAAGAGCTGTCGAAGGACACCACAAACAAAATTGTAGACTTGCACCAGGCTGGGAAGACTGAATCTGCAATAGGCAAGCAGCTTGGTGTGAAGAACTGTGAAATCAACTGTGGGAGCAATAATTAGAAAATGGAAGACATACAAGACCACTGATAATCTCCCTGGATCTGGGGCTCCATGCAAGATCTCACCCCCTGGGGTCAAAATGATTACAAGAACAGTGAGCAAAAATCCCAGAACCACACGGGGGGATCTAGTGAATGACCTGCAGAGAGCTGGGACCAACGTAACAAAGGCTACCATCAGTTACACACTACGCCGCCAGGGACTCAGATCCTGCAGTGCCAGACGTGTCCCCCTACTTAAGCCAGTACATGTCCGGGCCCGTCAGAGGTTTGCTAGAGAGCATTTGGATGATCCAGAAGAGGATTGGGAGAATGTCATATGGTCAGATGAACCCAAAGTAGAACTGTTTGGTAGAAACACAACTCGTCGTGTTTGGAGGAGAGAGAATGCTGAGTTGCAACCAAAGAACACCATACCTACTGTGAAGCATGGGGGTGGCAACAGAATGCTTTGGGGCTGTTTCTCTGCAAAGGGAACAGGACGACTGATCCGTGTACATAAAAGAATGAATGGGGCCATGTATCGTGAGATTTTGAGTGCAAACCTCCTCCCATCAGCAAGGGCATTGAAGATAAAACGTGGCTGGGTCTTTCAGCATGACAATGATCCCAAACACACCACCCGGGCAACGAAGGAGTGGCTTCGTAAGAAGCATTTCAAGGTCCTGGAGTGGCCTAGCCAGTCTCCAGATCTCAAGCCCATAGAAAACCTTTGGAGGGAGTTGAAAGTCCGTGTTGCCCAGCAACAGCCCCAAAACATCACTGCTCTAGAGGAGATCTGCATGGAGGAATGGGCCAACATACCAGCAACAGTGTGTGACAACCTTGTGAAGACTTACAGAAAACGTTAGACCTCTGTCATTGCCAACAAAGGATATATAACAAAGTATTGAGATGAACTTTTGATATTGACCAAATACTTATTTTCCACCATAATTTTCAAATAACATATTTCAAAAATCAGACAATGTGATTATCTGGATTTGTTTCCACATTTTGTCTCTCATAGTTGAGGTATACCTATGATGACAATTACAGGCCTCTCTCATCTTTTTAAGTGGGAGAACTTGCACAATTGGTGGCTGACTAAATACTTTTTTGCCCCACTGTACCTACTTCTATACCATCAAGAGCACCCAGTAGAAAAATTACAGGATACAATCCCAGAATCAAATCATAGGCGGTATTCATAGCATCAACTACAACGGCCCAAAAAGGGCAAGCCCACACCATGTGGAAAAAAGTACCAGCCGATCTTTGACATCTTGGACACAAGGGGCTAGAGGTTGGGAACATACTGACAAGGGGGGCTGTGGAGTGTAGTATGCCCTGTGCAGAAATGTAAGTTGAATAATTCTGTCTTTGGCAGATACCATTGTCATGTGTGAAAAATGTGAAACTGGCTCGGCCACCTGAGATAGAAATTGTGAATGTAACTATTGCCACAAAGTGGAACGGTTAAATAGATTTCAGAATATGCAGGAAGATCTGTAAACATTACTTTGCTAGCTGGACAGCATTTGGGAACTGGGGGATTGTACTGTAGGCCAGAAACAAATATCCAGGACACAAGGTCACACTAAATCCAAGGCTACCTACTTCAGCAAGTTGTGAAACCCGCAGTAAACACAGGCAGAGTTAGGTAAGACCACAAGAAGGCAATTCGTACTCAGCCTCAAACATGACAGAACTGTGGTATAGTGGAAACAATATCAATATTGTCTTTTTTTATTTTTTATAAATATTCACTAGGTCAGTTATATGCATTGCATAGATTTTAGTAAGATATACACACAAGTACCGGTCGCTTTATTAGGCACACCTTGCTAGTACTGGATTGGACCCCCTTTTGCCTTCAGAACTAAATTTTTTGATGCATAGATTCAACAAGGTGTTGGAAACATTCCTCTGAGAATTTGCTCCATATTGACATCATAACATCACGCAAGTTGCTGCAGATTTGTCAGCTGCACATCCATGATGCCAATCTCCTGTTCCACCACATCCCAAAGGTGCTCTATTGGATTGAGATCTGGTGACTGTGGAGGCAATTGGAGTACAGTGATCTCATTGTCATGTTCAAGAAACCAGTGGTGAGATGGTTTGAGCTTTGTGACATGGTGCATTATCCTGCTGGAAGGAGCCATCAGAAGATGGGTACACTGTAGTCATAAAGGGATGGAAATGGTCAGCAACAATACTCAGGTAGGCCGTGGTGTTTAAACGATACTCACTTGGTACTAAGGGGCCCAAAGTCTAAGATGAAAATATCCCCCACACCATTACACCACCACCCTGAACCATTGATACAAGGCAGGATGGATCCATGTTTTCATGTTGTTTATACTACATTCTGACTCTAACATCTGAATGTCACAGCTGAAGTTGAGACTCCACAGACCACACAATGTTTTTCCAATCTTCTATCGTCCAATTTTGGTGAGTCTGTTACTAATTGTAGCCTTATGCCGCGTACACACGGTCGGACTTTCCGGCATACTTGGTCCGGCGGACCAGAGTGTGCCGGACAATCCGCCCGTGTGTGGGCGGCGGCGGACTTTTCCGGCGGACTTCTTCCCAAAAGCCCGCCGGACCTAGATTTGAAAAAGTTTTAAATCTTTCCGTCGGACTCAGTTTCGGGCGGAAAGTCCGCTCGTGTGTGTGCTGGTCCGACGGAAAGACCGCTCGTGTGTAGGCTGGTCCGACGGACCAAATACGACACGAGGGCAGGGTATTGCATCTCGCGCTCGCTGCAATAGGAAAAACAAATCTTCCTATTGCGGCGAGCGCGGTGCATACCAGGCCCTTAGGTCTGGTATGGATTATAAAGGGAACCCCGCTACGCCGAAAAAACGGCGTGGGGTCCCCCTAAAATCCATACCAGACCCCGATCCGAGCACGCAGCCTGGCCGGTCAGGAAAGGGGGTGGGGATGAGCGAGCGCCCCCCCCCTCCTGAACCGTACCAGACCGCATGCCCTCAACATGGGGGGTGGGTGCTTTGGGGGAGGGGGGGGCCCTGCGGAGCTGCCCCCCGGAGCTGTTTAATAAAATATTTTAAAAACCTGTGTAGTGTGTTTTATTACTTACACTTTTTCCCTAGGTAAATGGGTAGGGGTACCATGTACCCCTTACTCATTCACATAGGGTGGGGGGCCGGGATCTGGGGGCCCCCTTATTAAAAGGGGCTCCCAGATTCCGATAAGCCCCCCGCCCGCAGACCCCGACAACCAACGGCCAGGGTTGTCGGGAAGAGGCCCTTGTCCTCATCAACATGGGGACAAGGTGCTTTGGGGTGGGGGGGTCCCGCAGGGCGCCCCCCTCCCCCAAAGCACCCACCCCCCATGTTGAGGGCATGCGGTCTGGTATGGTTCAGGAGGGGGGGGGGCTCGCTCGTCCCCACCCCCTTTCCTGACCGGCCAGGCTGCGTGCTCGGATCGGGGTCTGGTATGGATTTTAGGGGGACCCCACGCCGTTTTTTCGGCGTAGCGGGGTTCCCTTTATAATCCATACCAGACCTAAGGGCCTGGTATGACCCGCGACGGGGCTCGCAAGGTGTCAATCTCGCCGATAAAAGCGGCAAGATTGACATCCTTTGCTAGTCCCGTCGCACCTGAGTCACGTTCAAAATGAACAGACTTGTCCGTGTGTGGGCAAGTCCGTTCATTCTGAAAGTCCGCCGGGACTCCGGCGAAAGTCCGTCGGAAAGACGGGCGGACTTAGCCCGCCGGAAAGTCCGGTCATGTGTGGGCAAGTCCGTCCGTTTTAAAGTCCGGCGCACCTGGCGGACAAAGTCCGTCGGAAAGTGTGCCGGACCAAGTAGGATAGAAAGTCCGACCGTGTGTACGCGGCATTAGTTTTCTGTTCCTGTTGCTGACAGGAGTGGCACCCGGTGTGGTCTTCTGCTACTGTGGCTCATCTGCTTCAAGGTTCGATGTGTTGTGCATTCAGAGATGGCATTCTGCATACCTTGGTTGTAACAAGAGGATATTTGAGGTACTGTTGCCTTTCTATCATCTCATACCAGTCTGCCCATTCTCCTCTGACCTCTGACATCAACAAGGCATTTTCCTCCACAGAACTGCCGCTCACTGGATCTTTTCTCTTTCTCTGACCATTCTCTGTAAACTATAGAGATGGTTGTGCGTGAAAATCCCAGTAGATCAGCAGATTTGAAATACTCAGACCAGCCTGTCTGGCAACAACATTCAAAGTCACTTAAATCCCCTTTCCTCCCCATTCCGATGTTCGTTTTAAATTTCAGCAAGTCATCTTCACCACGTCTAGATGCCTAAATGCATTGAGTTGCTGCCATGTGATTGGCTGATTAGTAATTTGTATTACCAAGCAATTGAACAGGTGTACCTAATAAAGTGGCCGGTGAGTGTTTATAGGCACAGGGGACCTACGGTATTCAAGTGTGAGATGACTGGTAAGGTAACTGATAACAGTAGTCCACAAAATCTGTTCTTTGAGTTATGAATGGCAGCAGGTGATTAACCCACCTGGGCACAGACACACAGCCATTGCTATGGCGGTGGTGCAGCATTTACTTGCCTGGTAAACACCACTAAAAAAGATCCCCTGCTGATCGCTTTTCAAAGTGGTGACAAGAGCTGCCGCACATGTGAACAAGCCTTTGACTGTCATTACCTCATCTACTCTATAGCAAACAGTCCAGTAATGGTATTTAAGGAGTCAGTTGTGGCCTCAGATTTTTCCATACTCCATATAGAGGACTACTTTTGGGTATGGATCTGTCCTTGGGGGCAGCTGGATGAGATGGAGGGATTTGTTATATCTGCTTGATAAGTGAAAAAAAAAAACCCGTTGATCCTGAAAGAAATCCAGTGAGCTCCTGTAAGTGGTGTAGGAGGTGTTCTGTAGTCAAACACATATCCTGTCCTAGGGTGACAATGCTGTTCCTCCATGGACACTGTGAGTAATGCCCCGTGCACACGATCGGACATTGATCAGACATTCCGACAACAAAATCCTAGGATTTTTTCAGACGGATGTTGGCTCAAACTTGTCTTGCATACACACGGTCACACAAAGTTGTTGGAAAATCCGATCATTCTGAATGTGGTGACGTAAAACACGTACGTTGGGACTATAAACGGGGCAGTAGCCAATAGCTTTCATCTCTTAATTTATTCTGAGCATGGGTGGCACTTTGTGCGTCGGATTTATGTACACACGATCGGAAATTCCGACAACGGATTTTGTTGTCGGAAAATTTTATAGCAAGCTCCCAAACTTTGTGTGTCGGAAATTCCGATGGAAAATGTGTGATGGAGCCTACACACGGTCAGAATTTCCGACAACAAGTCCTATCACACATTTTCCGTCTGAAAATCTGACCGTGTGTATGGGGCATAAGTGTGCATTGTCCCCCTAGGACAGGAAGAGTGATAAATGTCATAATTACCAGTTGGAAATAATAGAAAATTAATGCAGCCAACTCATCCAAGGACTGGTAGACAACGGTATATAAGATGTTTGCCCTATACCTTAAAGTATCTGTACAAAACTAAATCCTTCTCAATGGTCTGTTACTAATATGGGAGACTCTTACTTGCCAATAGGAATGTGCAGGATTGCAGAGATGGTTTTCCCAGAGATGGGCTGCAAAGAGTTTGTTCACGTTCAGGAAGATTTTAGAAAATCCCCCTGTGCAATTCCATAGCCAATTAATAGTGAAACAAAATATTACCCACGCTACCTTCAAAATGAATAAGAAAAACGAATCATTATTTGCTGCTTTGCACTGTCATGGGTTCCCACACCAATATAAATATACCATAAAAAGTGCAGTGCAAAACACATATGTAAGGGCCGCTAAAAAAATGACAGTCTCCAAAGGTTGCCCTGACCTTGCAAGCCTCCTGACATCTCTGACACCCTGGGTTGAGACATAATTCAAAGAAAGAATACAATTGCAGAGATAACAGACTATACCAAAGTGAATTACTGTTTTACAAAGGATCCTTAAGTCAGTCAGCAAACAGAGAGGAATGTTAATGCAGATATCCTTTAATCTCTTTAGTCTTAGCAAGTATACAAAGAATACACAATGCAAGGTAAATCACAATGGATCCAAGGTGAGGACCAACAGGCCCTGCAAGAACCTGTGACCCCAGGTATAAAAGGGAGGAGAAAGACCTTTCTGTGTCAAACTGCTCCCTTAATATCCCGATGCCATGGGCCCAGAAAGTAAACAGCACAATTTATAGAACACAATATGTAACGAATGCGGTAGGCGACTTTTGAGAAAGGGTTCCCCTTAATGAGCACAGATGTAATGAGTCCTTTATGTGTGTGAGGGGGGAGGCAAGAGAGAGAAATTCTTGAAGTGTGGGTGTTCAGATTTTCAGCCAACTCAACACATAAAGTTGGCCCAGAGAGGCATCCCGCAATAGTGGATAGCATATGCAAAGTGTTTCCTGCCAGAAGCTTTTGTGTAAAGAGATGGGGTAAGAGTCGATTCAGACATGTGACTTTACCCTGCGACTTGATACTACTTTACCCTGCGACTTAATGCAATTTTGATGCGACTTTGGATGCGTGCAACTTTGTTAACGGGCTCCCAGATGACGCGCCCCCCCCCCCCCCCATGTGAATGAAAATGGGGTACCCCTACTTGTTCACCAAAAAAGTGTGAAAGTAAATAAAAACAGAACACAAGTTTTTGACAATTCCTTTATTTAACTACTACAGTGTGGCCGGCTAGTTCTGGGAGGCCGTCAGGGGTGCGGGCAGCGCGCTCTGTGATCACAGTGTCTGGAGGCACTGCGAGAACAGATTGAGGTAAAGAGCCAATCAGTGGCCGATAACCAGCTTTTCTAAAAGGGACATGTACACTAACAATTAGGGCACTGATCAGTGTCCCTGATTATCAGTGCAGTCCCAACAGTGCCCACCAGTGCTGCCAATCAGTGCCTCCTCAGTGTAATTTATCAGTGCCACCTACAAGTGCCCAACAGTGCCACCTATCAGTGCAGCCTCATCAGTGCCACCAGTCTACTCATTTATTTAGCAAAAAAAAAAAAAAAAACGTGGAGATTAAATACCACCAAAAGAAAGCTTTATGTGCGTGAAAAAAAATTCTAAAAGATTTGTTTGGGTACAGCATTGCATGACCGCGCAATTGTCATTCAAAATGCGACAGCACTGAAAGCTAAAAATTGACCTGAGCAGGAACGGGGTGAAAGTGCCCAGTAGGCAAGCGGTTTAAAAAATTTTTTTAAAAATGTCCCCCGGTGTAGCTCAACCGTCAATCACGCCACCCGAAAAAAGATAACGAAACCCTTTGGCACCTACGAAGGCTCCCTCCATCTGCCTGCTCTGCATTGTGACAGTTCTGAAATAACTAAGGGGTAGGGCCACCTGGTGATGCCACCAGGTGACACCGCCCCTTGTGACATCACCAACCCAGCAAGCCCTTTGGTCGATGACATCACAAGGGGTGGTGCCATCCCATGACGTAACTGGGTGGCCCCACCCCTTAATTATTTAAAGCTGTCACATGGCAGAGCGAGGGGAGGGGTGGGCGCTTGCTAGTCCCCACCCTTTCCTGACCTGCCAGTCTGCATGCTCGGATAAGGGTCTGGTATGGATTTTTTGGGGGGTTTTTTCTTTTCTTTTTTTTCATTGCTGGAATTCTTTTTACAAGTCGCACCAAAATCACATCTTTATGATGGTGTGACTTTCATGCAACTTTTGAGGGTTTACAGTACAGTACAGGTCTATGGACGTCGGATGAAATTCGGACCAAAGTAGTGCAGGTACTACTTTGAAGTCGCCGCGACTTTAAGTCACACAGATATGAGTAGTTATCATAGGGAAACATTGGGTGCGACTTGTCATGCGACTTTGGGTGACTTTGGGCCCCGAAGTCGCATGACAAGCCGCACAAGTGTGAATGGAGCTTAAAGGTGTCTGCATGCACTGTCTTTTGTAAGACTTCTGCCTGCTCACCAATCCTGATGATACCAAGGCTCAAGGGAATAGGATGTCCCGTTACAGGCTTATCATTTTTTTTAAATGTATTATATTTGAAAAGGTCATAAAAAACGATAAAGCACTATTGCCAGATCTGATTGCTTTGCATGTGGTCGATGTGATTGGAGTTCACGAGCAGCAGCAAAAAGGCTTAACAAACTCTTAAATTGATCGATGGAACTGGAGTTTACGGGCAGCTTATAAGGAGAAGGAATATCATGAGGAGTCTTTTAAAGGAATAATCATTTCCCAAGGCACATTTAATAAGCCTATAAGGTGAGGGCACAACCGGTGGAGTGATCACTAGGAGAAACACATATACTGGTGTATAATTGTCAAGAGATCAGTTTATTTAGTATGCATATAATAGACTGGCAAGATATTTACACCATTGTTTAATTCATACAAGGGCACCTATGGACAATAATTGCACATTGCATTAAAATACTCATCAAAAGATTTGATTTATATAAGAACACATTGTGAAAATTTGCATATTGCACCTTATGTATTTATATATCGTTTACTGTTAGCACTACATATCCCTTAAGGGATATCTGTATATTTAGCGCTGCACTTATTTTGAATCTGCAGGAAATGATGACACAATGTCCAGGCTGAACACTAGAGAGAAACAAATTCAAGGCAGCCCTTGCTAAAGAATTTTCCCACGATGACACAGGCAGATTAGCCAGCACCTGGCTACACATAAAAACTGTGCCATTCAATAAAGATTATAAATACGTGCTAATGTCATCTTCTTCATCAAATACCCCTTGTGACTTGAGGAAAAAAGCAGTATATACTGCATAGGTGTGCGCAGCCTATTGCATTAGGGTGTGCACACCAAATGTATTAAAACATGGACAGTGTTAGTAGAGCAGTAGACTTGTCAGTAGGGCAGAGGTTGGTTTCAGTAGGGCAGTGGATGGTGTCAGTAGGTTTTTCTTTTCATTCTTTTATTATTTAAGAAAAAATTTTTTTAGGAGCCCTGTTATGGGGCTTTGGGGAATCTGCGCCACATGGGGTGATTAGGGTGTGCCCAGGCACACCCGGAACACCCCCTGCGCATGCCTATGATATACTGTATGAGCACATTTACAAATAGCAAGAACAAATGTTAGATGAACAAATGGACATTATTAGCAGGTATTTTTGATCTTTATTAAATAGCACAGTTTTTATGTAATTTTGCGTTGCACTTTATACGATGTGTATATCTATATACACTTACCAGCCACTTAATTAGGTATACCTGTTTAATTGCTTGGTAACACAAATTGCTAATCAGCCAATCACATGGCAGCACCTCAATGCATTTAGGCATCTAGACGTGGTAAAGATGACTTCATGAAGTTCAAACCGAGCATCAGAATGGAGATTTAAGAGAGAGTCCCGGAGCCATGGAAAGGAGAGAAATTGGTGGAGGGACAACATGACATTGCTGGACGGCACAGTGGCCGCTTTAAGAGCAGGGTTTCCCCTTTTAGAAAGGGGAGGGGGCTTGATGAGGGCGGCGCTCAGAGCTGGAGAGAGGAAGGGAGAGGGGGAAGTGACATCAATCGTAGAGCGGAGGAGGAAGCGATTGCACGCTCACCCTCGCCGCTCTGTAACCTCCTCTCCTCCCCTCCTCTCCTCGTTTGTGCAGCAATGGAGGGCTTTATCACCCAGCTCTGAACGGCGGTTCATGCAGAAGGAGCGGACTGGCTGCAAGCCCAGATGGCGGCCATGGAGGCGGTAAGGGAGCGGCAAAATGACGGGGGGGGACGGCGTCACCTCGTGCGCGGCGGTCACGGCCGCCTGAAGGGCTGTAGCGGGCTATGGTGGCTCTCGGCGGTGGCAGCGACAGGAAGAGGGGAGTGAACCCCCCCCCGACCCCAGCACACGGCGGAGCCAGAAGACCAGGTACGGGCAGCAGATCGGGACCTGTAAAAGGGACAAAAGCGCGGCGGGGGGAGCTCAGTGCAGCGCACAGCTCTGCTCCCCCTGGCTCATCACAGATTCACAGAACATGCGGCCGGGGCTGCAGGGGTAGATCTGGGCAGCCAGCCGGCCCACCGAGGGAACACCTAACTTCAGGATGGGGGGGCCAGACAGCCATTACGGCCCACAATCCCACGCGGCACAGCAGAGGGTCCGAGAGGAGCACAGCTATGTGGGGAGCGACGGCAGAGGTCGGGCGACGAGGACCCAGCCACGCAGTAAGCACCGGAGTCCGTCATGGGGGATAACGAGCAGGTCTGACGGGACGGGTTGGAGAGCATGGCGAGAGCAACACCACAGACGCGCGGAAAACGGAGTGGGTCCTTCCGGGATGCAGCCTACGGTCGGTAGGACGAAAATGGGCAGCGACGGATCGGGGGGCATAATGTCCGGGTCGGAGTGTGACGAGAGCCAAGGACATCCTGCAGCGGTGGTTCCAGGAGTGACGGCTGGTGGGCCCCCGCCTGGGCAGCCTGGTGAGTGTGATTCGTTACTTGATACTAATTTTTTCTGATTAGTCTACCGGGGTCGTTTAGGTTTAGGGGTAATGGCGGGACCTGGGGGGGACACGTCTACTCTCGTACTGACAGGACTCCGGACAGGGTCCATCGGGGTCTAGGTGAGTTGGGGCAGCACTGTGAGTCGGGCATAAGAAGTAGTCCGGGGCGGGCATGGGCACCGACACATGACACTCTTACGGTCAGGGGGCGCCCTCAGGGTGGAGGAGAGATAGCTGCGACAGCAATGGGTACGGCCTCGGCGGTAGGTCAGGCCCCCGGTTTATTACATAGGCTCAGTATAGCCAGGGCAAGTCTGGGGAGGTTGCAGCCAGTAGAAAGCAAGATGGTGGACCAGGAACGACGGGTATATCGGTTTAGTCCTAGTTCCTTGGTAAGTGGCTACGGGCGTTTGCCATACGGGCGAATGTAATAAGAAAAAGACCCCCGAACAATGTTCAGCTCGGTTGGGTTACTTACAGGCCTTTAGCTAAACACACAAGGCATGACGCATGGTTTCGGCGACGCATGGCCGTATGATTGGCCCCACGCTGGGGCCCATTAGGTCGTCTGCGGGGGGATGAAGCTATGGCAGCGGCGCAAGCTCCTAATTCGATTGTCGGGCTAATGAAAATTTGGAAAACACTGTCTAGTCCAGCACATGGGTTCAGGCAGTGCGGGATACTATTCTCTGCACAAGGGTGTCGGAAAGGATGCTTTCTGTCATCAGCATTTCCCGGACCAAGCAGCGGCATTTTGTAGGGGACGGTTTTTGTAGTAACGGTTTGTATTACTTCGCGCATTGATGTCGGTCCATCCCTAGGCTGAGAAGTGACAGGCGGCCCGGCGTCATACAGCATTGGTTTTGGAAAAACTGGGAAGGAGGTTGCGTTTAGGCTTAGGGCCAGACACCTTTAGTAGGCCGCTTCCGGAAGGGGTGGTCTCTCCACGGGAGCTGGTTGCCTAGAATGAGCCCGCTAGGTACGAATTTATTCATCACCTGGCCTTTAAAAAAAAAAAAACAAAAAAACAAAAGGTGGGTCGGTCTGCGATTCAATTGCCTCTGAAGAGGGGGGGAAGAGTATACTTCCTTATATGCGGGAATTGATTTGGCTGTTAGGCTAGTGCCGGTACATACGGCCAGCTTTTGGCTGACGGGCAGTACAGGAACTGGGGCACGGTATGGGATCGTGTATTGCAGATGGGTTGCTCCATATAGGGTGCCGTTTTCGAAACGTTCAGATCCTTCTTATGATGGCCAGTTGGGGGATTTTTGGGTATCTCAGCGAGCATGCCTTACCTGGATTGGTTGTCTGTTTTCCCGGCGGGTTCCAATATCTGAGCCGCCGGTGTGGGACGTTCTAACATCAGGTGGTACGTTTCAGGGCGCCCTTAGCTCTGGGGACAACAGAGGGCCTCACGGCAAACATTACATTCCCAGTAATTGCAATGGATTCTTTTGGTATGGAATGTGGGCTTCCGGGTCACAAGCCAGCGAGGCTATAAGATGCAGTCCAAGGGACCTTTAGAGTACGCAAGGTACGAGTACGTCAACTACAAGGGGTGCGGAAAAAATTGTTGTTGTCTGGCGCAGCATAATCCCCTTGTGAAAAAAAAAAAAAAAAAAAAAAAAAAAATTTATGGTACGGGCGGCGGCTACTGCGGGATTAGGGGCTCCCGCTCACTTGGTGAGCACTACGAATTATTGTTGGGGGGACTGGTGGGCGCGGCAGGTTTTCCTAGAATCGATCAATGGGTGGGTTTTTGCTTGTCATGTCTCATCAGCGATGGTGACTTGGAACTAGTCACGGATGCTGCAGACTCCATGTGGCGGTAGCCTGGTTTCAGTGGGCCATGCTTGTTTTCAAGGCCGGTTTTTGACAGTACCGGGTTTCGGTGCGATTGTTCAAATTGTAGTTACCTGACAAATTTGGGGGGTAATCCTTCTGCAACCAAAGGTCTGTTGTAACTGGGATTATCTTGGGGTGTTACAGGGTTTTATCTACTGACCAGGGCATCCGTTCCGGTTGTTTTGTTTGTGGGGGGTCATTTGGTACGGTGCTGCTTACAGGGGATACATTCATCTACGCTGGACACTTATCAGGGATTGATACCACTTTGGCTGTTGCTTGGTATCGTTTCGGTGGGGACAGGTTCAGGGAGTTGTCGTTAGAAACGGTCCTACTTTGGCACTGCGGTAAAGAGGTTAACCAACTTATAGTAAGGCTACTTGGTACGCCTACTTTAAGGTTAGGCAGGCATGGTTCGCTTGCTCAACAGGAGGCAGGTCCCTAGGAGGTCATTTCGCAGCATACGCTGCTCTCTATTATTAAGATGGTATTGGAATGGGTATCTCGGCAGCTGCTATTACCGCAAGTTGGCGGTTTTGGCCTTTTTTGTTAAGTGGCAAGGGCAACGTTCCACATCAAAGAGTCTTTAGGTTAACACAGACGGTTTAGGGGTACAGGTTGGGGACAAGGAGAGGGATGGGAGGCGCCCTTTCTTCTTTTAAAGGTTTACAGGTTTTGTATTTGGTTTGCTAACGGTCTACAGCTCTCTTTATACAAGGGCTTTATTGGGACAGCAGTTGCACTAGTGTTCTTTGGTCGGGACAGGCGGCCAGGGGTCTAGGAGTCCTTTCTTCTACATGAGGACAGGTGCGTCCTTATCAAAGTTCCAGCGTGTAGCGGTTAGAAGAGGGGTGTTGGTGGCTGGGTACGACCAGAAAAGTTTATTTTCTCATCCCTTTCGGATGGGGCAGTCACGGGGCAGTCCATGCGGGTCTGCTATAGGAAGCAGTTTGGAGGATTGGTGCGTGGGACTCGGTTAGAATAAGTGGTACATTCGCACACATTTTATGCGGATTAGGTTTCACATACTGCGGGCTATTGTTATACGGCCTTGGTGATTGATGTTCTATGTGATTTGTGCTGTCAATTTTTATTGTTCACAGGTCGCGAGGCGGGCCAGTTTGTATACTTGGTTCCTCCTATGCGTATTGGGGGTTCAGAAGAGCTTAGGTTCTGCCGAACGGTAAGTGGTTAAGTATGCCCAGGTTGTAGGTGCAGATCTGGGGCATTGTGGCCCTGGCATGCAGTGGGACAGGGTTGGGGGAAGTAAACAGGTTCCCCCGTTTGGTATTGTCCCCGCATGTTTTTTCGGTTGCACGCGGAGGAAACAGTGTGGGAGGTATATCTATTATGTACCCAAGTCGTTACGTAATAATGTTTATGTTTTACGTTATTAACGGCTTACCCAGGTATGGTTGTGGTACGGTCTAGATATGGTGGGGCAGATTGTCATGGCAGTGGGCTTGGTCTAGTCAGAAGGTGGACTGTGTCCGCTTAAGGAGGTGAGTAGGTTTTTTTTTTTTTTTGCAAAATGGGGGTTGGCCATACGTGGAGGTATCTGAGGAGAGTTGGGGTGCATCTTAATGATGTGGGGGACTGTTTTTAGGCACTGTCCCTTCAGGAAGGTGTACATTGCGGGCTGAGGGTGTGGGGGTGCACGCAAGGGTAAGGGGTTACCCCTTTCGTGCTGTGGCAGTTTTGGGTCGATGGAGAAGGAGAAGATAGAGGTTACATGTATGGAACATCTTGTACCCATCCATGGGATGGGGTGGTTTCTGGTACCCATCCATGAAAGGATGGGGGTTGTTTCTGGTACCCATCCATGAAAGGATGGGGGTTGTTTCTGGTACCCATCCATGAAAGGATGGGGGTTGTTTCTGGTACCCATCCCTGAAAGGATGGGGGTTGTTTCTGGTACCCATCCATGAAAGGATGGGGGTTGCTTCTGGTACCCATCCATGAAAGGATGGGGGTTGTTTCTGGTACCCATCCATGAAAGGATGGGGGTTGTTTCTGGTACCCATCCATGGAAGGATGGGGGTCGTTTATGGTACCCATCCATGAAAGGATGGGGGTAGGTCACTGTGAATGTTGTGTACCGCCTCCGAGTCAGGGGTTTCCGACTGGAGGCCTAAAGTTTAAAAGAAGTTGTTCGCAGTGACCAATTTATGTTGTTTTCCCTCTATGACACTAAACAAGTATATGTTAAAGTTTAATGGTTGTTTATGAAAAAGGTTATTTAATTAATGTTATAATTGGTTAATAAAAGGCCGTCAAGGCCATTTACTCCAAAGCCTGGTCAAGTCTTTTGTGAAGGGTTTGGAGGGGGGAAGTTTTTGGGGACAAAAGGTGTATCAGAAGACTGGGCTTAAGTCCTAGATATGTCAAGAGAGTCCCGGAGCCATGGAAAGGAGAGAAATTGGTGGAGGGACAACATGACATTGCTGGACGGCACAGTGGCCGCTTTAAGAGCAGGGTTTCCCCTTTTAGAAAGGGGAGGGGGCTTGATGAGGGCGGCGCTCAGAGCTGGAGAGAGGAAGGGAGAGGGGGAAGTGACATCAATCGTAGAGCGGAGGAGGAAGCGATTCCCACCCACCCCCCCTGAGATGGTCAGAAAGTAGGTAAAAGGTCAGGTCAGGATAATCGGCAGTTTTGGGTCGATGGAGAAGGAGAAGATAGAGGTTACATGTATGGAACATCTTGTACCCATCCATGGGATGGGGTGGTTTCTGGTACCCATCCATGAAAGGATGGGGGTTGTTTCTGGTACCCATCCATGAAAGGATGGGGGTTGTTTCTGGTACCCATCCATGAAAGGATGGGGGTTGTTTCTGGTACCCATCCCTGAAAGGATGGGGGTTGTTTCTGGTACCCATCCATGAAAGGATGGGGGTTGCTTCTGGTACCCATCCATGAAAGGATGGGGGTTGTTTCTGGTACCCATCCATGAAAGGATGGGGGTTGTTTCTGGTACCCATCCATGGAAGGATGGGGGTCGTTTATGGTACCCATCCATGAAAGGATGGGGGTAGGTCACTGTGAATGTTGTGTACCGCCTCCGAGTCAGGGGTTTCCGACTGGAGGCCTAAAGTTTAAAAGAAGTTGTTCGCAGTGACCAATTTATGTTGTTTTCCCTCTATGACACTAAACAAGTATATGTTAAAGTTTAATGGTTGTTTATGAAAAAGGTTATTTAATTAATGTTATAATTGGTTAATAAAAGGCCGTCAAGGCCATTTACTCCAAAGCCTGGTCAAGTCTTTTGTGAAGGGTTTGGAGGGGGGAAGTTTTTGGGGACAAAAGGTGTATCAGAAGACTGGGCTTAAGTCCTAGATATGTCATGACTTTGAACGTGAGACAAGGTTGTTAGTGCCAGACAGGCTGGTCTGAGTATTTCAAAAACTGCCAATCTACTGGGGTTTTCACATGTAACCATCTCTAGGGTTTACAGAGAACGGTCCAAAAAGAGAAAATATCCAGTGAGCATCAGTTGTGTGCACGGAAATGCCTTATGTTCCAGATGATAGAAAGGCAACAGTACGAATTTTGTGAGGGAGGAGCCGGATGTGGGCGCGGTCGGTCTGCTAGTGCTGTGAGCCGGAAGCTCGGCGTCCCTCCAGCCGTGATGCACACCAGGGGCTCACGGATTGAAATCTAGCCTCCTGTCCCCTCACCCCGGCGAGCTGTGTAGTGTGCGTGGCTCTCATTCTCCTCTCCTCCTAGGACCCCCCGCCGGCTCCGGAAATCAGCGGTAAGGGGGTGGGCGGTGGGAGCGGTGTCCCCGAGCAGCAGCAGACAGGGGTAGCCGTGGCCGGGAGTATGATCGGATTCATCGCACCATCCCTCCATCCGATGTAGAAGCCAGCGGATATAGAAGCCAGCGGATCACCAGGGGTGAGCTCCACAAGCAGGAAGAGCTGCCGAAGCCCGTGCTGCAGGGGCAGAAGATAATAAACGACAGCACTGTGAGTGTGAAACTGGGCTTTCGTTGAAGCACCCAGGAGTCATAAGGAGGTGACAAGGAAAAAAAAAAAAGGGGGGGCAACAGCTCAACAAGAAGCCTGGTGGGTAAGATCTTGTAAAGTTACCTTTTCCAGCAAGGAGGGTAAGTGACTTTCTTTTCAAACTCCCACTCAAGAACTAAAATTGTACAGATATATCTGTTTCCCCGGCCTCTAAGGAATGTTACCCATAGTTGCATTTTCTCCTGTAATATCATATGACTGATCTTTCAAATACTCCTATATTCTTTACACAGCAGTTCCTATCAAGTGTATATAAAGACATTTTCGGCAGAGGGCACGTGTGGGTAGAGGTGAAGGCTGGGGGGAGGTAAAAGATACAAGCAGTCCTAGCCCCCCTTGCCGTTGTTTGCACCTGTTTGCACCTGGGAGGGGGAGAAGGGGTTCGCTTCCCCAGGCCTGGGGCTATATGGGAACAAAGTGCAACTAGCTGAGCATTACACATTCAAGGCCGAGGGTCCAGGTGGGAGTGAAACGGCTGTATAATACAGGGAGAAGGTACCTAGAAGATCCGGAATGCACTTGTGTAATTAAAGGAGAAAACGCAAATAAAAAGTGCCCACCAGCTACGTGCTAAACGTCATTTTCTTTTCTTTTCTTTTTTTTTTGGTAATCCCCCATCCGGTGATCTGCCTACACTGCCTACATCACCGGCCTGTTCCCTTAGGGGCTGATATAAATAGAGAAATGAGAGGCAAGTCAATGAGAGGGACCACAGCGAATCCATCCAGGACTAGCGCAAGCCCAGGCACAATCAGGAGATACATGGTGAATGATGGTGGGAAGGAGAACCCGGGAGAACTAATAGGGGCAACAATGGCAACAGGCGCAAAAAGTAAAACACCAGAACGCCCAGGTAAAGCTGGGTCAAGGAGACAAATAGCCGAAGGGGATGCAAGACACCCAGGAAGCAACATAGAAGTAGAATCGCCAGTTGAAATTCAGTTTGATAGATCACTTCCCACCAAGGAGGAAATAGCAGAGATGTTTGCTAGGCTGGAGACCTCAATCAAGGAAGAGATCAGCACGGTGCGTGAAAATATGGGCCACATTCTGAAAAGAGTGGAGGAGGTCGAATCTTCAGCCGACAAACATGGAGTTGAAATTCAAAATCTGAAACACAAGATGGAAGCTATGCAGGTGGAACAAAGAAACATCAAATATACCTTGGAAGATCAGGAGAACCGCAGCAGAAGAAAGAAACTCCGGATCAGAGGTCTCCCGGAATCGCAAGAAGGAACAGAGGACCTACAAATCAAAATGGAAGAAATCTTTAGAGATTTGATGAATCCAACAGAAGCCGGTAGAAAGCTCAAATTGGATAGGGTGCATAGAATAAGAAGACCACCAGAAATCAGGGGGGATGCACCACGAGATGTAATCGTGCGATTTCACAACTTTGCGGATAAAGAACAGATAACCTCTAATTTAAAGAGAAATCGCCAGGCCAAATATGGAGAAACAAACCTACACATCTTCCAAGACCTCGCAGCGGCGACCCTCAATAGGAGAAGAATCCAGAAACCCCTTTTAGCAACCTTGAAATCGCATGGAGTTCAATACTCCTGGGGCTTCCCAGCTTGCCTAATAGGACGTAAAGAAGGCCGAAAGGCCGTGCTTAGATTCCCGGAAGAGACACAAAAATTCTGTGAGCGCTTAGAGATACCTCTAGTAGAAATCCCAGGCTGGTGGGAGAGAAACACCAGCCAGGAACCAATAGGGGAAATACCTACTTGGAGACTTGTAGGTAACTCGTAGAAAGCCTGCAGTAAATCTAAATCAAACACAAGGGTAAAAAAAAAGGGAGAGAAAAAAAAAAAAAAGAGGCACTGTGGACTCAGCGAAGCTTAATTATAGACTCATATATAACCCGCTCAGTGATGTTTCAGTAGGCCATGGAGTCGGTGGGGAGGGGGTGGAGGGGGGGAGACCAGGGTGGGGGAGGCGGGAGGTATGAGGGAGGGATTGCCGGGACCGGCAGCTATCTCACTAGCAACGAGAGACCTGCGGTATCGACCAAATCCCACCCCGAGCTCAACCTCTGGGGTATGACCGGGGGGCCGGGAGGTGGAGGAGGGCCACGGTTATTTTCTGGGTCAAGTTAAAACCTACTTTACCCCCAACAGTCTGGGGAAGGGAATGGGGAGGGTGTTGGGGGGGGTGCAGGGTTTTTGGAGGGGGGGGGGGTTGGTTGGAGGAGGGGGGTTGGGGGACAAGAGAGAGCCCAACAGAACCAACAGTACCGTGAGCCTGCCTGTTAGTAAGCAGAATGCAAATAAGAGAAGGTGATGACATCTAGCCTAAAAATCATCTCTTATAACGTAAGGGGTTTAAATGCCTGAGTTAAGCGAGCTAACATCCTGGGGGAACTGAAGTTCCTGAAGGCAAAGGTGGCAATGCTTCAAGAGACTCATCTCAGTGCCAACAGGAACCGGTGTTCCAACAGGAGTGTGGTACTACAGTGATTCACCAATCAGTGGCGCAAGAGGAGTGGCCATAGGGTTTGCCAAGGGAACTAGATTTGAATTGGAGGAGAGATTATCCGACCCGGAGGGGAGGTTTCTCTTCCTTAAAGGAAAAATCAATGGTTGGAAGTGTTCCCTGGCAAACATCTATGGGCCAAATAAAAATACCCATAAAAGTGTAATGAGCATACTGACTAAATTTGGGATATTCAAGTCAGGGAGGGCTATAGTTGGAGGAGATTTTAATCTATGTCTAGACCCGGAGAGAGATTGTTCGTCTCGTGCGTGGGGGAGAGGAGGAGTGTGGGCCGAGAAACTTAAAAAAAAGTTGCATCAACTCCAGCTAGTAGATGCCTGGAGGATACAGCAAGGGGATACAAGGGACTACACTTACTTCTCCCCCGTGCATGAGACATACTCAAGACTTGATTTTTTCTTGGTAGAGCATAGGTTGCTGGAAGAGATCACGGGGGTTGTCATTGGCAACATGACATTCTCGGACCATGCACCCGTGAGCTTGTATATAAAGCTAGGAGAAACTGACACACAGAGTACGGGGTGGAGATTGAATGAAGATCTGTTAGCTGACAATGACACTCTAAGGAGAATAAAAGAGGAGCTGGAGTGGTTTTTCAAAATCAATACCCCCGGGGAGGTAAATGAGGCAACGATTTGGGAAGCCCATAAAACATATATAAGGGGTATCTTTTTGATGATTGGGGGGGGGAAAAAATAGGAGATTGAAAAATCATAGGCTAGCCCTGACCAAGGAGATCCAAGAATTGGAGCAACAACATAAAGTATTAGGAGGGAGGGAGACATGGACAAACCTACTTAAGAGGAGGGAAGAGCTGAGGACCTCCCTGGAATATGAGACACGCAAAACTTATTTTTTGGTTAAAAAAGAGAGATATATTAACGGTAACAAACCCGGCAGACTCTTAGCAAATGCCCTAAAAAAGAAGAAAGCGAGTCAATATATCGAAAAAATTAGGACCAGTTCGGGGGAAATCAAGCATAGAACGCGAGACATAGCTAATGCTTTTCAAGCATTCTATAGGACACTGTACGCAATCAATGCGGACAATCCTCGGGAACGGGACAAACATAAGCATGAGGCTAGCAAAATGTTTTTAAAGGAGGCAAACTTAAAAAAGATCACGGAAGAAGACAGTATTATGCTAGATGCCCCTGTGACCCTACAGGAACTAAGGAAGGCCATCCAGGATATCCCATATGGGAAAAGCCCAGGGCCTGATGGGTTGACTGCCCTTTATTATAAAAAGTTGCAGGATCCACTGCTCCCCATATTGTGCTCTTATATCAATGGGATTGGGGAAAGCTGGGAAATGCGAAAGGAAGCCCTAGAAGCACACATCGTTGTTATAAAGAAGGAGGGAAAGGATGACACCTTGTGCTCCAGCTACAGACCCATTTCCCTCCTGAACGTAGATACGAAGATCTACGCAAAGATCCTTGCAGATAGACTGAAAAAGGTTATAAAAGAAGTGATCCATCCCGACCAGGTAGGATTCGTACCTGGGAGGGAAGGGAGAGATAATAGCATTAAAACACTAATGCTGACCCAGATAATGAAGGACAGGGGAGCCCCAGGTCTACTCGATGGATGCGGAAAAGGCATTCGACAGGGTAGACTGGGGCTTCATGTGGAATACCCTGGAAGAGATAGGCTTAGGCAATAAAATGATTAGAAGGATTAAGGCCCTGTATACCCACCCCTCCGCCAGAGTTAAAATCAACGGCACCCTGTCTGGGCCCATTGTGCTGCAGAACGGTACCAGGCAGGGATGCCCGCTCTCCCCGCTGCTGTTTGTGCTGACACTGGAGCCGCTGTTGGCTAGGATAAGACTCAGCCCCGACATTAGCGGAGTAAAAGTCGGGGAAGACGAGTTTAAAATCGCAGCATTTGCAGATGATGTCCTGTTATATGTCACCCGTCCGAGGATTACCATTCCCAACTTACTTGTGACCCTCAGAAATTATGGTCAGGTATCCAACTTTCGGGTAAATGCGACCAAGTCGGAAGTAATGGAAGTTGTTAAAGATAATGAAGGGGATAAGGCCTACCAAAAGAGTTTACCATTTAAATGGGGGATAAAAGAACTGAGTTATCTGGGGGTTAAAATATCATTAACAAAAGAGACAATGTTCCAAGTTAATTTCATGACCCTCCTTAATGAGATAGGGGCTGAGTTAAACAGATTCCCACGGAACCGATTATCTTGGGGAGGCAGAATAAACTTACTCAAAATGTCAATTCTCCCCAAAATTACATACAAAATACAAATGCTCCCAATAGCAATCACACAGAGTTTTTTGAATAAACTGCACACACTGTTTCTAAGATTCATATGGAGGGGGAAGAAGCCACGAGTAAAGTATGCACAATTAGTGAATGCCAAAAGGAGGGGGGGTTGGGGCGCACCAGATATTAAAAAATATTACACAGCAATAGTACTATCACGTATCCCGGAATGGATCAATAATAATAAAGACAAGCAATGGGTGAAAATAGAGAACACAAGGAGTGGGGTAGATTTAGGAAAAAATGTTTGGATACCACCACAATTTAGAAAATTGAGCACAAATGTATTTGATATTACGAAACACGTTTTGAACACTTGGGACACAATATACACTAAAGAGAAGTGGAGATACAACTCGCCCCTAGTCCCAATTAAGGATACGGATTATTTTCCCCCGGGGAGGGAAGACATGGCTGGGAGATGGATTCTGAGTGAAGAAGTTCAGCTTAAAGATATCACCAGTCAGGGAACGTTGCGTACTTACTAGGAACTCAAGGCAAAAGATAATTGGTTTGTTTTGGATAACTGGAAATACAGGCAATTGAAACACTTTGTAGAATCCCTCCCGCAGCCAATTAGGTCGATGGAAGACCTCTACCCCCTTGAAAAAGTTTGTATAAAGAAAAATAGGAGAGGAGGAATGTCTAGGATCTATAGAACTCTGATAGGAATGGGAGAGGCCGAACGGCCAGGATTTTTCAAGAAATGGGAGGAGGAAATAGGAAATAAGGTCAGTGACAATGAGGTGAGGAGGGTCCTGAGTAGAGTAAACGCTACATCTGTAAACTACAAAATAGCGGAAATGAACTTTAGAATCCTGGCCAGAATGTATGTCACCCCGGATCTAGCACATAAAATTCAGGATCAGACCTCACAGTATTGCTGGAGGGGGTGTGGGGAAATAGGGACAATGTTGCACATTTGGTGGACGTGTCCGGTAATGAAAAAAATTTTGGGAGGAGATAAGGAGGACCACATACCTGATTACCAATCAGATTGTACCAGATGACCCCTGGGTATGTCTGCATCACAGCAGTAACATCTCCTCCAAGCGTTATCGGAAAATATTGCTACCACACCTCCTCAATGCAGCTAAGAGTCTCATCCCCAGACACTGGCGGGACACTAGGAGGCCTTCAATGTGGGAGTGGTTCGGTAAAATAGATGAAATTTATTGTATGGAATACCTAAGATACAGTGAAGGGTTGGAGATGGAGGAATACAAGGAGACATGGAGAGATTGGGTTAGGTTCAAAACTTCCAACCAGTTGGCGGAGGTGTGGGAGGAAGAGTCAGACAACTCGCCTTAAATAAAATATCATAATATAAAAATTTATATCATTTAAGAATTTATAAAAATTTAAAATCGAGTTAGGCACCTAAACAGGCTCTAGGAAGAGTTGGTAGATAAGGAGAGGCGACGTTGGGATTCTCGGGGGAGGGGCGGGGGGGAGTGGAGATGGGCGGGTGGGGGGATCATGGATGTGAGGGAGGGGGTTGGGGGGGGGGATATTGAGGTATTGTAATGAGGAACCAGTAATGGTAGAAGGTAATATTTTTATATTTTATATTATTTGGATAATACAGACTGGGTGCAAAGAGAAAAGGCCACAATGATGTGAAAGTATTGAGGGATAAGGTTGACTGTAAAGTTGATACAACATTTTCCCACGAATTGTACTTGGCTGAAGTGGCAAAAAAGAACAAAAAAAAAGAAAGGCAACAGTAACTCAAATAACCATTCGTTACATCCCAGGTATGCAGAATACCATCTCTGAACACACAACACAGCAGATGGGCTACAGTAGCTGAAGTCAGGAGAGGATGCACTGCACACACATACAGTTTGATTGGCCCAGAGTGGACACTAGGGGGCGCATTATTGTGGAATTCAGCCCGCCCTTCCAATGGCAGGATAAAGAAGAATGAGGCTGGCACTTTTTCTGTAGAGCACCCCCAACAGCTGCATCTGCAATGGGAAGGCCTTCACTGTTTCCAACAGGGGGTGCTATGGTATATGCTGTTCATTGGATATATAATTGCATAGGGGGATTGTTTGAAGGTGAACTTACACTTTAATTCAAATACGCATACAGTATTTCTAACTATGTTGATGCTGGTGATTTTTCCTCACTTCCCATCTGGTGAAATCATTGTCACAGGTTCAATATGCTTGAGCGCTCCCCAACCCACATCAAGTGAACCAACTAGTAGGCATCTCTGTCACTGAGCATTGCATTGTGGAATGGTGCAGAACGTGTACATGTTCACCACAGGGAAGTGGAGGAAAGGAAGGGGCAACCCTGGAGGCATACATATGATGAGAAGTGGTATATGTTGAGAACTTATGATGTGAGCCCTATTATAGTAATGCGTTTTTATTACTTCATTCACCAGCTTTGCTGTAAGAAGGTAATACTGTGTCTAATATAGGTCACTGCAAGGACCGTCAGCCCTTTTTGGCTCACTGCCACTTCTGCTATTGCATTGCTTCACTAACGAGAAGTAAATCCCATTTACAAATATTGCAGATGTGAAAATACCATTGTCAGCGCCCCCCCCCCACCGTGACATCCAACACTCTGTTTATCCTACTGTTATTGAGTAACAAAACCTATAGCAAACAGATATCAAGCCAAATTCTTCAGCTTGTCCCCAGTATCCTCTTCCTAGCCACCATGGCTGCACTTCTTCCTCTACTGGGACTCATCTCTGTGCTATGTACATTACAATGTCAAGCTGCGGTATCAGGGAACGTAAGGTAAGCAGTTTCATTTTAACCCGTTCTTCATTATTTATATGTTTTTGTTTTGTTTGTTTTTTTCTGCAAGAATTTGCAGGAAATGACTATCTTCCTCTGCTAGGGTAAATTTTGTACATCATTAAACACATTTTGCATATTTTATGTGGGCAGTGCCTATGTGACCGAAAATCTCCTCCACAGAGGACTAGCAGCCGATAAAGATTTTAAAGTTTAAAGTAATTCATTTAAACCGTCCATAGAGACGAGCATTGCCTAATATGATCATTTTAAGCCTGATTACCCCTACATCTAGGGAACATCAGCAGGGCCAGATTTTCTTCACTGCGCCCCTTAGGCACACCACATACCATTTGATAGGATCTCATATCTAAAACATGGTATTTCCTTGTTTCTAACCCGTTTAGAATATTAAGATAATATGTGAATAACCTTACATGAAATGGACTTTCCTACTGATGAGGAATAAATATATAAAACAGCGGAAATCCACCCTTTTGGCTCTACTGTATATAAGGAAATGCCTACTGTGCCAAAATGTACTTTTGGTCCTGTCAATCAGCCAAAGTACAATGGTATCCCCTGAGAAAAGATATGGCAGTGTTTGCCTGTGCCATACCTCTCTAGTATTGGTCCTGTAGGACGAACCTTGCAGGTATATGGGTATGGTAAGGTCAGCCCTGTAGTCTAATGTCTATGAGTAGCCTTAGGACTTGTGTAGGTGGGTAAATGCAGCATGCTTTCAGGTGCACTCATCTTACCCTGAAGATGTATTTGAGATGCTTTGTATTTTTTATTTTTTTTCTGATCTGCTTCCACCTCCTTTCTGAACTATTTTGAGCTGCTTTTGCATGCTATGCGCAGAAACCCATAATTTGTCCATTTGTTGGGTATTTGTGCTTTTCCTACATGTTTACATTCAGTTACTATTGGTTTTCTTCCATTCCAAACCTCCCAACATTCTGAAATAACAAAGATGGACACCTTGAAGCACCAAGTATTTAGGTAAACCCCATGCCACTCCCAAGCTGCATGGACGACAAAGAATTAATACACAAGAAAATGGTTGTTTAAACCCAAAAGTCATTTTTTCACCACTACTTTTCCTTTATATTGTTATATGGGTGGGCTGTACGGTGTATTTATTGGGGCACCGTATTAAACAGTTATTTTATACTGATAGATTATTTAGGGTGCCGAAGGAACAGATAATATGTTAACTTCCCTGGCGGTATGATTATTTCATATTTTTGATGCTGAAAGTGGTACAATTATTTTGCATGGAAATTTGACGTTTTATATTGTAGGCCTGTAATTATTAGGAATAACTCACTTAAATCTGTCCAAACCAGAGTCTAGTAGATATCTCGGGTATGATAAAGTTTGAAATACGAAATCATAAATTATAATATAATAAATAACTATAAATAATTATACCAAATAATAATAATAAAAATTATTCAATAATGTAATCAAATCAAAAACACTGAAATTTGCTCAGTTGCAGAATTGTCGCTGTCATTACTTTCAGTGGCTGATGACGGGTCTCCCCACAAATCACTATCGCTCAATTCTGCGAGTGATTCTAATTTATTATCGCTGTTTTCTAGCTGGTCTAAAACCACTTTTGATATAAAGGGACAGTTTTGGTTGCTATGGACAATCTCCAGTTTCCAAGCAGAAAGAACAATTATTATAATATAAAACTGCATGTAGGGCACTGGAGAAACCACTAGAGACAAAAGGGATGTGAAATAATTTCATACAGTAATGTAATCTGTAAGATTACAGTGTACTGTATGTATAGTGTGTGGTTCACTTTTTGAATTTGGCGCTGTTCTCCGTCCCCGTGCGTCGCAAGGCTCGCAGGGAACGGAGATCGGCTCCGTGATGAATCGAGCGGAGGACGGCTCGCTCACACTGTGGGGAGACATCGCAGGTTCCAGGGGACAAGGTAAATAAGCTCTTCCTGGATCCAGCGATGCAATCCCGAGTCTGGCTCGGGGTTAACGCTTTTGGTTCTGAAATTCCACCCTGAGCCAGACTCGGGAATACCGCCAGGGAGGTTAAAAATGTCTCAAATTTTATTCAATAACATAACAAAAAGAAAAAGTAAAAACATTTTTCTTTTAAAAGTAGAAATACAAATATATGTATAAAGTGCAGGTTTAAAACCAAACCTACATTAATGAAGAAGTGTGGCCAAAGGTCTTGTAGGTCACAGAAGTACACTTGCTGCTGCACTCTTGTGACCCAGATTCAGCTGACGTCACAGAGCTGGTCAAGGCTCTGCAGGGATCCCGACAATAATGTCAGAATCTGCCTGCCTGACCGACAGGTGCCACAGCAGTGGAGCAACTAAGTAAAGGGGAACCGTGGAAAGGGAAATTGATTGAGGTCAACTCAATATTCAGGACCAAAATGACTAAGAATACACATGCATATCATAAATATTAATAAATAGCTACACAGAGTAGTCATCCTACCATGATGGAAAAGCAGAAGGGGTTTGTGTAGTCTTGATGGTCCAAAGGTTACATGATGTTGTTATAGTGGGCCGTATAATATATCCTTTATCTTGAATCCCATTCATTGATGGAACAGAAAGGGGAATATTGGGCCTGCCATCCATTAAGGGGGAAACATATGAAAAATAAATGACTAAATAGATGAGGCAGAGAGTTTAGGGTTCTGTAACCCAACCTCTCATGCTCCTGATCTAGAGCAGGCCCCTGGGCTGGGGTTGACACCTCATCCCTTTAAACCCGAACACATATGAATTACACAGGTTCTGTGGCTGATTAAGGTGGTAATTAAACTCACTCTGTGCCTTATCTGCATTAAATCAGCCTCAGAACCTGTATAATTCAAAGGTGTTCGGGTTTAAAAGGATGAGGTGGCAACTCTACCCTGGCCATGGGAAACTGGCTTATCAATCACCGCTAAGACGCTTCAGGCTTGCATAAGTAATGAGAAAATATTGATGCATTAATGTAAATGTAATACTCCCTTATATGTATGTTGATATAGAAAACATATTGATAAATCTCTTACTGTAGGTCACAAAGAGAAACGAACGCTCCACCACCAGTAGACTGCCTGCTGAGCTCCTGGGGCAAATGGACTGAGTGTGACCCATGTACAAAACAAAGGGTAACTTACTTTTTTTGTTACTTCTGTATGCATAATTGTTTTTTTAATAAAAAGATAAACAAAATGATAAACGCTATGAAATATATAAAAGGCAGCAATACATTAGTGTAGTGTCCTACAACTACAAGTGAGTCAATTTAAAGATAAAACTGTAGGCAAATATAAAAGACCCATATTAATGCAGCTCTATAATCATTTATACATCATTAATGTAAGCAGGGTAAGTACCTGAATATGGCCTGGTGTCAGCCTCTTGCAGTCCCTGTGCAGCAAGGCTGGAGTGTGAGAAGCAGTATCAATCAGCTCATGTGCTGACAACAAGCATGCTGATAAGAGGAGAAAGCAGAGTGGCTGAGAGATGAGCTAATCACTGTGCTGCTTCTCCTTTCACTGTCCAGTCACAGGCTGGGGAAGGGTTCAGAACAACCTGGGCTCAGAGAAAAGCAAGGTAATTAAATATAACTAGTCTAACCATAAGTATAATAACTGCATAACTACAACTTGCAATAGAGTATTTCTTGTAAAGTAAATTGTTCTGGAACCCAGAGTTGTACTAAAGGATAATTCATTTTAATTAATTTGTTCATTTGTTTGAATTAATTTTACTTAACCACTTCCGGACCGCCGCACGTCGATATACAGTGGGGACGGAAAGTATTCAGACCCCCTTAAATTTTTTACTCTTTGTTATATTGCAGCCATTTGCTAAAATCATTTAAGTTCATTTTTTTTCCTCATTAATATACACACAGCACCCCATATTGACAGAAAAACACAGAATTATTTACATTTTTGCAGATTTTATTAAAAAAGAAAAACTGAAATATCACATGCTCCTAAGTATTCAGACCCTTTGCTCAGTATTTAGTAGAAGCACCCTTTTGATCTAATACAGCCATGAGTCTTTTTGGGAAAGATGCAACAAGATTTTCACACCTGGATTTGGGGATCCTCTGCCATTCCTCCTTGCAGATCCTCTCCAGTTCTGTCAGGTTGGATGGTAAACGTTGGTGGACAGCCATTTTTAGGTCTCTCCAGAGATGCTCAATTGGGTTTAAGTCAGGGCTCTGGCTGGGCCATTCAAAAACAGTCATGGAGTTGTTGTGAAGCCACTCCTTCGTTATTTTAGCTGTGTGCTTAGGGTCATTGTCTTGTTGGAAGGTAAACCTTCAGCCCGGTCTGAGGTCCTGAGCACTCTGGAGAAGGTTTTTGTCCAGGATATCACTGTACTTGGCCGCATTCATCTTTCCCTCGATTACAACCAGTCGTTCTGTCCCTGCAGCTGAAAAACACCCCCACAGCATGATGCTGCCACCACCATGCTTCACTGTTGGGACTGTATTGGACAGGTGATGAGCAGTGCCTGGTTTTCTCCACACATACCGCTTAAAATTAAGGCCAAAAAGTTCTATCTTGGTCTCATCAGACCAAAGAATCTTATTTCTGACCATCTTGGAATCCTTCAGGTGTTTTTTAGCAAACTCCATGCGGGCTTTCATGTGTCTTGCACTGAGGAGAGGCTTCCGTCGGGCCACTCTGCCATAAAGCCCCGACTGGTGGAGGGCTGCAGTGATGGTTGACTTTCTACAACTTTCCCCCATCTCCCGACTGCATCTCTGGAGCTCAGCATGCACTGTGAGCTGTAAGGTCTTATATAGACAGGTGTGTGGCTTTCCTAATCAAGTCCAATCAGTATAATCAAACACAGCTGGACTCAAATGAAGGTGTAGAACCATCTCAAGGATGATCAGAAGAAATGGACAGCACCTGAGTTAAATATATGAGTGTCACAGCAAAGGGTCTGAATACTTAGACCCCTTTCACACTGGGGCGGTTTGCAGGCGGTATTGCGCTAAAAATACCGCCTGCAAACCGCCCCTAAACAGCCTCCGCTGTTTGTTCAGTGTGAAAGCCCGAGGGCTTTCACACTGAAGCGGTGCGCTGACAGGACGGTGAAAAAAGTCCTGCAAACCGCTTCTTTGGAGCGGGGAAGGAGCGGTGTATTCACCGCTCCTTCCCCGCTCCTGCCCATTGAAATCAATGGGACAGCGCGGCTATACCGTGGCAATACCGCGGCTATAGCCGCGCTGTACGAGGGATTTTAACCCTTTTTCGGCCGCCAGCGGGGGGGTAAAACCGCACTGCTAGCGGCCGAATACAGCTGCAAGAACGACGGTACAGCAGCGCTAAAAATATCGCTGTTGTACCGCCGACGCCCCCACCGCCCCAGTGTGAAAGGGGCCTTAGGACCATGTGATATTTCAGTTTTTCTTTTTTAATAAATCTGCAAAAATGTCAACAATTCTGCCATTGCAGACTACTAGCATTTTCTTCAGGAGGTTAGCAACAGCAATCCCTGTACCTCCTTCATAAGAGTGGCAGTTAAGGATTCTTTTCCAGCAGTTTATAAAAGGGCCCAAACATACCGCCAATAGTAAGCCCAACCTCAACTTCCAGGTAAGAAGTGGCAGCCAATCACTAATCAGTATTTAAAGTAATTGACTGACTGTCGTGTGTTTGACTGACTAAGAAAACCTAAACTTGCTCATTGAAGTTTCTCTCTTTTTAGTATCGATCTCGCAGTATTGAGAAGTTTGGCCAGTTTGGCGGCAAACCTTGTGTGAGCAGTTTAGGAGAAGTTCAACGATGCAAATCGGATAAAGTTTGCGTGGAGAGAGTAATCGACTGCGGGAACGATTTCCAGTGTGAAAATGGTAAACTATGCAAGCATCTTATTGAAAAGAAAACAATAGTGTGCTTTTATTGACAGTACCCAGGGCTTTTTTTTTTAGCGGGAATGCAGGGGAACGCAGTTCCGACACCGGTCTGACCCGTCTTTCCATAATGATTAAAGAAAGTGTTGAATTTGTTGTAAGTGGAAGCTCTCTGCAGGGGGCATCTCCAAACTGCCCGTGTAGTGCGAGGGAGGAGATATTTCTCTGTGGTCTAGGTAGTCGCTTATGTGGTATAGTCCCTTGTTCACCCACAAACCAAATCTATTGGGGTGTATGCCAGGAGGGAACAGGGGATTGCCAAAAAGCGGGATTTGCAAATCAATATTTAATATAGGATGCCTTCCTCATACCTAGTAAGAAAGCCCAGCACCGCTTGCGTGTATGTTGTTACCTGTATACAACTGGCTTTCTTGGTCAATTTTTTATCCTAGGTCACAGGGAGGCAGCTTTTCTATTGGATGTTGGTGCCCCATGTGACTTTGGTGGCCATCTTGGGTCAGGCAGAGTCTATTTAAGACTCTGGCCCCTGAGTTTAGTGTGCTTTATACAAGTGGACAGGTTAAGGACAGGAACCTTGTCTGCCAGGGATAGTGATAGCGATAGGGAAAAGGATCCAGAGGAGTAGGGAGAAAGCAGGGACTATGTCTACCTCTTCAGGAAGGTTACCATTTGGAAAGGACCGGCCAGACTGCACTTTGCTCCTCATCCCCCGAGTCTTCTTACCGCTGTCATTCTCTGCATGTCTGTAAGTGGCTAAGGATGAGTAAGTTCTGTTGAGCTATTGATTTAGTGTTCAGTACAACATTCTTTGCAAATCGGGACTCTGTGTGTGTTTACTGTCTGCCACACCACGCTGCACCTAACCAACATCCACCGCTTAGATCCTTGTATTTACCTGTACCCAGTTCACTGCACATCTGTGGCTCCAGCAATTTTTGTGCCAGTGCCAAGACTGTCAGTGGGGAGATAAGTACCCAATTCTGATTCCCATATTGTAATAAAATCAGACTAACCATATTAAGAAATGCTTAGTTAGGGCCCTTTCACACTGGGGCGGTTTGCAGGCGCTATTGCGCTAATAATAGCGCCTGCAAACCGACCCGAAACAGCCGCTGCTGTCTCTCCAGTGTGAAAGCCCCGAGGGCTTTCACACTGCAGCGGTGCGCTAGCAGGACGGGAAAAAAAGTCCTGCTAGCAGCATCTTCGGAGCGGTGTATACACCACTCCTTCACCGCTCCTGCCCATTGAAATCAATGGGACAGCGCAGCTATACCGCCGGCAAAGCACCTCTGCAGAGGCGCTTTGCGGTGGTTTTTAACCCTTTCTCGGCCGCTAGTGGGGGTAAAACCGCCCCGCTAGTGGCCGAATATCGACGGTAAAGCGCCGCTTACAATAGCGGCGCTTTACCGCCAACGCCGCCCCCGCCCCAGTGTGAAAGGGGCCTTAGTGTAATGATTTACGACTATTGCTAAATGTAATGTAATGTTGCTGGGGTTTATGAATAGCCTGACTATGCAGATAATAAATATAACATTTTTATTTAACTTGGTCACACATGATGGGTCACAAAAATAGCAGTCCCAGACGTTTTTCCAGTCCAGTCCCCAACAACAGAACCCCCAGAATCAAAACATGTGAGCTGGATATATGTTACTCAAATCAAAAACTTAGCAGCTTATCAGTGCACTGTACCTTCCAAATTTGGGAAGCACTCCAGAAGCTTAAAGAAGAAGTCTCACCAAATTTTTCTGCAAATACTTCTGTCCCCCAAGGGACTAAATGAATGTAGTACTTTGTCCTGTTCTTCTAGGTCAGGGATATGCGATTAGCGGACCTCCATCTGTTGCAGAACTACAAGTCCCATGAGGCATAGCAAGACTCTGACAGCCACAAGCATGACACCCAGAGGCAGAGGCATGATGGGACTTGTAGTTTTGCAACAGCTGGAGGTCCGCTAATTGCATATCCCTGTTCTAGGTGATGTGAATGCTGGGTTAGCGTGGGTGACCGCACACCCTCTCCCTCAACAATACTGTTTAGAAGGAGGGGAGGGGGGAACGTTTGGCAAGCATTCACCTAGCCTCACCCCTGTCCCTGAGATCTTCACTGTGTGACCTGCTTGTAGGCAGGTACCTGTAAAAAGTTATTGTTTAGCAGGTTTCTTGAATTGCTGGCTGATGGATGCAGGTGTTAAAGTATTTTTGTGGAATGTTTTCCCCTGTATGTGTGCTACTTCCCTTTTTGAAGGTTATATACAGTATACAGGGGAAGCAGACCTTGTGGTGCAGTCCACGAGGTTTGGGGGGATGGGCTACCACTGACATGACAGCGATCACCGCTCCCGATGACAAGGAGCAGTAGATCTCTGTCATGTCACTAGGCAGAACAGAGAAATGCCTTGTTTACATAGGCATTTCCCCGTTCTGCCTCTCCGTGACACGATCGTGGGACACTGGCGGACATCGAGTCCGCGGGACCCGTAGGGACAGTCACGCTGTACGCGCCGGGGGTGCACGCGCGCCCATTAGCCCCGCCAATTAAAGGGGAGGTACAGGTACGCCCATTTGCCCACCACTGCCATTGTGCTGACGTATATCGGCGTGCAGCTGTCGGCAAGTGGTTAAGAAGTAAAACTGTAACCAATCCGTTTACCTTTAAGCCCTGTACACACGGGCCGAATGCTTGGAGCCGGTCCGACTAGCTTCTGTCAGACGTGCATGCTAGAAAACCAGCCGAGCGCCTCCCGATCAGAGTATTCTGGCGCAGGGGCCGCCCCCCTGTCAGAACACAACAGCTCACCGGGGGAGATAGCTGTACTAACGTCAGATCGTTAGTACATCGGCTCCGACCTGAGCTGACAGGTTTTTTTTTCGTTCCAGGCTTTAGGCTTGTTTCGCACTTGTGGAGGTGACTGCGGCTGTGGGTCTCGCCACCACCCGCACAGAAAAACACAGGAGATGCATGTGGATGCCATTAATCCTAATAGCACCCGCATGCACTGGAAATCACAGCAGCCGCTTCCCGCACTGGGAACCACACTACACTTGCAGTTCCCGCACAGGCTGCATTTTAAAAACTGGAGCATGGACCTTTTCCCTGCATTTTCAGGAGGCTGCGCAACACCCGACCTGTAGAGCTGCACAAGTGTGAACTGGGCTTTATGGTGCAAGAAGAGTGTAACAAGAAGCAGCCTGCTGGCAGAGAAAGCAGTGGTGGTGGTGGCTGGTGATGACGGTTCTAGCAGTGAGGAGCAGCTTAATACTTCCTGCCTCTGTCTCCATGTTGGTGCCTGCTGTGGTACAGACTCCTATTAATGATCAAGCCTGGAAGCCATGATGTGGAAGGCCTTGCAATATGGTGGCTTCCCTCTGTTGGCACAAGACAAGCTGGTGGAGGTAAGTTTGTGCTCTGTGCCACTTTCCTCAAAATAACTTTTTAGGCATGTCGGGACAGGCAGGAATAGACCGTGCCAACACCTAAAGATGAGACACAATCCCTCTAAATGTGTGTGGCTCTGAAGTGTAATATGTCCTCCAGCCTGACAGTGTCTCCATAGTGAAATTGAGGTTGGCAACCCGCTAACATGCTCAACACCGCACAGCCTCGTTTTCAACTTTATCTCGTCAAGTTTGGCTCCACCTACACATGCATACCACAATCTTCTTTCAATTCTATGAAGAGTTTGTATTTTGTTTATCCCAACAGATGTGGATGGGAATACATTTTAATGGCGGGGCAGTTCATAGGTCTCCTTTCTCTGTTCAATCATTTTGCGGCTTTTAAACTGCATACCCAGCACAAAATGTTGGAATCCATGCATTGACTTTTAAAGAAACTGATAAATATCATTTCAATGTAATAATTCTCTCTTGTTGATATACACAGGTAGATGTATAAAGGAGAGGCTGAAGTGTAACGTTGACAATGACTGTGGAGATTTCTCTGATGAAGACTGTGATGACAGAGACCCAAGACCCGTCTGTCGTGGTGATAATCTCGAACTGTCTGAGCCAGCCAGAACAGCAGGAGATGGGTTTGTAATAGTATCACTAAGGACCTGTATACCTACATTCTCTCACCTGTTATTGAGTTCAGCAATACATTTTAAAAAGACTAAAGTGACTGGCACCCAATTTTTTTTCCGCTCTACCATACACCAATGACCAGACCCCGGATGGAGTTGTTTGCCCACAGAGCCACCTAGGGGACCACTGTTACCACCCAAGGTTAAAGGCTAACTCCACCTTTTAGACCGTATTTAGGGGGGTGTAACATGTAACATGGTGCAAATCAGATCCCCCTACCCCCAAATTGCCCCCCGTAACAGCATGTGGGGGTTCTTATCCACTGCAGCAACTGTCACTTTTGAAATTTGAGTGGCTGTGCGGGGCTCTGCCTGCACAGCCATGTCATTTATTCACTGAGATCTGTGAATGAATGAACTACAAGTTCATGTGTGTCTGTGTTCCACCATGGCAGGCGGACTTGTAGTTCTCAATGGAAGTGTGGCAATCACCGCACTTGTAATCCATTGACACGTCCTCCTTCTCTCCGACTGAAAGCCCATAACTTGGTACTGACATAGGTCTGCACAGCCTATTGCATTAGGGTGTACACACCAAAGCTCAAACACTCATGCGTGTGTGTGTAATATATTTACACACACACACACACACACAACATATATGTAAAATAAAGCGGAAATAGACAGTGCTATATAAGTACTATATAAGTACCTGAAATAAATAAATAAAAAATATATATATACAGTGTATACTGTATATACTGTACATACTTGTGGTATGCTGTGTCAGATTTAAGAGGGAAATACTTCAACGCTTCAGGCACACCCTGTGCACACGCCTATGCATAGAGCTGGAGGAAGAGTCTGCAAGAGCCTGGCACAACACCCATGATCCACTAATCACAGTTGCAACCACAAAAAATATATTTTATATATATATATATATATATATATATATATATATATATATATATATATATATTATACGCACATATTTTTTTTTCTGTAAAGATTTGCATTTATTATTTTTTGGGATAAAGTGAACTTAAGCCTTTAGGGGGGGTGGACTACATCAGATTAGTTGACCTTTTATGCACTCTCTAGTTTCACAATATTCTTTTTGTGAACAGTGAGCTTGGATGTTTGTTAAGACTGAAGTGGATCTATGGGCAAAATGAAAAATGACACGTCTGTCACTGACAATAACACAGCAGTTTTTCGTTTCTCTGAATTGCTCATCTAACATTGCTTTTTTTACCCGTCGATCCTGCCAGAAGATCTGTTAAAGTGATAAAAAAAGGGTATTTTTTTCTTAAAATAAAAAAAAGAAGTTATACTTACCTGATCTGTTCAAAAATATTGCACAGAATGGTCTCTTACCTCCACTATGGCAGTTCCTCGCTGGCACTGTCTGCTCCTCCATCCTCCGGGTGCCTCTTTAGCAAGCCGGGTGCTATGGGGGAACCCAAGCATACATGCTCTTGAGCAGGGCTGTGTGTGACCATAGACACACACAGTGCTGGTAAACCATGCCCCTGCTTCCTCTTCAGAGCACTTTTACAGCAGTAGAACCTTGGACTTTAGACTTTGTACTTTCCTTCAACAGGTGACATACATGACAGTATGTTCTTGTCTTAAAAATCTTTTAGGCCAGGCCAGGTTTATTTTAACCTAAACTCTAGTTGTGGATTGTCATCACTAATTGTGTTTGTGTTTATACGGTGTTTATTGTGTTACAGAAAGACAATTCTATGTTATATTTCTTTTTTTCAGACTCAGTATTCTTGGAATGGACACAAAGGCAAACCCTTTTGACAATGAACATTTTAACGGACTCTGTAGTCGAGTCCGTGATGGTAACACAAGAACATATTATCGCACACCATGGAATGTCGCAACTTTGAATTATCGGGTAAGGAAAAGGTGTATATATTTAATAATAACCCCCTTTTATGTTAAGTTTGTGACACTTTCTATGGTTTATATCTGCAAGGTTTGTTTCCCGCCTGGTCACTGCTGGTCATTGGGCAGAGTGACAGTGAAGTGACAGATAGATCTCTGTTTATACACTATACTAGCGCAAGGGCCGCATACTATCTTTAGGGGAATCCTCTACAGGGCAGGAGGTACGGAATTTTTCTGCATGTGCTCTCTAATGGAGACTCTTTAGAACAGGGGTAGGCAACCTCGGGAACTCCAGCTGTGGTGAAACTACAAATCCCATCATGCCTCTGCCTCTAGGAGTCATGCCTGTGATTGTCAGGGTCTTGCAATGTCTCATGGGACTTGTAGTTTCACCACAGCTGGAGGGCCGAGGTTGCCTACCCCTGCTTTAGAATACATTGACAACTCCCTCTTATAAAGGTCAGCTAGAGGGATATTATAATTGCTGTAAGTCAATAAATTGAATAGTATCCACCGGCTGGCACCGTGGATACAACTGGTAGTGATAAAGTGCTACATCCCAAAAGTCAATGCAGCGTTTAATTTTAAAGTAAAATATGGACTTTTAAGGCACATAAACTATGACAAGATATATAAAAATAAAACATTCTTCATTGATTAACAATATTAAAAATCACTATAATTACAAAAATTCCATATAAAAATGAACATAAAGTGTGGAATAAGGTGTATTCCCCGGAAAAGATGAAATAGGAAGCTATGGAGATGCTGATGATATAACATCCACTGTACAGCCGTGGTCAAAAGTTTTGAGAATGACACAAATATTAATTTTCACAAAGTCTGATGCTTCAGTAATTTTAGATCTTTTTGTCAGATGTTACTATGGTATACTGAAGTATAATTACAAGCATTTCATAAGTGCCAAAAGCTTTTATTGACAATTGCATTAGGTTTATGCAAAGAGTCATGACCAGTGTAGATCACATGTCCCCAACTTTCCTTTTACCTGCCCGACCATAAGTACTCACCATCCACCCCTTCTCATTACCTAGAATAACGAGACCAGACATGAAATGGAGTACACATGACCATAGCAGCCTTTTTATTAACCCAAACTATTAGTCAAATAACATTCTTTACATCCACATCTGAAACCAAAATAAACAGTCCTCAGGCCTGTTGGTCTGTGATGGCAACCCCAACATTCCAAAACATGTTCCACTGCTACACTGCGGGACCTTTACCATGATAAGGCCTCCAGCCGTGAACACCAGTTCGGAGACAACCCCACTACCCACAGTATAACCATTACCTTATTCCAGCTAAACCATATTAACTGGAATCCACCAGAGGGGCACATACCACCGATGAGTCCCCCACACTTCTCGTAAGTAATTTATTACATCGTCACAGACTAATTTACCGCCATCCGATCAGCTGCCATGACTTCCCTGTTCATACCACACCTTCAAAGAAAGAAAACAAACAGAGAGGATGGGTGGGAAACTGCCTGCTTCTTCACCCGCTGATCCTCCACTAATGCCTGAGAGCCCCGCCTCCCCCTTAAGTAAACTATCAGACCCCTCCTTTTCCTCCTTTTTTCAGCCAATCCTCTCTCCTTCCTGCTTCTACAATTCTAACTTCCTTAACCCATTCATTGCCCCCCCTTCTCACTCTGTCATGCCGGCCCTTCACTATTTCCATTACATTCCTATCACTCCAGGCCCCACTATATTTGCAGTGTTGACCCTTCTTTTTCAAGACCTCTGAAATGCGCCCTGGCATGACGTCAATCAACCTCTGGACCACATCCTGACTGATGGCAGCCCATTCTTGCATGATTATTGCTTGGAGTTTGTCAGAATTGATGGGTTTTTTTCTGTTCATCCGCCTCTTGAGGATTGACCACAAGTTCTCAATTAAAGTGGTGTTCCGGCCGAAATTATACTTTTTAAATAAAAATACACCTATAATATACAAGCTTAATGTATTCTAGTAAAGTTAGTCTGTAAATTAAGGTCTGTTTTGTTCGTTTATAGCAGTAGTTTGTTATTTTATAAACTTACAGCTGGCCGTGGCCATCTTAAGTGTGGGCATCTGAAGCCAGACTGTATTTCTTCCTGGATCTCATCCTTGCAGATCTCGCACATGCTTAGTGCAGCACAAGCAGTGTAATAGTTTTCAGGTCAGGTTTCCATAGCAATGGCAGTTTCAGAGGAAGTTGCTGCCCCTTCCCAGAAGGCATTGCAAACAGGAAATGATGCGATGGGCCGCGGCCAGGGAGGAGGAAGTGAAAAATGAACACAGCAGATATACAGTAGGTGCTGAGAAAAAAAATAAAAAAATATCCAATTTGTTTACAGTGCACAGTTTAGTGAGGGATGCTGAAGAGTTGTAAAAGTGGGTGGAACTCCACTTTAAGGTTTAGGGAGTTTCCTGGCCATGGACGCAAAATTTTGATGTTTTGTTCCCCATGCCCCTTAGTTATCACTTTGGCCTTATGGCAAGGTGCTCCATCATGCTGGAAAAGGCATTGTTCCTAACCAAACTGTGTTCTTAGGAAAAATTGTGAGTGAGTCCACTCCCTTGGCTGAGAAGAAACCCCACACATGAATGGTCTCAGGATGCTTTACTGATTACATGACACAGGACTGATGGTAGCGTTCACCTTTTTTTCTCCAGACAAGTTTTTTTCCTGGATGCCCCAAACAATCGGAAAGGGGATTTATCAGAGAAAATAACTTTACCCCAGTCCTCAGCAGTCCATTTACTGTATCTTTTGCAGAATGTCTATCCCTGATGTTTTTCCTGGAGAGAAGTAGCTTCTTTGCTGCCCTTCCTGACACCAAAAGTCTTTTCCCCACTGTGCTGCAGATGCCCTCACACCTGCCTGCTGCCATTCCTGAGCAAGCTCTGCACTGGTGGTGCCCCTATCCCACAGCTGAATCAACTGAAGGAGACAGTCCTTGCGCTTGCTGGACTTTCTTGGGCGTCCTGAAGCCTTCTTCACAAATGCAGTGGAAATGTTTATGGGATTAAGTTCATTTTTATGGCAAAGAGGGACTTTGCAATTAATTGCAATTCATCTGATCACGCTTCATAACATTCTGGAGTATATGCAAATTGCCATCATAAAAACGAGGGGAGCAGACTTTGTGAAAATTTATATTTGTGTCATTCTCAAAACTTTCAGCCACGGCTGTATGTATCAACAACTCATTTTAAGCGGGGATATCACCTTGACCACATAGTGTTTGCTCTACATCAGGGATATGCAATTAGCGTACCTCCAGCTGTTGCAGAACTACAAGTCCCATGAGGCATAGCAAGACTCTGACAACCAGAAGCATGACACACAGAGGCAGAAGCACGATGGGACTTGTAGTTTTGCAACAGCTGGAGGTCTGCTAATTGTATATCCCTGCACTACATGTTTGGCGAAGGAATTTGCTTCTTCGGGAGCTGTTGATACATGCAGTGGATGGTATGCATCTCCAAAGCTTCCTATTTCATCTTTATCCGGGAAATACACCTCTTTCCACACTTTATGTGCATTTTTATATGGAATTTTTGTAATTATAGTGATTTTTAATATTCCTAATCAATGAAGAGTGTTTTATTTTTATATATATTATCATAGTTTATGTGCCTTAAATGTCCATATTGTACATTCAAATTATACATGACTGGGAGTCAATATTATTTTAATTGATGCTATATAAGTTATTCTTTTATATGTTTTTTTTGCACTATAGGCTTCTTGCACACTGCAGCTTGAAAAAGCTCAGTACAGCGGGGTTTTTTACTGATCTAAAATTCAGTCCGTTGGCACGTTAAAAAGAGTAAAAAGAAATACAAAAATCTGTGTTCCCGGTCTGTATTGTGTGCCGGTACATGCAAATACATGCATATGAGCATACATGATAATTCATTTTACCTAGGAATGTATTGTGCCACAAATGTGCAAGCGCACATTTATGTGCAAATACGTGCAACTACATGCAAAACATCTGAAATTACGCAGCTTCTCAAACATCAGTACCCATGTACAAGAGGTCATATACTCAACAATAAAAAAAAAAAAAAGGAACATTCAATAAAAGACTAACAATTTCCATATCACTTTGGGTTATTTAAAGAGAAAGTTACTAAGCCATACAGAAGGAGTAGCAGTGAGCTGTAAGGTGTCACCAGGGCCGGTCCCAGGCGGGTGCACGGGGTGCAGTGCACCCGGGCGCCAGAGAGGTGGGGGTGCTGAAGCACCAGAGTGCTCCCTTCCCTCCTCCTCCTCCTCTCCGTGTCCAGAGCAGGCTCCCTCCGCAGGTCACGGCCGTGGAGAGGCCGCTATGTTTTTTTCGCTGCTGCTAGAGCCCACCCCCCCTCCCTCCTTCTCCTGTCAGAGAAGGAGAGCAGCCGCCGGAGATCGGAGCGGCTGGTCTCTGTGTGGAGAGAGACCAGCCGCTCAGTGACTTCGCTGAGGGGGAGAGCGGTCCGTGCCTGCAGCCTGATAGGCTGACACACACAGGTTCTCCTCCTCTGTCTCTCACTCCCGCGGCCCGCCCAAGCCTGTCTAGACAACTGCTCTTCACCTGGGCGGCGCGGCTGCACACTGTCCTCTTTAGCTGCCGCCCGGGTTTTAATGGGTCTCTAGCTAGAGTACCAATAGAGGGAGGTTTGTCTCTGGGGCGGTCGGTCTGTACTAATCGAGGGGGATTTGTCCTGGGGGTCTGTACTAATGGGGGGGGGTTGTCCTGGTGGGGGGTCTGTACCAATAGAGGGGGGGGAATTGTCCGGGGGGGGTCTGTACTAAAGGAGGGGGCTTTGTCCTGGTGGGGGGTCTGTACCAATAGAGGGGGGGCATTGTCCCGGGGGGGTCTGTACTAAAGGAGGGGGCTTTGTCCTGGTGGGGGGTCTGTACTAATGGAGGGGGGTTGTCCTGGGGGGGTCTGTACTAATGAAGGGGGGATTTGTCCTGGGGGGGTCTGTACTAAAGGGAGGGGGGTTTGTCCTGGTGGGGAGTCTGTACTAATGGGGGGGTTGTCCTGGGGGGGTCTGTACTAATGGGGGGGCTTGTCCTGGGGGGGTCTGTACTAAAGGGAGGGGGGTTTGTCCTGGTGGGGAGTCTGTACTAATGGGGGGGTTGTCCTGGGGGGGTCTGTACTAATGGGGGGGCTTGTCCTGGGGGGGTCTGTACTAATGGAGGGGGTTTGTCCTGGGGGAGTCTGTATTAATGGAGGGGGGGTTGTCCTGGGGGGTCTGTACTAATGAAGGGGGATTTGTCCTGGGGGTGGCTGTACTAATGGAGGGATCTTGCCCTGGGGGGGTCTGCACTAATGGGGGGGTTGTCCTGGGGGGTCTGTACTAAAGGAGGGGGGTTTGTCGTGGTGGGGGGTCTGTACTAATGGAGGGGATTTGTCCTGGTGGGGGGTCTGTACTAATGGGGGGGCTTGTCCTGGGGGGTCTGTACTAATGGAGGGGGGGTTGTCCTGGGGGGTCTGTACTAATGAAGGGGGATTTGTCCTGGGGGTGGCTGTACTAATGGAGGGATCTTGCCCTGGGGGGGTCTGCACTAATGGGGGGGTTGTCCTGGGGGGTCTGTACTAATGGAGGGGGGTTTTGTCCTGGTTGGGGGTCTGTACTAATGGAGGGGGGGTTCTCCTGGGGGGTCTACTAATGGAGAGGGCTTTGTCCTGGTGGTGGTCTGTACTAATGGAGGGGGGGTTGTCCTGGGGGGGTCTGTACTAATGAAGGGGGGATTTGTCCTGGCGGGTCTGTACTAATGGCGCGGATTTGTCCTAGGGGGGTCTGTACTAATGGAGGGGGGGTTTGTCCTGGGGGGTCTGTACTAATGGAGGGGGGGTTTGTCCTGTTGGGGTCCGTACTAATAGAGGGGGGTTGTCCTGGGGGGTCTGTACTAATGAATGGGGGATTTGTCCTGGGGGGGTCTGTACTAATGCAGGGGGGTTTTTCCTGGGTGGTGGTCTGTACTAATGGAGGGGGGATTTGTCCTGGGGGGGTCTGTACTAAAGGAGGGGGTTTATCCTGGGGGGTCTGTACCAATGGAGGGGGGGTGTTTGTCCGGGGGAGTCTGTACTAATGGAGGGGGGTTTGTCCTGGGGGTCTGTACTAATGGAGGGGGGTTTGTCCTGGTGGGGGGGTCTGTACTAATGGAGGGGGGGTTTGTCCTGTGGGGGTCTGTACTAGTGGAGGGGGGTTCTCCTGGGGGGGTCTACACTGCAGCTGTGGGCTCTTCTTTTGCCCCTTCCCCTCCCTCTCCTCCGCACGTGCACTGCTATACTAGTGAGCGGTGCTGGCCGACACAGCCTCCCACTATGTTTCTTCCTTTGCCTTCATATCAGCCAGGGAAAAAATAGAATAGAAAAAGAAGCATAGAAGAGGATTGTGGGACATGTAGTCCCGAGGACTGACAGCCCCACTGTAACACGGAAACTGCAGCCCACACAGCATGCTCAGCTGAATGGGAGAGAGAGAGACAGGAGCCTGGGAAAGCTTTCAGGGAAGTACACCCTGGACTCCAGAGGGAGAGGGGAGTGCTGAGGGAACACCATCAGAGAGGGAACCCCGCTGCCCTGCGCCACCAGAGGGAAAGCCACACAGCCTAGCGCCATCCCTGGTGGAGAAAGGAATAAAGTCATTGCCGGAATACAGATCTGGGTGCTACCCAGCGGAGTCACCACGGGTAATTCAGAGTGAGCTGACTCCTGATCAGAGGAACCGTTGCTGTATCGCTGGGTCAGGTGAGAGGGCCGATCGGCCATTATCTACTAACGTCCATAGGAACTGCAGTCTCTGACCATCTTCTTGTTCTGACCATCTCTTGTATAATGTCTGCAGTCTATGACCATCTCCTGTATTATGTCCGCAGTCTCTGACCATCTCCTGTATTATATCTGCAGTCTCTGACCATCTTTTGTATAATGTCTGCAGTCTCTGACCATCTCTTGTATCATGTCTGCAGTCTCTGACCATCTCTTGTATCATGTCTGCAGTCTCTAACCATCTCTTGTATCATGTCTGCAGTCTCTGACCATCTCTTGTATCATGTCTGCAGTCTCTGACCATCTCTTGTATCATGTCTGCAGTCTCTGACCATCTCTTGTATCATGTCTGCAGTCTCTGACCATCTCTTGTATCATGTCTGTAGTCTCTGACCATCTCTTGTAGCATATCTGCAGTCTCTGACCATCTCTTGTATCATGTCTGCAGTCTCTGACCATCTCTTGTATCATGTCTGCAATCTCTAACCAGCTTCTGTACCATGTCTGCAGTGTCTGACTGTCTCTTGTATCATGTCTACAGTCTCTGACCATCTATTCTATCTTGTCTGCAGTCTCTGACCATCTCCTGTATTATGTCTGCAGTCTCTGACCATCTCCTGTATTTTGTCTGCAGTCTCTGACCATCTCCTGTACTATGTCTGCAGTCTCTGACCATCTCCTGTATCATGTGTGCAGTCTCTGACCATCTCCTGTACTATGTCTGCAGTCTCTGACCATCTCCTGTATCATGTCTGCAGTCTCTGACCATCTCCTGTATCATGTCTGCAGTCTCTGATCATCTCCTGTATCATGTCTGCAGTCTCTGACTATCTCCTGTACTATGTCTGCAGTCTCTGACCATCTCCTGTATCATGTCTGCAGTCTCTGATCATCTCCTGTATCATGTCTGCAGTCTCTGATCATCTCCTGTATCATGTCTGCAGTCTCTGACCATCTCCTGTATCATGTCTGCAGTCTCTGACCATCTCCTGTATCATGTCTGCAGTCTGACCATCTCCTGTATCATGTCTGCAGTCTCTGACCATCTCCTGTATCATGTCTGCAGTCTCTGACCATCTCCTGCACTATGTCTGCAGTCTCTGACCATTTCCTGTATCATGTCTTCAGTCTCTGACCATCTCCTGTACTATGTCTTCAGTCTCTGATCATCTCCTGTATCATGTCTGCAGTCTCTGACCATCTCCTGCACTATGTCTGCAGTCTCTGATCATCTCCTGTATCATGTCTGCAGTCTCTGACCATCTCCTGTATCATGTCTGCAGTCTCTGACCATCTCCTGTATCATGTCTGCAGTCTCTGACCATCTCCTGTATCATGTCTGCAGTCTCTGACCATCTCCTGCACTGTGTTTGCAGTCTCTGACCATTTCCTGTATCATGTCTTCAGTCTCTGACCATCTCCTGTGCTATGTCTGCAGTCTCTGACCATCTCCTGTATCATGTCTGCAGTCTCTGACCATCTCTTGTATCATGTCTGCAGTCTCTGACCATCTCCTGTATCATGTCTGCAGTCTCTGACCATCTCCTGTACTATGTCTACAGACTCTGACCATCTCCTGTATCATGTCTGCAGTCTCTGACCATCTCCTGCACTGTGTTTGCAGTCTCTGACCATTTCCTGTATCATGTCTTCAGTCTCTGACCATCTCCTGTGCTATGTCTGCAGTCTCTGACTATCTCTTGTATCATGTCTGCAGTCTCTGACCATCTCCTGTACTATGTCTGCAGTCTCTGACCATCTCCTTTACCATGTCTGAAGTCTCTGATCACCTCTTGTACCATGTCTGCAGTCTCTGATCATCTCCTGTACCATGTCTGGAGTCTCTGACCATCTCTTGTATCATGTCTGCAGTCTCTGACCATCTCCTGTACTATGTCTGCAGTCTCTGACCATCTCCTGTACTATGTCTACAGACTCTGACCATCTCCTGTAACATGTCTGCAGTCTCTGACCATCTCCTTTACCAAGTCTGAAGTCTCTGATCACCTCTTGTACCATGTCTGCAGTCTCTGATCATCTCCTGTACCATGTCTGGAGTCTCTGACCATCTCCTGTATCATGTCTGCAGTCTCTGACCATCTCTTGTATCATGTCTGCAGTCTCTGACCATCTCCTGTACTATGTCTGCAGTCTCTGACCATCTCCTGTACTATGTCTGCAGTCTCTGACCATCTCCTGTACTATGTCTACAGACTCTGACCATCTCCTGTAACATGTTTGCAGTCTCTGACCATCTCCTTTACCATGTCTGAAGTCTCTGATCACCTCTTGTACCATGTCTGCAGTCTCTGATCATCTCCTATACCATGTCTGGAGTCTCTCACCAACTCTTGTATCATGTCTGCAGTCTCTGACCATCTCCTGTATTATGTCTGCAGTCTCTGACCATCTCCTGTATTATGTCTGCAGTCTCTGACCATCTCCTGCACTATGTCTGCAGTCTCTGACCATCTCCTGTACTATGATTGCAGTCTCTGATCATCTCCTGTACTATGATTGCAGTCTCTGACTGTCTCTTGTATCATGTCTGCAGTCTTTGACCGCATCCTGTATTATGTCTGGGGACTCTTTCTAACAGACAGCCCTCTCTGTGTGCATCAGAGAGACTCCCTTCCAGGTCTCATTAGTGTACTCTCTTCCTGTATTTTCTTTATTGTTAAGAGATGGTGGGAAGATCCTAGGGTAACAAAGACTTCTTAGGGGAGCAGCTCTGTGTTTGAGTCGTTGCCATAGAATCATTTGTAAAGGGGAGGAGTTGGTAAGATGACCACGCCCATGTGGGGGCGCCAGAAATATTTCTGCACCCAGGCGTCTGTGACCCTAGGATCGGCCCTGGGTGTCACTGTTTATTCATTTGTGTAACTTTTAGCTTGCGCTTCTGAGCTCTGTAAACAACAAGCTTTTTACAACAAAATACATTCTGAAAGTGGAAAACTTTGCAAAAAGAACCAAAACTTATACCTGTAGGCTAGATATCCAAATACATTGGTATTATGCAGCATTCAACTTTGCCAACAATTAGATAATATTTTTAGTTATGACCTTAAAGTGGGGTTCCACCCAAAAAAACAAACATATCTAAAAAATTCTAAAAAAAAAAACAAAAAAACATTTGGATATTTTTTTTTTTTTTACTTACCTCTAAATGCCTGTTGCTAGGTGGTCCCTCGTAATCTGCCCCTTCGTCTGCCTGGGCTGATGACATCACTTCCCCCTGGCACAGGAAGGGCTCGGCTCTTCTCCCTCCCTCCTGTCAATCATCTGGGACCCATTGCAGGTCCCAGGTGATTGAGCGGCCAATCACGGCGCTCGGCGCCGCTCGCGCATGCGCAGTGGGTGCCAGGCTGTGAAGCCACAGCCCGGCGCCCACAGTTGAAATGCCGGCGCCGACGAGCGGAGGGGGGGGGACGAGCGGGGCTTCGATCCCCCGCACCGCTGGACCCAGGGACAGGTGAGTGTCCAATTAAAAGTCAGCAGCTGCAGTATTTGTAGCTGCTGACTTTTATTTATTTTTTTTTTTAATGGCCCCCCTGGATGGAACTCCTCTTTAATAACAAAAAAAATGTAGTAAATTACTGTAGCAGTGTGAGCTGAATGGTACTAATCGGTAAGTTTAATTATGGTTTGATGCAGTTTGCATTCTGGCGAATGTCCCTCTGGATCCTATTATAATTTTTTGTTTACTGTTATCTCTCTATATTTCTCAGACAGTAGCTGACAAGTCTTTCACATCAGAAACTTTCACTGACACTGTTTCTGTGGTGGAAAGTGTTTTGAAGAAAACCACAGAAAGCTTTGAGGCATCGCTTTCCTTCAAGATCACACCAACTGAACTAAGCAAAAACGCCGGAGGAGGTGTCGGAGGAGGTGTCGGAGGAGATGTCGGAGGAGATGTCGGAGGAGATGTCGGCGGTGTTGAAGGCGCTGTAGGAGATAAGGGTGATGGAAAGACTGAAGAAGCTGCTGCAGCGGGCGTTAGTGGCAAAAAATTAACAATCGGTGGAGAGATTGGTCTTGAGAAAACTAGGAAAGAAAGTGTGACACAGCTCAATGAGTTCAAATTAGACAAGGTAAGGCACATAAATGTTACAGGGGGCTCTATGCCTTCCAGGCTCTCCACATAGTAACAATCAGTTCCCGGAACATATAAATTGCCAATTTTATCATTTTTGACAATACTGTCATTTTTATAATGGTGGAGGGTTGTGGAAACATTTATTGCATTCTTTCAAACATGTTTGCTTATTTTTTTATACTAATAAAATAAAATTTCAGCTAGACTGCAAATCTCCCATTATATCATCTGTATACATACAGTATATATGAATATCTTTTGGGACATATTACTTTGAAGTGGACATATGCATTGTCCATTTAAATAAACAGTATTAGACTATTGTGGTCTTCTATCTGGTTTGTAACCTGAGTGTAAAGATGGTCAAGAGTGGTGAGGAGATATCCAGTGGAACAAGCGGGAAAGCTCTGGGAGGAAGGAAACTCAGTGAAATTAGATCAATAAATTGTAGCTTAATGGCACAATCACTACCAAAAAAGATGGCCGTGCGCTCCACTGTGTTGGAATTAACACCAAACAGATAAACTGGGTTAGGTGGAGCCATGCAACTAACGCCACATCTGGTGACGTCACTTCTTATTTTTTTTATTTTTTTTTATTTATAATAGGAAAGGGGCCCACAAGGACCAAAATAATACAGGGCGATACATAATACATCACACCATCATCCAACAAAGTTTGTAATACATCTACATGACTTTTTGACATTGTTAGACTATGTTTACATCGTGTTAGATACCATTGAAGTTTTTATACAGTTATAGTTCTCGCTCGCTATGCTGCGATACCGTGGTTACATCTGGGAATCGTGTATTGTATCATCGAGTAACCCTCCATTTTAGAGGAGGGTAATTGTACCTTCTAAAAGTGCGGTGTGTTGGGGTAGTGTGGTCCCATGAGCACCATCCCTACTTTTTCCTTTTTTTAATTTTTTTTTATTTTCAAATAGCGTAGGAGTATCCTACAGCAGGGGGAAGAAGAAAGGGTGGTAGTAGGAGTAAGAGGAGGGGTTGAAGGGGAGTGGGGGAAAAGTGCTCCCCGCGATCATGGAGCGTTTGGAGGAGACAGACAAGGGTACTTTTATAATTTAATTTGTGTTGTGGGTGTTCAGCCATTTATTACAGGTTCACGTAAGGCCTGACCCTTAGCTGAGTATATGAAAATGTTCCACAGTTGCCACGTTTTGGAAAACTTCTCTTGTCTGTTTTGTGCTGTATGAATGATGTCTTCCATCTTTTTGATTTCCTCTACTTTTCTGATCCATAAATCTATGGTTGGTGGGGTTGGGGATTTCCAATGTAATGGGATACAGGCTTTAGCTGCATCTAGGAGGTGTCGGATCACAGAGTTTTTGTATGTCTTTGTGGGTATGTTTGAAGCGTGCAGGAGGAAGAAAACTGGGTCATCAGTCATCAGTTGTGGTCTGTGAAATTCTGTGCCGTCTTCCGGATTGTTTGCCAAAAGTTCGTCAATCTAGGGCATGTCCAGAAAATATGTAATAACGTCCCTTTTTCTGTTTGGCAACGCCAACAGAGGTCCGATGTGGTCGGGAAGAATTTGTGTAACAATACTGGGGTTCTGTACCATCTTGATAAAATTTTGTAATTTGTCTCCTGGGTTTTCGCACATATAGAGGATTTGTGTGTGAATCTGAGGATTTGTTGTCTCTTGGATGTGTTAAATCTACAGTCTAGTTCTCTCTCCCACTTAAGTAAGCCCGGTGGCATGAAATCTGTTGGGGGTGTATTTAAGAGTTTGTAGGTCTGGGAGAGTGTGTGTGGTAGTATCCCCGAGGCCGAGCATAGCTCTTCAAGAGTTGTTAGCGGTTGGTTATTGCCCGTGGGAGGTTGGATGGAGTTAAGGAAATGGCTCAGCTGTAGCGATCTCAGGAAGTCCTGGTGGAACGGGCCCGTGTTGTCAGAGAGTTCTGTAGTTGTTTTCCAACGCCCTCCAGAACTAAAGTGGGAGGCTTGGTGTAGACCCGTCTCACCCAGGCCCCCAAAGATCACATCCCGTATACCCGGCGTGAACAGTGGGTTTCCCAATATAGGGTATAGAGGGGAGTTTGATGAGGATATATTTTCCAGAGAAAAAAGCCTGGCACAGATTTGTATTGTAGTTCCTATTAATGGATGGTGCTTAATCTCCGCCGGTAGGGCCGAGTGGCACCACGGAGCTCTCCGTAAGGGGACTATACTTTGGTTTTGCTCTAGTTGGGTCCAAAGTTTGGTGGCTTGGTGATGACACCAATCTATCACCCACCCCAGATGCACTGCCTGGTAGTAGGCGCGTACATCTGGTAATGCTAGACCACCGGATTGTTTGGGGAGGACAAGTAATTTGTTTGTAAGTCGTGGTCTTCGTTTGGCCCATACAAATTCCGTGAATATTGATTGTACTTTCTTAAAATAAGTTGCAGGTATGTTTACAGGTAAGGCTTGCATAAGGTAGAGGAATTTTGGGAGTATGGACATTTTTAATATGTTGCAGCGCCCCAACCAGGAATGTAGACCAGTGGTCCAATTGTTTAGTAATGTTTTGACAGACTTCAGTAGTGGTGGAAAATTTAATTCATAAAGTCTTGAGAATGTTTGGGGGATTCGTGTTCCAAGGTAGTTCAGGGACGTATTTGTCCATTTCACGTTAAAGCTGGATTGGAGATGTACAAGCTGTGGTTGTGGTATTCCTACAGTCATCGCCTCTGATTTAGTCAGGTTGATCTTCAGATTAGAGAGGGCACTGTATATTTCAAATTCCCGTAGTAGGTTTGGGAGGGATATTGTGGGTTTCGTGATTGAAAACATAAGGTCATCTGCGTATGCGGACACCTTATATTGAGTTTGGTTTATCATTAATCCGGAGATGTTTGGATTTAGTCTGACGTGACACAGAAAGGGTTTGAGGGATAATGTAAAGAGGAGGGGTGAGAGAGGGTACCCCTGCCTCGTCCCATTAGTGATTGGGAATAGGTCTGATATCACTCCGTTGGCCCGAATCCTGGCTGTCGGAGTTGTGTAGGCTGCCATTATCCATCTCATCATATTACTGCCTATCCCCACGTGTCGAAGCGTTTCAAACATAAAGGGCCAGTTCACGCGATCAAACGCTTTTTTAGCGTCGGTGCTTATGAAGACACTTCGTGTTTTTGTGAGATTGGCCGTGTAAAGCAGATTCAGAACTTTGGTGGTGTTGTCCCGTGCTTCCCTGGTTGGGACAAATCCCACCTGGTCTAAATGTACATGGAAGGTGCAGTTGTAGTCTGGAAGCTATTATTTTGGTAAACAACTTGAGATCGGTGTTGAGTAGGGAAATCGGACGGTAACTCCCGCAAAGTCTTTTCCTTCTTTAGGAATGACCAATATTTGGGCTTGCAACGTGGAGCTATGGAACATACCTTCTTCACTAAGGATGTTAAATAGTTTAATCAAGTGGCTTCCTAGGGATAGTAGTAAGGCTTTGTAGTACTGAATTGTAAGGCCGTCTGGGCCTGGGGCTTTACCTGGTTTGGTGGTGCCTATTGCCAATTGAACTTCAGTCAGCGTAATTGGTTCTTCTAAAAGGTCTCGTGTTTCAGCCGACAGGGTGGGTATTAGGGAAGTAGTTAAGTACTCTGCTATATGTTCTGGTGTTGGGTGTGTCGCAGACAGGTTGTACAGCTTCTGGTAATAAGATCTGAATTCATTGGTAATTTGTTGGGGTAGGGACACTTTTCCGCCTTTCGGGGAGTGTGTGTATGGTATATATGATGCTAACTTTTGAGCTCGTAAAGACTGTGCTAGCAGTCTACCACATTTATTTCCTGATTCGTACACCTTTTTTCGGGATATTTGGAGTGCCGCCTTAGCTTTAAAGTGGAGCAGTTCTGTAATCTGCATTCGTACTGTGTCAAGGTCGACTCTCAGTTGTTTGGTTTGGGTCTACTTGTGTGCGGCCTCTAGCGTCTGTAGTTTGTCAAGTAGTGAGGTCATTTGTTTAGTTCTTAGCTTTTTAAGTCTTTCTCCGTGTTTTATAAGAATGCCACAGATCACTGCCTTGTGGGCCTCCCACACCAGACCTATATCACTATCTGTGGTATCGTTAGTTTGGAAATAATGTGTTATTTCTTTTACCACATCACTCAGTACCTCCGGGTCTTGTAGGAGATTCTCATTAAGTCTCCATGGTTTCCTATGTCCCCTGTAGTAGTCAGTCAGAGCATACCGCATTGTGACTGGGGCATGGTCTGACCATGTTATAGACCCTATCGTGGTGCCCCTGACCGCCTGAAGTTGGCCGTGTGGTATTAGGAAGTAGTCTATACGTGAGTACGGGTGACGTGGATGGGAAAAGAATGTATAATCCCGTTCACCGGGGTGGAAGAGACGCCAGACATCTATCAGTTGTGCAGCGTGAAGGGCTGAGTGTATTACCTTGCGTGCACCTCGAAGGATGGAGGAAGTCCCCGTCGAAGTGTCTTCTGTAGGGAGCAGGGGGATATTGAGATTGCCACCTACAATGAGTTGGCCTTCTGAGAATTCTTGTAGTAATTTCAGGTGTCTTTTGATAAAGGTATCTTGTTGACTGTTTGGGGCGTAGAGGTTGGCCAAAGTCACTTTCACGTCACCTATCATGCCCTTAAGGAATAAGTATCTTCCCATCGGGTCTGTTTTAATAGCGATCAGGAACCACGGGATTTTTGCTGAAATCTGGATAGATACTCCCCTTGATTTGGCCTCTGAGTACGTGGAGTGGTATACCGTCGGATAGTATCTATTTTTTAGGATAGGGAAAGCATTTTCCCTCTAGTGCGTCTCCTGCAGCAGAACAATGTCTGCTTTCAAGCGTTTCATGTAATTTTGTAGCATCCGTCGCTTTTCAGGGACGTTAAGTCCTTTTGCGTTTAAAGTGACGATGTGAAGTTCGTCCATGATCGCGGGGGATTGGGGGTAGGGGGGGAACGGAAAGGAGTTGGAAGGGGGGCGGGATAGTGAGGATGTGAAAAAGAGAGGGTGGGGTAAGAGAAAGAGTGAGGGTGTGTAGCCCTTTAAAGGGGTTTTATAAGATCTAAAGTAGTTAGAAAAATATTGCTTTTACGCTCTTCAGGAAGGCCTGAGTGACGAGCGTGTGCCTAGGTGTGCCTAGGTGGGAGTGTGTTCAGCAAGGGTCATGGGAGGCTCCCGGGGCTACCCCGACTCCCCCGTCCCATCGTGTGAGTTTGGAAGTGGGCAATTATTATGCAACTGGTGCTACAGGACTTATACTTTAAATAGTGTTGGGATTTGTGGGATTTAAAAGGTCTTTTATAACAGTTCTTGCTATCTATAACAAACATTACAACTGACACATTAAATATGCAGGTTGGTCACACAACAACAACAACAAAAGCAAAAACATCCCCCATGTAAGTGTCCGTTCCCAGATTTGCTCCTCCAGAGCTAAGTCAGCACTATTACCGAATCAAACGCCACTAGTTATCAATCGTGTACTAGAGGAAGAATCCCCTCCCATCATTTTACTGTCCGGCATATCCTCATAGGGCACTCACAGTCGCATCCTAATAGATAGCATACAACTGCGGTCGCTCATTGGTATCAAGTGTAGGTATCAGGTGTATTATAATCTTACCGCCCCTTCGACAAGAGTGCTGACTTTGCCTGTGGTAGCGGACAGGTTTAAAGGTGATGAGAGAGAGGGCTCTGGGACAAGTTAGACAACTGTGGTGCGGCATAATCTGGTATTGTCCTGCGAATAGGTGTGCGTTAGTTTAGGCTACTCAGATAGCACGTTGTGTGTTGACAGCCCTCCTCCGATAAAGTAGAGGTATACCAAATGTTCGGGTGGAAAGAATCCCTGAGTTGCAACAGTTTATGTTTTGCCTGATGGGCGAGGGGTTGAGGGTCTTCCCCTCACCGTCCCCGTAGGTCCGGAGGGTGCATCTTAGGGCAACTATATAACAAAGAACTCGAAAACAGAGCCCAGTCTGCACCCCGGGGTTCCCGGGTAGTGCCTCGATTGGATACGTCTCATTCTAGGGGACGGTGCGGGTATCTCGTCATGAAGAAAACGGGGGAGATATAAGAGAGTTCAGCCCAAGTCAGGGTGTGAAGACATCTTTCCTCCATCAGGTCTCCGTGTTGGGGTGGCAGGTTGGCAGTCTGGGAATGGAGGGTGTCAGGTGGGAATCAGTCTGTGGGGTTTAACATTAAAAGTGTCATGTTACCAGTTCCTGCAAGATAGTCTTTGGTGACCAGAAAAGAAGTATACTCATGACTCACGTGACCTGTTGTTAGTTGAGGCGCGGGGATGTCCCCGGAGTCTCTGAGAGCCAGCAGGCTGGTTAGGTCTGCTCGTAGTAGGGCCTGAACGGCCTGTTGGTCTCGGGATTTTTGTTAGCCAGTTTGGCACTTGGATTGGGTCAATTCCCAAAAAGGTGAAAAAGGCTGGGAGGTCTGCTGGCGTGCGCAGCGTGAACGAAGCTTGACCCAAGCGGAATATTATCCCCATCTGTAAGTGCAGCCCTGACGTCTAGCAGTTTCCAGCGCCGTTTTCAGCATAGCGCAACGTTGCTGTGTGGCTCTGGAAATATCTGGGAGTATCTGGATATGTGCTCCGTCAAAATCGATTTCTCCATTTTCCCAGGCGCTGCGTAGGATAATCTCCTTTTGGGCGTATCGGTGTAGATGGCACAGCACATCACGGGGCCTTGCGGGATCCGTGGGTTTTGGGCCCAGGGTGCGGTGCACCCTATCAATTTCCAAAGTGGGTGGTAGGGTCTACAGCAATCCACGAACTATGGCTGTGACTGTCTCTGCAAGGTCTTCAGGCCCCGTAGCTTCTGGAATCCCCCGCAGACGCAGATTGTTGCGGCGGCTACGGTCCTCCATTTCTTCTAAGTGGAGCTGCATCTCTTGGGCCTCCATGGTATGGGATTTGTGCGCCCGTTCTAGAGCCAGCACCCGAGTTTCCAAAGCGGAGGTTAAAGTTTCTCCAGCGCTCACTCGGTCAGTGATCCTGTGCAGCTCTGTCTTTACCTTCTGTATGTCCCTGCTGTGGGCTTCCTCCACACTCCATGTCTGCCCTCATAGGGAGGGCCTGAAGCATGGTTTTGAGGTCATCATTCAGGCGGCTTTGACTGTGTGCAGGGCTGCCCGGCTCCGATCAGAAAGCGGCCAAGGTCCCCGTGAGGTGGGCGGGGTCCGGGGATAGTGTGGGGACAGATGCCTGAGACATAACAATAGCTCTTTCTGCCCGTGCTGCACATGGTGCAGACAAAATGGCGCCCGGAGAACGTTCCTGTCTGCCTCTGAAATACCGCTGGATACAAAGCTGAGGTATCAGGAATCAAGTCCCTCGTGTGATCGACCTGGTCCTGTAGCGTTTAGGGGTGCTCATGCCATGCCCACATGTAATTAAGCTGGTCTTTTGGCCGGTATGAGTCGGGCCAGGCAGGGAGCTCCCCCAGTACACGTCCTTATCCGGCCATTGCTAAGCCACGCCCCCTGGTGACGTCACTTCTGACCACTATTGTGGTCTACTCTCTGGTTTGTAACCTGAGTGTGAAGGCGGCAGGATATAAAGCTCTTAAAGGGGTTGTAAACACTTGTGTTTTTTCACCTTAATGCATCCTATGTCCAGCCAAAGCTCGTTTGGCTGGACTTCTCCTATGGATCACGGGAGTGCAATTCGTTTTGCACTCCTGTGACCCGTTTTCAGCAGAGATCGGGCTGAATTCTGCTCTCTGCTGACGTCACAGATATCAGTCCAGGCACCGCATCATCAAGACAATAAAGTCTGGATCCGCCAGGTGCCTGGACTGACACCCAGCTCAGCCTCTCCGTGGACCAATGAGAGCCTGAGACGGCCTGCTCTGCCCCCTCCACAGCTCAGCGTTCCAATGAGCGAGGAGGGAGATGAGCAGAGAGCACTGAATGACAGTCTGCAGCTCTTTGCTCACTGAGCTCTGAAAACCTAGTGGTCGGAGAATCAGAGAAGCAGCCAAGAGGCCCATGAGAAATCTGGAGGAGCTGCAGAGATTTACAGCTCAGGTGGAAAAATCTGCGGTCGCAGCGGACCCAAGGTGTCGGTAGTTGATGACAGCCTCACCCGCTCCTCAGAACTGAGCCCCCGCTTCCTGGTGCAGCGTGTCATGTCACAGCGTATTGCGTCACATGTAGATGATTGCCGTACAGCCATGCCCCGACATGTTTCGTCACACAGACTTAATCATGGGATGTAGATCTGCAGAGATCTACAGCTCAGGTGGAAAAATCTGTTCACAGGAAAACTATTAGGTGTGCACTCCACAAATCTGCCTTTTATGGAATAGTGGCAAGAATAAAGCCATTAATGAAATAAAACCCCATTTTCAGTTTGTGAGAAGCCATGTAGGGGACACAGCAAACATGTGGAAGAAGGTGCTCTGGTCAAATGAGACCAAAATTGAACTTTTTGGCCTAAAAGCAAAACGCTATATGTGGCAGAAAACTAACACTGCACATCACCCTGAACACACCATCCCCACCGTGAAACATGGTGGTGGCAGCATCATGCTGGGGGGATGCTTTTCTTCAGCAATGACAGGGAAGCTGGTCAGAGTTGATGGGAAGATGGATGGAACCAAATACAGGGCAATCTTAGAAGAAATTCAAACCAGATGGTATACAGGTAATCCGCACGCCCCTATAATACCAACACTGCGCTCTTGAAAGGATCAGAACTGAATCCTAAAGTGGCCACTTGGCATAAACAAATGTGTGGACAGTATTTAATTCTCTGTTATAATAAAAGTGGAAGGATTTTGCGCATCAAATCTATCATATAAAACTAAATAAAATAGCTCACATAAAATTCTCACATTAGATATTGTGTATAATATTTGTGCATAAATGTGTAATAACACAATCATAAACTCCAAAAAAACAAACTGAATAAATATTGGAATAAAACGTTCATCAATCAGGAAAATCAGAAAAATTCCTCATATCCAATATTGTATATAATATTGTGCAAAAATGCAAAAACAAAGTGATTCACCTCAAAAAAAAAAAGTCCAAGTGAATAAATAGTAAAATAGAAAGTTCATAAACAGTGAATTATATCCGCTGGGATTAGATGGATAGAGAGATACACATATACGGTGATAATGCTGGTAATATTCTTCATATAAAGACTGCCGGCCTAAACAGGCTCTCTAAACTCTCACCTTAAGAAAAGGGAATTCGGGCATCAATGTGTAGCTTTAAAATGGTGTTGTGCGTTACAGCATGCTGGTATGATGGTGGCCGAATTTTTCTCTCAATCTGACAGGCACCTATTAAAAAAGAAGGGATTTTTCCACCTAGGCTGCGCCTAGGTATTTGTATCTTTAAAAAGTGGTCTCTTACATAAAAAGCAAAGATAAAAGCATAAACACTGAAGGAGCGGCGTCCGAGGCGCCTCCTTACGTGACTTCCGGTAAAGTCTGCTCTCTGCCACGCCCTACGCATTACGTCACCGCTCGTGACTTAAACTGGGGACCCCCTCGGACGCCGCTCCTTCAGTGTTTATGCTTTTATCTTTGCTTTTTATGTAAGAGACCACTTTTTAAAGATACAAATAAACAAGTTTACTTAAAATACTACACTATTGGAGGCTTCGTCTCTCCCCCCCCCCCCCCCCTCCCACCGGGCCGGCGCAGCCTAGGTGGAAAAACCCCTTCTTTTTTAATAGGTGCCTGTCAGATTGAGAGGATAATTCGGCCATCATCATACCAGCATGCTGTAACGCACAACACCATTTTAAAGCTACACATTGATGCCCGAATTCCCTTTTCTTAAGGTGAGAGTTTAGAGAGCCTGTTCAGGCCGGCAGTCTTTATATGAAGAATATTACCAGCATTATCACCGTATATGTGTATCTCTCTATCAATCTAATCCCAGCGGATATAATTCACTGTTTATGAACCTTCTATTTTACTATTTATTCACTCTGACTTTTTTTTTTTTTTGAGGTGAATCACTTTGTTTTTGCATTTTTGCACAATATTATATACAATATTGGATATGAGGAATTTTTCTGATTTTCCTGATTGATGAACGTTTTATTCCAATATTTATTCACTTTGGTTTTTTGGAGTTTATGATTGTGTTTTTACACATTTATGCACAAATATTATACACAATATCTAATGTGAGAATTTTATGTGAGCTATTTTATTTAGTTTTATATGATAGATTTGATGCGTGAAATCCTTCCACTTTTATTATTTTTTTATTTTTGGAGTGTAATGTGAACACTTTTTGATTTTGCTGCAGTCTTTGTTTAAGATATCATCATAATACGTACACGTTTTGATTTTTTATTATTTTTGTGATTGTCACCACATTCATTTTTATCTCACTATAAGTGCGAAGGACAGCACTATTTATAATTCTCTGTTATATCGACAGCCCCAAAACAGTGAAAAAAAAAAAGTGAAAAAAATAGTGGCGCTAAAACTAATGAACTCCTGCACACAAAGAAAAAACCAAGTGTGTATAATGTTAAGGAATATGGTAATTTCAAGTTTAATGACACCTAATATTGCGTAAACCACCAAGGGTGAAAAACCTGACGGGTATATAAACAATGATTGGTGCTCTGGTGACCTGTGACAAGTGACCCAAAAGGGAATATCAAAAATTCTTTAAAGTGAACAGTCAAAATATATGATAATATACCAAAAGTCCATAAGAAATCTCAAAAAGAATGTGTAAAACAGTCTGTGACGTGGAAAAACAAGGAAGGAAGTTCTGCTTTATCATTCTTCCACCACACCTCCGTGTCCGTGACTCCACTCCCCTTTAAGAAACGCACTCACCAGCTCTTTCTGCCTCACACTCTCGTGTTCGGGTTAAAATCGCCTTGACCCACACAAAAGGGGGTGAATAATAACCTCTGAACTCCAACCGTTAGCATCCAGGGTCTCCACATGTATATACTCTATAATACAAAATCACATCAAGCAGAGAAAAATTCCACAGCAAGAACAATCCAAGCAGTGTAAACCAATGTGTTGCAGTCGCGGCGGACCCAAGGTGTGCGGCAGTTGATGACAGCCTCACCCGCTCCTCAGAACTGAGCCCCCGCTTCCTGGTGCAGCGTGTCATGTCACAGCATATTGCGTCACACGTAGATGATTGCCGTACAGTCACGCCCCGACATGTTTCGTCACACAGACTTAATCATGGGATCCAATCCCAGGACAACAACACTAAACATACAGTCAGAGCTACAATGGAATGGTTTGGCTCAAAGCATATTCATTTGTTAGAATAGTCCAGTCAAAGTCCAGACCTAAATCCATTTGAGAATCTGTGGCAAGACTTGAAAATTGCTGTTCACAGACGCTCTCCATCCAATTCGACAAAGCTTGAGCTATTTTTCAAAGAAGAATGGGCAAAATGTCACTCTCTGGATGTACAAAGCTGGTAGAGACATCCCCAAAAAGAACAAAGAATTGACTCAGGGGGATGAATACAAATGCACACCACACTTTTCAAATATTTATTTGTAAAAAAAATTGAAAACCATTTATCATTTTCCTTCTACTTCAGAACTATGTGCCACTTTATGTTGGTCTATCACATAAAATCCCAATAAAATACATTTAAGTTTTTTGGTTGTGACATGACAAAATGTGGAAAATTTCGAGGGGTATGAATACTTTTTCAAGGCAATGCATTATCTGCCACTCGTGTACAGATATTGGGTTGTAAACTTCCACTAGACCATCCCCCTGATCACCTATAGCAAAGCCCCATGAACAGTCAGGAATATTCACTTCACAGGACCCTACATATTCTCTGTTGTTTCAGATCAGGGCTTTGGGAGTCACACCTGGGGCCCATTTCACATAGCGGCCCAGGTCATCTGACATGTGTTTTGTAGAGGGGTCTGCTCTTCGGTGCCAGACAGGTGACTTCTTCACCTGATCATGACCACTTCCAACCCAAGCAGGTTTACACTAGATACTGTAAGTTCTCTTTAGGATCCTGTAAATCAACACTTGTGCAATGTAACAAAAGTTATACCCATCTTGCCACCTGCACCCTGATCATGTACTGGCCCATGCTATACTCTTTCATACAGGTATCATGGATCCTCTTTAATGATATCGCCCCAGGCAGAAGCAAAGCCCATACCTTAATACCATATATTCAGCACTTGTAGCTTACACTTGAAAATAGCAACATCTCTTCACAGGCAATATAACAAAACCATTGTACCCAGCTTCAGTGGCATAATAAAAGTCTCCTGTCAGGGTTGTACTACAGCAACTAGCCCAAGTCCAGGGAAGGCCCACTAACAACTTCCACTCTCTAGCTAAGCCCCACTTACCAATTTTTTTAGGATCCTGTCAGGAAGGGCAGAGCTATGACCTCACTTCCTGGGGCAGTACCAGAAGGAGCCAAAAAAGGGGACACTATTAGCCCCTGCCTACACACAGATGGCAAAAAAAGAAATGGGGGTTCTAACCCTCCCTTAAGCTGGATACACACTATACAGTCATCTTTAGATTTTTTCCTTTAGATTTACCAAAACCATATAATAGGAGGTCAAACCTTAACAGTTTCAATTTGTTTGCAATCAGGTAGGCCCTTGCACTACATGGTTTTGGTAGATCTAAAGGATATCAAACAACACAAGTGGATAGTGTGTATCCAGCTTTACACTATCCAAAATTAAGAAACATGTTTTGCGTTTAGTTTTACTTTAATGGGAGAACCAGGACCCATGTAAGTACACAATCAACGCCCTCTTCTACAACATTATGTTTGTTACTACAGTACCAGTGTTTTTTTTTTAAATACATTCAAGAAATATGTTTTTTTTCTACAGACTAAAAAATTCCTGCGGATATCAGGAAATATACAGCTGGCAACATTTCAGATGAGGACTCGGGGTTTTGTTGTGTCCCCAACTTTTATTGATGATTTGAACAACCTGCCATCTTTTTATGACAAGGGAGAATATTTTGCCTTTTTGGAAATGTATGGCACTCATTATGCAGTCTCTGGAAACATTGGTGGAAAATATGATCTTGTATATGTACTGGATGATACCGTTATGAAAATTAAAGGTAAGCGTCACTCTAAAGCTAGCTATAGACATATGCTCATGGCCAGAAAAGCTCAGGAGAAATGGTGATTGAACAGTTATAAATTATTGTCCTCTATATTCTCTCTGTTGTGTAACCCCCAACATAAACCAGTGCTTGAAGGGTGTCTGCATGTGCCTCTCTCTTGGATGCTCCATAGCATAACCCTGAACACTTAGGCAATCCAAATGTCTATGTAATAAGGGACCATTAACATTGTTGTTGTTGTTCAGTCGTTTAGTTGTGTCTGACTCTTTTCGTGACCTCATGAACGATAGCGCGCCAGGCTTTTCTGTCCTCCACTGCTTCCCGGAGCTTGCTTATTTTCATGTTCAAAATTTCAATGATGCTATCTATCCAACCTGTTTTCTGTTGTCCTCTTCTCCCTTTTCCTTCCATGTTTCCCAGCATCAGGGTCTTTTCCAATGAGTCCTCTTGTTGCATTAGGTGGCCAAAGTATTCGAGTTTCAGCTTCAGGATCCTACCAGTGAATGTTCAGAGTTGATTTCCTTCAGGAATGACCGGTTTGATCTTCTTGCCGTCAAATTAGTTCAAAAGCATCAATTCTTCGGCGTCAGCCTTCCTTTTGGTCCAACTTTCACAGCCATAGGTTACTACTGGGACTACCATAGCTTTGACTATTGGCATTTTGTAGGGTGATGTGTCTGCTTTTTATAATGTTGTCTAGGTATGCCAATGCTTTCCTCTCAAGAAGCAAGCGTCTCCTAATTTCATGGCTACAGTCACCATCTTAGAGCCTAGGAAGATAAGATATGTCACTGTTTCCATTTCTTCTCTTTCTATTTGCCAAAGAGTGTTAGGACTGGTATCATTCACATTACCATGTTGCATTAAATGGCACCCAACATATAAAATGCAACTGCAATGCAGGACACCAAAGCACATTGGGTGACATTTATCAATCCTGTTGCAAGGCAAAAAAATGCTTAACTGGGACGCTGAGAAATATTGGAAGACAGATTTATTACCAGGTTACAACCTGAATCATAAATTCCACATTTGGCTGCCCTAAAGTAGCATTTGCACTTGCTAAATGAATCCCGACCCTGACCACTTTTTAGTGATGCATCTGTTGAGAGTGGAAATTTGTCTCATCTTCATTAATAAATCTGTCTTTGAATTTTGCAAATGGTCACTTAGGAATACAGATGCAAAGGTCTGTAAACCTGTCTCAGAGACTGTGCTGAAGAAGATTTGCAACTAATTGTGTTGATAAATGTCCCTTGTGTGTTGCAGTGCACTGCAAAAAAAAAAAAGAATATACTGTATCAGCATCAAATTTAACTGCATTGAGAGCCCATTTAAAGTGAATGCACATTAAAGTGCCTTGTGGTGCATGTGTTACCACAGTATTTTCCATGGGGGACAGGCCCTAAAGAAACCAATGGAACCAGTTGCAATCGGATTGCATGGCCTCTTTTAAATGTACAAGCACATACACAGAGTATTGCAAAGGCCCTGGCTGGAAAAAAAATGGAGTGGATTATTTAGGTAGTCCTTCAAACTTCATAGTTGTTGGGGAATCTAAAGCTGATTGTATCCAGATTATAATATATCAGTGTATTGTGCTGCGCTTTTAGAGATAAATGAATGTGAAAAAGATTATATAAACTTGAAAAGTGCAAAATCGTTAAAAACAATATACAGTATCTCACAAAAGTGAGTACACCCCTCACATTTTTGTAAATATTTTATTCTATCTTTTCATGTGACAACACTGAAGAAATGACACTTTGCTACAATGTAAAGTAGTGAGTGTACAGCTTGTATAACAGTGTAAATTTGCTGTCCCCTCAAAATAACTCAACACACAGCCATTAATGTCTAAACCGCTGGCAACAAAAGTGAGTACACCCCTAAGTGAAAATGTCCAAATTGGGCCCAATTTGCCATTTTCCCTCCCAGGTGTCATGTGACTCGTTAGTGTTACAAGGTCTCAGGTATGAATGGGGAGCAGGTGTGTTAAATTTGGTGTTATCACTCTCACTCTCTCATACTGGTCACTGGAAGTTCAACATGGCACCTCATGGCAAAGAACTCTGATGATCTGAAAAAAGGATTTTTGCTCTAAATAAGGATGGCCAAGGCTATAAAAAGATTGCCAAGACCCTGAAACTGAGCTGCAGCAGGGTGGCCAACACCATACAGTGGTTTAACAGGACATGTTCCACTCAGAACAGGCCTCGCTATAGTCAACCAAAGAAGTTGAATGCACATGCTCAGCGTCATATCCAGAGGTTGTCTTTGGGAAATAGATGTACAGTCAGGTCCATAAATATTGGTACATCTATACAATTCTAATCTTTTTGGCTCTATACACCACCACAATGGATTTGAAATGAAACGAACAAGATGTGCTTTAACTGCAGACTTTCAGCTTTAATTTGAGGGCATTTACATCCAAATCAGGTGAACGATGTAGGAATTACAACAGTTTGTATATGTGCCTCCCACTTTTTAAGGGACCAAAAGTAATAGGACAGATTAACAATCATCCATCAAACTTTCACTTTTTAATACTTGGTTGCAAATCCTTTGCAGTCAATTACAGCCTGAAGTCTGGAACGCATAGACTTTACCAGACGCTGGGTTTCATCCCTGGTGATGCTCTGCCAGGCCTCTACTGCAACTGTCTTCAGTTCCTGCTTGTTCTTGGGGCATTTTCCCTTCAGTTTTGTCTTCAGCAAGTGAAATGCATGCTCAATTGGGTTCAGGTCAGGTGATTGACTTGGCCATTGCATAACATTCCACTTCTTTCCCTTAAAAAAACTCTTTGGTTGCTTTCACAGTATGCTTCTGGTCATTGTCCATCTGCACTGTGAAGCGCCGTCCAATGAGTTCTGAAGCATTTTGCTGAATATGAGAGATAATATTGCCCGAAACACTTCAGAATTCATCCTGCTGCTTTTGTCAGCAATCACATCAATAAATACAAGAGAACCAGTTCCATTGGCAGCCATTCATGCCCACGCCATGACACTACCACCATCATGCTTCACTAATGAGGTGGTATGCTTTGGATCATGAGCAGTTCCTTTCCTTCTCCATACTCTTCTCTTCCCATCACTCTGGTACAAGTTGATCTTGGTCTCATCTGTCCATAGGATGTTGTTCCAGAACTGTGAAGGCTTTTTTAGATGTTGTTTGGCAAACTCTAATCTGGCCTTCCTGTTTTTGAGGCTCACCAATAGTTTACATCTTGTGGTGAACCCTCTGTACTCACTCGGGTGAAGTCTTCTCTTGATTGTTGACTTTGACACACATACACCTACCTCCTGGAGAGTGTTCTTGATCTGGTCAACTGTTGTGTAGGGTGTTTTCTTCCCCAGGGAAAGAATTCTTTGGTCATCCACCACAGTTGTTTTCCGTGATCTTCCGGGTCTTTTGGTGTTGCTGAGCTCACCGATGCGTTCTTTCTTTTTAAGGATGTTCCAAACAGTTGATTTTGCCACACCTAATGTTTTTGCTATCTCTCTGATGGGTTTGTTTTGTTTTTTCAGCCTAATGATGGCTTGCTTCACTGATAGTGACAGCTCTTTGGATCTCATATTGAGAGTTGACAGCAACAGATTCCAAATGCAAATAGCACACTTGAAATGAACTCTGGACCTTTTATCTGCTCCTTGTAAATGGGATAGTGAGGGAATAACACACACCTGACCATGGAACAGCTGAGCAGCCAATTGTCCCATTACTTTTGGTCCCTTAACCCCCTTGGCGGTATTCCCGAGTCTGGCTCGGGGTGAGATTTTAGTACCAGAAGCGGTAACCCCGAGCCAGACTCGGGATCGCATCACTGGATTCTGGAAGACGTGCCTTACCTTGTCTCCGGGATCCCGCGATGTTCTCCCGCCGTGTTCGGCGGCCGGATCTTCCGCCCGATGCACTGTGTGACCTGGCTTCCGTTCCCTGCGAGCGTAGCGACGCAGGGGTGGAACCGGCGGCAAATTCAAAATGTATAAAGCACAAACACACTCACACATTGTAATCCTTTTGGATTACATTACTAAATAAAATAAAATAAAATAAAATTGACCTCAGATTGCACCCCAGTGCTTTGTCCAGTGCCCCTGCCTGCAGTTTTACTGTACTTTCTGTCTGGAAACTGCAGAGCGACCATGGCATCAAAAAGCGCGCTTCAACCTCAAAAGCGGCATATGACCTGCTGGAAAACAGCGACAGCGAGACAGAATCGCTTGCAGAAGTGAGTGATAGCGATTCATGGGGAAGTTCGTCATCAGGCACGGAAAGCGATTTCAGCGATGATCTTGCGACTGTGCCCAGCGATGTGCGGACTTGGTGCTCGATTGATTGCGGTACGGAGCACACAGCGCCCCCAAGGTTCCCGTTTACCGGAGCGCCTGGTATCAAAGTGGAGGTTGAAGATGACAGCCCCTTGGGATACCTCCAACTCTTTTTGACCGATGAAGTCATAGAAAGAATTGTTACGGAGACAAACCGATACCAGGAGCAACAAGCTGCTATACCTCAGAGGTTTTCAAGGAGCAGAAAATGGGAACCAGTGACCAAGGAGGACATCTGGAAGTTTCTGGGCCTAATTATTCTCCAGGGAGTGGTGGGGAAACCCCTGCAAAAGTGGTACTGGACAACCAACAAAATATTAGCCACTCCTTTTTTTGGCACCATCATGTCGGAATACAAATTTTCTCTCATAATGAAATATCTTCATTTTCAAAATAATGAAGAATTTGATGAGACTTCTCATCCAGCTCCAAAACTGAAAAAGATTTGGGACCTATATCAAATTATTCTGAAAAATTTCCAGCAGACCTATGTACCAGACAGAGACGTCAGTATCGACGAAAGTCTAATGGCCTACAAAGGAAGACTTGGAAGCTGGATACAGTACATCGCATCTAAGAGAGCGCGATTTGGCATAAAATCATTCATGCTCTGTGAAGCCAGCACTGGAATTCGGAATTCGGTCCTTTACACCGGGAAAGGGACCAAATTCAACAACAGATTCAGTCAATATGGAATGGCAACCGCTTCTGTTCTCACTTTGATTGAGCCATTGCTGAATCAGGGGTACTGTGTAACCACAGATAATTTTTATACTTCTCCAGAACTCTATGAGTTCCTTCTACAACACAAGACGGATGCATACGGGACTGTTAGAGCTAACCGGCGTGACATGCCGCCAACCTTTGGCAATAAAAAGCTCAAGGCAGGAGAAATAGTTGCCTGGCAAAAAGGCAAAATGATGGCACTAAGATGGCGCGATAAAAAAGATGTGTGCCTAATGAGTACCATTCACAACACCTCTACTCTCATGGTACATACAAAAGGTGGAAAAGATGTTATGAAACCTCAACTCGTAATGGACTACAACAACACAATGGGAGGTGTTGACAGAGCTGACCAGGCCATGACTTTTTATCCTGTTATGAGAAAGCAACAAAAAAAATATTACAAAAAAATCTTCAGGCATCTTCTTGAACAGTGCCTGTGGAATGCGTTCATTCTTCTAAAAAAAAAGAGTGACAGGCCTGTGATTCATGCAGACTTCGTTTGGAAAGTTGCCGAACTTATACTTCTCAAGCACCAAACACCAACCACTGTAAATCGATCTGGACGTCGTGCTGCTGGCGTTGTGAACCCGGAACGTCTGGCAGGTCGACACTTTATGGACCACATTCCACCAACGGAAAAGAAGGCAAGGATGTGTGTGGTTTGCTGCTCTAAACGTGACGACACAGGAAGGAAAATCAGAAAAGAAACCCGGTTCTACTGTCCTGACTGTGACGTCGGACTTTGTGCTGTACCCTGTTTTAAAATTTTCCATACCCGAGACGTTTACTAAAAGCAATATGACTACTAATATTGCACTCTTGTTTGGCCAAATAAAATGTCAGTGTTTTTGATTTATATTATTTACTAAATTTTATTGAATAAAAAGTATTATTACTATTATATTATTATTTGTTATTATTTATAGTTATTTATTATATTATAATTTATGATTTTGTGTTTCAAACTTTATCATACCCGGGATGTCTACTAGACTCTTGTTTGGACAGATTTCAGTGAGTTATTCCTAAGAATTACAGGCCTACAATATAAAACGCCACATTTCCATGCAAAAATAATGGTACCGCTTTCAGCACCTAAAATCCGAAATAATCATACCGCCAGGGAGGTTAAAAAGTGGGAGGCACATATACAAACTGTTGTAATTGCTACACCGTTCACCTGATTTGGATGTAAATACCCTCAAATTAAAGCTGAAAGGCTGCAGTTAAAGCACATTTTGTTTGTTTCATTTCAAATCTATTGTGGTGGTGTATAGAGCCAAAAAGATTAGAAATGTGTCGATGTCCCAATATTTATGGACCTGACTGTATGAGTGCTGCCAGCATTGCTGTAGAGGTTGAAGGGGTGGAGGGTCAGCCTGTCAGTGCTCAGACCATACGCCGCACACTGCATCAAATTGGTCTGCATGGCTGTCGTCCCAGAAGGAAGCCTCTTCTAAAGATGATGCCTGCAAACAGTTTGCTGAAAACAAGCAGACTAAGGACATGGATTATTGGAACCATGTCCTATGGTCTGATGAGACCAAGATAAATAGATGGTGTCAAGCGTGTGTGGCAGCAACCAGGTGAGTAGTACAAAGACAAGTGTGTTTTGCCTACAGTCAAGCATGGTGGTGGGAGTGTCATGGTCTGGGGCTGCATGAGTGCTGCCGGCACTGGGGAGCTACAGATCATTGAGGGAACCATGAATGCCAACATGTACTGTGACATACTGAAGCAGAGCATGATCGCCTCCCTTCGTGGACTGGGCCGCAGGGCAGTATTCCAACATGATAACAACCCCAAACACGCCTCCAAGATGACCACTGCCTTGCTAAAGAAGCTGAGGGTAAAGGTGATAGACTGGCTAAGCATGTCTCCAGACCTAAACTCTATTGAGCATCTGCGGGGCATCCTCAAACGGAAGTCTCTAACATCTACCAGCTCTGTGATGTTATCATGGAGGAGTGGAAGAGGACTCCAGTGGCAACCTGTGAAGCTCTGGTGAATGCCATACCCAAGAGGGTTAAGGCAGTGCTGGGAAAATAATGGTGGGCGCACAAAATATTGACACTTTGGGCCCAATTTTGACATTTTCACTTAGGGGTGTACTCACTTTTGTTGCCAGCGGTTTAGACATTATTGGCTGTGTGTTGAGTTATTTTGAGGGGTCATTAAATTTACACTGTTATACAAGCTGTACACTCATTACTTTACATTGTAGCAAAGTGTCATTTTTTCAGTGTTGTCACATGAAAAGATATAATAAAATATTTTCAAAAATGTGAGGAGTGTACTCACTTTTGTGAGACACCATATACAGTGGCGGCTGGTGCTCAAAATTTTTAGGGGGGCGCAAACAAACTGAAAAAAAAAATAAACATCAATTACACCCTCACTGTGCCCATCAAACGCAGCTACTGTGCCCATCAATTGCCGCCACTGTGCCCATCAAACGAAGCCACTGTGCCATCAAACGCAGCCATTGTGCCATCAAACGCAGCCACCGTGCCATCAAACGCAGTCACTGTGCCATCAAACGCAGCCACTGTACCCATAAATTGCCACCACTGTGCCTATTAAATGCTGCCACTGTGCAATCAAGAGCAACCACTGTGCCCATCAAGCACAGACACTGTGCCATCAAACGCAGACACTGTGCCCATCTAGCGCAGACACTGTGCCATCAAACGCAGCCACTGCACCCATAAATTGCCGCCACTGTGCCATCAAAAGCAGCTACTGTAACCATCAATTGCTGCCAGTGTGCCCCATCAATTGCTGCCAGTGTGCCCCATCAATTGCTGCTAGTGTGCCCCATCAATTGCCGCCAGTTTGCCCCATCAATTGCCGCCAGTTTGCCCCATCAATTTCCGTCAGTTTGCCTCATCAATTGCCGCCAGTTTGCCCCATCAATTGCTGCCAGTGTGCCCCCCCCCCACCTGGCACTTACCTGTCTTGGGTCAGCGCTGTACTCCGAGTCCTCAATGTCTTCTCCCGTCCTCTTCTGCTATGATTGGACGCCTGGTGTCCAATCACAGCACCTGTAGCTTCAGCCAATCAGGTGACAGGTAACCACACCTGGTGCACCTGATTGGCTGAGAGGCGGGTCAGTGTTAGGGAAGCGATTTACTTGATTCTTTAACACAGCACTACGTAAGCAGTGAATGCACAGCAGTGCGTCCGCTGTTTACCAGTTTGAAAGCCTATTAGAGCCCATGGCTCTAATCAGGACGCCTATTAGAGCTGACAGCTCTAATCAGGCACTTCCGAAACACCCCCACCGCTGTAATTCAGATGCCCGGCGCCCGACAAGGGGCCGGACACCTGAATAGGGGGCGGCAGCGGCGACAATAGATGCAATGCATGCATCTATCTATTGGAGACTGACGGGTGCAGGAGAGAGGGGGCGGCGCTCCTGCGCCCTCTATGGACGTACCGCCACTGATTCAATATATTTAAATACATAGTGTGATATCTCGCAGATAAACTTGAATAAACATACAGGGAGGTGTGGCAGTTCCTCTTAGCAGAAAAGATTGATATATAAGTGAGAAAAATATATTAATAATAAGTGCAGGCGATTCATTAGATGATGCACATGATAAATTCTGAAATCAGTCCAACATAAATAATGACGAGCAAATGTTGAGTGATGAAACGTGCAAAACAAGCAACCACAGTGACACCTCTGTGCTGATTGGCCTCTCACCTTACTGCTGTAAGGTTACAGCATGTGTGGGTGATCTTGGTGAAATTACAATCGCTTAGGTAAGTTCTCTCAGGGCTAGCACAGCTAATGTCTCTCTCGGACCACGAACTGCGGCCCCCTCCAAAGATCCTTCTCCCCTGAGCCCGGTGATTTCCCAGGGTAGATGTTATGGCTCTTCTAGATAAATGTAATCTGGGGGTCCACCCCAGACTTTCCCTTGAGGTGTATAAAAGAAAGGGATTCCCATATAGTGTAGTACAGGGAAGCTGGCCAGAATTGATGGTGAGATTGATGAAGCCAAATGCAGGGCAATCTTAGAAGAAAACCTGTTAGATTCTTAAGACTGGGGCGGAGGTTCACCTTCCAGTAGGACAACAACCCTAAACATACAGCCAGAGCTACAATGGAATGGTTTGGCTCAAAGCATATTCATGTGTTAGAATGGCCCAGTCAAAGTCCAGACCTAAATCCAATTGAGAATCTGTGGCAAGACTTGAAAATTGCTGTTCACAGATGCTCTACATCCACTCTGACAGAGCTTGAACTATTTTGCAAAGAAGAATGTGCCAAAATCTTATGCCGCGTACACACGGTCGGACTTTTCATCTACAAAAGTCCAACGGACGCTGACGGACTAAAGCTGGCTGGTAATCCGATCGTGTGTGGGCTTCTCCGGACTTTCAACATACTTTTTTAGCCTCAAATCCGACGTACTTTAGATTTGAAACATGCTTCAAATCTTTACTTCGTAACTACGACGGACCCCGAAATCCGCTCGTCTGTGTGCTAGTCCGACGGACAAAAAGCCACGCTAGGGCACCTATTGGCTACTGGCTATGAACTTCCTTATTTTAGTCCGGTGTACGTCATCACGTAAGAATTCGACGGACTTTTGTGTGATCGTGTGTAGGCAAGTCTGTTCGTTAGAAAGTCCGCCACAAGTCCGTCGAAAGTCCGCCGAAAGTCTGCCGGAAGTCTGTCGGACAGGCTGTCTGACTTTTGTAGACGAAAAGTCCGACCGTGTGTACGCGGCATTACTCTCTAGATGTGTAAAGCTGGTAGAGACATCCCCAAAAAGACTGCTGCAATTGCAGTGAAAGGTGGTTCTACAAAGTATTAAAGCAGGGGGGCTGAATACAAATGCACGCCCCCCTTTGATATATTTATTTGTAAAAAAAAATTGAAAACCATTAATCATTTTCCTTCTACTTCACAATTATGTGCCACTTTGTGTTGGTCTATCACATAAAATCCCAATAAAATACATGTATGTTTTTGGTTGTAACATGACAAAATGTGGAAAATGTCAAGGGGTATGAATACTTTTTCAAGGCACTGAAAATATCTACTTAAAGCGGAACTAAACTCTCGCAGTCAACTTAATTTTTTTATTTGAATAACAAACATGTTATACTTACCTGCTTTGTGCAATGGTATTGCACCGAATGGTCCCAAATCTCCTCTTCGGGGGTCCCCCGCCAGCAATATTGTATAGTGACACATGGACTCTAGTCCATGTGCCACTATAGGAAGCTGCTTCTTATGGTGGCACACATGCGGGCTAGCTTCTGAGCTGGGCTGTGTTTGTTTGTAGACACACACAGCATGGCTCGGCCCCATCCACCGCTCTTGGCTCACAGGATTTGATTGACAGCAGCAAGAGCTGTCCTTCAGGCTTTAGGGGGGCCAGAGTGTGGCCAGTGGGATTAAGCCACCCTGGCTTCAGTGGGAGTAAACAATGCCCCATCATTGATTCTACTGGGGGGCAAAGTGCCCCATTGCTGCTTTCAGTGGAGGAATGGTGCCCTATTGTTGATATTTAGGGGAGGAATAGTCCCCCATCGTTAGTGTCTGTGGGAGGAATAGTGCCCCATCATTAGTGTCTGTGTGGAGAAATAGTCCCCTATCATTAGTGTCTGTGGGAGGAATAGTGCCCCATCATTAGTGTCTGTGGGAGGAATAGTGCCCCATCATTAGTGTGTGTGGGAGGAATAATCAGTCCCCTATCATTAGTGTCTGTGGGAGGAATAGTGCCCCAAAACTGATGTCAGTGCTAGGAATAGTGCACCATCATTGGGATCAGTGTATGGAATGGTGCCTTAAGGGTCGGAAAAAGACAGACAAAGGGCCACTTCCAGCCTACAGGCTGCACTTTGGAGACCACAGGGTTAGAGGATCTAACTGCCTAGGTAGATATGACACTAGTTTGATCACACAGTGCATTAACAAGTAAGCTCAGCCAATATTGGCCTGTCTGTTTATACCCTGCTCCTGCTAAAGAACAATCCAACAGCTGCCCTTACTCTATCCGCTATCTAAAGTCAACTGTAACATAAGAATGGAAATACATGATATCGCAGAACAAAAAGAATTCACATTCAACAGATTTTCTAAAGCTAGCCATACACAGTAATGGGGCGTACACACGGTCGGACTTTTCAGCTACAAAAGTCCGACAGCCTGTCCGACAGACTTTCGACGGACTTTTGGCGGACTTTTGACGGACTTGCGGCGGACTTTCTAACGAACAGACTTGCCTACACACGATTACACAAAAGTCCGTTGAATTCTTACGTGATGACGTACACCGGACTAAAATAAGGAAGTTCATAGCCAGTAGCCAATAGCTGCCCTAGCGTGGCTTTTTGTCCGTCGGACTAGCATACAGGCGAGCGGATTTTTCGACCGTACTCGAGTCCGTCGGAAAGATTTGAAGCATGTTTCAAATCTAAAGTCCGTCGGATTTGAGGCTGAAAAAGTCAGTTGAAAGTCCGGAGAAGCCCACACACGATCGGATTACCAGCCAGCTTTAGTCCGTCAGCGTCCGTTGGACTTTTGTAGCTGAAAAGTCTGACCGTGTGTACGCCCCATTAGCATTTTATTCAAAAATGTTTTCAGATTTTTTGTTCGATTTTTTTTTTTAATGGTTAATGAAGACAAATCGATGGTCATTTTCAACTATAATAACATGAAAAAAATCAAAGGCAAGGGAAAGGAAAAAAAAAAGACTTTTACTTCTTATCTGAACAACCTAAATTCTAATGCCGCGTACACACGGTCGTACTTTTCGTCTACAAAAGTCAGACAGCCTGTCCGACAGACTTCCGGCAGACTTTCGGTGGACTTGCGGCGGACTTGCGGCATACTTTCTAACGAACGGACTTGCCTACACACGACCACACAAAAGTCCGACGGATTCGTACGTGATGACGTACACCGGACTAAAATAAGGAAGTTCATAGCCAGTAGCCAATAGGTGCCCTAGCGTGGCTTTTTGTCCGTCGGACTAGCACACAGACGAGCGGATTTCGGGGTCCGTCGTAGTTACGAAGTAAAGTTTTGAAGCATGTTTCAAATCTAAAGTACGTCGGATTTGAGGCTAAAAAAGTCAGTTGAAAGTCCGGAGAAGCCCACACACGATCGGATTACCAGCCAGCTTTAGTCCGTCAGCGTCCGTTGGACTTTTGTAGACGAAAAGTACGACCGTGTGTACGCGGCATAATTGTTAATGTGATCCTCAGTCAGGAAAAAGGAAACTTCTTGTAAAGCACACGTGCTAGAAAAAGTTTAATCCGGTGTTCTGACATATACTGTCCTCCTATCATATAGTGTCCGGCCCGTACTGTGCAGGCGCAGCGCCTGCGCAGTACGGAGGAGAAGGAGATGCCGAAAATGTCCAAAGTTGATCAGCTGACCATCAGCTGTACACGGCGCTCGGGCACTTGTTAGTGATGGCTTTGCAAGAGGGCCCCTCGCGGGCTCGCTTCGCTCGCCACGCTTCGGGCACGGCCTCGCTGCGCTCGGCAACTATTTATTCTAACTCTATGTCCACTTGGATAGTAGGGAATGATCCTGGACACAGGGTAAGAATAAATGCGCAGGCGCCGTGTACAGCTGACGATCAGCTGTTGTACTTCGGAGACTTTCGGCGTCTCGTTTGTCCTCCGTACTGCGCCTGCGCAGTACAGGGGGGACACTTTTGGATAGGGGACTGTATTCGACAAGACACCGGAATTAAAACTTTTGTGGTCACAACTATCCAGTCCCTTTGCGGATGGGTCAAATGATTTTTTTTCAGTGGATGCAGATTTTCAATTTTTAAATTTTTTTTTTTTCTATCCTTTGAGCTTTTCCACCCCGACTAACTATGTAACTAATGGTAAGGAATATACAAAGTATATTATATTTGTAGCGCTACCCACGAAGAAGCCACTTGGTAATTTGGGTTCTTTGATCTGCACCTCGAATCCAGGAGTACCCTCAGCCGCTCTTGCACACCAGGTTGAGTGAAAGATACTGCAAGCACTTATATGAACCCACAAGTGTGTATACCTTTTACTCGACTGTGAGTTAGTATCAGGAAAGCGACACAAGACCGTTTAGCGGTAAATGAACTCAATATATTGGTGTAGGTTAGAGCAAATGGTGGTTTGAGCATAAATAAACACACAGAAGGTAGGTCCAGTCACAGTCTGCTAGACAGTATAATCACTATGCCAAGTAACTTAGAATAGCGTTCTGTACCAGTAGATTGGGATTAACTCATGAATCAGCAAAGTCAGCAATAAACAGTGCATATAAGCATTAACCACAATGTGAATAATAATACAAAACTAGTCTAAAGTGCAGTCTAGGAGAATGGCTAGGATATGGTGCAATGTCCCCCTGAGAGGTACCATTTAGCACAAGCAATAGGTGAAGGTCACTGTGTAGCAGCTGTAAAGGGATAGTCTTTAATCCTAACTCTTCAGCTGGCTAGTGTTGTGGCCCAGTTGTACTGATGGTGCATATGAGAATAGCCCCAGTCAAGCCTGCAGATAGAAATAAGCCTACTACATGGCTGTATGGTCAGTTCCTAAAGGGCTCAGTCTCTCTCTCCAGCAGCAGATAGTAAATCCTCACAGCAGCAACTGACCAGTCCCAGCGATATTACAGCTCACCACACACAGTGATTAGTCCATTCTCTGCTATGTACCCAGGTTACTTTGGCTATTGGCACTCCCAAACTCAGCACCCAAGATCCAGACATGCAGCAGTGATAACAGCATTGTGCACTCTCCAGTCTCCCTCACGGCAAAAAGGAAGCTATGTCCTGTACAGCCTGAGAAAATGCAGCTCTTTCCCCTCCTCCTGGCAAATCTCTATTTGGGAAATGCAGTTCAAAAACTCTTAATTACAGTAGTGTCCCTCTCCTCTTGTCTACAGTTCCCACAGTGCATTGCTGCCCGAGCTGTTAAACATTTCAGCACTGCAGGGCAGGAGCTACAAAGTGCAGCTGCAGCCAGTGTTTCTCTCACTCTCCATTCTTAGCCAATCACCTGACTACAGATTGTATGTATCAAAAATTATAACCAAACTGATTAGGAGCAGAACTTCATTGGCCAGCTTACCTATCCAGTAACATATTTCTTTTCAAACACAGCTGTCACTGATACAGAAGTGGAAGACTGTCTCGGATTCAATCTTGGCTTAACCGTAGATGGTCCAGGAGTAGAAGCCAATGCCAAAATAAAAGCTCCAAAATGTACAAACATTGTTCGTCATAAAGAGGGTAAGTACATATATCTCCTAGATGCCAATTAGTGTTTCTTTTAATGATCTTTGTTATCATTATGGATGAATTGTAGCTGTTATGCTGAATATTTTTATTAGAATTTTAAACACTCTAATGGACTAATGCCCATAGTCAATAGCCAATGGTCCATTAGATGCACTAGTGGACATCTATATACCAAGGAATGTGAGTAGCAGTCCCTATATTTAGCTTTGGAGATCATTTGCTTTGTATTGCATATGCACACCTCCCAACTTTCTGAGATGAGAAACAGGGACACCTGAAAGTAGAAAGTATGTAGGCAAAGTGTATACAAAGGACTGGTATGCAAAAAAAAAAAAAGATAAATCCACTTTCTTTCTTCTTTTTCCCACTACTTCATATTATACTGGCATTTTAAAATAAGGAAAGAAATAATTTAGAGATTAGACAAATGGATTAGTGTATTTTTAAGGCCCGTTCACATGGTACATTGTGGCAATGCACCTGCTCTATGTATGGTGTGTTGCAGTGTCATTCGCTTTGAATGGCATTCCAATACATTGTACAGTAGGGAACAAGGCACTGCAGTGCAGAACAACGTACACAATGCATTTTGGTGTGATGCATTGCCAAAAAAAGGTCATGTAAGTTTTGTTCATCTGTTGCAGTGCGCTGGCAGTCCATTAATAATGAACGGGCTGCCTAATACAATTCACGTTAACAGGTGCTGTAAATGCACCACAACAGAATGCTTAAAGCAGTAGTAAACCGTAAAAACAAAAACCTGCAAGACAATAACATAATGTGCTAGTATGCATCGCATACTAGCACATTATTAAATACCTTAGTACGAAGCTCCCGCAGTGCGCCCGTTCACTGCTGAGGGAGTTGACATGTTCTCCCAACGTTTCCTCCAGGATCGCTGGCTCCGGCGCTGTAAGTGGTCGGAGCCGCGATGACATCACTCCCACGCATGCACGCGGGACCCCTCCGTTCCGGCAAGTTTCAGCAGGGTACACCGGACCTGAAGTCAGCGGCTGCATGCAGGGTCAATATCTCCTAAACCGTGCAGGTTTAGGAGATATTCTTTTTACCTACATATAAGCCTTATTATAGGCTTACCTGTAGCTAAAAATCACCCAGCAGGCAATACAACCGCTTTAAAGCGGTTGAAAACTCTTACATACCCAGTAAAGTGACTGGCCTCAGGTGATACACAGAGATTAAGCAAATCCTCTTACAAAAGTTGTACCTATCTATCTGCAGTCTTCTCATCTCTACAGCTGTTCAAAGTGCAGAATTTATAAAGCTTGTCTGAGTTGTCAGAAAAAAGGGGTCTGGGAGTTGAAGTTACACTCTGCAGAGCTCAGATGTCACTGAGAGCTGATTAGAGATTAGGGACACCCCCCCCCCTCCATAGGCGACACTTTAAAAGCCGTTACAGTTTACAACTTTAGATGTACAGAGGAGGTCTAGTGCTAGAATTGCTGCCCATGATCTGACGTTCACGGTGATACCTCACATTGGTGAAAAGATTGCTGTTTGCTTGCGTGCTGGACCAACGCACGCGTCCACCTTTGCACGCTAGAGAGGGGGTGGGGGGCATGGCACTTTAAACTTTTTTTATTCAATTACATATTATTATTTTTTTACACTGTTCTTTAAAAAATTTTTTTTTATTATTTACTTTTATTGCGATCACTAGGAATGTAAACATCCTTGTGGCAGCAATATGCATGTGACAGGTCCTCGTCATGGAGGGATCTGGGGTCTATAAGACCCCAAATCACTCCTTTGCACTTGAAGCATTCAAAAGGCCAAGATCAGCATTTTTGAATGCTTTCAGTTTTCACAAGGCACGTTTACATGCTTGATCTAATATTTAAACGGATGCCCAATAAATGCAGCATTTGAGGGATCATGGGTAAAAGCTAGGCCTGTCCACATTTATAATTTATCTCCAACCTCTGAAGAAGCTGCTGGATGTATTGGATCTCCTGTTCTTGTGCCCCTGAAAATAGCACCACCTGGCTGGGTGGGGAATATTTATTGCAGATGTATATGCAGTACCCTGGTGCCATACCTGATATGAACAACAATAAAGACATAACAAACAGTTAAACTATAGCAAGAAATACATTGCAAATAGGTGAACAGTAGAAATACAGTATATAAACTGTAAAAACAAGCAATGGGTGTAGAGAGCAACTTGTTCTACACCCCATGCTGGGGGCAATCCTAACAAAGGAGAGTTACACCACTCTAATAGTTCAGCAGACTGTATTATATTCTCTTCTGCTCGCCAGCTCATTGGGGCCCAACTGTTATGTTGGAGCACTCAGGATAATGTCCCTTTAAGCACTGATGATGACAATGGCTCAGGTCATTGCTGATAAAGTCACTGGCCCGGTGATACTCGTAGGCAACACTGTCCCTCTTTTGTCAAGATGTAGTGCAGGGTTTGCCTGTGGTTTCTCACAAACCTAATTTGTCAGCAGGTGGTCTCCCTCTGTATACTGGGTGAAGCACAGTACGTCCATGTCTGTAGCATCCTCCCCCTTGATCAGACAGTATCTTTGCCACTCTTTATTGTCCCAGAATGTCTGTCACCGTGCCGCTCTCCCTCTAAAGTGCAGGGGTGAGTGATCTATTAGCAGCCTGATGTGCACTCCATCACTCCACACTTCCAGCAAGGAACCACCTTTCCTCTTTGCCCCAGTGCCTTGTGGGATTTACAGTTTACTCCTTCCAGCTCACCAAGCCAGCTTACTTTGTAAGAACTACATCTCCCACAATGCTTGCAGTCCACATCCCGTGTGCCTCCCTATTTGGTAGAGGGCAGGTGTTCTATCAGAAAGCTGCTACCCATCAGAACATGCAATGGAAGGGATGTTCCGTCACGGTCATCTTGGTACACCCACACTCGTCCACAGTAAGCCTTCAGTCAGAAGGTGGCAAGCAGACATCTTGTTACACCCACCAAAGTCTTGCATTTCACACTTATTTTTACCAGTAAACTGAGCTTATATTATGAAACAAAGTATTTGGAAGTCCGTAACGATGTTGAATTTTCAAAGCATCGGAAAGCCTGCTGATCTCACAGGTTTGCTAATCTGACAGATTTTAAAACTCAACATCAAAACAGTCTGACGGGTTTCAAAATACTGTATTTTACTATATAAGCTCAATTTATTCGTAAAAATATGTGTGAAATGCAAGACTTCGGTGGGTGTAACAAGATGTCTGCTTGCCACCTTCTGACTGTAGGCTTACTGCAGATGAGTGTGGGTGTACCAAGATGGCAACTTCGGTTGCATATTCTGATGGGTAGTCGGTAATCTGATAGAACACCAGTGTTCTGTCAAATTAGCCAACTCGTCATGAACTCCAACCACGTCACTTCCGGTTTCTTTAAACCATCAATAATTGTAGATTTTGTCGAATTTCTGTTTGGACACAACACTGGCAACCGAATACAGTCCGGTACAGGTAGATTTAGCTGTTTTGACAGCACAGCGGCTAACAAGGACAAAGTTCGGAGGGGGCCATTTTGTTGGCTAGTATCGGTGCGGAGTGACAATCTCCGCTCATAATATCGTCCACTGGACTGTATTCGGTTGCCGGTGTTGTGTCCAAACAGCAATTCAGCAAAATCTCCAATTACTGATGGTTTAAAGAAACCAGAAGTAAAGTAGTTGGAGTTACTGACAAGTTGGCTAATTAGACGGAACACCGGCTCACCCCTGGCTGTACACCACACTACAATAAGAGTCTCCTCCTGTAGCTGTGCCCGTGTAAAAGTTTTCTTTGCTGCCAGACACTGAATCCTTCTCCTGTCAGTGCTGCAGACTGGGCTACAATGTATACTGAAGGATGATAAAAAAAAAAAATGTGTTTGCGGGGATTAGTGCTACCTGTGGTTGCAGAATGATGACTATTATTTGAATGCAACCCCTGCCCCGGTGCTGCCAGGCTGCTTTGTAGATAGACTTGTGATTTTGTTATTCTGACTCCTTTTTGTATCTTTACAGAAACACCAGATAAATTGGGTATCATTCACAAAGTCGTTTCTTTTGTTGAGGGAGGGGCAACAGCTGTTACCGCAAAATTAAATGCTAAACTTGAGCATGATGAAAAAATCGACATCAATGATTTTGTAGAATGGGCTGCTTCCATAGGAGACAATCCTGTGATTTTAAAGGCTAAGGTAAGTCTTTTTTTTTTTTTAAATGTATTTCTCCTTCTTGAATGTCACAGAGGACTTCTACGTACTCCAAAATAATGCAACAATTTGTATTATATTATATTGGAAGTCAACATTTTTTGTCTCCTCCTATCACCTCCTTCGTAGCATTTACTTTATGGCAATCTGTTGATTTGAAACAAAAAGGGTTTGGTTATAGGTCTATGAACTCGTCTGTGTGACTGCTACCCTGGTTGTTCTTGTTGCACCGTGAAGGTGGCATTACATTCTCCTTTCTGTAACTTTCAGGAGCTTGTTACTGTACACAATGGTATAGGAACAGAGGTTGTAGTAACTGCAACAACATCTGGACCCCTCTTCAAGCTAACTGCCCCCTTTACTGTCATGTCCTCAACAACACTTAGGGGTGTATTTATAAAAGAAATTCCAGAGCTATCTATTGTGTGAAACTTCATATACATTTGTTCTGTGCGAATGCGGGCAATGCCAAATGTTACTAGGCTATTGTTACTCCGGGTCCGATGTTCTTCATTCATAAGAATAGTGTGAATCAGAAAAATACCACATTATAGCCAATAGATGGCGCTGATGATCATAGCAGTTATTTCTTTCCTATGATGATCGGCTCCATCTAGTGGCCATAATGCTGTATTTTCCTGATACATGCTAGGCTTCATGATTGACGACCTTGAGAGAAAATATCCTACGGTAGTAACAATTTCACAGAATAAATGTATGTGCAGTTTCACAGGACAGATGACTTTTGGGTGGCCAGAACAAAGTGCAATGACTAGTGCCCTTGTGCCCCCCCAGTTCTTAGACAGATTACTTGACCAAGCGCAGGACCTGCGTGGGTAAACCAAAGTCTGCACCATCCGCTTGCTTACCATCTAAGCACACCTCACCACACCTTTCGGTGTGCTCTGTATTAAAACTTTTGGTGTGAGGAGCAAAATAGAGATATAGCAAGAGATGAGTAGTGTACTTATGCCGTGTGCTGGGGTCTTTTATGTGCTTTTTTTCTACATCAGTTACACTTGGGCTCCCTTCATCAGGGCTAGAACAGCTGCCCCCTATGTACTTTACAGTAACATATATACAGAAATTATATATATAACGTTGTAAACTTTTCACATGTAATTGTATGTGTTATTATTTATATAATTGGTGTTTTGTTGTCTACAGATGTCACCAATTTATTCTCTGATCCCACTTGACATTAAGGAGTCATACAACAAGAGTCAACACCTGCAAAAAGCCATTCATGACTACATTGAGGAATACAGCATATGTAAATGCCAGCCATGTAGAAATGGCGGCACCTTGCTTGTGGTAGACGGTGAATGTTGGTGCAAGTGCACAAGCTACTTTGAGGGCGTGGCTTGCCAGACAGCAAAGTCTGCCCTATATGCATGTAAGTAAATGTAACTAGGTGAATGAGGCAATGGGAGGCAAAGGCACTGTCCATAAATTGACAGTTGTTTCAAGCTGATCTGTACTGAAAAATAGAAAAAAAAAAGTGCTAGCATTGACTCTTTTTTTTTTGGTAGAAGAGACTTTTGTATGTCTTTTCTGGCAAAAAAAAAATAAAAATTTTAAGACAACATTTTTTTTAACAGTACAGTGTCCAATCCTATCATCTGTCAGAGGAAGTGTAGAGGCAGGATTGTGAGACCCTGACCTGCGTTTGCGGGAGTTGGATCATAGTAGGCTGTACTATTGAAGAAGACATTGGCAATTTGAGAAATTATTTGAGAGCATGACATTCTATTGCTGGAACATTGAAAAATAAGAGGTAAGATTGCCAGTATACATGTGGGCAGGTGCATTCTACATTCTCCACTGCAGGTGGCGCCTTTCCCCAGCAGCACTGTGTTGAAGAGGAAGTCAGGGGGAACACAGTTCCTCTGGTTTCCTGGGTCAATGGGGAAGCATCCAATTGGATGCTGCCACCCCATGTGACTCTGGCAACCATCTTGGGTCAGGTAGAGCTGATTTAAGGCCCTGGCTCCCAGGGTTGGCACGCATTTTTAAAATGGTAGAGTATGGACAGGTCCCCCCGCATGATAGGGCCAGTACTACTAGCAGCAGGGAAAGGTTTCTGACAAGGAGGGAAAGCATAGGGCTCGCAATCTCTCTGGACACCTGCCTTTTGGGCACAAGATGGCCAGGTCGCATTCTTCCCCTCTCTACAGACGCTGACAGTCTGCTATAATCTGCTCTCTACACGCTGTTGGAACTGTGAGTGTTCCTGGCTGGGCTGCCTTCTCACCTTTTATTCCATCCTTTTATTGCGTGTGTTATTCAGCCGCACCGCGCTGCACTCCACCTACACTTGGTGGCAGACTGCAGGATATGTCCCTGGCAGCGGGTGCGGAAGGAGGATTCGGGCTCCAGCATGGCTCCACTAGAATCGGCCTTAGCTCTTATAGCGAAGTTCAATGGTTCATTTCCTTGGGAGAGTGGCAGGATAGACTGGAGACTAGAGAATGAAGCCTGCACAGTGATGGTGCTGCCAGAACTCCAATGAGTTACCCTGGAACAGACCAAATCTCTCCTAGAGGCAGGGGCGTTGCTAGGGGGTGGCTTTTGGGACTATAGCCCCGAATCTGAGGCCAATAGCCCCGAGTCTCTGCAGGGGTCCCCAAGGGGAGGGGAGGCTCTCTGGGGACCCTTATGTAAGTGGGGGGCTCTCTGGGGACCCTGATTTTAAGTCCTAGGCTCTCTAGGGACCCAGATTTAAGGGGAGGCTCTCTGGGGACCCTAATGTAAGGGGGCCTCTCTGGGAACCCTGATGTAAGTGGGGGGGGGGCCCTCTGAGGACTCTAATGTAAGGAGAAGGCTCTCTGGGGACCCTGATGTAAGGTGATGTAAGGGGGGGCTCTCTGGGGATATATATACACCCACACGTATATTACTGTATGTACATGTGTATGCTCGCCCAAGCGTATGACTTTCTTTACTACGCTGCTATGGGCTCTAGCCCCAGATCTTTTGTAGACCTAGCAACGCCCCTGCCTAGAGGGTCTATCTGGGGAAAAGATACTGCTCCCAGAGCTGAGGCGAAGGTTCTTCCTAAGGAAACAGCAGGAGGCTGAGAACCTCACCCTTTAGGACACTTTCACACTGAGGCTGTGGGGGGGTTTATAGTGCCCGCAAAGCGCCGCTGCCGAAGCGCTTTGCAGGTGCTTCGGCAGCGTTGCCCATTCATTTCAATGGGCAGGGGCGTTTTAGGAGTGGTGTATTCACCACTCCTAAACCTCCCCAAAGATGCTGCTTGCAGGACTTTTTTTTTAATGTCCCGCAAGCGCACCGCTCCAGTGTGAAAGCACTTGGGCTTTCACACTGGAGTGACAGGAAATGCGCTTTGCAGGTGCTATTTTTAGCGCTAAAACGCATGTAAAGCGCCTCAGTGTGAAAGTAGCCTTACACAGTAGGAAAAAGGAAGCAAAATGTACACCGCTTCAAGGCTGTCTGCAAATTAAAGATTTCTTGATACTGCTGTGGCAACAAGACTGGGTGCCTGCCAAGGTCCGAAACCTTGGAAATTAATGCAACAAAGAGAAAAGGCGGCACATCCAGAGATGAAGAAAAATTTGTTGGTTTATTGTAGAATCAAAGGTTAAAAAGCCTTACACAATAGCCATGCAGAACCTGAGGAGGTGCCTAGAGAAAAGGGATGTGCGTGGCTGTGCTGACATCGCTGACGCAGACCACATATAAAGGGATCAATTCATAACGGGCCTAAAGGCTGGCTCAGCCTAGAGGGCCTTACAAGAGAGGGTAAAAGCACAACCCGCCATCTCCTTCCACAATGTGGTGGTGGATGCATTTGCGTGGGAGCAGGAGGCTACATATGCGATGGTGGCAGTCAACAAGAAATTTGAACTTGCATACTTCAAAGAGGAAGGTGCTGGCAGGATCGAGGCTGAATTAATAAACAGAAGTAAGGGAGAGAATGTAAATAGGTGATCTATACGCGAACATGTACAATGCACATGAGAGTAAAATGTGTAGTCTCTCGCCGTTGGGGTACAGTCTCTACACCGGTCGTGCTGTGTAGACACCGGTTGTGCTGGTGTAGTAACCTCACTATCTGATGACGTTGTTTGGGGGGATGTTTCAGTATTTATATGGATTAGACTTATCTAAGGTGTGGTCGAAATGGATATTGCTATCTCCTTCCTTTATGACATGGCCTGCCATATGGGGCAATAAGTGAAGAAATCCATTTGGCCTACTTTAGGAGCAAATGAGGGTGATCATATGTTTGTTGATTTTCCCTGCGACTAAGAGCTATGTACCTTCCCGATCTCTTATGATGTCACGTGATGTGACGAAAACTTTTTTGGATCGAAAAATCGCCACTCCCCTCTTTTTCTCTGGATTGTTAGCAACACAATGTAGAGTAAATACACACAACTACCTTTCAACAACTTCCCCTTTGCTCTCTCCATCCCATGCTTAAATAACCGGGAAAGAGACAGAAGAGTAACCCACCTTGAGTGCCATTTGAACCCTTAGTGAATCCTAATTCATTTTTAGTAAAGCAAAACTAAAATCTCTCAATCAGCATATTTTTTAATCCTTATGCCGCTAGCATTAGTAAATAGGAAGGTATATTATATTTACTTATTTTAAACTTTTTTTTAAAATATTTCCTCAATTGGTCAATATGATGTCATACATCCCAGGAATTTTCATGGGCATTTTTTTTTTCTTTCTTTATGGAGAAGGGAAGGAGGGGCTTTCTCAGCCAAGCACAATCTCCTGTCTGTATGTCTGAGCTAAGGGCGGATGGATTCCAAGAAGTAACTGCTACATGAATCATCTGCCCTTACTCAAGCTGCAGTAGAAATGCTAAGGGGGTGTATTTCAAAGTGATTTCTCAACAAAATAAAGCACAGATGAGTTTTCTTTGAATCTTTGAAATTAATAAAATAGCATTTTCTGTTTTTGGTACTGAGCTACAGTTATGGCCTGTACACACGATAGGATTTTCCGTTAATTTTTTTCCCCCAAGGATGTTGGCTCAAACTTGTCTTGCATACACACGGTCACACAAATGTTGTCGGAAATTCCGAACGTCAATAACACGGTGACGTACAACGCGTACGATGAGCCGAGAAAAATGAACTACAATAGCCAGTGTGGCTCTTCTGCTTGATTCCGAGCATGCGTTGACTTTTGTGCGTCCGAATTGTGTACAACACACTACTACAACAAGTTTTGTTGTCGGAACATTTGAGAACCTGCTCTCAAACATTTGTTGGCATAAATTCCGGCAACAAATGTTCTATGGAGCATACACATGGTCGGACTTTCTGACAACAAGCTCACATCTAACATTTCTTATCGGAAAATCCTATCGTGTGTACAGGGCATTAAGGTAACGCTCTTCATCCCCTTCTAATCCGAGTGTTTTTTTCTAATTTTTGTAAATGTTTGTATGTACAATTTTTTAATTTGTGTTAATTTATGTTTGTAGCTCCAATTTTAAAAAATACTGTGTACTAGAAACATGATTCTAGTTCCTATATAAAGGGGCAATAAAAAAAGAAAATGGCGCAAGATGTCATCAAAACATGCAAAGGAAACAATAGCCAAAATAAAATAAAATAAAATCCCAAATGTCCACAATGTCCAGAGGAGACCGTATGGGGCAACAATAGGCATGTAAATTATAATGATATAAAACGCATGTGCGATATGGCTAGGAAGTCCCAAATTAGCAAGATGTGATAAAAGGTCTAATGAAGATGGTACTGAACACCAGCAGCAGCTCCCTTGGGAGTCGAAGCAAAACTCTGGAAGACAATAGTGGAAAAAGACATGGTGCGCCAATCTAAGTGCAGTATCAAAAAACGTGATTTTAGGGGGGCGTGGCCTGACCTCGGGAGAAGATGGCAGCTTAATTCTTCTGCTCCCGCTGACAGAGAGAATAATCTGACTACAACGGAGGTTAGACATCTACCTTAACCCGAGGAAAACATGGGAACCTCTTCCCGCAGCTCCTCCGCGTCCAGATCCAGGTCACCCCGAGATTTGAACGGCAGGATCAGCCAAAATATACCAGAAATGTTCCGCTCCCACTCTGGCAATATGGCGCCCACACGAGGCACTCCTCAACCAACAGGCCCAGCAACAGAGACCTTGTCGTCCCCAGACAATGGCGCGGTCATTCTCACACCGCACTCGCAACCCAGCCTCCAGGACTTACACTCCGTGGCAATGGATATAAAAAGTACCCTCACGGCGGCCCTGACAGCCGCGATCACGGATCTCAAGATCGACATACAAGCGATTGCAGGCAGGGTCCAGGAAGTGGAGAAGACAACTACAACACACTCCACTGTGCTACGCCGTACATGTCAGGTACTAGATACCCACACCCTTCAGCTTCGGGACCTAAATCGGCACATGGAAGATTTGGACAACCGCGGCAGGCGCCATAACTTGCGGCTGCGCGGCCTACCGGAATCGATCGAAGCAGACAGACTACAGGCAGAGGTCTCCCGCTTCTTCAACGGGCTACTGGATAGACCCCTCACCACTCCCATAGGTATGGAACGCATCCACCGCGCCTTACGGCCTCGGGGGAGAGAAGCGGACCCGCCTAGGGATGTAATCTGCCATATCATAGACTTTCAACTAAAAGAAGAGCTCCTGCGTAAGGCCCGCACCGCTACGAAGCTATCGCATAACAGCGCAGACTTACGCCTATTCCAAGACCTCTCTACAATTACTCTGCAAAGACGCAGAGAATTACGCCCACTGCTGGAAGTACTACGTGCCAAGGCTATTGCATACCGGTGGAAATTCCCCTTTGGCCTCTCAGCCACATATCAGGGCCGCTCAGCACTGCTCAGAGTGCCAGAAGATCTGCGCTATTTCTGCGATACCCTGGACTTACCTTACACAGAGGTCCCCGAGTGGTACGCGGAATTCCGCCCTCCGGCTCCTAGAAAACTCCCGCCTGACAACGAACCGATGGACACTCAAGCGCACCGCTACAGGAGGCAGCGCTCCCCATCTGAACCAAGACACCGTCTCCAAGCTCCAGGACTGGATAGCGGCTCCAGCCCGATGAATACCCCGCAGACCAGGAGAGCACGCCGAGACCGCTGAGCAGCAGCGCCAGAACGTGCAGTACCCGGAAACTCCTTTCTATCTCTGCCATTCGTTCCACAGGTTTTACTAGGGTTTGTTCTGAGTTCTCCCTGGTTAGTACATGCTGCGCATACTCTATCTGCGATCAACCGGTCGTCCATCAACCCTTGATGGTTACACCTGCTTCGCCCACTTTGCTCCAGACAACACGACAAGAACGGTGAAAGCGACAAAACACTGTATTATGATGTATGAGAAAAACGAAAGCTGCGGATCAACAATCTCTTCGCGACCGGAAGAATCCACAAACCCTGACAAGAACTGTCATTTCAGCTTAAAAAGCGTTGGCCATCTTTGAAGATCTTGACCACACCTCCCATGTATCCTTCCCGGTACTGAATACCTTCTCCCCCTCGCTGTCTAATGAAGACAGGGGAGGAAGTTAAATGATCATATTTATAAGCAATAGTACTGCTCTCGTGATGTTTCCAAACTCTTATACTCATTTGTTTTTCTTTTATGCTTACTATCGCTACGCTAGGCTTATAAATGCAATGAGGATAGGGGTGATGACCCGCGGATGTACATAAAAAAAAAAAAAAAAAAAGTACTACACGATATAATACCACAACTGAGGTCCCGAACAAATATGCCCGATCTCAGCGTTATAGGCATGCCCGATTCAACATGGCTCTTGCCCAACACGCAGCTGGTTTATAGCAAAATGATTCACCGCACTGTCACACCCAATTCAACCACTAAATTGGCTGCCCCACTTCCGGCTTAACAGCAAGGGAGATTGGGCTCCTGCGGTTCATCACCACCTCTACCTCTAGAATACGTATTTCAATGTACATAAGTAAGGAAAGGGGTATTACTACTAAACTTCACAATCGCTGCATTTACTACTATACAGACAGGCGATTAACCAATTTATCATATACCCACATGCGACGAGTATTGCTCCAGGTGCTGCACAATGCCCGCACTCTCCACCACCCTACTGAAACACTATTGATTATATACTATCCTGTTATAACAAGATCATTCCCCGTTGCACTGGAGCATTGACAACAAGACCCGAGTTGACTAGGGAACCTCCCCCAAGACACCAGTCCCCACGGGAGGCAGGGGGGCGCCCGGGTCACACTACCCCAATCTAACTCCACCTGTTTAGGGTATCTCTCTTTTCCCAGCTGAAAGCAGCCCCTCATTGGACCAGGGAGAACCCTCGGTCGCCTCTTAGGAATTGAGCAATGACTCATGAACGTACCAAAGCACATGTTATCTCTTCAAAAAAACAGACTTAGCGACGTGACACACCCTCCGCAGAGCTATGACACAAGTGACAGCTACATCAGTAAGCTCCTACTATCCCCACGGCACAATAGGGGATTAAACGTCACCCAGCCTATCGACCTATCTCAAGGTAACCCCGGACACACTTAATGTGCAGACCTTGTTTCCACTATCCCCCAATCTCCGGTCCATACTTACTTAATGACTGCTCGATATGTCGGAGCACCACACTGCAGATATTGTTCACATCATATTAGCCCATGATAGGTAATGGAGTACGGCACTGACATAACCGCCTTACAAAAAGGGTTGAAGCCAATTCGACACGTAACAGATAGACCACGGTTAACAGCATGACGTACATGGGATACCACTGTTTTGAGTTTGGTTTAGCATAAGTGCGTTAGTCTATTCTCATGTTTAAGGATTGTCTATACTGCTCCACTATACTATACTAAATACTAAATAATATGTACTGCCTTCAATGCACTATTTAACATATTTACAATAACACCTGCCTAGACGGTACCTTGATTATAGTGTCAGATACCAGGGAATCACGGTCCAAACACACAGAAGGCTCTTTTACTACACATTACAGACTCTCCCCTATTCGTACCCTACTGTCCTCCCAAATATCGCCTATGATCCCCACTAGATATATTCCACTCACCTATTGATGCACCTCTCAGGTTGTGCCTCAACATTAGTTTGTCACCAATTTCAACCTCCTCCATGTGCTCGCACCTCTCGGTCAAGCGGGTAGCCACTCCTCTCTGAACCTCACCTCTTCCTACCGATTTTAGCCGCTCCTCACCTCAGTGGCACTCATACCCGCATATCCTGACATTTATACCAGACTTCACCACCTGCCACTGATTCACTCCGGTCATACCGAATTACAGGTATCCACTTTCTACGGATAAGCGAGCAGGATCTCGCTAATCACCGGAAACGATCACACGCTCACGCGAACCCCCAGAACTTCGTCACACACGGACACACAAGACTGAATTACAAAAGTATTGTAACGTTCATCCCCCATACACGTACCCAATCCCATAAGCATCACCAACACCCCTCTCAGAATAGCTCGGAATCTTTACTATCTCACTCTAGTCTCCTCTCTCATTCTCTGCTGCCCCTCCTCCGACAGAGTCTCATAATTCCACAAAACACGCCTAACCCCATTTACCAGCAATTCTAAACTTTAACCACTCCGTCAATATGCCGCAACCATCACCTATCAAACATAAAACAATTAAAGTAATATCCCTAAATATACGGGGACTTAACATACCCGAAAAACGATCCCAACTACTACTCTCCCTACAAAAAAATAAAGCGGACATTGTCTTTCTTCAAGAGACCCATTTTAGAACAGGCTCCACCCCCAAACTCTCTAACTACCGCTTTCCAACCTTCATCCACGCAACTAATAACTCCACAAAATCAAAAGGGGTCTCTATCCTATTCGCTAAAAATTGCCCATTCCATGTTAAAGAAACTTGCATAGACGCAGAAGCGCGATACATTTTTGTCAAAGGCACGCTACACGGAAAACGGATCACCCTGGCCAACATATACGCACCTAACACGAAACAAGTCCCCTTTTTCCGGTCCACCTTACAACAACTCGCCCTATTCCAAGACGGCCTTCTTATCCTAGGAGGAGACTTCAACGTTCCTCTGAATCCCTTACAAGATACCTCGTCTGGCTCCTCAACCCTACCGTATAAAGCATTACGTGCAATTAAATCACAACTGAAAGAACTGTCCCTACATGACTCGTGGCGTACACTTCACCCGAACGTGAAAGATTTCACATTTTATTCATCCCCCCATAACAGATACTCCAGACTAGATTATTTATTCCTTTCACAGAGGGATCTGCCACTGCTAAGTACAGCCACAATCGAACCCATGTATCTCTCAGATCACCACCCCATATCCATGACGATAGCATTCTCAAACGCGGATCCCCGGCCCCAAATTTGGCGTTTAGACCCCTCGCTTCTCACTGACACCGCCACAATGACGGCCATACAAGAACGACTCGTGCTTTACTTTAAGGAAAACGACACTCCTGATATCTCGCATATGATGCGCTGGGAAGCTCATAAAAGCACCATACGGGGAGAACTACTAGCACTCGCGGCTAAACGCAGGAAGCAAAGACAGGAACACATTAATATATTGACCTCCCGTATACAATCATTGGAAACAGCACACAAAACCTCCCAAGCACAGACATCCCTCCCGGAACTGCTTAGAGCTAGAACGGACCTCCTAGAGGCCCTAAACAAGCAAACGAAACGAAATTATATACTAGCCCAAAAAATATTCTATGAATATGGCAATAAATCAGGCAAACTTTTAGCAAGAGCTCTTCGAGCCAAGAAAGCAAGCACAATGATCCACTCTATAAGGGACGCTACTGGGAAAAAAATAGTATCCAATGATCAAATAGCCCGGCAATTCGTACACTATTACTCCCAGCTGTACAACCTACACACCCCCACCTCACAGAGGACAGACAAACATAGAACTAAAGCCATCCACGATTTTCTCACAAAATACAGTCCCACGCATATATCCAATGCAGAAGCTGCGGATCTGGAAAAACCCATATCCCCTGCTGAAATAGATGTAGTTCTAAAACAATTAAAGACAGGCAAGAGTCCCGGCCCTGACGGTCTGACGACTGGTTATTATAAAACTTACTCTGAAACCCTCAAACCACATTTCCTGAAGGCATTCAACTCCCTGTCCTCAGACAATCCCCCACCTAGAGACCTATTAACAGCACACATAACTGTAATACCTAAGCCCAATAAGGATGCATCTCAAGTATCGAACTACCGCCCAATATCACTACTGAATGTTGATCTCAAAATCTACGCCAAGATATTGGCTAATCGTCTTCTGCCCCTCCTGCCAAACCTCATCTCACTAGACCAGGTGGGTTTTATACCCGGCAGGGAGGCTAGAGACAATACAACTAAGGAGATCAACATCCACAGATGGCTGACTTCTACCCAACAACAAGGGTTCTTCTTGTCTCTTGACGCGGAGAAGGCATTCGACAGGGTGGCGTGGGACTATATGTCGGCAGCACTCAGAATGATAGGTATACAAGACCGTATGTTACAACTTATAATGGCACTTTACGCCTCTCCTACCGCACAGGTCCGTGTCAATGGACACCTGTCGGATGCCTTCTCCATGTCAAACGGGACACGTCAGGGATGCCCGCTTTCACCATTGATATTTATCCTTACCCTGGAACCACTCCTTCAACGCATACGCTCTAATCCAGACATCAAAGGAGTCGCAGTCTCCAAAACTACGTATAAGCTATCGGCTTTCGCAGATGACATTCTCCTGTTCCTGACTGACCCCCACACTACATTGCCTAATTTACTTAAAGACCTCGACACATTTCGCTTCCTAACCAATTTACAAATCAACTTCGCAAAATCCGAAGCCCTGAATGTTTCCTTACAGAAGGAGACTCTGGCATCCTGACAGTCCAACTTCCCCTTCAAGTGGACCCGAGAGGCAATTACCTACCTAGGGATCCATATACCAATCCGCCTATCTGATCTTTATATCAAAAATTACATACCAATCCTCCAACAAATCCAAAAAGACCTTAAGTCCTGGTCAACGGGTATCTTTTCCTGGTTCGGGAGGGCGTCGATAATTAAAATGAACATTCTCCCAAGAATACTTTATGTCTTGCAAACGGTCCCCATTCGCTTACCGCAAGCTTTCTTTGCATCATATCGCAAGGCGTGCAGCGACTTTATATGGGGAAAAAACCGCCCTAGGCTTAGTTTTGAAAGACTTTCTCTGCCCAAATCAAAAGGAGGCATAGCTCTCCCAGACATTGCCAAATATCACAGGGCATGCCAACTGTCCAGAATAATTGACTGGAATGTCCACTCCCACACTAAAGCCTGGACGCAAATTGAAACGGAATTCTCAACGGTCCCAGTTAAACAATTACCGTGGACTCCCTCGAGACAGATACCTAAGGAATGCACACAACATCCCTTGATCTCCTCCACACTTCACTCATTTAGGAAAATGTGCCAAAACCATCACATTTCCTCTGTCCCAGGACCCTTAACTCCAATCCGAAATAACACGGATTTCCCACCGGGAATACACAATACATTCCTTAAGGGATACTGGCCCCAAGATGACATTCGAGCAAAACATTTTTTCTCGGGAAATACCTTCCTAGCTCTCACTAGTTTACCCACACACACGTCGGGACAACCCTTCCCGTCTTGGACATACAACCAAATAAGGCACTTTCTTAACCACTCACACAAGTCTACCGAATACTCCAGAAGACTCACACCTTTTGAAGCCTTATGCTCCAAAACGGAACCACAGAGACATATGATTTCAGAAATTTATGCTCTCCTTTTCTCTGAACACAGCCCCAAATCCAACATAGCCACACGCAGTTGGGAAAGAGAATTAGCATTAGATCTATCAGACCAAGAATGGGAAAACATATACTCCTACATTCACAAGGGCTCAATTAACGTGTCAGCACAGGAAAACGGTTTCAAGATCTTCTCTAAATGGTACAAAACCCCTCTTAAACTCCACAAAATTTCCCCAGCGATTCCTCCCGCATGTTGGAGATGTTCAGAAGGAGAAGGCTCTATGGTACATATATGGTGGTCCTGTCCACTCATCCAACCCTTTTGGAAAGAAGTCCAACGTATTACCGCTTCCATTACCACCTACCAGATTGAATTCACCCCTGCCCAAATGTTGCTGCATCACTCCTCCATCCCAAAAAAAGACTACCACCGCTCCCTTGCCCTACACATGATAAACGCGGCAAAAATGTGCATCCCGCCTCTATGGAAGTCATCCCAACCCCCTACTATAGCAGATTGGCTCAAACGAATATCTAGAATAGCCGGGAAGAACTGATTCACCAAGCCAAAGATACACCCTCTAAATTCAGAACTATATGGTCATGCTGGCAACACTTCCTAACGACAGCAGAATATGTGGACCTGTTGTCCTAAGATCCTTCACGGTCGGGTGGGACTCTGTCGGAGGCGGACTCGATAAACTCGCTATACTCTCTTTTACCCTTCTACCTCATTTAATCTCCCCTCCTTTTTATATCACCCGTCTCGTCGCCCCCCCTCCTATATAGGCCTACACTTGAAAATAATCACGCCACAATCATTAAACTACACCTGCTCTACCCTTTCCTTTCCTAACTTCTAGTACGAAACCTCTTTCTCCCTTCCCACACGTTACCAACATTCCTTCCCCCCTGCCCAACTAGTGGTAGGATTGCTTGTGGTCCGGAGACCGCAATCCTACCACACGTTACCTCGCCCAGAGACAATATACAATGAACACCGACACTGCATACAAAGACATTTCCAGGGCACCGCACCACTGAATAACAATTAAACGCTCGTTGGAGCGATCACACACTTACATACACACATACCTGAGGACCACTTGTCACTGTCCACACCACTCATAAGGTACCTGCTTGAGACAAACGATAACGCATAAGCTCCGTGATTGATTTACTTTCCCGTAGATTTAAGTCACCGCACAATACATTCAAAGACCTTGCTGGGTCCCCAAAACAAAACACACTCACTGACTTGACTCTGGGCGCAGACTTTACTGTTTGATTGTTTACTATTTGAGTATGATTATTTACGGTTATGTCATACTTCTGTACATTAACAAAGAAGTTGAACTTGCTGTATAAGTTTTGAATAGATGTTCATTGCTCCATGAACTCTAATGCAATTCATTTTATTACTTTTTATGTATCTTTACTATGTAACGCTTCTGTATAACATGACTTCTATTGACAATAAATTTGATTTTGGAAAAAAAAAAAAGGGATACATGCCGCGGCGGAGGGTTGCGGGAGGGTTGGCGCGGTTTACACTGTGGTCAGTGCTTGATCATAGCTACGGTTGGGCACTGGCTGCGGTGTGAAGCGCGTCGGCTTTCCTGCGGTTTTCTGCTGTGGCATGTGTCTTTTATGATCATCATTCAATAAAGGTAATTCATTATTTTGAAAAAAAAAACAAAAAAAAAAAAAACGTGATTTTAATGTAAATGGTAAAAACAAACGGCCAAATGGCTACTCACAATGGTTAAATTAAAATCAGGCACATAAAAGCATGTAGATGGCCCAGAGACGTCATGTCAGCTGCTCCCAGTGCAGGATCCAAGGGTGTTCCAAGGTGCTAGGGGGAGGCTGTCCACAGTATGTGATCCTCGGCTGGTGGGTGCTGGGCTATGGGAGGAAGGATAAGACCCAAATGTCCGCAAGATGAAACCGGCGTGTGATCGAGCACCAAACCAGGAACAGGAAACAGGAACCGGATGGAGCGCAACTGACACTGGAGGGAGAGCAGCGGAAGTGTCGTATGGACGTGTCAGATGACGCGTTTCAATGCATCCGCATTTTCCTCAGATCTCTAGAGATCTGACGCGTTTCAATGCATCCGCATTTTCCTCAGATCTCTAGAGATCTGAGGAAAATGCGAAAATGGGCCATCTACATGCTTTTATGTGCCTGATTTTAATTTAACCATTGTGAGTAGCCATTTGGCCGTTTGTTTTTACCATTTACATTAAAATCACATTTTTTGATACTGCACTTAAATTGGCGCACCTTATATAAAGGGGCAAATCACAAAATAAATTCTTTTTTAACCCTAAAGTTTGTTGTTGAAAATTTTAGTTAACCCATATTCGTTTTAATACCTCCTTCTATCCCTACCCTTAGCTTTTTTAAATTCTAGTTTTTGTAGCATTAATCTAAAGAGCTCCAGTATGGAGGGACTTTGGCATCCTTCTTTGAATGCCAGAGGACCTTGTCCTTATACTGCATATACAGTATATCTCCACTAGTAACTTCAAATCAGCCAGCAACTTTCAACACTAGTGGCAACCTATGTCAGCATCCACCTCGCCTGTCCTCTTCACCAAGCCGGCAGACTACAGTGTACTGCCCCAGCCAGCCTTTCTCTATGGGGCCTAATAAAAAGAAATCTACTTACAGTATATACCTATGTGGAAAATGCAAAACATTCTATTTAACTTGTAACGTTCAATTCAGAATTTCTCTTATTGATCAATTATAATTTTTTTTCACAGCCTCTACAGCCATCGATGGACATTGGAGCTGCTGGAGTGACTCATCTCCCTGTAAAAAGGAAGAAAAGACGCAGACGCGTCAGTGCAATAACCCGCCCCCACAGAATGGCGGTAAGCCATGTGCTGGAGACAAGGAAAGGAAAATCTTGTGCTGAGCTGAAGAAAAAGATCTTATATTATAAAGGCAGTAAGGTCTCTGTTTGAACGAGTCAATCAAATTGTAAATGTATTACTTGTGTAACATACCAAGGAAGAAGGAAAGAGAACATTCATAGATAACCTTGTACCTCTGTAAGTAATAAACAAACAATAAATATGCATTGAGATACAGCTTCTTGTTGTTTCATGGTTTGACAAATAAAGAAATAAATCTCAGAATGTTTTGTGTGTTCCTGTTTCGGGCTAGAAGGGAAGGAATGTATAAGATATCGTGCATTAAAGTCAACCTGTTGCTTTTCTCAGCGCAAGTTCACATCATCAGCTCACAAAAAATAGCTCCCAGTTGGATCAACTCCAGACAACATTTTTTTTTTTAAACTTTGAACAGCTTTGGGAAGAATTTACATTTCTATCTGATTTTAATTCTGTCTTTGACCCCATGGGGAAGATTTCCACTTTCCGTTCTTTAGCGCTCCAACGAGTAAAAGGGGGAGCAGTCACCACCGGGAAAGGAAAGCCTCAGAAACATTATCAAAAGTTCTAACCCTTCCCGACTCTACTAAAATGTGTTTTTCTCTTTGTAAGTGTCCCCCATTGAGAGATTTCCATTTTCGCTTGGTATAGTGGTAATATGTAATAAAAAAAATGCCGGGTCATTCGGAATTTGAAAATTAGTACATTTCTGGGCAATCGTTTGAACCATTGCCCAGTAAGAAGTCAACTTAGGGCACGTCCAAAATATATGCAGGATCGTCCCTTTATCTGTACCACATCGCCAGCAATGCTCTGACGCATCTGGAAAGATAGCATGAAGTCGACTTGGTGTCATATACCATCTTGTAAATATCTTATAATTGGTTTCCTGTATTTTGGTACAGATTGAAGATTTATAGGAAAGCGCAATCATATTTTGAATTTGTAAACCAGTAAATGTGTGATGCAAATCTGTATTCCATTTTAACACACAGGCCAGTTTTGGTTGCTCCTTAGGGGAGTTAAGTAACTTATACATCTCCGAGAGGACGTGAGACAATGGTTCTGTTCCCGAGCAATGTTCCTCAAATTTAGTCAAATGTCTAGTATATGCCTGCAGGTCTGGTATAGTCTGAAGAAAATAATATAATTGAGCTGCATTCCAGAACGCAAGTTGGTAGGGGCCCCCGGGGTCAGTCAGCACCTTCATATTAGGCCATCTATCTCCCGTCACAAATTGTGATGCAATAGTTCGCTCAGTCTCCCTTAGAGTCAAAAATTGCGTGGTTGAAAGGCCTGGTATAAATTTGGGGTTCCCAATTATCGGGGTCAATGGAGATGTCGTTGTCATTTGTTCCGCGTATTTAATAGCATGTAGGCATTGTTTCAAAGTATTCCCTATCAAGGGATGAGATTTTAGATCTGGCAGCACAAAATCCCAGCACCACAGCACCCTCCCCAAAGGTATTGGGGATTGGCACTGTTCTACTTGCACCCACAACTTCAGGTCACTATGGCGTTGCCAATCAATTACTCTACCAAATTGAACTGCTTGATAATATCTCCTGACATCTGGCAACGCCAAGCCACCAAATTGTTTTGGTAAGGTTAATAAGGTGCGTGAAAGACGTGGTTTCTTATGTGCCCAGACAAACCTTGTAAACAATGCCTGCAATAAGAAAGCGGTATCTGTATCTGTAGGGCCTGAAATAAGTATAAAAATTTTGTCAGAATGCACATCTTTATTAAAATACACCTACCGATCCAAGAATGTAAATTAGCGTGCCACATGGGCACAGTGGCTGCATATGATGGGCACAAGTGGCTGCATATGATGGGCACAGTGGCTGCGTTTGATGGGCACGATGGCTGCATATGATGGGCACAAGTGGCTACATATGATGGAGCACAGGGGCTGCATATGATGGGCACAACAAGTGGCTGCATATGATGGGCACGGTGGCTGCATTTGATGGGAACAATGGCTGCATTTGATGGGCACAATGACTTCATTTGATGAGCACAGTGAGGCTGCAATTGATGGGAGGGTTTCAGTATTTTACTGTTTGTTTGCGCCCCCTCAAAAATTTTGGGCACCAGCCGCCACTGAGTGTGAAGGGAGTCTGGGCATACACTGTGTGTGAGCTGATTGGAGAAAAGGCACATCCCCACCCCCCTCCACATAGGCAGAGGAACAAAGAAAATTGCAGAGCTGTGCTGTGAATAGACAAGCTTTCTGCTTATCTACCTCTAAGTTTCCTTCCTGACACAAATTTACATCTGCTTTTATCTCCTGTGTCAGAGAGCTTGTCAGAAGTTATCATGCTGAATCAGTGGCATAGCGTGGGTTGTCAGCACCCCTAACCTGTTGGCTTTAAGCACCCAAGAATGGGGGCCCAGGTTCCTCCACTCACAGCCTGAGCCTCTGATTGGCCGCCTGCAGCCTTTTATTAATGGTTAGATCTGAGATATCTCTTTGATTACAGTAGTCAAAGAGATATCTTCTCAGTATCAGCCAATAATAAAAGGCTGCGGGCAGCCAATCAGAGGTCTAGGTTGTAAATAACAAGGAGCACCTTATATACAGCAGAGCAGGCAGCCAATAGTAACCCAGACGTAAGGGTTGTGCATATTATTTAATGCTAGACATACTACAGGAGACAGTCAGAAACTGCAGGCATACTACAGGAGATGGTCAGAGACTGCAGACGTACTACAGGAGATGGTCAGAGACTGCAGACATACTAGAGGAGATGGTCAGAGACTGCAGACATACTACAGGAGATGATCAGAGTCTTAATGGAGCATTGTTAAATACTACTTGTGCATTCTGCACAGAGTGCAGAGTTCAGGAGTGCAGTATGTACAGAGTTCATGAGTGTACTGCGTACATGGTACAAAGATCAGGAGTGTGCTATATACAAAGTGCAAAGATCAAGATTATGCTACGTACCAAAAATCAGGAGTACCCTATATACAGAGTGTAAAGTTTAGGAGAGCGCTAGGTACAGAGTTCAGAGTGCAATTCATACAGAGTGAAGAGCTCAGGAGTGTACTGCATACACCATGCAGAATTCAGTAGTGAGCTACGTACAGAGTGCAAAGATTAGGAGTGTGCTAAATACAAAGAGAAAAGATTAAGATTCTACTACGCACTGAGTGCAAAGATCAGGACTGTCCTATGTACTGAGTGCAGGATTCAGGAGTGCACTACATACAGAGTGAAGAGTTCAAAAGTGCAAATAGTTCAGGAGAGCGCTACGCAGAGTGAGCAGAGTTCAGAAGTGCACTGCATAGAGAATGCACTGCAGAGTTCATGACTGTGCTACGTACAGATTGCAGGGTCCAGGAATGCATGTCTCACAGGACAGTAACTCCTCTTCCAGTACAGAGCTCTCCTCCCACCCCCAAATCCTCTCTTCCCCACCTACAAAGTATCAAGAAAGGGGCTGCTACAGAAGTGCAGCTACAGCTTACAGTAGGAGTGCAATGTTGTTAGGTGGGGAGAGGGGGCATTAGTGCAATGAGGGGGTAAAGGCAATGATATTGGTGCTAGTTAATAGGGCATTGATGCTAAATGGGGGGGGGGCAATGTGCTAATTTCTAACTTGGGGGGGAGTTGGAACATTGGTGCTAAGTGGGGGGATGTTTGGGATAAGTGAAGAGAGAGGGGTTACTTGTGATAAGCGGAGGATATTGGGGATACATGGGAGGAGAGGAGAAACATTTGGGATAAGTGGCGGGACAGGAGGGACATTTCGAATAAGTGGGAGGGGAGGGGGGACATTTAGGATAAGTGAGGATAAGTGGGTTAATGGGGATAAGTGGGGGGACAGGAGGAACATTGAAGGGACAGGAGGGACATTGGGGGAATGGGAGGGACCATGAGGATAAGTGGGAGGACAGGAGGGACACTGAGGATAAGTAGGAGGAGGAGAGGGACATTGAGGATAAGTGGGGGGAGAGGAGGAACATTTGGAATAAGTAAGAGGAGGGGAGGGACATTGGGGATAAGTGGGGGGACAGGAGGGACATTGGGGGACAGGAGGAACATTGGAGGGACATTGGGGGGGGCAGGAGGGACATTGGGGGACAGAAGGAACATTGGGGGGACAGGAGGGACATTGGGGGGGCGGGAGGGAGATTGAGGATAAGTGGGAGGACAGGAGGGACTTTGGGGGAAATGAAGAACATTGGAGGGACATTGGGGGGACAGGAGGGACATTGAGGGGACAGGAGAGACACTAAGGATAAGTGGGGGGAGAGGAGGAACATTTGGGATAAGTGAGAGGAGAGAAGGGGCATTGGGGATAAGTGGGGGGACAGGAGGAACATTGGAGGAACAGGAGGGACATTGAGGATAAGTGGGGGGACAGGAGGGACATTGAGGATAAGTGGGGGTACTGGAGGGACATTGGGGGGACAGGAGGGACATTGGGGGACAGGAGGAACATTGGGGGGGACGGGAAGGACATTGAGCATGAGTGGGAGGAAAGGAGGGACATTGGGGGACAGGAGGAACATGGGGGGGGACATTGAGGATAAGTGGAAGGACAGCAGGGACATTGGGGGACAGGAGGAACATGGGGGGGGGGAGGGATATTGAGGATAAGTGGGAGGACAGGAGGGACATTAGGGGACAGGAGGAACATGGGGGGGAACGGACGGGAGGGACATTGAGGATAAGTGGGAGGACAGGAGGGACATTGAGGATAAGTGGGGTTCAGGAGGGACATTGGGGATAAGTGGGGGACAGGAGGAACATTGGGGGGGGGAGACATTGAGGATAAGTGGGAGGACAGGAGGGACATTGGGGGACAGGAGGGACATCAGGGATAAGTGGGGGACAGGAGGAACATTGGGGGGGGGCAGGAGGGACATTGAAGATAAGTGGGAGGATAGGAGGGACATGGGGGGGGGGACAGGAGGGACATTAAGGATAAGTGGGAGGACAGGAGGGACATGGGGGGGGGATAGGAGGGACAATAAGGATAAGTGGGGGACAGGAGGGACATTGGGGGACAGGAGGGACATTAGGGATAAGTGGGGGGCAGGAGGGACATTGGGGATAAGTGGGGGGCAGGAGGGACATTGGGGGACGAGAGAAATATTCGGGGGGGAGGGAGGGACATTGGGAGACAGGAGGGACATTGGGGATAAGTGGGGGACAGGAGGGACATTGGGGGACAAGAGGAATATTCGGGGGGCGGGAGGGACATTGGGGGACAGGAGGGACATTGGGTATAAGTGGGGGGCAGGGGGGGACATTGGGGGACAGGAGGAATATTGGGGGGGCGGGAGGGACATTGAGGATAAGTGGGAGGACAGGAGGGACATGGGGGGGACAGGAGGGACATTGAGGATAAGTGGGGGACAGGAGGGACATTGGGGGGCAGGAGGAACATTGAGGATAAGTGGGAGGACAGGAGGGACATTATGGGGGGACAGGAGGGACATTGGGGATAAGTGGGGGGCAGGAGGGACATTGGGGGAAAAGAGGAATATTCAGGGGGGCGGGAGGGACATTGGGGGACAGGAGGGACATTGGGGATAAGTGGGGGGCAGGAGGGACATTGGAGGACAAAAGGAATATTTAGGGGGGGCAGGAGGGACAGGAGGGACATTGGGGATAGGTGGGGGGCAGGAGGGACATTGGGGGACAAGAGGAATATTCGGGGGGCGGGAGGGACATTGGGGGACAGGAGGGACATCAGGGATAAGTGGGGGACAGGAGGAACATTGGGGGGGGCAGGAGGGACATTGAGGATAAGTGGAAGGACAGGAGGGACATGGGGGGGGACAGGAGGGACATTAAGGATAAGTGGGAGGACAGGAGGGACATGGGGGGGATAGGAGGGACAATAAGGATAAGTGGGGGACAGGAGGGACATTGGGGGACAGGAGGGACATTGGGGATAAGTGGGGAGCAGGAGGGACATTGGGGATAAGTGGGGGGCAGGAGGGACATTGGGGGACGAGAGGAATATTCGGGGGGAGGGAGGGACATTGGGGGACAGGAGGGACATTGGGGATAAGTGGGGGGCAGGAGGGACATTGGGGGACAAGAGGAATATTCGGGGGGGCAGGAGGGACATTGGGGGACAGGAGGGACATTGGGGATAAGTGGTGGACAGGAGGGACATTGGGGATAGGTAGGGGGCAGGAGGGACATTGGGGGACAGGAGGAATATTGGGGGGGCCGGAGGGACATTGAGGATAAGTGGGAGGACAGGAGGGACATTGGGGGGGCGGGCGGGAGGGACATTTGAGATAAGTGAGGGAGAGGGTGATGCTCTGTGTATGAAGTGTACATCTGTTTCACATACCGCAGTTCACTTGGTCAAGAAGATCCGGTTGCAATGAGATGTTATCATTGCATGTGGGGTAGAGCTGGACTGGCTGCCGCACTGTAGAAATGGGAGATCCAGTCCAGAGCGGCGGAGGAGAAGACGGCGGCGGTTCACACAGTAAGGCGGAGGCGGGACTCCTGGAGCAATCCTGCCCTGCCACTGCACGTGACCCCGTTCATCCAATCACCGGGCACCCGCTGCCCATGCAGGAACCTGGTGGCCGGAGCACAGCCAGTGACATCGTCCGTACACAGTTAGCATTTGGACGGAGTGTCACTGGCACCTGATGCTGCGCCCCCCCCCCCCCCAAATTTTGCGCCCGGGGCCACGGCACCCCCCGCACCCCCCACGCTACGCCACTGTGCTGAATTGCTGATAACAGAAAAATGAAGAAGCAGAGAGACACAGGATTCAGAACTTTGGAGAGAGATAGGTAAACACTACAGAAATATGTGCCCAGGTCAGAATTCATGAATGGGGTTTACAACCACTTTAAGTAATAAGAGGAAGTGTTGTATTAATTTAAAAAATCCAAGGTTTTCTGTGAATAGCTCAGCAGCGCTCAGCCCAATTCGATTTTGTTTTATGAAGTGGGACAGGAAGTTCCCATCCTGATGCCACTAGCTTAGGCTACATACAGTTAATGCAGCATTGAGAGCATGTGTTAGTGAAGGAAATAGTACAATTTGGACTAGCTCGGGCCAAACAAACTATTTAAAATTCACCAAAACACGGATCTAGGCTTTAAAACTCCTTCACACCAGCAATGTTGGTTCAGTTGCCAAATGCAGTCTCAATGCAAGAATAAGGTAATTATGTCCTATAAGTTAAATTCACACCAACACGTTGAGTTGGTGTGCGCTGAAAAAAGAATAAGACATGAAGCATTTATGTACTTTCTGGCACAATATTGTGCATCACAATGGGCTACAGAGAATGTTCATAGCATACTGTTCAAAAAAATTTAATAGGATTTAAAAAATGCAGCAAGTGTGGCAAGGTGCATTGCATCACAGAAAAAAAAAACATGTTTGCACTATGGTGTGAACGAGCCCTTATAAAAGTTGTTACATGTGCAAATGCTCATCTGGCTGCCACCACTGTTGATTATATGTAATGAGACAATTAAAATAAAATGCCATCCTGGAGACTTTTACACTCTGCAAGCCATGCATGGAAGGTTCAATGGACCCGACACTAAAACCTGGACAGATTACGAAACTTGGTAAATACAAAGGTAAACTTTGCACAGAGGTTTCCTGTCCTCAATTGTCTGTTTACTGATGGGAGCTGCAGTATGGCTATTCCAGTAAATGTTATTATCAAGGCTTTGAGGGACCTTTTGATGAACCCTTTCACTGCCAGGCCCCGCCTTTCATTGCACTCTTTAACCCACTTTACTGTTTTGTTTTTTTAAAGGAACTTCACAGATTTCAAAGCTTGAGAAAGGTCTCCCCAAACTCTATATATTAATAATGGCGCAAATATTTATTAAAACAATATTTTTGATGAAAAATACACAAATTATTATTAGTGCATTCCTACTAAAGCTATATTGAATAACAAATATATATATATATATATGTACACTCAGCACCCCATATTGACAGAAAAACACAGAATTGTTGACATTTTTGGAGATTTATTAAAAAAGGAAAACTGAAATATCACATGGTCCTAAGTATTCAGACCCTTTGCTCAGTATTTAATAGAAGCACCCTTTTGATCTAATACAGCCATGAGTCTTTTTGGGAAAGATGCAACAAGTTTTTCACACCTGGATTTGGGGATCTTCTGCCATTCCTCCTTGCAGATCCTCTCCAGTTCTGTCAGGTTGGATGGTAAACGTTGGTGGACAGCCATTTTTCGGTCTCTCCAGAGATGCTCAATTGGGTTTAAGTCAGGGCTCTGGCTGGGCCATTCAAGAACAGTCACGGAGTTGTTGTTAAGCCCCTCCTTTGTTATTTTAGCTGTGTGCTTAGGGTCATTGTCTTGTTGGAAGGTAAACCTTCGGCCCAGTCTGAGGTCCTGAGCACTCCTGAGCACTCTGGAGAAGGTTTTTGTCCAGGATATCCCTGTACTTGGCCGCATTTATCTTTCCCTTGATTGTAACCAGTCATCCTGTCCCTGCAGCTGAAAAACACCCCCACAGCATGATGCTACCACCACCATGCTTCACTGTATTGGACAGGTGATGAGCAGTGCCTGGTTTTCTCCACACATACCGCTTAGAATTAAGGCCAAAAAGTTCTATCTTGGTCTCACCAGACCAGAGAATCTTATTTCTCACCATCTTGGAGTCCTTCAGGTGTTTTTTAGCAAACTCCATGCAGGCTTTCATGTGTCTTGCACTGAGGAGAGGCTTCCGTCGAGCCACTCTGCCATAAAGCCCCGAATGGTGGAGGGCTGCAGTGATGGTTGACTTTCTACAACTTTCTCATATCTCCCGACTGCATCTCTGGAGCTCAGCCACAGTGATCTTTGGGTTCTTCTTTACCTCTCTCACCAAGGTTCTTCTCCCCTCGATAGCTCAGTTTGGCCGGACAGCCAGCTCTAGGAAGGGTTCTGGTCCTCCTAAACGTCTTCCATTTAAGGATTATGGAGGCCACTGTGCTCTTAGGAAACTTAAGTGCAGCAAAAAAATTTTTGTAACCTTGGCCAGATCTGTGCCTTGCCACAATTCTGTCTCTGAGCTCTTCAGGCACTTCCTTTGACCTCATAATTCTCATTTTCTCTGACATGCACTGTGAGCTGTAAGGTCTTATATAGACAGGTGTGTGGCTTTCCTAATCAAGTCCAATTAGTATAATCAAACACATCTGGACTCAAATGAAGGTGTAGAACCATCTCAAGGATGATCAGAAAAAATGGACAGCACCTGAGTTAAATATATGAGTGTCACAGCAAAGGGTCTGAATACTTAGGACCATGTGATAGATTGAGTGAAAAAAAGAGTGAAAAATTTAAGGGGGTCTGAATACTTTCCGTCCCCACTGTATATATACAAATTAAAAAGAACACAAAGTTGTAAATATGCGACTAAAATTACAACCTTAAAATTATTTCCTGGCGCTACCATGGCAGTATACATGTGGTGATACCCACGTAACAGCCCATTTTTTTTTTGTCCTCGCGGAACTCACAACCAGTGTGAAGAAAAGGAACCCTTACCTGACACTTTTGATGGTTTTCCACGCAGATTCAGCCTCTCCTGTAAGGCAATTCCTGACCATGGGATGCTAAAGGCTCTGATAAGGCAGGGAACCCCTTCTGTGTATATTTTGGGGTGAAAAATTGGGCTTTAACTAGCCTCGTATACAGCAGTGTAGCCAGGGCTATATTCCTCAGGAGTGATCTCCTTGTGTGGAGGACATAACCTGTATGGCCTTCCAGGGACAGTGTATTCTTGAGACAGTCCAGAACAACAGCATTTGTGATCCTGCTGAGGTTGAACACCTAGAGAACAGATCGCAAGGTCTTTTTCTTCCTCTGACTGAAAGGAAGCGTCTTTTCTCCACTTTTTGCCTCTGGGTCAAGGTGTTGTGGCAAACAATTCACTGTTCAAAAACCCATGGTTGGCATTACCTAGTTCGTATCTTGAAGCTCTAGTGGGCAGGGTTCAGATGCAGGTTTTTCCATAGAAAAATACAAAATTTGCATTGCCTCCCTTCACCTGGGAGACTTTCTGGCTTTTGAGGACATCAACGTGCACTAATGTTCCCATCCCTTCAGCAATTTATGTGCCTTGCTATAGGATCTATGCACTACCAATCTGGGGTCCTGCCCCTTGTCCTCTCCTTAGCACTTTGTGTATTAGGATGCTGGACCTAGTACTAGCCTCATTGCCTTCCTGAAACATTCTCATGGTGGGATCCATAGATGACCTCCTGTTAAAGGAGCAAATAGTGCAGGCTCTTTTGAGCAACCTGATATTATCCTTCAGATACTCCATGGGTATGGATATGCATGGGTCCAGATATAATTCAGAGATTCAGAGATAAATGCTGGAACTGGCTCGCCTTGGGAATATTTGAGTCCTGCTCACAGCTCAGGACAGAGTGCTTTTCCTCATTGATAACTTGACACACTCTGGTCTCAGATTTAAGCTCTCCGGACCAGGAGCCATCTGGCTCTCTTTTTTATGAGAGGCCAAGAACTGTGGGTAGCCTCAGGTGAGGCAATTCCTTTGGCCTAGCTTTACCCCAGGCTTTGGGCTCCTATCACTAAAGCAGAACGTATGCAGTATTTAGGAGTCTGGACACATTTTCTATAAATATTGCATGCGATCGTGAAACTGTCAATCCGTTATGCCGTTTTGCTGTATTTACTGCAAAATGCTGAAAACGATCATTAAATACCGCACGAAAAGGTGTTAATCTCAGTTCACAAAAGGAAATAAATAATTAAATGCATGTGGTAGTTAAGTAGTTATCCAGGCATGTGCCATTTAAGGACTGTAAAAATATAATAGCCAATTCTGAGTAGTCTCTTCCTTTTTGGATCGGTTCTCTCAACAGTAATGCACAGAAACCTAAATTTGGAAATATGGAAATCACTAGGGTTGGTTTACTTAAAGTATAACTAAAGGTTTCCTTTTTTTTATAGTTTTGGGTAGAGTGAAGGTGGATGCGAACACCTATCAGGTTTTTATTGTTGTCAGTACCCCCATTTGGGAGATTTCCCCTCTCTATTTGTCCTATTTCCCATTATAGAGGGGACATTTTCCAATGGGGATACAGATGGCAAAAAAAAAAAAAATCTGACAGGGGTTCTAATTCTGCTCCACTGTATCCATCCCACTGGATATCGCATGAGATGAAATAGCTCATAGTTTCATGAGATAAGTACCGCATATTTTGGAAAAATACTGCATGCTGTAATTTAGAAGCATTTTTTTGTGAATGGCAAAATTTTTTTGAAAAGTCCTATGCAGTATTTTACCGCATTAATTAAAGTGGTTGATACCGCTTTGTGAATGGAGTCCTTTGTTCTTCAGGGGACAAGTTGATTCAGTCTTTGGACTGGTGATTTGCATACCTCTGAGGCTCAGGGCTCTGTATGTGCAGCAAAGAAATCCTCCCTTCCTGTTCCTGTTGTTTAAGAATTCCCCACAGCGGATGCCAGTCTATCGGTTTGCAGAACAGACATGGACACCCTTGTTTACATGGGACGTTGCTGTCTGTTGTCTTGTTTCCAAAAATAACATCCAGAAGTTCTGGCCAGTTTGACTGCCCCTGAAGTATTTAACCTCTTTAGTGGAAGGGTATACAGTGCGGATTAAAGCAGACAATGCCATGAAGTTGGTGTACATCAATTTTCAGGTGGATCCAGAGTTTTGCTGTAGAAAAAGATAGATTGGTATCCTTGGCAAAATGTCAGGCTCCATCCTTGTCAAACATGAGCATTGTAGGTATAAACAGTGGCAGGCAGACTGCATCTGACAGCAGCACCTAAACCTGTGAGGGTGATTTTAACCCCTGGAGATGTTCCTGGAGGTGTGTCGCAGGTAGGCAACTTCAGAGGTTGGCTAACTGACCCTGAGGTCAAACTAAAGGCTAGGCAGTTTTGTCTGGAGTGCAGTGGTCCTCTGGTGGTTGCAGTGGATCCTCTGGTGACTCCATGGTATCAGTGCTTCCTGACCTTCTCCTTCTGTAGTTTGTCTCGCATGTTTGAGATGCAAGGCATTCCGGTGTTCCTCATTGTTTCAGGCTTGCCCAGGTAGATATGGTACGGCAAACCTAAAAGGACGCCAGACAGTAGCCAGACAGGGATCTACAGGATCATCTGTTCCCAAGGAATGTTTTTTGCCTTCCAGCTTTAGGCTGCCTTTGACAGCTTAATGATTGAATCTCACATTCTGAGAAACATGGCATTGTGGAGTCTAGGAATTCCTTGATGCTAAGCTGGGAGATCTACTTCTTATATGTTAAATTTATTGCTGGACATGTGATGCATGCATATCTTGGTGTAAGCCTCAGGACTTTCTCTTAAGGAGTTTCTTCTTTGGACAAGTCCTTTCCTGCAGTAATTCACAAGCCTTCACTTGGTGGGGCGACTGTTTGGACTGGCGGGCTTTTTTGGCATGGAACCCTTAAAGCGGCGTTCCAATGAAAAAAAGAAATTAAAAGTCAGCAGCTACAAATACTGCAGCTGCTGACTTTTAATAATCAGACACTTACCGGTCCCAGGGTCCATCAATGCGAAGGAAGGAAGCCCCTCCTCTCTGCGGCGCCGGCATTGTCCCTGTGGGTGCCCAGCTGTGGCTTTACAGCCAGGCATGCACGGCGCATGCGCGGGCAAGAGAGAACATATTTAACCCCTTAATCGTCCCCTAGTGTTAACCCCTTCCCTGCCAAGGACATTTACACAGTACATTTTTATAGCACTGATCGCTGTATAACTGTCAATGATCCCAAAAATGTGTCAAAAGTGTCCGATCTCTCTGCTGTAATGTCGCAGTCCCGCTAAAAATCGCAGATCACCGCTATTACTAGTAAAAATATAAATAAATAAAAATGCCATAAATCTATTCCCTATTTTGGAGACGCTATAACTTTTGCGCAAACCAATCAATACCACCAAAAGAAAGCTCCATTTGTGAGGGAAAAAAAAAGGACATCAATTTTGTTTGGGTACAGCGTCGCATAACCACGCAATTGTCAGTTAAAGCGACACAGTGCTATATCGCAAAAAATGCTCTGGTCATTAAGGGAGTAAAACCTTCCAGGGCTGAAGTGGTTAAACACGCACATGAATAATCAAAAGTGTTCATTTTAAAGGCTTATATGCAAGTTATTGCCATAGAAAGTGTTTGGGGACCCGGGCCCTGCCCCAGGGGACATGTTTCAACATAACACTAACATAGCACTAACATAATTTGTAGAAAAAACGTATTTTTAACACAATCAGCGTGATAAAAACAAAATATATTGGAATGGTTACAATTACTGTGTACAAAGTACAAACTCACCACAATGATTGACTGTAAAGTTCTCGGAATTCACCAGACACGTTTCAGAGTATCTATGTCTCCTTCTTCGGGGATGTTTATAAGAAGGTCAATCATATATCTATAATGTAGTACTGTATATACTCGAGTATAAGTCGTTCCGAGTATAAGTCGAGGCCCTAATTTACCACAAAAAAATGGGAAAAACGTATTGACCCGAGTATAAGACGAGGGTGAGAAATGCACAGCTACTGTAAGTGGAAAAGAGGGTCAACAATGCCCATTTGCAGCCTCACTGTGCCCATTTGCATGCCTCACTGTGCACATTTGCAGCCATAGGTCCCCCAAACTTCAAACTCAGTAGTTAAGTGTTCCTAGATGCCCCCTAGCTGCAGCGAAAATTTGGGGTCTCTGAACCCAAAGCGCCCCGAAATGACATTGCTGCAGATGGACACAGTTGACAGAATTTGGGGCCCCGAGATACCTGATATACCTGTCTCCCTTCAATGGCAGGCACAGCCGATAATTATCAGCTGTGCCTGAGATGGAAGGGGAGATCAGGAACGTATTCTCTGCAGGCTTCCTGAGCCCTGCGTGCAACGTCAGCGCAACGGAATGGCGACGTGCACCCACGGTCCACCAACACACAAGCCTCACCGGCGGACAGCGCATGCCCTCCGGAGTAGCAAAATGGCGGCCAGATGGGATGGAATCAGCTGTAGCCACCATAAAAACAGCCGCCACGGATTACCAAATCCGGCGACTTTGTGTGCCGGGCATTGCAAAAATCCACCCCCCAGGCTTAGGCCAGCACGTGACAAATATTTCTATAAACTTTGAATGATCAATCAGGCACTATGGGAAGGCACAGCAGGGGACATGGATTAACATGGCGCCCTGGTGGCTGAACCTGAAAGCACAAAATAACAGGCAGATTAATGGGAACACAGAAAAACGATAGTAGACGTTACACATGTATTCTAGGGGAAATATATGTACATAAGGCAAGAACATCCTACGTACATAATAAGGTACATATAATAAATAATCAAAAAGTTTAACACGTATAATAGTAATGCAGATTTGCAGGTAATGAAGAGAAACTACAGAGAGCCACTAATAAGGATTGATAGGCTATCTCTGGAGCTGGGATAAATATGGTCTAATATAAGGAATTTGATTTTGGGAAAATTGCCTCCATGTACTATTTTGGTGTGTCGGCCCAGGGGCAATTCAGGGTTACTAGTTTGCATGCTTTTTATGTGCCTGTAAGCACGTTTCCAGAATTCCAATTTGGTCTTACCAAAATAAAAACAGCTGCAATCGCAGCATAGCATATAGATGACCCCAAAGGTTTTACAATTAGCAAAATGTCTCAGAAAAAAATATTTGACTGTTAGGGAGGATGGGGCTCCCTTCAGTGTACATGTATATGCAATAATTGCAGGCACCGCACATGTACACTGAAAGAAATTCAGACGTGACAAAAATGCCTTCCAAAGTGGAAAAGCTTACAAATGGAATCTCAACAAATACACAAACAATAAGAGTACTAAACACTGTCAGCAGGTTTCTGCTCCTCGATCCTCCTTTAACTTTTCTTCTATTGCCCCACAGATGGCACTCAAACAACTCAAAAGGGGTTCAAGTACCAAACGCCCATAATATGGCGATTCGACAAAAACTCAAACCCAGTTTGGACACCCTTCACAATATTCCTCCACTTCAACACCTGGGTGTAATTCTTCCACTCTCATGGTACAAGGTAATGTACCCATCACGGTGAAGGGCACTTCTTCTTCACATACAACACCTAGTGGAGGTCCTTCCTCCTCACCTAACCTTTCACTTCCTAACCCGCCCAGTCATGCTTTTATTGATCCATCTTTTTTGGACCTAATTTTAGTGAAAACCAGATCCCTGCACCCCAATCCAGACACAGTCACATTGATTGTTCCAGAAAATCCATTGTAAACACAGCCTCTACTGATACTGACTTGAATGTAATAACCTATCGTCATATAGTTTATCTGCGGATGAAATCGCAGTTCTAGGAAAAGGACTAGGGACTACGTTTTTGCCCAAACCAGGACCTCAACAAATTTGAAATCTACAAAGACCTCCAACTTTTTATTTGGAAATTGATTCTCAAAAGGTCTATACCAAAAACAGCACACCAATATCGATTGTACACCACAGGAAGATAGGGCTCGTGACCAACTAATCTTACTAGAAGAGAATGATACAACTGATCTGATTGATCGGATTGATCATTCACAATTATTAAAAACAATTGAGGAAGCGGCACCTGCTGACAACAATTCCAAAAAGTCACAACTTAAAAAGAAGTCAAATCTATGCCCAGCCCCAAGTACCAACCCTAATGCAGCGGGATTTTTAAGGCTGGTCAATTTTTAAAGACTTGGAGAAACTGAAAATACAAACTAGTAAATAGAGTAATTGAAATGTGAGAGAATCCAAAGCCTTAGAACAACTCTCTCTAAATAATCTCATTACCATAAAATCAGCAGATAAAGAAGATAACATTGTCATATTTGACAATGAAAATTATACTGTGATGTGAAAAAAGATTCTGAAGAATCAGGACTGGTACCGGCGGATCACATCAGATATAGTAGCAAAATACAATAGAGAATATTATTCACTGGTCGATACGGCATATCTGAACGGAACCATTAAAAAACGACATGGGACTTCATTAGAATAAATTTTCCTGTAATACCAACATTTTACGCACTCCCTAAAGTGCACAAAGATGTAGCTAACCCTCCAGGAAGACCTAGAATCTCAGGGAGAGGTGCCATCAGTGATAATGCCAGTAAACTTGTGGATGAGCATCTTAGACCCTACGTCACCTTCCTACCATCTCATGTGAAGGACACCATCCACTTCCTGCAAATCTTAGACAGTTTACACATCCCAGAACATGCTATAGTAGCTACGATTAATATTGAAGCTTTGTACAGTTCAATTCCTCACTCCAAAGGTCTTGCGGCAGTTAAACATGTTATCAATGCGGTAAGCGAGGGGGACTCGGCATACAACGAGTTCATCCTCTCTCTCCTGGAATTTATTTTGGAACACAAGGTTTTCACCTTTCACAATTCCCACTACCTCCAGATACAGGGCGTGGCAATGGGGACCTCCTGTGCCCCATCCTATGCTAATCTGTATCTGGGGGAGTGGGAAAAGATGTTCTTTGTGGACGAATCACTGTCGATGTATACGGACCATATATTGGCTTGGTACCGATACATCGACGATGTTTTTGTTATCTGGGATGGACCCACTGAGACGCTTCAGTACTGTTTGAGTAGAATGAATAAAAATGAGTTCAACTTAAATTTCACTATGACCCACGACAGGGAGCATATAGCATTTCTAGATGTAGAGGTCTTTAGGAACATTGATGGCAATTTGGGTAGCAACCTTCACAGGAAACCCACGGCGGGCAATAGTATTCTGCATGCATCAAGCTTCCACCCCCAAACACTGGTAAAGTCTATACCTTATAGCCAGTATCTACAGACAAAATAAAAATACACTTTCTGATGACCTCCTCCGTGAATACATAGCCTTTCAATCCTTATTAGTGGCTCTCTGTAGTTTCTCTTCATTACCTGCAAATCTGCATTACTTGTTCAATTTGTTAATTATTTATTATATGTACCTTATTATGTATGTAGGATGTTCTTGCCTTATGTACATACTTTCAGTTGACACCAACTACATAGGGTTCTATATCAACCTTTCAACAATTATCTGTTTTTACTGAGCGCAGGTAGGAAATATATGTATATACATTACTTTTATATATTTTACATATATACCTCTTCAATATAATCTCTCTGTATATATCTTGCTTGTACATTCTCTAAAAATTCTTATAGTAAAAAATGAATGTAAGTTAGCTGAATCACACCATTTATAATGCCCCTTATTACAATTTACTATTTTTACTTACAGGGCTAAGCCCTCCCTTGGCTTCAGTGTTGTCAGCCTTCCAATGCCTCTCATGTTAGCCCGGCTGTACTCAATTTTCATTTGATGGTATACTAAAATATGCTGTGAAGACCAGCTACCCTAACAGGCAGATTCTTGGAGACACACTTCCGCTTATATTCTTTGTTTTTAAATAGCTTTATTGGAATGTTTCGCCTACGATATCTCCACAAAGTATGTGAGTCTACACAATATTTCTTGTTATTGTAATATACATGCTATAAATAATGTTGTTCATTGTACATCTTTGTATACTCTGTATTTGACTTTCTGTTATTACTACATTATAGATGTATAATTGACCTTCTTATAAACACCCTGAAGAAGGAGACATAGATAATCTGAAACGCGTCGGATGAATTCCGAGAACTTTACAGTCAATCATTGTGGTGAGTTTGTACTTTGTACACAGTAATTGTAACCATTCCAATATATTTTATATTTATCACTCTTATTGTGTTTAATAAAATATTTTTTTTTCTACAAATTATTATGTTAGTGCCTTAAAAGTCCACTTAGGGGATACCCTCCTCCTGTCTAGTCAATTTGGATGTGGCACTTCACAGGGACACCCTCACCGATATAATTAATGCTTAGTCTAAAGTATAAACAGAAAAGTCAGTGCTACTACCCATACAACACATAGATAGCAGAGCTCCCAGGTGCTCGATCCACAGTCGCTGGCTGAGTAGAGTAATGTGGAAAAAATGATCCGCACTCTGGTTGTTGTGCTTACAATTTCTTCATTTTATTGAATAGCCACAGTGAACAAACGCAGATTTAGGCCCCTTTCACACTTATACGACTTCAAAGTCGCGCGATTTTACCGCAATTTTGCCGCGATTTTACTGCGATTTGCCGTGATTTTACCGCGATTTGCGAGCAGTACTACTTTGTACGACTTTTTTGGCATTAACAAATGAAAACATACAGTAGTTGGTATGAATCATAAGGGGGAACTCCACGCCAAGTTTTAAATAAAAAAACTGGCGTCGGTTCCCCCCCAGGGGCATACCAGGCCCTTGGGTCTGGTATGGATTGTAAGGGGAACCCCCTACGCCGAAAAATTGGCGTGGGGGACCCCCCAAAATCCATACCAGACCCTTATCCGAGCACGCAGCCCGGCCGGTCAGGAACGGGTGTGGGGACGAGCGAGCGCCCCCCCCCCTCCTGGACCGTACCAGGCCGCATGCCCTCATCATGGGGGGTGGATGCTTTGGGGCATGGGGGGGCGCCCTGCGGCCCCCCCACCCCAAAGCACCTTGTCCCCATGTTGATGAGGACAAGGGCCTCTTCCCGACAACCCTGGCCGTTGGTTGTCGGGGTCTGCGGGCGGGGGGCTTATCGGAATCCGGGAGCCCCCTTTAATAAGGGGGCCCCCAGATCCCGGTCCCCCACCCTATGTGAATGAGTATGGGGTACATGGTACCCCTACCCATTCACCTAGGGAAAAAAGTGTCAATAAAAAACACAGTACAAAGGTTTTAAAGTAATTTATTAGGCAGCTCCGGGGTCTTCTTCCGACTTCGGGGGTCCTCTTCTGACTTCGGGGGTCTCTCCGGCCACTTCTCCCGGCGTCCGCATCTTCTGCCGGCTCCACCGCTGTCTTCTGCCGCTCTTTTGCCAGCGGTGGTCCGGACTTCTGGATTGTCTTCTTCCCTTTTCTCTTCCAGAGATTTTGACACGACGCTCTCTCCAGCTGCAATGGTCTCTGAACGCTCCGCAACGGACTTATATAGGCGGTGACCTGCCCCCTTATGCCATCACAGTCCCTGGGCATGCTGGGACTGTGACGTTTTAGGAGGCGTGGTCACCGGGTGATGACCACGCCCCCTTATGACGGCACAGTCCCAGCATGCCCCGGGACAGTGACCTCATAAGGGGGCGGGGTCACCGTCTATATAAGTCCATTGCGGAGCAGTGGTACAGTGCAAATCTCCGTGCGCCCAGATAAAGGCTACTGCGCATGTGCAGCAAAGCCGTGTGTGCCATGGCTGTCAAACAAACTGCTAAGTCCAGCGGCGCTTTTGCGAATGCACGTGCGCCATGGCCGCCGAACAAACAAACTGCTAAGTCCAGCAGCGCTTCTGCAAATGCAAACTCCTGTAATCCCCCCAGTTACATAGCATTAATATTCAAAATATTTGGTTAAGTAACAAAAGGGGAAGTTCCTCTTTATGCCCCCCTCCCCTCCACTACTTTTGGCACTTTTTTGGGGGGGGGGGTCGGGAACCTAGTTTTGATAGGTACCAGCTTCCACTTCCATTCGGATCGTCTAGGTGATCCAAACAGAAGTTTGCCCCCCCCTTTGCCTGCAGCATTCTGGGACACCTCACAGGTCCAAGAAGGCTGCGGGACCATTCACAAAGCGCAGCTCACGCATACATCGTGGGAAGCCGGCTGTGAAGCTGTGATCCCGTGACTTTCAATGGCAATAGTGCCGCAATTGTCGCCCGACAAAATCGCGCAAACAAAATCGTGGGACGCCTGTCACCAAAAGATGTTCTGGAACTAAAGGTGCCTACATAGTGACACCAAGCAATCCTTCCTTCACATGAAGCAAAAGGGTTCCCTTTTTTAAACAAAGTATTACTAAAGTTGTGCCCCTATCTGGGGAGCCATAGGAAGGCGCCCTTTTCTCATAATGCTTCTGCATATTATTATGTCATGAAAAAATTAAATGAGGGTAGAATAAACAGAAACATGGAGAGAGTTCCAGGGTGGACAATGTTATGTTGGATGTCAGATATTTAAACCCAATGTTCTCATACTGAAGGCAAGGCATTCCTTACAAACAAAGCTAAGCTTCATTCACATGTAGTACTGCCCCCCTGAGGACTGCTAAGAATTACCTGCTCATCTGCACGGCCATGACTAAGTGAACCTTCCAACCCACCTGACACTCCGGGTTCAGACATCCTGTTAATACTATAAAGCAAAAATCAAGCAACTCAACAGTATAAGCTTCTGAAATGTTTTACTTGAATCAAATAGGAAAAAGTTATTGTACAAAGAAAGAAGTAAATCCGTTGAGCTGTGCTAACAGCACCAACTCATCAAACAGACTCCTCCCAAATACAACAATGGTTGAACAATGAATAACGTTATATATACAAAGGTACACTAGGTTCAGATCCCAGGTCACCTTCTAGTGGATGTTTTGGTTAACTACTATGCTATATTTATGGGAGAGCTAAATTCCCGCTGGTGTTATATATGTATATGCATAAAGGCTTTCTACAAGTGATGGCAGTAGAGTTCCATGTGGAAGATCTGTTATTCTTCGTTAGTTAGTTGGAGCTCGTTAATTGTAATCCATTAGGTGGCAGATGAAACAATAGATTCCAAGTAGTGTAGGCCTAAGGCTTTTGAGTACAGTGTTCCGGCAGTTCAGTAAAGTGTTCTTGGGTAAAGATGTGTGCGCGCTGTGTTCAATAATGGTGGTAGTGGTGGTCATTTCGCTGTCTGCTGGAAAGGAACAGGGATGGCGACATTCCGGCAACGGCTCCCCTGTCTCTGGCCTTCCGTTGTGACTTTCCCCACACATCCGCACCGATAGGTGAGCGCTATAAATGGTGCTAGTAACAGGATGTCCGTCAGTGGGTTACAGGCCCCGGCCTCTCAGGCCTCATGGTGGATGTAATGGTCCATGTGGTAGGCGGCGACCTCTCTCTGTCACACAAAGAGGTCCGTCTTACGTCAGGCCCAGGAGGAAGAGAGCGTGCCCGGGTTTCCTAAGCTCCTTTTATCATCCCTCTCAGCAACTTCAGGCCACTGCAAGGGTCCCTGGGATTTGTAGTCTTATGGTACGGGAATGTATAGCAGTAGAGTCTAGAAGGACTATACGCCCAATAACTCACTTCACTGGCGCACAGGTATGAGGTCACTGACTGACAAATGATTATGGGACAAACAATGTTCAAACATTGTAAGGTACGAAACTTTCTGGTTACAGTCCACATCGCTACACACAGAACAGAACAGGTCACGCTTTGGAAGGTTTCATGCCTAGGAGTATGATTCACATGCATTTATTCCTGTCACATTGCAGAGCAATCAACATATTTTTTTTTCTTATTTTGACCCTTTCAGCTTCTTTGGAAGACCTTTTGGTGAACCAGCTGAAATAGACTATGAGCTCTGTAACTGCTGTAACTCATTCATCTTGCGCTATCTTGTCTCAGAGGATCATTTGGGATAGGGGGTCTATAGACTTATGTAAGAACCAAAGCTTAAAGTGGTATTAAACCCAAAACCAAAAATCGAATATATTGCAGCTTACCACTCATTAGATGTGGTGGTTGCTTTAGTCTTCTTTTTTGGGCTTTTTTCCCTCTGTTGTGATCTGATCTGTTGATCTGGTCAGTAACAAACCTCTTGTAATAGAGTGCCCCCACTCTGGATGAATGAGAACAGGGGGCACAGCAGACAGCAGCATTGTCAGTCTTGGGGGAAGGGTAGCATTAGATGTCCTAGCAGATTTGAACCCAATAACAAATTAAAACCAAACTCCAGCTAACACTTTATAATCAGCTACAGCAACAGTTTTTTTTTTCCTTTTAGGAAAGGTTTTACATGAATAAAGGTTGAGCATTGTAAACACCCCTGTCAGTATTAAATGGTTTGTCTCATCCCTGTAAACTGATACATCCATAAGAGAGCTTGTTCTTTTGAAAAACAACACTTTTGCTGGCTGGATCACCAAATGAAAAGAAAGAAAAGAAAGCCTAAAACAAGAAAACGAATACAGCCATCACATTTAAGAATTGATAAGCTGCAACATATTAGATATATGATTTTGGGTTTAATACCGCTTTAAACAGGGCTTCCTCACTTCATTCCCAGGGCCTGAACAAAATTGTGAGATAGAGAAAGAAAGGTAGATATATGCAAATAGATAGAATAGTAGTTGCTTTGCACCAAATGAACAAAGAACAACTTAACTTTAAAGTGTACGTTCACCTTTGGAGGTCGTTCACACCATACCTGCATGAAAACTGATGGGAAAACCATGCAGATTTCACTTGCAGAGACATCATTTTCACATGACTTTACATCAGTTTTTATGCACAGTGACATCAGTTTACATGTGCATAAGTTATGTGCCCTGTTGGCACCAATGTTGATGTCATGTCAGTTTTTTCCCATACACGTTGAAAATTCTTGCGCAGAAAAAATCTGCACATTGTGGGGTGAACAGGGCACATAGAGAACCATTGTTTTCTTTGAGCCCTTGCAGAACCCGTTGCAGAAAAACTGATATCTCTATGGCTGGATTCACACCTATGCATTTTTAGTGCTTTTTGCATTTTGCAGATTTGCACTACAGAGCATGTTCCATAGGAAACCATGTTAAATGGACTGTAGTGCAAATCTGCAAAATGCAAAAAGCACTAAAAATGCCATAGGTGTGAATCCAGCCTAAAACATGGTGTGAACAAGGCCTTACAGAAAATCTGTAAGGCTGGATTCACACCTATGCATGTTGCTTTTGAGCGTTTTTGGAGTTTTTTTTTTCATGCTTGCCGCGTTTTTGAGCAGCGTTTTTGCCGCGTTTTGCGTTTTTTTTTACAGTTTTTTTTTACAGTCTAAAAAAAAACAAAAAAAACGGCAAAAACGCATCAAAAACGCTGTAAAAACGGTGCAAAAACGGTGCACTTGCGTTTTTGATGCTTGTCCATTGAATTCTATTATATGCAAAACGCTGCATTTTGCATGAAAAAAAGTCCCTGACCCTTTCCAAAAATGCAGAGATACAAAAAGGCATTGATGTGAAGATGTTCCATAGGAACCCATGTTAAAAAATTCCCGTGCATTTCTGCAAAATGCAAAATGCATCAAAAAAACGCGCTAGTGTGAATGGAGCCTTAGACAGTTGATATAAGAACAAGTACCCCTAGAGGAACATTTTACCTCAATTTTTATTTTAGTGACAACTCAAACCTTTGGGTTTCCCATATCTTTCAGTCCCAGTGACTCTGGTCGCCGGGGCAAATAGAGAGAGTGAATTTCTTAAGTGGGGGGACAGACAACAGTAAAAACCTGAAGGGTGTTTAACCACTCACCCGTCTTTTCAAAACTGAAAAAAAGAAAAAAGTTTTGAGTTTATATACACTTTATTTTCTTAGCAACCCCCTTTTCTGCTGTTGGCAGCACAGTGGCTAGATGGTTAGCCCTTCCACCAAACAGCACTAGTTGGAACGACTCCCCACTGGTCCCAACTGCGCTTAGCACTAGTCCCAACCATGACACTATCTGCCTGGAGTTTGCATGTTCTCCCTGTACCTGTGTGGGTTTCTTCTGGATACTCTGGTTTCCTCCCACACTCCAAAGACATGCTGGGAGGCTAATTGGCCCCTGTCCAAATTAGCCCTAGGATCAGGGCCGGTACAAGGCAGGGGCGGAGGGGGCGGATGCCCTGGGCGGTACAATATGCTGAAGGGAGGGGGCGCAGGTGAAGTGTGGCAGTGTGCTTCACTGTGTGTGTGTGTGACTGTACACACTAGCCACCGGCGCCGCTAATAGCTTTAATTACGGCTGATCCCAGGCAGGTGCCGCGAGCAAGAGCAGAGGGGGGAGGGTCCCCGAAGCCCAGTTGCCGCGGAAACTCTTCTTGTCGGCAAATGATAGGGACGGCGAGCGGGTGTGAGAAGGAGAAACTGTGCTGCCCCCCTCCTCCCCCCCCTCGAGCCGCCGCTGTCAGGAGAGGGCTCTGTTTCCGGCTCATTCCCCCTCCCTCTTTCAGTCAGCACTCAGCAGCGGGCAGAGCAGCTGTGTCTCTGTGTAGAGAGAGCAGCCGCAAGATCTTCTTTCCCCCCCTTCTTCTGCTGCTGTACTCGGGAGCGGCGCCCTCTCCTTCCTATTGGGCAGAAGAAAAAAAAAAAAAAAAAAATCGAAAAAGGAGCACAAAAGAGGATCATGGGATATGTAGTGCTGAGGACTAGCCCAATTCATTCCTAAGAGGGAAACTGCAACCCCCAGCATGCCGAACTGAAGGGGAGAGAGAGCCAGGCTATGGATGGCAAGTGACATGTTGCATCTAGCAGGAGGTGACAATGGTAAGTGACACGTGGCATCTAGCAGGAGGCGACGGTGGTGGTAAGTGACACGTGGCATCTGGCAGGAGATGGTGGTAAGTGACACGTGGCATCTGGCAGGAGGTGACAGTGGTAAGTGACACGTGGCATCTGGCAGGGGATGATTGTGGTAAGTGACACGTGGCATCTGACAGGAGGGGACAGTGGTGACACATGACAGCTGGCAGGAGGTGATGGTGTTGACATCTGGCAGGAGGTGACAGTGGTAAGTGACACGTGGCAACTGGCAGGAGGCGACGGTGGTAAGTGACATGTGGCAACTGGCAGGAGGTGACGGTGGTAAGTGACACGTGGCAACTGGCAGGAGGTGACGGTGGTGACACGTGGCAACTGGCAGGAGGTGACGGTGGTGACACGTGGCAACTGGCAGGAGGTGACGGTGGTAAGTGACACGTGGCAACTGGCAGGAGGTGACAGTGGTGACACGTGGCATCTGGCAGGAGGTGATGGTGTTGACATCTGGCAGGAGGTGACAGTGGTAAGTGACATGTGGCATCTGGCAGGAGTTGACAGTGGTAAGTGACACGTGGCATCAGGCAACAGGTGACGATGGCAAGTGACACCTGACATCTGGCAGGAGATGATGGTGTTGACATCTGGCAGGAGGTGACAGTGGTAAGTGACACGTGGCATCTGGCAACAGGTGACGATGGCAAGTGACACGCTGCATCTGGCAGAAGGTGACGATGGCAAGTGACACGGGGCATCTGGCAGGAGGTGACGATGGCAAGTGACACATGACATCTGGCAGCAGGTGAGGGTGGCAAGTGACATGCTGCATCTGGTAGCAGGTGACGGTGGCAAATGACACATGGCATCTGGCAGCAGGTGACAATGGTAAGTGACATGTTGCATTTGGCAGCAGGTGACAGTGGCGAATTACCAGATGCCACGTGTCACTTGCCACCGTGACCTTCTGCTAGATGCCACGTGGCATCTGGCAGCAGGTGAGGGTGGCAAGTGACATGCTACATCTGGCAGCAAGTGACGGTGGTAAGTGACATGTTGCCCTGTGCCGATAATCAATGCAGGACTCTTTACAGAGGGAATGGTCGCTTTTTTTCTTACACGGGGGGGGGGGGGGGTAGTTTGCCATCTTCGCCCTGGGCACCAAATGACCTTGTCCCAGCACTGCCTAGGATGTGTATGTATGAATGGGAGTTAGGGACCTTAGATTGTAAGCTCGTTAAGGGCAGGGACTGAAGTGAATGTACAATATACAGTAAACGTAAGACCACTCAACCAAAGAAATTGGCCTTGGGACTTCTTCAGGAGATCAAAATGTTTCTTAGGGCATCTGTAGAGAGGCCATGTCAGTTAAAGTGAAGAAAACAAACAAAAAAAGAATACAAAACACCACCAACTGTACAATAAGTAATAATATTTTTACTGTACAGTTGATGGTATTTTCTTTTTGTTTTTCTTCACTTTATTAACTGACATGGCTTCTCTAGAGATACCCGAACATTGCTTTACGAAAGGCTTTGAGTGCCAGGATATCAACTGACTAGTTTGATATGTATTCATGTTATCATGCAATTATCCATCATGTTTTGATAGGTTTCTTGGAACTTTATTATGGTTTTAAATTTGTGCGTGAATAAAAATATGATCTTTTAAGTATTTTTTGACTTGTTGCTGTTTGGTGCAGTCTTTTTAAAGTCCCATAGGAAATTTCTTTGGTTGAGAGGTCTCACAATTGGTGACTGAACTGTACCTTCATTTATTATACCCGGGCTTCGTGTTTTATGTCAATATATACAGTATCTTACAAAAATGAGTACACCCCTGACATTTTTGTAAATATTTTGTTATATCTTTTCAAGTGACAACACTGAAGAAATGAAATTTTGCTACAATGTAAAGTAGTGAGTGTACAGCTTGTATAACAGTGTAAATTTGCTGTCCCCTCAAAATAACTCAACACACAGCCATTAATGTCTAAACCGCTGGCAACAAAAGTGAGTACACCCCTAAGTGAAAATGTCCAAATTTGGCCCAATTAGCCATTTTCCCTTCCCGGTGTCATGTGACTCGTTAGTGTTACAAGGTCTCAGGTGTGAAAGGGGAGCAGGTGTGTTAAATTTGGTGGTATCACTCTCACTCTGTCATACTGGTCACTGGAAGTTCAACATGGCACCTCATGGCAAAGAACTCTCTGAGGATCTGAAAAAAAGAATTGTTGCTCTACATAAAGATGGCCTAGGCTATAAGAAGATTGCCAAGATCCTGAAACTGAGCTGCAGCATGGTGGCCAAGACCATACATCGGCACGAGTGCACGTGCTCAGCATCATATCCAGAGGTTGTCTTTGGGAAATAGACGTTATGCCCTGTACACACGGTCGGATTTTCCGACGGAAAATGTGTCATAGGACCTTGTTGTCGGAAATTCCGACCGTGTGTGGGCTCCGTCACACATTTTCCATCTGAATTTCCGACACACAAAGTTTGAGAGCTTGCTATAAAATTTTCCGACAACAAAATCCGTTGTCGGAAATTCCAATTGTTTGTACACAAATCCGACGCACAAAGTGCCACTGGAAGTTCAACATGATACCTCATGGCAAAGAACTCTCTGAGGATCTGAAAAAAAGAATTGTTGCTCTACATAAAGATGGCCGAGGCTATAAGAAGATTGCCAAGACCCTGAAACTGAGCTGCAGCACGGTGGCCAAGACCATACAGCGGTTTAACAGGACAGGTTCCACTCAGAACACGCCTCACCATGGTCGACCAAAGAAGTTGAGTGCACGTGCTCAGCGTCATATCCAGAGGTTGTCTTTGGGAAATAGATGTATGAGTGCTGCCAGCATTGCTCCAGAGGTTGAAGGGGTGGGGGTCAGCCTGTCAGTGCTTAGATCATAAGCCGCACACTGCATCAAATTGGTCTGCATGGCTGTCATCCCAGAAGGAAGCCTCTTCTAAAGATAATGCACAAGTAAGCTTACAAACAGTTTACTGAAGACAAGCAGACTAAGGACATGGATTACTGGAACCATGTCCTGTGGTTTGATGAGACCAAGATAAACTAATTTGGTTCAGATGGTGTCAAATGTGTGTGGCGGAAACCATGTCTCCAGACCTAAACCCTATTGAGCATCTGTGGGGCATCCTCAAACGGATGGTGGAGGATCGCAAGGTCTCTAACATCCACCAGCTCCGTGATGTCGTCATGGAGGAGTGGAAGAGGACTCCAGTGGCAACCTGTGAAGCTCTGGTGAACTCCATGCCCAAGACGGTTAAGGTGATTGTAAAGGCTCGTTTTTTATTTTTTTTAAATAACAAACATATCATACTTACCTCCACTGTGCAGCTGGTTTTGCACAGAGTGGCCCCGAACATCCTCTTCTGGGGCTCCTCAGCGGCTCTCGCAGCTCCTCCCTGCATCAGATAACCCCCTAGGAGAAGCGCTTTCCCGAGGGGGTTACCTTGCGGGTGTGCTCCCGAGTTCAGCATTTGCGTCCATAGACACGAATGCCGGACTCGGCCCTGCCCCCCGATGCCCGCATCATTAGATTTGATTGACAGCAGCGGTAGCCAATGGTTGTGCTGCTATCAATCTATCCAATCAATAGCCGAGAACCCCGGGCAGAGGAAGAGCGCGTCTCCGGCGTGTGAAATTCCAGGGCTAAGGTAAGTAAAACGGGGGCTGGGGGCCGGTCACTGCCAGGTGTTTTTTCACCTTAATGCATAGGATACAAACCCTTTAAGGCAGTGCTGGAAAATAATGGTGGCCACACAAAATATTGACACTTTCGGCCCAATTTGGACATTTTCACTTAGGGGTGTGCTCACTCTTTTGTTGCCAGTGGTTTAGACATTAATGGCTGTGTGTTGAGTTATTTTGAGGGGACAGCCAATTTACACTGTTATAGAAGCTGTACACTCACTACTTTACATTGTAGCAAAGTGTCATTTCTTCAATGGTGTCACATGAAAAGATATAATAAAATATTTACAAAAATGTGAGGGGTGTACTCACTTTTGTGAGATACTGTATGTAAAGCACTGCATAAAAGGGACAGTGCTATATTATTACCTGGAATACATAGAAAACAAAAATTGCTCAGGAAAATAAAATTTTTAGTTGACAGTTCTAAGTTTTCACCCTCAGTTAACATGCTACATTATATTCTGTTTGTCAAGTACCGTTCTCATGGTATTGTGAAGTTTGGCCAATATTGTGTTGTTTGAATTCCTTGGGAGAATCTCAGCGGTGTACACCAAACAAATTGACCGCAGAAATTACTACAAATGCGAAACAGGTAATAATACTTTTTTTTTTTGTGCATATTGAAGTGGACATTGGACTTTTTGAAAAGAAAGCAGTCAGGGTAGATTTATGTAAGTTGGCATTGTTAAAGGGGAAAATTCTTATGCCATGTACACACAACCGGTTTTGCCGTCGGAATAAACTCTGAAGGTTTTTCCGACGGAATTCCGCTCAAGCTGTCTTGCATACACACGGTCACACCAAATTCCGACCGTCAAGAACGTGGTCATGTACAACACGTACAACGGGACTAGAAAAAGGAAGTTCAATAGCCAGTGTGCCACCCTTTGGGCTCCTTCTGCTAATCTCGTAGGAACAGCATACAGGCGAGCGGTTTTCCCGTAATTTGTTCCGTCGGAAAAATATAGAACATGTTCTCTATCTAGGTCCGTCTGAATTTTCGACTGAAAAAGTCCGATGGGGCAAACACACTCGGAATATACGATGAAAAGCTCCCATCTGACTTTTTCTGACGGAAATTCCGACCGTGTGTACGCGACATTAGGCTTTCACCCTTAAGCTGGTCATACCTTATACACTTGTCTTAGTCAATATCCTTTAGATTTACCTTCAACTACGTAGTACAAGGGCCTTCCTTATTGCATACAAATTTAAAGTGTTTGAGTTTGATCTCATATTTTATGGTTTTGGTAAATCATTCTAAATGGAAATGGTACAAGAAAATTGTATAAAGTCTGGCCAGCCTTACTTTTCCTTTCATCTGTAAACCCTGACTCAGACCAAAGATTCAGGCAGTGAAGTTGGAACTCCTGCCAACTGCAAACTTGTTTAATGAGTAACTGAATAGATTTTTTCAGGTCCTATCTGACAATGTTGAGTATTCATATTAATGTCGGCCTGTAATGGATGTGCAAAATTTTGCAGATCAATGATTGGAAAAGCTTGGAACATTGTTGAATGGTAAATGTGTACACAGGCGGTGGTCTCAGCGGGGAGCATTGATAGCTTCAAGAAACTATTAGATAAGCACCTGAATGACCGCAACATACAGGGATATACAATGTAATACTGACACATAATCACACACATAGGTTGGACTTGATGGACTTGTGTCTTTTTTCAACCTCACCTACTATGTAACTATGTAACTATGTAACATGCACTAATATGTAGCAAGACACTTAATGAGACCCTGTTGCCAAATCATTTTAATACATAACAAAATCTTCCTGTAACAATATTTTTGCAATTAAAGTGATTGTAAATGATTACCTTATAAAAAAACCCATTCAGTTTAAGATAGAAATGAAAGGCAAAACATTTGTGTATACAATAGATATAAAAAAAATTATAAATACCCTTTATCCCCTTTTTTTTATAAGTGAGCACATTTCCTCTGTTCTCGGCTGCATAAGAGCTGGGGGAGGAGAAACAGCAGCACACTGAACTGCCCAGTCAATGGCTGTGCCGGGGGGGGGGGGGGTCATGTCAGGACAAGGCTCATCATTGGAGGAGTGCAGTCTGAGTTCCCAGCATAGCTATAGAACTAACCACACAGAGTGCCTAGTGTGGTCAGTTTTTAATAGGAAAGCAGAGGGACTGTCAGAAACACCAGGGATTTCACATAAAGGAAGCAGTACAAAGAGAACAGGATACTTTCTCATACAACTACATAGTACAGCAGGCACATATCAGGAATATGAAATGTTGGATTTACATATTTTTTAACACACTTTAACCACTTGCCGACTGCCATATAACAAAATGACGTCGGCAAAGTGGTTGCAATATCCTGAGAGGACGCATCGCGGCGATCATTGTTGCAGTGTGTCAGTCTGACACACCGCAACTCCAATCTAGGTAAGGAGCCTCTGACGGAGATAAGAAACAGAAAGTCACGCTAAAATGATTAAAATCGTGAGACAATATGATATGTGCTCACAATAATGAGTGCCAATATGCCACACTGGGTAAATCTGAAAATTAACAGATCTACTCGGTGAAGGAACAAGAGTGAGTAAATGGCTACATTAAATAGTGATGCTCAATAATCTACATGATACATCAAAATGTACTGCAATAAAGGAGTGTAAAATACAACCGTGATAGACTGATGAAAATGTAACAAATAATGAAAAAATAAATAATAAACTGTGACGGAGACCCTTTACCACGTGATCAGCCGTGTCCAATCACGGCTGATCACGATGTAAACAGGAAGAGCCGTTGATCGTTTTTTCCTCGCTCGCGTGAGTAGAGGAGAGCCGATCGGCTGCTCTCCTGACAGGGGGGGTCTGTGCTGATTGTTTATCAGCACAGCCCCCCTCGGATGCCCGCCCAGGACCACCAGGGATGCCACCACACTGGACCACCAGGTATGCCACCCTAGACTACCAGGGAAATGCCAATCAAAGCCCAGGCAGCTGCCAATCAGTGCCATTGAAAAATGTTTGCCAGTGCCAGTGATTCCTATCAGTGAAAGCCAGTGCCAGTGCCAGCCATCAGTGCCCATCAATGCCCAACAGTGCCGCCTTTAAGTGCCCATCAGTGCCGCCTATCAGTGCCCATCAGTGCCGTCTATCAGTGCCACCCATAAGTATCCATCAGTGCAGCCTTTCAGTGCCCATCAGTGTTGCCTATCAGTGCCACCTATGAGTGCCCATCAGTGCCGCATATCAGTGCCACCTATCAGTGCTGCCTATCAGTGCCCATCAGTGCCGCCTATCAGTGCCACCTCATCAGTGCCATCTCATTGGTGCCACCTCATCGGTGCTGCCATCAGTGCCCATCAGTGCCCATCAGTGAAGGAGAAAACATACTTATTTACAAAATTTTATAACAAAAACAAAGAAAAACTTTTTTTTCAAAATTTTTTTTTTTTAAATTGTTTAGCAAAAAATAAAAACCGCAGAGGTGATCAAATACCACCAAAAGAAAGCTCTATTTGTGGGAACAAAATGATAAAAATTTAGTTTGGGTACAGTGTAGCGCGACCGCGCAATTGTCATTTAAAAAGTGACAGCACTGAAAGCTGAAAATTGGCCTGGGCAGGAAGGTGCGAAAGTGCCCTGTATTGAAATGGTTAACAAGTATCTTTCAGACCACTGGAATATGGGTAGAAGATGCTACAGGCATGGATCTAGCAATCTAGCAGTGCAGAGTATCCGATAAGTATATCTTCTTTTCTATAACCCCTAGACCTAAAAATTCCTTGCAGGGCTAGTACAGCCCGACTGCAAAGAATTAATATAGTTATGCTCTATGAATGAAGATAAAGTAGATCTTGTCCAAATTTAACTCAAAAGAGGAAATAGACTTAAAAAAAAAAGTTGGGTTACCTGTGGACTGGAGATGAGAAATTCTGCAGATGATCTATATAATGTGGATGTGATTCTGTATTTTCAGCTCTGATTCATCCTACATAGCAGTGCACATACCAGCAGTGTCCACAAGAGGGCATTCTGACTGTGTCTATGTGGCTGTCTAGGATGGTAAGCAGCTGCTGAAGACAGCTTCACTTCTGGTTGTTTAACTAATTTATGTAATTAATATATAATACCAAAACGGTGTAATCAGATACCTACTCTTGTCTGCAGGTCACTGTATAAAAAAGGAGGTTGCTATGTAACACAGGCAATAATTGTGGAGACGACTCTGATGAATACTGCAAGGATGGAAATGACCCAAGGCCATCATGCAGGGAGAATGCTGAGCTGTCAGAAGTTGCAAGGACAGCAGACGATGGGTTGGTTATATATTTATACATTTTTCTGTAATGCATTTTAATTTCTATTTAAAACCCAAAGGTAATATTGCAGTGTTTGGGCTACCCAGTGACCCAGTTTTGGAGAGCCTGCTAGTAAGATCTTGAAGAACCCATTCACCCTATTATCATACCTCCTAACCATGTCAGAATGGGCAGGACCATCATGGAATTTTATTGTCCCACCAATTCAGGAAAAATCCCAGAGCCCATTGCCTGCCAGTGTAAAGTTTTGCCTTTAGAGTGCCTTGAACAATATTCATACCCCTTGAATTTTCCACATTTTGTCATGTTACAACCAAAACGTAAGACAAGGAGTTGACCTTGACCTCAAAAGATTTACGTATTAGCCAGTGAGGCATGCAGGCCTGCAATAGCATTTGGTGTCAGTGGCAAGCCATGCAAGTGTGGGTGAAAAGCTTGGGCCCAACTGCGGGAAGCTTCTAAGTCTTTTGATGGTTTGCTCGCCCGTTCCCTTCCAATAGGGGCCAGGCTGTTCTGGTTTCAAAGAGTATGGACCAATGTAGGAGAGAAGTGGGTCTTATGCACCATATCCAAGGGTCACACTTGTCTGTTCCGATAGATGACGCGCCCCAAGTTCATTCCAACGAAAATGACGATTTTGTGCTGTTAAGAGGGGGGACTCTTCCCTCTTATATAAACACATTGCTGTTCCAGGATGCAATCATCCCAGTGCCTCGTCAGGAAGGCTTCTCGGGCATGTGTTCTCCAATATTTTTGGTCCCTGGAAAAAATCAGGAGGATGGAGGCCTGTTATAGACCTAACAAGGTGGAACAGATATATAAGGAAAGAACACTTCAAGATGGAATCATGTCAAACCATACTGAAAAGTTGTTTAACCAGGAGATTGGCGGCTATCCGTGGATCTAAGAGATTCTTATTTTCATATTCCAATACATCAAAACTGACAAGATATCTCCACTTCATCTTGGGGCCTCTACCTCCACCTTCAGTTTGTTTGTTTGCCCTTCAGGCTTACAACCTCTCCAAGGGCGTTCCCCAAGGTTCTTCTCTCCCTGGTGGTCCTTTTACAGCAGAGAGGAGCTCAATTTTACCATTACTTAGGTGATCTGCTTTTGCCGGCCCAGAATCAGGAAACTCTTCCCTCACACCAGATGCTAGTGCTGTCAGTTCTTCAGGTCTTCGGTTGGCTGTTCAACTTAGAAAATAAATAAAAGCAATCTCACACCTAGTCAATGCCTTATACACCTGGGAGTGTGTATAGGCACTCATCAAAGCATGGTGTCCCTTCCAGAGTAGAAGTTTTCAGTGATTCATCTGAGATTTTGTTCTGCACTGACTGCCAACTTTCTCGTAGCCAGAACAGTGCCAATAGGTAGTGGAGACTATGGTGGCTGCAATATCCATGATCAGATGGGCTTCAGTGAAAGGCCTGAGTTTGCCGATTCAGTTTCCTGTCCAAGTGGAAGTCAGAGAACACGAGCCAATTAATTCGAACCTCATTGCAAGTGAAGAAGATTCTGAGCTGGTGGCTAGACACCTAGAATCTTTTTTCTAGTCACTCTCTTTTGCCGATTGCCTGTATAGTAGTCACAACCAATGCCAGTACTTGTGGCTGGGGATCTACCTGCCAGGGGAGAATAGCCCAAGGCAAGTGGTCCTGCCAAGTGAAGAATATAGTGTCCAGCATCCTGGAGATGGTAGCTGCCTTTCAAACCCCTTTTCGCCTTTCAAGTTAAAATTCAGGGATGTTCAGTCGATTCTTCTCCATCTGCGGGCAGCCTACATTACAGGTCCTTCCATTCTCGAGGCAGACTATTTGTCAAGACTTCAGTTAGACAATGAAGAAGTGGTACCTGAATCCACAAACCTGTCAATGTTAATATGTTGGGCTTATCAGCTGGAGGTGGACCTATTTGCATCACTAGCAAATTCCAAAATGCCAACTGTCCCAAACGTCTGTGGTTTCCGCTTCTGTGTCTACTGACTTTGAAGCCACTGAAGTCAGTTCCAGTATCCCTGGGTCTGCCGTCTCAGGGTCCAGTGCCTTATCCATCTCCTCAGGAGCTGCATTATTTGTAAAAAAATTTGAAAACCACTTATCATTTTCCTTCCACTTTACAATTATGTGCCACTTTGTGTTGGTCTATCACATAAAATCCCAATAAAATACATTTACGTTTTTGGTTGTAACATGACAAATTGTGGAAAATTTCAAGGGGTATGAATACTTTTTCAAGGCACTGTAGTTATACTTTAAGTTACTGTACATTTTTGAGAATCCCGCAACTACAGCATGGGCTTCAACGGCTATAATGTCAAGGAGACAGCAATGGTTTTAGATCATCCTTTCTGTTCTAGCTTAGTGTTCCCTTTAACTTCCTCACCTCTCCTCCTGTACATACAGTCAGTCTGCCTCACCAAAAAAAAAAATTAGATATAGATGGAGCTTGGTGGGATGAGTCCAGCCCTAACAACTTACATGTCTAGAATACTCTAACACAGGGTTCTCCAAACTTTCTAAACAAAGGTCCAGTTTACTGTCTCTGTGGGTCAGAAATGTGGCCAGAGTATAAAATGCTTTGGCATCAATGGGAGTATAAAAGGCTTCACCAGTGGTATTAGTGGGAAAAATAGTGCCAATTGTTGGTATCAGGGGAAAGATTAGTGCCCTATCATTGGTATTGGTAGTAGGAAAGGTGCTCCAGTGTTGATGTCAGTCTGAAGATTAGTCACTCGTATTAGGAGGAGGAAAAGTCATTGATATCAGTGGAAGGAATGGTACCCCATTGTGGGTGGCCAAGCAAAGGGACCCATCTCCAGCCCCCCAGGCCACAGTTTGGAGATCACTGTTCTAGCAGTAAGAACATCCTGTCATAATTCCTGCCTCTTCCTGTACATCGGAGAGTACTGTCTTCTTCCACCTTTGCGTATTTAAGGTTCCTGTTGTCGTATTCTCAACAATATTACTTTGTGAGAGAAAAAGAGTGTGATCCCATCATAATGGGGTTTCTGCAAATGGCGGGAACACAAAAAGCTGAGAGAGAACACACAACTCTGGTGAAGAGGAACAGTGTCAGGAATTATGTCATAGAGAGCCCAATGGTCCAGTAAACCAAGATACATAAGAAGCCAGGTCCTAGCTCAGCCCACCATGTACCACTTTTAAGCCCTATACACACGGGTCAAATATCGGCCAAAAACAGCTGTTACAGAAGAAACTGCGGCTTTTGGCCCATGTGTACAGCTGCCTATTCAACAGCAGCCGATCAGCGATTGCAGCCAATGGCTGCGAGTGATGGCTGGTGTGTACTTGGCAGGGGGGTGGGAGGGGTGAGTGTTCATCGAGTGTGGCCGGCGTTCCTCCAGTCAGAGCACAGTAGCATAGTGGGGAAGATCGTTGTACTAACATTGCATCCTCATGGCAACCTCTGTTTTTTTTTTTTTTTCATTCAAATGGCTAATGTGTGTATTAGGCTTTTATTAAAATATAATTTGTGGTGGGCTGATCCTGTAAAAGTAGACCTGTTGATAACATTTACCCTACCTTACTTTATGGAGCAAGAGGATTTTTATTTTAAAAAATTATATTGTTATCACCTGCGATAAGCAGGAGAAAGCATTTCCTCAGTCTCCTCTCCCCCAGTGATGAATAAACTGCAACACAAGTCACGAGGGGAGAGGTTGCGGCGGTTGCGGATCCGTGCCCTGCATTTTTAAACACAGCCAAGAACTGAACAGGCACCAGGATTTACATGATTGAGTCATTTCCAAGCTGGCACTTCAGTCCTGGAAGTAGATGACCAGGATTAATGCCTGGGCTACATCCTTATGGGGAGAAAGTTAGTTGAAGGCATTGTTAGGGGGAGTACTGTGATCTCCATGAGAGGTAAAAAATACCTGTTAGTGTTACACTAATGCCGCGTACACACGAGCGGACATTACGGCAGACTTTGCCCGGCGGACTTCTTAACGGACTTTATGACGGACTTTTCGAATGAACGGACTTGCCTACACACAATCCACCAAAGTCCATTGAATTCGTACGTGATGACGTACGACCGGACTAAAACAAGGAAGTTCATAGCCAATAGCCGCCCTAGCGTGGCTTTTTGTCCATCGAACTAGCATACAGACGAGCGGACTTTTCGACCGGACTCGAGTTCGACGGATAGATTTAAAACATGTTTCAAATCTAAGTCCGTCCAACTTTTGAGAAAACAAAGTCCGCTGGAGCCCACACACGATCGAATTGTCCGACGAAATCCCGTCCGCCGGGCAAAGTCTGCCGTAAAGTCCGCTCGTGTGTACGCGGCATTACACATTACTTAGCATGCCTTGAACATGAAAAATATATTTGATGCTAGGTCCACTTTCAAAATGACTGGTATCACAGTTGCTTCAGTGTAATCATCAGAACTGTAATGTTCGTGCACATAAACTAATGCTGCTTCTTAAGAACCTTTGACTACCAATCAGAAATGTGCGCACATCATGCAGCAGTTGTTAACTTGCAACTTTTGTTTCATTTTAGTTTTAATGCTCTTTCAGACACAATAGGTCTCAAGATGGCTGCAATGTAACGTCAATACGTAGGCTCCATCCCCTAGATGCGTATCGTCAAAGCATTGACGTATATCCATATTCCATGGTAAACGGTAATATCTTCTTGTGTTGCCATCCGGGGTTCTGCTACATACAGTATCTCACAAAAGTGAGTACACCCCTCACATTTTTGTAAATATTTTATTATATCTTTTCAAGTGACAACACTGAAGAAATGACACTTTGCTACAATGTAAAGTAGTGAGCTTACAGCTTGTATGAGTGCAAATTTGCTGTCCCCTCAAAATAACTCAACACACAGCCATTAATGTCAAAACCACTGTTAACAAAAGTGAGTACACTCATAAGTGAAAATGTCCGAAAGTGTCAACATTTTGTGTGGCCACCATTATTTTACAGCACTCCCTTAACCCTCTTGGGCATGGAGTTCACCAGAGCTTCACAGGTTGCCACTGTTGCCTCTTCCACTCCTTCATGACGACATCACTGAGCTGGTGGATGTTAGAGACTTTGCGCTCCTCCGCCTTCCGTATGAGGATGCCCTACAGATGCTCAATAGAGTTTAGGTCTGGAGACATGCTTGGTCAGTCCATCACCTTTATCCTCAGCTTCTTTAGCAAGGCAGTGGTCATCTTGGAAGTGTGTTTGGGGTCGTTATCATGTTAAAATACTGCCCTGCAGCCGAGTCTCTGAAGAGAGGGGATCATGCTCTGCTTCAGTATGTCACAGTACATGTTGGCATTCATGGTTCCCTCAATGAACTGTAGCTCCCCAGTACCGGCAGCACTCATGCAGCCCCAGAGCATGACACTCCCACCACCAGGCCCGGACTGGCCATAGGGCAGACCAGGTATTTGCCCGGTGGGCTGGGGCCGCCCGCCCTGTGGCCTGTTGATGATCAGGCCGCACAGTGGGAGGTAAGCGGCGCCCGCGGCCTGGACAGAGATAACACAGGCCGTGGCCGCTGCACACCCACCGCCATGCGGCTGTGCCTGTGTCATCTCCAGGCTCCGGCACAACTACGTTAGCGGCTGATTGGCTGAGCTGTGTGTCTCTCTCACACACAGCTCAGCCAACGCTGACAGTTCCACTGTCTGCTCGGACACTGCTCCTCCTCTTCCCGCCTCTCTACTCCTGTCTGCAGCGCCCACACCACCTGTGTCTGCCCCGCCCATGCCCCTGCGTCCACGCATCCCCAGGGAGATGTGAAGGAAGATTTAACAGAAGATTAAAAGCTACAGGCAGCCCGCTCCTGAGCCTCATCCTGGGGTGAGTAAGCTCACCCTCTCTCCTGCCTTCCAGTATATATATAAAACAAATTTAAGGGGTGTTCTGTTGACTCTGATGCAAGAGGTGGCTTTGGTAAACAGAGACCCCCTTAAATCAGCGTTCCCCTTTACATTAGAGTCTACAGAGCTCCCCCTTACAGTAAGTGGGGGCTCTGTGTGGACTCTGATGTAAGGGGGCTCAGTGCGGATTCTGATGTAAGGGGGCTCAGTGCGGACTCTGATGTAAGGGGGCTCAGTGCGGATTCTGATGTAAGGGGGCTCTGTGTGGACTGTGATGTAAAGGGGCTCAGTGCGGATTCTGATGTAAGGGGGCTCTGTGCGGACTCTGATGTAAGGGGGCTCAGTGCGGATTCTGATGTCAAGGGGTCTGTGCGGATTCTGATGTCAGGGGGGTCTGTGCGGACTCTGATGTAAGGGGCTTAGTGTGGATTCTGATGTAAGGGGGCTCTGTGTGGACTCTGATGTAAGGGGGCTCTGTGCGGATTCTGATGTAAGTGGCTCTGTGTGGACTCTGATGTAAGGGGGCTCTGTGCAGACTCTGATGTAAGGGTCTCAGTGCGGACTCTGATGTAAGGGGGGCTCTGTGCGGACTCTCATGTCAGGGGTTCTGTGTGGACCATGATGTAAGGAAGCAGGGGGTGGGAGGAGCTGGAGATCTGCACAATGAGTAAAAGGGGGGGGGGCATGATTGCAGGGAAACTGTAATATAAAAGTGACTGCACTGTAAAGGGGCACTGTAAAAATTACGGTGCAGCCCCCTTTATATTTATATCAGTGTACCTGCACATCACAGCGTGAAGGACCAACATCACCCCCCCCCCCCCCCCCCGTCCATTGAAAAATTGGCTGCTCAGTCTAAAATGCCCGGGCCTATTTTTTGTCCCAGTCCGGGCCTGCCCACCACCATGCTTGACTGTAGGCAAGACACACTTGTCTTTGTACTTCTCACCTGGTTGCCGCCACACACGCTTGACACCATCTGAACAAAATAAGTTTATGTGGGTCTCATCAGACCACAGGACATGGTTCCAGTAATCCATATACTTAGTCTGCTTGTCTTTAGCAAACTGTTTGTGGGATTTCTTGTGCATCATCTTTAGAAGAGGCTTCCTTCTGGAACGACAGCCATGCAGACAAATTTGATACAGTGTGCGGCATATGGTCTGAGCACTGACAGGCTGACCCTTCAACCTCTGCACCAATGCTGGCAGCACTCATACATCTATTTCCCAAAGACAACCACTGGATATGACGCTGAGCTTGTGCACTCAACTTCTTTTGTCGACCATGGCGAGGCCTGTTCTGAGTGGAACCTGTCCTGTTAAACAGCTGTATGGTCTTTGCCACCGTGCTTCAGCTCAGTTTTAGGGTCTTGACAATCTTCTTATAGCCTAGGCCAATATTTATGTAGAGCAGCAATTCTTTTTTTTTCAGATCCTCAGAGAGTTCTTTGCCCTGAGGTGCCATGTTGAACTTCCAGTGACCAGTATGAGAGAGTGAGAGCGATAAGACCAAATTTAACACACCTGCTCCCCATTCGCACCTGAGACCTTGTAACACCAATGAGTCACATGACACCGGGGAGGGAAAATGGCTAATTGGGCCCAATTTGGACATTTTCACTTAGGGGTGTACTCACTTTTGTTGCCAGCGGTTTTGACATTAATAGCTGTTTGTTGAGTTATTTTGAGGGGACAGCAAATTTACACTGTTATACAAGCTGTACACTCACTACTTTACATTGTAGCAAAGTGTAATTTCTTCAGTGTTGTCACATGAAAAGATATAATAAAATATTTACAAAAATGTGAGGGGTGTACTCACTTTTGTGATGTTTATTGATTACCATTTTTACACTTTTATTATTATTGATATTTTTTTTATAGCGTAGCACTGTCTATTGATTATTTATCCACATATAGGTTAACAGAAAAAGGGTGGGCATTAGCAGAAATCCATAAAGAGGAATCCAGCGGTGTCGGCCCCAGCCGATGTTTCCATAGGCTCTTTGGGTGCTGCCACCGCCATTCGTAGTAAGGGAACCCGGATGTGAAGACTTGCGGCTACACAGCTTGTTCCCTACTGCGCATGTGCGAAGTGTGCTGCGCTTTCTGAATGGCCCGGCGACAGGGGAAGGAGGAAGGGGGCCAACTTTCGAATGATTGTGCTGTGGTGCGATCTCCCAGAAGTGGGGACAGGTACCTGCTCCCCTCCGAAAGGTGCCAAATGTGGCACCGGACAGAGGGAGGAGTCAGATAAGTGGAGCTTCCACTTTTGGGCGGAACTCCGCTTTAAGGAAACTATTCAAGCTCATAGGAAGGGGGTACAACAGAAAGGACATGAAATATCTTTGTTTTTTTTCCGTGTCTTTGCATGCTGTACAATTATTTTACTTTTTTCACAGAAAAAAAAAGTTGTAAAAAAAAAATTATAATGAAAAAAAACAACAGTAAAAAAAAATATATATATATATATATATATATTATGGAAAAATCAATATGGGAGGGTTTTCTTAAAGGTAATATTTTTCTCAAGCAAATTATACCTAAAGCATGGGGATTTTTCCAATATTTCACTACTCATTTCTTGTAGTGACATAATTGAAGGGACCAGGGAGTGGGTTTGAGCAGGTATTCAGGTTGCTGCAAGTGGGTTGATGGCCTGAAGACCTAAAAGGGATGTTCCGCATTAACACCTCCTTCCCCCCTCTTATCCCACTTTTGGAGGTTTGCTTTCTTTTTGTGGTGCAGGCACCCCCCCCCCCCACTCCCTACCCACAACCTTCTACAACACGTCCCAGGTCCCAGAAGGCTGAGTGATCATTGCGCATGTGCAGGGGAAGCCATCTGTGAAGTCGCAAGGAGTCACAGCTGGATTCTCTAAGTAAACATGCTGTCACTGGGGACCTGAAGATTCGTGAAGAACCGGCCCAGGTGAGGACAAATCTGGATCCCTGGACGGGTAAGTGTCTGTAAGAATCCAGGGCTTACTACTCATGCACCAATGGCACGTTGTTGCAAGAGGAAATCTGTGCCAAATGAGCATGCGCCAAAGACGCCTCACTGCGCCAACCCGCACCTGCGCAGGAGCCCTGATGGAAAAAAGGCAGGGAAATGCCCAGGAGGCGCACAGGAAGTGACCTCAACCTGATGGAAAAAGGCAGGAAAATTCCCAGGAGGCGCTCAGGAAGTGACCTCAACCTGATGGAAAAAGGCGGGAAAATTCCCAGGAGGTGCACAGGAAGTGACCTCAACCTGATGGAAAAAGGCGGGAAAATTCCCAGGAGGCACACAGGAAGTGACCTCAAACTTCCCTATATAAGCCTAGACATTGCCAAATTGCTGGATTATCTTCAGCCCCCCCTTGTTCCTGTACTAGTGTGTGATCTGTTTGAACTTGTTGTGACCTGAAAAACCTATTTGACTACTCTTGTTTGCTGCTTGCCATTGACCTCGGATTTGTACCATGACCATTCTACTTCTTTGCCCCTTTTCTACTCAGCTGCCAGATTGGAACCGACCCAGGCTTGGATCTCGATCATTCTTCTTCTGATTAACCCTTTTATACTTTGTTGCCGAACTAGACTGGACCTCGGCTCGTATCTCAGACTAAGGCTTGCACGGCGCTCCGCACCCCTGGCAGTCTCTGTCTCCATCTCCAGAGGGTTCAAGGACCCGAGGTGCAAGGGAGGCCTCCCCACTACTTCGGTCTCACCTCAGGTACGTGGCCCTCGTGACAGTGTAATTTTTTTCAAAGTCAGCAGTATTTGTAACTGCTGATTTTTATTTTTTTTTAAGACTAAAGATTGTGTGTGTGTGTATATATATATATATATATATATATATATATATATATATATATATATATATATATATATATAAATAATAAAATAAATAAATAAATACTGACTCTGTCCACTGTCCTACTGACAAAGTCCTCTGTCCTACTGACTGACACCGTCCTCTGCCCTGACCAACACTGTCCACTGCTCAGGTAAGCTGTTTATATTTTTACAGTGCCATTTGTTTTATTATATTTTTCCAGGTTTTCATTACTATTTAGTTAGGCCTTGCTAGTTAATTTCTTTAAAAAAGGGCGCCTACCCCTGTTCCAGGGTATTCAAACAAATTTTAGACGTATGTCAAAATGTGGACAATTTCTCTAAAATCTTTTGAATTACCCTCTCAGTGTGTAAATAAAGATCTGAACTAGCCTTTTAGCCACTTGGAGTATTTTGGCGAGCGTTGGGAGTATTTTAGCGTGCAGTGGAAGTTGCGGGTGGTAGTCGGGGGTCCCCAGGTCAACTTTTGCATCGGGGCTCACAAGCTTTAAGCTACGCCTCTGACTGCCTGTATTCTGACAGCAGAGGAGTCCCCACTGTTAGAATACAATAACACCGCGGAGAGGATTCCCCTATCCACCTCAATTCTGTGGATGGGGGAACGTGTTTATTTTTTTTCGAGCAGCCCCATATATGGCCAGACTAAGGCTGGCCATACACAATTTGAATTTTGGCCGATTCAGCAGGAAATGGCTGAGATTTGAACTGCTAATGGGCAGGCTGAATGTACCAAGTTAATCGATCGTTCGAACACTGCCCGTGTTGATAAGGGGGATCTTGCAAATTTCTTCCCTGCAACCCGTAGTTGCAGGAAAGAATTTTGCCCAGGGTATGGCCTGCCCTAAATTTTTTATGGGTTTTGATATGTAGCGAACATTAGGAATTACCCTATCATATCTGTAGCTCACTAATCAAGGTGTCCACGGCTGGTTTTATCTACAGTGCATTGATTGTTTTTTACGTATACACAGTGAGATCTTTGTGAAATTAAAATTAATTTGGATTGTTTTTCAAAACTGTAAAAAAAGACAGCAAGCTAGGACAGGGGCCAGTTGATGATGTGTGTTGTTGGCAGTTATACAAGCAGAAGTTTAAAGGAAGCCGTACTTTGAGACAAGTTTTTTGGTGATGTTTGTTGGCACCACATGGCGCTCTCATGACAAGATTAATGACGGGAGTCAAGAAGCCCAGTGCTAACCCAAATTAGCACAAGTTTTCAAACTGGAGTTCTGTTTTAACCCTAAAATGCCAGACTTGCCATATTGATTACGCCCAGCCATTTCCTGACAATCTCACACCAAATATGCCAAATCCAACTACTTCCAGGGCCGTCTTTAATATCGATTGGACCCTGGGCAAAACTTTTCTTGGGGCCCCCCCCCCCCATGCAGTTTCGCTCTCCACCTGCTCGGAGACATACAATAAATAGCAGCTAGACTCAAAATCAGTTTACTGAATCAGATCAGGCAGCTATTGCGATTGGTTGCCAGAGGTTACAGCATATCATTACCACTCACTGACTGGTTGCTAGAGGTTACAGTGTATCATTACCGCTCACTGACTGGTTGCTAGAGGTTACAGCACACATTACGGCTCACTAGTTGCTAGAGGTTACAGCACATGATTTCTGTTGTTGATTGGTTGCTAGAGATTACTGTGGATATGGCCTCAGGGGGGCATGATATACATATCAATGCCGCCGGCCGCCCCTATTTATATATGAATTCCATCACTATTTACATACGAATTCCGGTAATTTACATGTAAACACAGGGTCTGCAGGTGAGTCGTCTTTACACAACAACAGGGCAGAGCTGGGCAGCATTAGTAGCAGCACTTCACACTGAGATATCGGGACACAGCACAGGACTAAAACCTCAAGGGAGGAGGGAATTTAAACCAGAATAGTTGGCAAGTATGAGGCTGCTGCTTTGGGCCCCACAACAATGACAGGGCCCAGGGCAGCTGCCCCTTTTGCCCTGCCTTAAAAACGGCCATGACTACTTCACCTGTAATTCAAAGTAATGTAATACAGCAGTTTAACAGAGATCCCTGTATACAATCCTTACTAGGATATGTGGTTCTTCAAATGATCTAGTTCCCCAATGTTATGGGTTTTAATGGATGTGCATGAATCCTTCCTCCAAGACATAGCAACTTCAATAAGGATTATACATCAACCATCCTTACAGAGAGATCTTAACAGCTCTGCTATCCAATGCTATAGAAATCTTTTTGTTTAGCATTAATCTGAGACTGAATACTTTTACAACAAGTGTGATAACCAATGAAAAAGCAGATTTTGATAACTTGCTAAGCACAAGTAATTTTCCATAGCAAAAAAGAATCTAATTTTCCTCCCATTAACAGAGTCTTCCAAACCTCTCGATAGAAACTGGGGATGCTGGGCTCCACCAACCTCCTGCAGCAATGAAGAGGAGATAAGGACACGGAAATGTGACAACCCAGCTCCCCAACCTGGTGGAAAAGCTTATAGTGGAGAAAGAACAAGAATAGTTCCTCCTTAAATTATTGTTCCTTTATAGGAAAAAAGAATCTAATTTTCCTTCCATTAACAGAGCCTTCCAAACCTCTCGATAGAAACTGGGGATGCTGGGCTCCATCAACCTCATGCAGCAATGAAGAGGAGATAAGGACACGGAAATGTGACAACCCAGCTCCCCAACCTGGTGGAAAAGCTTGTAGTGGAGAAAGAACAAGAATAGTTCCTCCTTAAATTATTGTTCCTTTATAGTCACTTCCAAAGCCAACTCTACAAAATATATACTGTTCTATATGGCTGAATGTACCATCATACTGACCTGGGAACTTTTTTATTTAAAGCGTGACATTTTTCTTTTTTTTTTTTTAAATATGCAATGCTTTATTGTGAAATAAGCTTTTAGTGAGATGTCTATTTTAACCATAGTTCTTCTTGGAAAACATTCTCATATGACAAAGACAATGGCTTTGGCAGGGGTCAGAGGCTTCTAGCAAGAATACCCATGACAGTACCCATGGAACACATGACACATGATTCACAAAGCATTTTGGGTCCTCCACTAGATAAGCCTGCTTTTGAAAAGGCGTAGGAAACAGATGAGCGCCAGCCACTGACAGACATCAAATTGTAATGACGAAAGGGCTGCCGCCACACAACTGTTTGTCAATTTCAAGGGGAAAAAAATCCAATCCTTGTATTTACCAGTCAGTTGCTGCAGCAGTCCTATACAGTGTATATATGTAATTTAAAGCAATATATATATATATATATATGGGTTCTTTAAACAGTTCTTCCTCTGACTGGATGAGTTGGCGGGTGACAGCACAATTTCAACCTCAGCCAGTCAGAGAAAGACTTGTAATCATTGATAAAGAAGTACAACGCTTTTTCTCAATGGAGAAGCACTGACTCTTTTTAATTCCTGCAGCAGACATGAAGTCACCAGACTGCTACTGGAACACTGTGCCGCTTACTGTATGTAGCTCACGCTACTGCCGTATTTTACAGCTACAGCTGTTTAGTAATAGAAATAGTTTGTCTGGGTCAGGTTGGCCCAAATAAACTATGTAAAGTGACATGATACTTGGAATTCTACTTTGAATAACAACATACTCAAAAACGACATTAATGTTGGCCATACATTATACAATTTTCTTATTACATTTCCTTTAGATTTACCTTCAACTACACTATAGTACCAAAAGTATTGGGCCGTCTGCCTTTACACGCACATGAACTTTAATGGCATCCCAGTCTTAGTCCGTAGGGTTCATTATTGAGTTGCCCCACACTTTGCAGCTATAACAGCTTCAACTCTTCTGGGAATGCTGTCCACAAGGCTTAGGAGTGTGTCTATGGGAATGTTTGATTCTTCCAGAAGCACATTTGTGAGGTCAGGTACTGATGTGAATGAGAAGGCCTGGCTCATAGCCTCCACTCTAATATATCCCAAAGGTGTTCTATCGGGTTGAGGTCAGGACTCTGTGCAGGCCAGTCAAGTTCCTCCACTTCAAACGCACTCATCCATGTCTTTATGGACCTTGCTTTGTGCACTGGTGCTCAGTCATGTTGGAAAAGGAAGGGGCCATTCCCAAACTGTTCCCACAAAGTTGGGATCATGAAATTGTCCAAAATGTCTTGGTATGCTGCTGCCTTAAGAGTTCCCTTCACTTGAACTTAGGTGGTCAAGCCCAACCCCTGAAAAGCAACCCCACACCATAATCCCCCCTCCACCAAATGATTTGGACCAGTGCACAAAGCAAGGTCCATAAAGACATGGAGTTTGGGGTGGAGGAACTTGACTGGCCTGCACAGAGTCCTGACCTTTGGGATGAATTAGAGTGGAGATTGTAAGCCAGGCCTTCTCGTCCACATCAGTGCCTGACCTCACAAATGCGCTTCTGGAAGAATGGTCAAACATTCCCATCGATACACTCCTAAACCTTCTGGACAGCCTTCCCAGAAGAGTTGAAGCTGTTATAGCTGCAGAGGGTGGTCCAACTCAATATTGAACCCTACAGACGAAGACTGAGATGCCATTAAAGTTCACGTGCGTGTAAAGGCAGGTGTCCCAATACTTTTGGTAATATAGTGTATGTTGTACAAGGGCCTGCCTGATTGCATACAAATTAGAAATTGTTTAGGTTTGACCTCATATGATTTAGAGAAATCTAAAGGAAAATTGTATAATGTATGGCCAGCCTAAAAAAATACAAAGAAATTAAAACAACTTTTTTTTTTACTCAAAATGCAGTAGGCCTTTGTCTTTTGGTTGGTATAAAGATTGTACTGATATCATCATCTGAGTATTATACTTTGTTGCAAGTTTTGATAGTACAAAGCAAGTTAAATTTTCAATATGCTCAAAAGTGGCTATTCTTGACCGGGCACACTTTCACCAGTTTAAATTATAGGTCAACCCAAAAACTTTTTCTTTCTGCTACCAAAGTTTTATTGTAATCGTAAGTCACATCAGAGATAACATCGCACCCATGCAGGGGTTGTATTGCTGGTCTTAGAACAAATTTAAAAAGACAATATATGCATCTAGCAAGCAAAGATTTAAATGATATGAAGGTAGGTTGTTTAAAGGTAGGTTGTAATACTCACTTGAGATCGAAGCCCTCGCTGCAGTGCCCATACTCAGCACCGGCCGGCGACATTTCTCCCCGGAGTTACTTCCGGGTATCGCAGTCCGGCGCTGTGATGCACGCGGGAGCCGATGGTAACGGCGCACTCACTGAAGCAACAACACGTACATGCTGTTGCTTCAGTGCGCATGTGCTGATGACGTCGGCACATGCAGATACAGGGGATATCTCCTAAACCGTGCAGGTTTAGGAGATATCCAGGGTAGCTACAGGTAAGCCTTATTATATGCTTACCTGTAGCAAAAAGTGGATTGTAACAGTTTACAACCACTTTAAACTCAAAACTTTGCATAATTTAACTAGTTAAAGAACTGCATGAAAAACTTTTTTTCTTTTTTTTTCTAGTTTTGGAGAGAGTAGGAAACTCCTGTCTGATATTCTAAGTCTAAGGGGATTTTAACCAAATTTTGAAACACTGTAACTCTCAATTTCCCCACTTCTGTTTCCCTAAACCTAAAAGAAAAAAAAAGGAACACAGTGAAGGAATAGAAACTAAACTGGAAGGCACAAATGTAACTAAAACACTAGATCTATGTATAGATGTAAAAAAAAAAAAAAAATAGTAATGCAAATATATATTGTAAATAATATGTAAAAGGGATCGCCAGTATTAAAGAGGACGTAAACGTCCCTCTAGGGATGAGCAGAACACCCCCCCCCCCCCCCCCCGGTTCGGTTCGCACCAGAACCTGCGAACGGACCGAAAGTTCACGCAAACTTTTGAACCCCATTAAAGTCTATGGGACTCGAACGTTCGAAATCAAAAGGCTAATATGCAAGTTATTGTCCTAAAAAGGGTTTGGGGACCCGGGTCCTGCCCCAGGGGAAATGTATCAATGCAAAAAAAAGTTTTAAAAACTGACGTTTTTTCGGGAGCAGTGATTTTAATGATACTTAAAGTGAAAAAAAAGTGAAGTATTCCTTTAAATATCGTACCTGGGGGGTGTCTATAGTATGCCTGTAAAGTGGCATGTGTTTCCCGTGCTTAGAACAGTCCCTGCACAAAATTACATTTTTAAAGGAATAAAAGTCATTTATAACTGCTTCCGGCTTTAATGTAATGTCCGGTCCTGGCAATATGAATGAAAATCAGTGAGAAAAACGGCATGGGTACCCTCCCCCCCCCCCCCCAGTCCATTACCAGGCCCTTTGGGTCTTGTATGCATATTAAGGGGAACCCCGCACCCAAATTGAAACAAGGAAAGGAACGGGCCGTGCTGTGAAATATTAGATCAAGAATTGTAACTACATGCCATTGTTGAACAGTGGTAGAAAAATTGGGCCTTTGGTGGTGCTGGTGCTGGTGCCACAACACTGTAAGTCCTCACAGTTACTCTTGGTGGGCGCTGGAACGGGCCCTGCTGTGAAATATTAGATCAAGAATTGTAATTACATGTCCCTGTTGAACAGGGGCAGAAAAATTTGGCCTTAGGCACTGGTGCCACAACACTGCAACCCCTCACAGATACTCTAGTTGGAGCGCAGGAATGAGCCCTGCTGCAAAGTATTGCATCAAAAATTGTAATTACACACCCTGTTAAACAGGGGCTGAAAAATTAGGCCTTGGGCACTGGTGTCGGTGCCTAGAACCAAAAATATTCTTACAAGCTATCAGCATGAAAATTGATGAAGAAGAGGATTGTGACTTAGCATAACAGGATAGTCACTCAGCATCAGCATAGGCAGTCTTAAAGGGATCTCACATTTTAAAAAAAATCAAGCGGTTACATCAGCATCAGGTGCTTGGTACTGTAGCTGGTGATCCAAGACTGATTCATTTTTATGAAGGTCAGTCGATCGACCGATTCAGTGGACAGGTGCACCCTGTGATCGGTTACAAAGCCTCCAGCAGCACTGAATGTGCGTTCCGAAAGAACGCTGGATGCAGGACAGGCCAGTAGCTCAATTGCATACTGTGCAAGCTCTGGCCAGTGATCCATCCTCAAGACCCAGTAACCCAGAGGATTTTTGGTGGGAAAGGTGTCCAAGTCTGATCTTGCCCCTAGGTAATTGTCATATACCAGATAAGACCAGAACTGTGTGGACTGCAACAGAGTGAACCAGACATAAATAGGTGAAAGGAAGTTTATTAAGGTAAATGCATATACATGTGAACACACCACCAATACAGAGTGAACAAACCAAACAACCAAACAGTGATAATACACAACCAGCATATGTAGCAAAAGGGAGTACCAGAATCGTAGTCAAGCCAGGCCAGGGTCATAAATAGGAGATCAATAGCTGGGAAGGGAAACAAACAGGACAAGAGAGGATGGATGGATCACAGGAGGGACGGGTCAGGTACAAGGCTCAGGGTCCAGGGTTCAGGTAACAGACAGGAAACAGGATCAACAGGTTCCAGGAATCAGGCTTCAGGTTCAGGAATCGGGTTTCAGGATAAGAGTAACAGGATGCAGGCTGCAGGTCAGGGCTCAAGGACAATACCAGGGCAAGACGAGTGTGCACTTGCCGGGTATTTATACTGCAGCTGCTAATTAAGGTCAGGTGACACCTGTCTGCAGAGGGGAATACCTGCTCCATACTGCCAGGATTCCTCCGCTGATGGACGCCAGTACTGCGCCCCAAAGGTGACAGAATACCAGCAGGAAAAAGCTCTTCTGACAGCTCCAAACTGCCAGGAGACACCTGCTGGTGGACCTCAGTACTGCACGCCAAAATATCGATATTACCAGCGGAGGAGACCTTTCCTGACAGTAATACTGCACCATGTGAATCAGACGCTGGCGATGGTTGCTGGAACCGATCAGACCTTGGGGCTGCGGACTAAAAAATTGTCTGAACGGATCGGTCAGACGGCCACCTTCTCCACCGCTCCTTCTGTGACTGACCGAAGCCTCAGCAACACATTGTCCAGGAGAACAAAGAAAATTGTAACCTCCCAGGCTCTAGAAACACATTGCACAAACCTTTCTGCAAGGCCTCCCGAAGATGTTTCATCCTCTGCTCCCTCTGCGACGGCAAGATAAGGTCTGCAACCTTACCCTTGTTACGTGGATCAAGGAGGGTTGCCAGCCAGTAATCATCTCTCCCCTTGATACCACGAATACGAGGATCCTTCTGCAGGCTTTGCAGGATCAGGGAGGCCATGCAGCGTAGGTTTGCTGAGGCATTTGGTCCAGAGTCCTCTGGGTCACTAAGGACGACATGATCCGCAGCCACCTCCTCCCAGCCACGTACAAGTCCATGGGTTTCTTCAGACTGTAAATGATCCCTTGAAGAATGCTGCTGATGCTGAGTGCCAGGTTCCACCTCCATGCTGACACAATCCTGCTCCTCCTCGTCCTCTTCCTGTGTGATCGGCGGGCACGCAGGAACACTGTCTGGATAAAGGGGGCCTTGAGAGGTAAGGAAGTCCTCCTCTTCCTCCCTCTGTTCTGCCTCAAGTGCCCTGTCCATTATTCCACACAGCGTGTGCTCCAACAGGTGGACAAGAGGGACAGTGTCACTGATGCATGCACTGTCACTGCTCACCATCCTCGTGGCCTCCTCAAATGGTGACAGGACAGTGCATGCATTCCTGACCATAGCCCACTGGCGTGGGGAAAAAAAAACAAGCTCCCCTGACCCTGTCCTGGTGCCATAGTCGCATAGGTACTCATTATTGGCCCTCTGCTGTGTGTGCAACCACTGCAGCATGGCCAACGTTGAGTTCCACCTGGTGGGCATGTCACAGATTAGGCGGTTCTTGGGCAGGTTAAATTCCTTTTGGAGGTCAGCCAGCCGAGCACTGGCAAATATATAACCTGCGGAAATGCACACAGACTTTCCTGGCCTGCCTCAGGACATCCTATAAGCCCGGGTACCTGCCCAAGAACCGCTGCACCACCAAGTTAAGGATGTGAGACAAACAGGGCACATGGGTCAGAGCGGAGAGGAGGTTGGTGCCATTGTCGCAAACCACCATACCTGCCTTAAGCTGGCGTCAACCACCTCTGAACCTGCCCCTGCAGAGCTGACAGAATCTTTGCCCTGGTGTGGCTCCTGTCCCCCAAGCACATCAGCTCAAGCACCTTTTTGCCTGTGTGCTTGTGTAGCCCCTTGAACGCCTACGGAGCATCGCTGGTTCCGAGGACAAATCAGCACAGGAAGAGACCATGGAGGAAGAAGAAGAGGAGGGGGTAGAGGAGAGAGGAGAGAATCACCACTAGTAGAATTTTGGAGGCGTGGTGACGGAACAACCTCCAACACTACCGCACCCTGTCCTGCATCTTTCCCAGCTGCCAGAAGAGTCACCCAGTGTGCGGTGAAAGATAGGTAACGTCCCTGTCCATGCCTGCTGGACCATGATTCAGCGGTAATATGCACCTTACCACTGACCGCCCTGTTCAGCAAGACCAAGACATTGCCTCCCACATGCCGGTAGAGAGCCGGAATTGCCTTCCATGAGAAAAAGTGGCATTTGGGAACCTGCCACTGAGGAACCGCACATTCCACAAACTCACGGAAGGGGGCAGAGTCTACCAACTGAAAAGGCAGCAGTTGAAGTGCTAGCAATTAGGCAAGCTAGCATTCAACCGCTGGGCATGTGGATGGCTGGGAGCGAACTTTTTTCGGGCGGTGCAGCAGCTGGGGCAGGGAAATGTGCCTGGTACAATCTGACGTCGGTGTACCGATAGCAGATTTCCCGCAAGTACTTGGCTGTGACACACCTAATTCTACACCTTCATTCCTCTCAGTGCAGGTTTCAGAGAGGACTGAAGGTATAGTGGGGTTGTTGATCCCAGCTGATGAGGAGCAAGGAGAGGTCCGTTTTGTTCTTTGGTGTGGGTCTCACCAAGCGGGTGATGTTTTGGCCACACGAGATACACTTGAGACATATGTTGCAAATAGCAGCGGTGGGATCTGATGCACTCGTCTCAAAAAAGGCCCACACCAAAGAACTTTTGGAATAACGCGCAGAGACAGCAGCGCCCTGCACATGCGGAGCTTTGCGGTGTGATGCAGTCGGTGTGCTGCCCTTAAGCTGGCCCCTGGAGGGCATCCTGCCTCGTTGGAGATGTGCCTCCTCCTCTCTCCTATCAGGCACCCACGTGGAGTCAGTGACCTCATCATCCCCTCCCTCCTCATCACTGGAGCAAAGCTGGCAGTATGCTGCAGCTGGGGAAACATGACTGCCAGATTGCTGTCCTTCTTGGGCACCCCTCTCTCTGGGCTGACGTTACTGCCTTTCTCTAGCTGGGTACCATCATCGGAGCCTTCAAAAAGCTGGGCATCCTCCTGGAGCATGTACCCAACACTGTGGTCAAACAGTTCGGGGGACTCCTCAGGAGGACATGGTGGGGCTAGGGAAGGAATGACTGATGCCATTGAGCCGAGGGAAGAGGCCGCATTGGCAGCTGCTTTGCCAGACAAAGTACCGTGAGCCTGGGTGAGAGAGGATGGGGAGGATGAGGACGGCTTGGTCATCCACTCTACCAAGTCTTCCACATGTTGCGGCTCAACGCGGCCAGCTGCCGAATAAAAGGACAAGCGTGTCCCACGGCCAAGTACTGATGAGGATGCACCGTCTCCACGACCAGCACTGTTGCCTCTAGACACAGAGCCTGCTTGCCCTCTTTTATTGGCTTGCGACTGTCTGCCTCTCCTTGTTGGCTTTGGCCAATTACGGCTCTCTGTACAGACGGCGCTGTGATTGGCCAAGCATGCGGGTCATAGTGCAGGCTTGGCCAATCATCAGCCAGCAATGCACTGTGATGCCGCAGTGAATTATGGGCCGTGATGCGCCATGCGATGTTCGAGTAGAACATGGGTTTGACTCGAACTCGAAGCTCATCCTTACATCCCTCTAATGTTTGTACCTATAGGTAAGCCTATAATAAGACCTATAGGTAGTGTAGATATCACCTAAACGTGCGCTGTTTAGGAGATATTTACTGTATACTGCACCGATTACATCATCACCCGCCTCCAGCGGGGACGACGAGGGCTTGGCTTGCAGGTAAGTGTCACACAATGTGCTAGTATGCGATGCATACTAGCACATTATGCTTTTACTTTGCAAGTAAAAAAAAAGGGAAAAAAGCAGTTTACTTCCTCTTTAAAAATCCGCTTTTAAAAGCTAGAATGATTAGAGAAGTCGCAGAGAAAGACGTGGAAACAGAGTTTTTTTAATACATTTTTTCTGTATTGCTAAATTTATTGATCTGTGTAGTTTAATTTTAAATGTATTTTGTAATTATTTTTGCTTATTGCATTACTTTTTTTACACATTTTTTTTTTATCAATTTATTTGCTATGTGATATGCATGTGATAGCTTTGGGCAGGTGACAGATACTCTTTATGGAGACATCAGGAGTCCATTAGAATGTCTCCCCTGCCCTTCAAAGCAGCTCATCAAGCATAGATAATGTTTGATGAGCTGCTTCAGGGAATGACAGTTCTGAAGCAGGAAATGACAAAATCCTTGTTGCTGCCAGCTTCATTCATCACAACATCACAGAGGAGATGGGGGAATGGACGCTCCTCTATTTCCTATGTGTGAAGGGATCCCTGCTGTCCCAGGATCCTTGGAGGAGCAGCAAAAGCCCAGGAACCACCACAGGCGATTTTGTATGGCCCCGTTCGATACAGCTGCAGCCATGATTTTGGTATAACTGCTTTCTGACAGGATATATATATATATATATATATATATATATATATATATATATATATATATATATATATGTACGGTGGTTAAAACGTGTTTTTTTTTTTCATTAAAATTCAGCCATGTTCCATCCTCTACCTCCATTTTTGCCTTGGCAAGAATGACAGGTATACTGCTGCAGCCTCCATAGAGTGGCATGAAGAGGGAGGACCTGGCTGTTACGTCAGAAAAAATGGATTTATTAAAGTGTAAAACCTAACAATGAATTTCTGTTATTCGCTCCTTTTTGGTCTGTTAAATATACCATTGGAAGCACTTTCCTATATCTGTCCAATAACTCCAAAAAATGTTTGTGACTGATCCTGCCAGCAATTCAGCGCCGTCCAATGTCCTCTGCAAGGTTAGCTCAAACAATGTTATCAAGAAATGCATTAGAACTACAGAGCCCCCCCACCCCCCCACCCACCACCACCACCACCACTATCACCAATATTATGGAGAAGAGGAAAAGGGATGTGTCCTTTGGTCTTGTGTAAGGGTGACAACACTGCTCATCCATAGATATAGTAGGGTGAGTGTTGTCACCCAAGAAAGGAAAGTGCGCTGGTGCTTTTGCTTTGTCCCTCCATGAGGTCTCCCTTCCTTGGTTCCTTTCTCCAGTTCATCACCTTTTATTTCAGTGTTGTCACATGAAAAGATATAATAAATACTTTACAAAAATGTGAAGGGTGCACTCATTTTTGTGAGATACTGTATATATATATATATATATATATATATATATATATATATATATATATATATACACACTAAGCAAAATTAAAAACACAACACTTTTGTGTTTGCCCCTATTTATCATGAGCTGAACTCAAAGATCTACGACTTTTTCTATGTACACAAAAGGCCTATTTGTCTCAAATATTGTTTACAAATCTGTCTAAATCTGTGTTAGTGAGCACTTCTCCTTTGCCGAAATAATCTATCCACCTCACAGGTGTCGCATATCAAGATGCTGATTAGACAGGATGATTAATGCACAGGTGTGCCTTAGGCTGGCCACAATAAAAGGCCACTCTAAAATGTGCAGTTCTATCACACAGTACAATGCCACAAATGTCGCAAGTTTTGAGGGAGCGTGCAATTGGCATGCTGACTGCAGGAATGTCCACCAGAGCCGTTGTCCTCGAATTGAATGTTCATTGCTCTACCACAAGCCGTCTTCAAAGGTGTTTCAGAGATTTTGGCAGTACATCCAACCAGCCTCACAACCGCAGACCACGTGTAACCACACCAGCCCAGGACCTCCACATCCAGCATCTTCACCTCCAAGATCGTCTGGGACCAGCCACCCGTACAGCTGCTGCAAAAATCGTTTAGCATAACCAAAGAATTTCTGCGCAAACTGTCAGAAACCATCTCAGGGAAGCTCATCTGCATGCTTGTCGTCCTCATCTGGGTCTCGACCTGACTTCAGTTCGTCGTCGTAACCAACTTAAGCGGGCAAATGCTCACATTCGATGGCGTCTTGCACTTTGGAGAGGTGTTCTCTTCAGGGAGGAATCCCGGTTTTCACTGTACAGGGCAGATGGCAGACAGCGTGTATGGCGTCGTGTGGGTGAGCGGTTTGCTGATGTCAACGCTGTGGATCGAGTGGCCCATGGTGGCGGTGGGGTTATAGTATGGGCAGGTGTATGCTATGGTCAACGAACACAGGTGCGTTTTATTGATGGCATTTTGAAAGCACAAAGATATCGTGATGAGATCCTGAGGCCCATTGTTGTGCTATTCATCCACAACCATCACCTCATGTTGCAGCATGATAATGCACGGCCCCATGTTGCAAGGATCTGTACACAATTCCTGGAAGCTGAAAATATCCCAGTTCTTACTTGGCCAGCATACTCACCGGACATGTCACCCATTGAGCATGTATCGGCGTATACGACAGCATGTTCCATATATCCAGCAACTTTGCACAGCCATTGAAGAGGAATGGACCAACATTCCACAGGCCACAATCAACAACCTGATCAACTCTATGCGAAGGAGATGTGCTGCACTGCGTGAGGTAATTGGTGGTCACACCAGATACAGACTGGTTTTCAGGCTGCTTTCCTTGTACTGTAGTGACCTCTTTATCTTCTATACATGGGAAGGAGATAGTAGTTTACAGAAGGCAAATAACATTGTTGTTTCTAGTAAAAATAAAACTAAAGGGGGGTTCACTACCCTGCGCACCAGATGCCACTTATCTAAAACTTTTATTGTAAATAGTAAAAGGTATGAGTATGATCATAGATAAGCTTCTCTCTTATTCAAGACTGCATTGACACAAGGCATATCTCACCCCACACTTGTTTCCAGTTCATCAGTCGGAAAGTGACAAGGACACTGCATTTGTAGCAAGTTTAATGAGTGTCTTTCTGTACCGGCTGAAAATGTTGCTAGCCTGAAAAATGAAAATCTATGCAGCCACCACATCTGATAAGCTGCAATATATTACATTTTCATTCTAGTTTTAGATATCCTTTTAGCCATAAAGCTCTGTTCACACCATGGAGGTGCAACCAAGTGTGTGTGCTTTTTTTGCATGTTTCCGTGCATTTCTGTGTGCCACATTTAGGACAACCCAATCATTTCAATGGGCTGCCCTATGCTCAAGAAACACACAAAAAAAGTGCATGCACCATTTTAAAAATTGCGCCACATCAAAATGCAAGGTACTGCAGTACTATGCGCTTTAGCGTGCATGAACACATGCGTTAGCAAAAGGCCAATAAGAACTAATGGCACCGCTGTGCACCTGCAAAAGAGCAGGGTTTGTAGTGTACATAGAGCAGTGCAGATGGCCGCAAATAACATGCACTGTTTGTTCCAAAGAAAAGGGAAGTGAGCAGGAAAAGGATAGGTTCGGGAGCTTACAGAGATTACAAGGTGGCAGGAAAACACAGTAAGAAACACTTTAAAGAATAAGTACAGCCAAGGCTCGGTTGGCTGTACTTCTCCTGTGGATCAGTTTATTCTGCACTCCTGTGACCAACTGACATCACAAAGCCGGTCCAGGCTCATGCAAGATCATGACAATAAGTCGGTATTCGCCCACATGCCTGGACTAGATCTGGCTCAGCTTCTCAGCGAGCTTCCTGAGAGCCTGAACTGGCCGCTCCCACCCCCTCCACAGCACAGCGCTCCAGTGAGATAAGGGGGCAGAGCAGAGAGCTGTGACTGACAGTCACCAGCTCTCTGCTCATGTAGCTCTGAGAACTGAGTGATCGGTAGTGTTAGATTGCTCAATTCAAAGAGTTAGAGCTGGCGGGGGACAGATGCAGCATCCACCTAGGTAAGTATAAATCTGCACAAAAAAAAAGTCCAAACTTCTCTTTTAATGAAACATAAATTACAGGCCCATTAAAGTAAGCTCCACCCAAAAGGGGAAGTTCCTCTTGTTTGCACCCTCCACTGTCACATTTGGCACTTTTTAGGGGGAAGTGGGTACCTGGTTTTGACCTGGAGTTCAGCCTCCTCTCCTTCCCCCGCAGTCTTCTGGGACACATCACAGGTCCCAGAAGACTGCGGGGCCATTCAAAAGGCACAGCATGGCTCCTGCATGCACAGTCGAAAACCGACTGTGAAGCCATAAGTCACATTCTGTATCCTTACTTGCTATGCTGGCATCTGCACCCGAAGCCAATTGAAAAATCGGTTCGGGAGAGGACATCGCTTGATCTCTGGACAGGTAATTGTCCTTATAATAAAAGTCAGCAGCCACAATACTTGTAGCTGCTAAATTTTTTTTTTTTGGGGGGGGGGGGGGGCTCAAGCACCTCTTTAACCACTTACAGCCCTGAAAGATTCTCCCCCTTAATGACCAGGCCACTTTTTATGATACGGCATGGCGTCGCTTTAACTGACAATTGCGCAGTCGTGCGACGCTGTACCCAAACAAAACTGACGTCCTTTTTTTCCCACAAATAGAGCTCTCTTTTGGTGGTATTTGATCACCTCTGCAGATTTAATTTTTTGCGCTATAAACTAAAAGAGCGACAATTTAAAAAAAAAAGGAAATATTTTTTACATTTTGCTATAATAAATATCCCCCAAAATTAAAAAAAAAACAATTCCTTAACCAGTTTAGGCCAATATGTATTCTTCTACATATTTTCGGTAAAAAAAAAATCGCAATAAGCGTATATTGATTGGTTTGCGCAAAAGTTATAGCGTCAACAAAATATGGGATAGATATATGGCATTTTTTTTTTTACTAGTAATGGAGGTGGTCTGCAATTTTTAGCAGCACTGCGACATTGTGGTGGACAGATCGGACACTTTTGACACTTTTTTGGAACCATTGACATTTCTACAGCAATCAGAGCTAAAAAGAGCCACTGATTACTGTATAAATGTCTCTGGCAGGGAAGGGGTTAACACTGGGGGGAGATCAAAGCTTTAAGTGTGTTCCCTGGGAGTGTTTCCAACTGTATGGGGGCTGGGCTGACTGGAGGAGGAGATAGATCGTTGTTCCTGATCACTAGGAACAGCAGATATCTCTCTAACTTCCTTGTCAGAAAGGGAATCTGACTGTTTACATTGACAGATCCCCATTCTGGCTCTCGTTCCCGCAATCGGGGGTGGCAGGCGGACATTGCATCCGCTGGCCACGCCCATCGGGTCCCCCGCCTACAGCGGGCACGCACGCGGGTGCGCACGCGGGTGCGCACGCCTGCTACAGCTCCTTAAAGGAGCCACTGTACACCTATGGCCTTTTGCGGGAATGTGCCGGCCTGCCGCCGACCGGTGGCTGGTCGGCAAGTGGTTAAGTAGTGGATGTGTATGGATTATTTTTGGAGAATAAGGATATTGTTTAGTGTCACTTTAAGCTTGTACAGAGTTAGGATATAAACAAACTTCTATAGGTAACTCATAAGATTAGCCAAAGCCTGCAGAGTCTGCCCATGCTGTCTTAGCTCTCTTTGAGCATCCTATCTGGAAAGCAAAACATGCATATGGAATTGACAAATAAAACTGTATTTATGTACAAAGAAAAAGCATGGCACTCATTGATGAGTTTATGTTAGCTGATCCCATCCACATGTACATATAAACACAATACAATGGACTGTAGTTATCTTTCAAAGAAATGAGGAAATGCTTATAACAGCAACTACAGTTGTTAATGCTGCAGACCTCTGACAGCTAAAACCAGTTCCAACAATTTGTTATTCAAATGATTTAAACAAATACCTATTGTGCATCATCCTTATTTTAAAGACAGTGTTAGGTCAAAGATGTTTCCCTATATGCCTTGAAAAGGATTTTTTTAATACATGGAGAGCTAGGTTCTAAAGCACCATTGCATGGTTAGGCGTGTCAGTAAATCCCCCAAAATTTTCATTTTCATATATTTTTGAATTGCCACAAAGGATATAAATTGACTTTATGTGCACCAAATGACTTTGCAAAGTCAATTATTACCTTGTAAAAGTAACAATGACATCATCACTGTGCTGCACATAACCTGTGCCGAGAGCAGAGCTGTGGAAGGGGCTCAGTAGGTTCCACCCACTACAGACTGCCGGGTTCCATCAGATTAGGCGACCCGTCAGAATTTGTAATAAAAGTGACGTTCCGTCGCCGCCATCTTGCTACATCCCGCACTCCTCCACAGTAAGTATACACTGAGAAGGGGGCAAGCGGACATCTTGTTACACCCACCAGAGTTTTGCATTTCACACTTATTTTTAACAGTACCATATATGGTGAAATACAGTATTTAGAAATCCGACGGACTGTTTACATTTTGAATTTTAAAAGCAGTGGCAAAGCTGCTGATGCCACAGGTTTGCTAATCTCACAGAACGCAGCTGCTTTTATAATTCAACATGTAAACAGTCCGATGGATTTCTAAATCCTGCATTTCACTATATAAGCTCCATTTACTGTTAAAAATAAGTGTGAAATGCAAAACTCTGGTGGGTGTAACAAGATGTCCGCTTGCCCCCTTCTGAGTGTATGCATACTGTGGAGGAGTGTGGGTGTAGCAAGATGGCGGCGACGGAACGTCACTTCCGTTACAAATTCTGACAGGTCGCCGAATCTGACGGAACATCTGCAGAAAACTACAGGAGGGGGGCGGAGACAAGACCAGTCACCCTGCACAAGGAAAGAGAGCAGGAGTGAGCGGTCTTTATTACAGGAAGTTCCTGGACAACGGTAAAGTTTCACACTAGATTACTGCACATATCTGGTAGAAATACACAAAGCACACCGAGATTCAAATAAGAACACATGATGCTTGTATTTAGACAATGTTTGCTTATCCTGGAGCTCAGCTTTAACTACTTAAAGTTGTACTGTCGCAGTTGTACGTTGGCTGTTTGAAGTGGAATACCGTTGTTATAACAGCAGATAGCTGCCATAACCCTGATATCCTCTTCAACAGCGTGCGGTCCTCTTTCAGATAAAAGTGGTCTCAGAGGCAGATTTGACGCAAGATCACTTTTATCGTGGGCAGGAGAGGGTCACCCCCTTCCTCCCAGCTCCGGTGGTCTCTGCCACTTACCGGATCCGTCGATAGCAGCGGAGACGATCGGGTCCTCTCCCCTCACAGGCTGGTAAATGTAGGTAAATGTCTGCAATGGAGGTTTACTTCCTCTTTAACTCTTACTGTACATTAACTTTTATTAATTCTTCATTTTCTTTGGTTTGCTGATGCAAATAATTATTTTGTTCTTTTTACTTCCTTTTTATTTTTACTTAACCATGTATTTTACATGTGAGGAAAGTTTGATTACTTCCATGACTAAGGGATGTGTCCATAAGTGAGGCTCCCGAGCATACTTAGTAATTCTGTTTTACCCCCTAACACACAATTGACCAAACGACACTACTCTTTTTGGAGTCGAATGGCCATAGCAGCCTTTTATTACAACAAAATAAAATACAAAAATACTTTGAACATATAACTTAATGCATAATATACATTTTCATAAACATTTTACCAAATGAACCTTACTATTAACCTTTCTGATCTAGAGGTCCTTGAAGGCACATATCAATTTTTTAACACCAACTAGTTGTATCGGTATACCCATAAACGGCCCCCTGCCGTGTAATTACGAAAGCTCGGGGACAAACAGCTACTTCCTTCGAGATACAATTTACTCCACCATTGTTTCCATACAAGGGAAAGGACGCCCATACCTCCGTAGGGCCCAACCCCCCCTAAACCTCCATTATTTCACAGCACCGCCTTCAAGGACCCCATAGACCTACCGCTGCTACGGCAGTCAAATTCCCAACCATCATAATCCTTAATTCCCCAAACTATAAACCCAAACCTTAACCATCCCATATCCCCCCTTACACCCGGCACTGTATCCATAACTTAAGGAGGGAGGGTGGGAATTCTTCTTACAGGCGCGCTCCTCTCTGCAACTGACCACTAGTATAACTCCACCCCCCACTTTTATCTGGACTCCCCCCACCGGCCACCTCCTATTATAATTAAACTACCCTAATTACTCCGCCTCACTGCCCCACCCAAGTCATGCTGGCCCTCCTCCTAGTGTTACTTTGGCTCCGGGCCATTACTTTACAGTTCTCACTTCATTCCTGAAGATCATTGCCCTCTTCTTCTGAATTGCTATGTACTTCACCATACTGCTTCATCCTGCTGACTCCCGACCTTCTCATATAAGGAAACATAAAGGACTCCTGGAAAGTATTGCCATTTTGTCTACTATCAATCTATGATGCCAGATGAATCTTTCCAGATCCCTCTAATGGTTCATACTTTTGGAGAAAAATCTGCCAAAATCCCATCTTTAAATTAAACCCAAAGGCAAATTTTTTTTAGCTTTGGCAAGAATGACGAAGAGTTAAACAGTACCCCTTACATTTTGTAATGCTCTTAAAGTAGAAATAAAAAAATATATATTTTATATAATAACTTTTTAATTATATGTCAGACAAAAAAAAAAAAAGTTTACTATTAACCCTTCCAGTGCCAGAGTAGCTTTTGCCCTTTTTTTCACAGTGTTTAAAAAAATTATTTTAGGCCTGAAGATTACATAAAACTCCCAAAACATTATATATTTTCTGAAAATAGATACCCTAGAGCAGGGGTCTCAAACTGGCGGCCCTCCAGCTGTTGCGAAACTACAAGTCCCATGAGGCATTGCAAGGCTGACAGTTACAAGCATGACTCCCACAGACAGAAGCATGATGGGACTTGTAGTTTTGCAACAGCTGGAGGGCCGCCAGTTTGAGACCCCTGCCCTAGAGCAAGGTTTAAAATTTCAAGTCCTGATTAGGGATGAGCCGAAAACTCCCCCGGTTCGGTTTGCAGCAGAACATGCGAACAGGCAAAACATTTTTTGGAACACGCGAACACCATTAAAGTCTATGGGACACGAACGTGAAAAATGTGGAAAAGTGCTAATGTTAAAGGCTTATATGCAAGTTATTGCCATAAAAAATGTTTGGGGACCCGGGTCCTGCCCCCAGGGAACATGTATCAATGCAAAAAGAGGTTTAAAAAACAGCAGTGATTTAAAGTGAATTAATAAAAATGAAATATTCCTTTAAATATCGTGCCTGGGGGTGTCCTTAGTATACCTGTAAAGTAGCGCATCTTTCCCATGTTTATAACAGTGCTGCAGCAAAATTACATTTCTAAAGGAAAAAAAATCATTTAAAACTGCTCTTGGCTGTAATGTATTGTCGGATCCCGGCAATATACAGTATCTCGACCCCAAACACACCTCTAAGATGACCACTGCTTTGCTAAAGAAGCTGAGGGTAAAGGTGATGGACTGGCCAAGCATGTCTCCAGACCTAAACCCTATTGAGAATCTGTGGGCCATCCTCAAACGGAAGGATGTCATCATGGAGGAGTGGAAGAGGACTCCAGTGGCAACCTGTGAAGCTCTGGTGAACTCCATGCCCAAGAGGGTTAAGGCAGTGCTAGAAAATAATGGTGGCCACACAAAATATTGACTCTTTGGGCCCAATTTGGACATTTTCACTTAGGGGTGTACTCACTTTTGTTGCCAGAGGTTTAGACATTAACGGCTGTGTGTTGAGTTATTTTGAGGGGACAGCAAATTTACACTGTTATGCAAGCTGCACACTCACTACTTTACATTGTAGCAAAGTATCATTTCTTCAGTGTTGTCACATGAAAATATATAATAATATATTTACAAAAATGTGAGGGGTGTACTCGCTTTTGTGAGATACTGTAGCTAAAAATACCAAAAATACCAAAAGAAAATGGTGTGGATGTCCCCCCCCCCCCCCCCAAAATATATACCAGGCCCTTCAGGTCTGGTATGGATACTAGGGGAACCCCGCACCCAAATTTAAAAACAAATGGCGTGGGGATCCCCCAGGCCCCCAGACACTATATACTCTGAACAGCAGTATATATACTATACGGGCTTCCCTATATACGTTGCAGAAAGCCTTAGGTGTTGGTGGTACCAGAACACTGTGAGCCCTCACAGATACTCTTGTTGGGCACAGGAACGGGCCCTGCGTTGAAATATTATATCAAAAATTGTAATTACATGCCCCTGGTAAACAGGGGCAGAAAAATTGGGCCTTGGGTGGTGGTGGTGCCACAACACTGTAACCCCTCACAGATACTCTTGTTGGGTGCAGGAACAGGCCCTGCATTGAAATATTATATAAAAAATTGTAATTACATGCCCCTGTTAAACAGGGGCAGAAAAATTGGGCCTTGGGTGGTGGTGGTGCCCTAAACCCAAAATATTGTTGGAAGCTAGCATCATCAAGATGTGGATCCCAGATCCATAGCCAATTCAATCAGTTACATCAGGATCAGCTGCTGATCCAAGACTGATTCATTTTTATGAATGTGAGCCTATCAACGGAGTCTGTGGACAGGCGCACTCTTTGATCCATTACAAACCCTCCAGCAGCACTGAATGTGCATTCAGAAAGCACGCTGGATGCAGGACAGGCCAGTAGCTTGATTGCATATTGAGCAAGTTCTGCATGCATTGTCGCTGCTCACCATCCTTGTGGCCTCCTCAAATGGTGACAGGACAGTGCATGCATCCTGGATCAGTAGCCACTGGTGTGGCAAAAGAAGCCAAGCTTCCCTGACCCTGTCCTGGTGCCATACTCGCACAGGTACTCATTGATGGCCCTCTGCTGTGTGTGCAGCCGCTGCAGCATTGCCAACGTCGAGTTTCACCTGGTGGGCATGTAACAAATGAGGCAGTTCTTGGGCAGGTTGCATTCCCTTTGAATGTTAGCCAGCTGAGCACTGGCATTGTATGACCAGCGGAAATGACCACAGACTTTTCTGGCCTGCCTCGGGAAATCCTGTAAGCCTGAGTACCTGCTCAAGAACCGCTGCACCACCAAATTCAGGACATGTGGGTTGGTGCCATTGTCACATACAACCATTCCTTGCTAAAGCTGGCATGGGGTCAACCACCTCTGAGCTTGCCCCTGCAGAGCTGACAGAATCTCTGCCCCAGTGTGGCTCCTGTTCCCTAGGCAGACCAAATCAAGCACCGCATGGCATCTTTTAGCCTAATTGCTTGCGTAGCCCCTTGAACGCTTACGGAGCACCGCTGGTTCAGAGGACAAATCTGCAGAAGAGGGCATCGAGGAAGAAGAAGAGGAGGGGGTGGAGGAGAGGGCTGAACCCTGTCCTGCATCCTTCCCAGTTGCCAACAGAGTTACCCAGTGCGCCGTGAAGTAAAGGTAACGTCCCTGCCCATGCCTGCTGGACCATGCGTCAGCGGTAAAATGAACCTTTAGCCTGGCCACCCTGTCCAACGAGGCCAAAACATTGCCTTCCACATGCTGGTAGAGAGCTGGAATGGCCTTCCATGAAAATAAGTGGCATTTTGGAACCTGCCACTGATGTACAGCACATTCCACAAATTCACGAAAGGGGGCAGAGTCTACCAGATGAAAAGGCAACAGTTGCACTGCTAGCACTTTGGCCAAGCTAGCATGTGTGTACAGTTTCTCCTACACCAGAAGTGTAGGAGAAACTGTACATACTGTGTAAACCGCCTGCACTGTATTAGAAACTGTACAATGGCTGCACTGTATTTTATACTGTGTACACCACAAGGAGTGTAGTAGAAACTGTACACACTGTATTATATACTGTGTACACCAGAAAAGTAGTAGAAACTGTACACACTGTATTGGATAATGTGTACACCGACTGCACTGTATTAAAAACTGTACAACAGCTGCACTGCATTTTATACTGTGTACACCACCAGAAGTGTATTAGTAAGAGTACACCACCGAATGCACTGTAGACATAGACTACACTGTATGCAGAGTATATATATACATGAGACTGTATATATATATTAATATACCGCCTGAAGTGTATTAGAAACAGTACACCACAGACAGTAGAGGCTACACTGGATGCATAGTATATACATATATATATATATATATATATATATATATATATACACACACAGTGGGGACGGAAAGTATTCTGACCCCCTTTTTCACTCTTTGTTATATTGCAGCCATTTGCTAAAATCATTTAAGTTCATTTTTTTTCCTCATTAATGTACACACAGCACCCCATATTGACAGAAAAACACAGAATTGTTGACATTTTTGCAGATTTATTAAAAAAGAAAAACTGAAATATCACATTGTCCTAAGTATTCAGACCCTTTGCTATGACACTTATATATTTAACTCAGGTGCTGTCCATTTCTTCTGATCATCCTTGAGATGGTTCTACACCTTCATTTGAGTCCAGCTGTGTTTGATTATACTGATTGGACTTGATTAGGAAAGCCACACACCTGTCTATATAAAACCTTACAGCTCACGGTGCATGTCAGAGCAAATGAGAATCATGAGGTCAAAGGAACTGCCTGAAGAGCTCAGAGACAGAATTGTGGCAAGGCACAGATCTGGCCAAGGTTACAAAAAATTTCTGCTGCACTTAAGGTTCCTAAGAGCATAGTGGCCTCCATAATCCTTAAATGGAAGATGTTTGGGATGACCAGAACCCTTCCTAGAGCTGGCCGTCCGGCCAAACTGAGCTATCAGGGGAGAAGACCCTTGGTGAGAGAGGTAAAGAAGAACCCAAAGATCACTGTGGCTGAGCTCCAGAGATGCAGTCGGGAGATGGGAGCAAGTTATAGAAAGTCAACCATCACTGCAGCCCTCACCCAGTCGGGGCTTTATGGCAGAGTGGCCCGACAGAAGCCTCTCCTCAGTGCAAGACACATAAGAGCCCGCATGGAGTTTGCTAAAAAAAACACCTGAAGGACTCCAAGATGGTGAAAAATAAGATTCTCTGGTCTGATGAGACCAAGATAGAACTTTTTGGCCTTAATTCTAAGCGGTATGTGTGTGGAGAAAACCTGGCACTGCTCATTACCTGTCCAATACAGTCCCAACAGTGAAGCATGGTGGTGGCAGCAGCATGCTGTGGGGGGTGTTTTTCAGCTGCAGGGACAGGACGGCTGGTTGCAATTGAAGGAAAGATGAAAAAGATGAATGCGGCCAAGTACAGGGATATCCTGGACAAAAACCTTCTCCAGAGTGCTCAGGACCTCAGACTGGGCCGAAGGTTTACCTTCCAACAAGACAATGACTCTAAGCACACAGCTAAAATAACGAAGGAGTGGCTTCACAACACATACTTGACTGTTCTTGAATGGCCCAGCCAGAGCCCTGACTTAAACCCAATTGAGCATCTCTGGAGAGACCTAAAAATGGCTGTCCACCAACATTTACCATCCAACCTGACAGAACTGGAGAGGATCTGCAAGGAGGAATGGAAGAGGATCCCCAAATGCAGGTGTGAAAAACTTGTTGCATCTTTCCCAAAAAGACTCATGGCTGTATTAGATCAAAAGGGTGCTTCTACTAAATACTGAGCAAAGGGTCTGAATACTTAGGACCATGTGATATTTCAGTCTTTCTTTTTTAATAATTCTGCAAAAATGTCAACAATTCTGTGTTTTTCTGTCAATATGGGGTTTGCTGTGTGTACATTAATGAGGAAAAAAAATTAACTTAAATAATTTTAGCAAATGGCTGCAATATAACAAAGAGTGAAAAATTTAAGGGGGCCTGAATACTTTCCATCCCCCCTGTGTACACTGTGTATATATATATATATATATATATATATATATATATATATATATATATATATATATATATATATATATATATATATATATATACTGCCTGCACTGACTGAATATCGAGTAAACACTGAGTATATAGTCATATATATATATATATATATATATATATATATATATATATATATATATATCAAATACACTGCCACTAACTGAACAACCTGCCTGCTTAATCTAACTCAAGCTATCTCTATGTCCACGCCAGCAACACTACACACGGCCGCCGTGTAAGCAGCCTTTATATAGTGTGGGGCATGGACCTAGTCCCCCTGAGCCATGATTGGCCAAAGGCACCCTGCCTTTTGCCAATTATGGCTCTCTCAGCAGAGCGCGCTGTGATTGGCCAAAGCATGCAGGTCAGGTGCATGCTTTAGCCAATCATCATACAGCAATGCACTGCAATCTCGCGGTGCATTATGGGGCGTTCCGCGGTGGTCAAATTTTGTGCGAATGCACCATATGTTCGGTTTATTTAATATGGAAAAGTTCGCCCAAAAAGGGTTTTTTAGCGGCACAGTACATAAATGTCAAGGAATTTAAGGAGGAGTATTGGATTAATAAAAATTTATTAGCGTACAATATAGTATGAAAGTTAAAATATGAGCTCGGCATGGGGGTATACCCATGAGGTGCAAATATGAAAACATAAAAATACATAGCAAACATGTCAATTAAGACAAACTGACGCATTTTGACCCAATTCGTTAGGGTCTTCTTCAGAGGATGAGTTTGGTGCAAAGAGGACTACATTTAGCACGTCAAGTGGGGAAAAACGCATAGATGATCATATAAGCGCAAATAGTAGCCATTACACATATTTACCTATATGCATGCGGAGGGGACCTCCCAACCGAAAATTCCCAAGAGAACTGTCAGACAGTTCTGAGCGCCGGCAGATCAGAAAGTACCCCAGGGTAGAAACGGACCCCACTCCATGCGACTTACAAGGAGTCACAAACTATTGCTCGCAAGGTCTGCCATGCATGGAGGGGCCGACACCTGCGGCAGAATTCCAGAGCATCAATACAAGTGGTATGTATACAAATTATATTATGTAGCGTTATTATTGATTTATTAAATATAGAATTATTTATATTTGTATATTGGGTTATATGGCATGGTCGGACAACTACTCCGAAACAATTATTTGATAGAGATTTTTTTATCAAGAGTGGATATGAATATAATACACATATAATGGGAATGTTGGACGTGTGAACTAGTTGAAAAAATTGATTCGAAGGTGCAATGTTGCAAAAGTGAACAAAAGTGTGAAACATATAGGGATGTGCGAGGGGGGCAGTGAAAGGGGATAGATAAGGGGGGAAGTGAAAAATTAGAGAAAAGGGAATGGAAAGGAAAGAAAGAGAAAGGGGAAAAGAAGGGGAAAAAGAAAAAGTGCATGTAGGATCGGAAGTGAAGTGAGTGAATGAAAAGGTGGTGCGAGTGCAGAGAAGGATGAGGTGGGATGGGGATGCATAGGAGAGGTGAGGGGTCGTGTGAGCAATCATGAAGGGAAAGTGTTGAGGTGAAAACGGTGGCAAGGAACAAGAAAAGGAGATAAAGGAAAAGTGCATAGTGGGGGGGGGGGAAAGAAAAAAGGAAAAAAAGTTGCCAAGAGGAGTATGGAAAACAGTGAGGAAGGGAAAATTAAACAAACAAGCTGAAAGGTAAAAAAAACTTGACAAAGAGGGGGGGGGGGAAGATAAGAGGGGAGGGGAGGGAAGGAAAGAAAAGATGGAAATGGGAAAGTACTAGTGGGTGGGGGGGGGGGGGGATGAAAGGAAAGTGTGATGTGAAAAAAGAAAAAGAAAAACTACCAGTGCAGCCAGGGATGAAAAATGAAGGAATGAAAAAAGGAATGTGTAGAGAAGTGCAAGTGAAAAGTGCAGACAAAAGAAAAAGGGAAAATGTGGGGGGGGGGGGATTGTGTAAAAACCAACACAAATGAAAATAACAATTGATAAGTGAATAATGGGTGAAAGGTAATAATAATGAATAATAATAGATATGCCCCAGTTGATGACCTATAGTGTCGAAACGCGTCGGTCTTGCTTATCGTATGCCTTCCTCATTGCTGTTTTACTACCTATTTTTGTGATCACATTTTTATCGTCTCTACATCTGTTTCTGATGTATGATCTTAATTTTTTTTTGATTGACCTGTACCATTGGGAGCCATTCTTTTTATATTTTTCCTGCATACTTGGCTATTGTTGAGAACATTTTCCACGGCCACGCTTCGGACTGATTCATCGGCCGGTCCATCGACATCATCTGATCGAATGGTCTGAAGCCCAGGGATCCATCAACCTGTTCAGTTTGGCTTTTGTAGCCCCATTCCCAGTGCTAGGAATCAGCGCTCAGAGCCTACTTGACCCACTATCGTATGGTATGTGTGTCCATCACATCTGGTAAGAGTATTCCATCTTTCCATTTGACTATTGTGTTTGAAGTTCTCTACATCCATCTGAGTCACTCCATTTGGTATTGTCTTTGAATATCCCAGTTTTTCACCATCTCTGGAAGTGGATTTTCTTCACTGCTGGCATTCTATAGACTATGGCGTTTATGCTTTCGGATATGCACATCATGTGTTTTTTTGATTGCTTTACAGTGAACTTTTTTCATTTGTATACACTCTTGTGTTTATATTTTTATTATTTTTTTTGTGCACCATTTATTTTGGTTCACGGTTCATGTTATGTTCATTCACAATCATTCTAAGTAGGTGTTACATCATCACTTTCATGTTACTGTGTATTACCCCTGTTTGCATACAGAGACACTTCACTTTTTAGCGCTACACTATTTATATTCATTTTATTTGGACTTTGTTTGTTTGAGTGTTGGCAGCTGTCACGTTTATATTATCATTTGGGTTTGGTGCAGTTTTTCCCCCATTCCATAATGAATAATAAAGGTACCTTATTACTGGAGAGATGCAACAAGTACCCCAAAGGTGGAGATAATGTAAAAAGACATCTTGGAGGATAATGGGTAATTCGTGAATCTATTGGTAAGGATTATTAAATTGGGGTTGTTACAAGGATACTTCGATGAAAGTAAACAAAGCTGTGATGTGACAATGTACTTACTGCCTCAGAAGAAAAAAGGCGTGTGTCCGACTGTCCAGGAGCAGGATGTGGGGTGGTCACCTGACAGACCAGCCCACATCCTGCAGTTAATATAGTAACCCTTGATTGTATGCTCATTAATAGAAGACGCCGCAGGTAAGGGAATCACCTCTCACTTACCTGGCCAGCCACGAGAGGCTAATGGCCACCAAGGGCAGCCGCATGTGGCTCCCTCGGCGTTCCGAAAGGTGTTAGTCCCCGACCGCTGTCGTCACTTCCGCCAAAAAAATGTGACGTCATCATGCAGCGCGCACCCGCGTGGGTGCCGCGTGGGTGCCGCGCATGCGCACCACGTGATGCGCCCAGAAGTGATTGGGGACGCCGCCAGCAAGGCTAAACACTGGTGAACGTAACCATAAGGAGACCCTCATCCAGGACAGATGGGGAGCCAGTTGGAACTAGCGCCCCCTGTGCCGGGAAGGCGCATGAAGCGGAGATGTCGCCCACCACGGATACCTGATAACTGGCAGCACGCAGGAGTCTGAAGGAAAATTGGGAAACATTTGTGAAAAAAGAAAGAAACGCAATTTTTTATATGTAATAATATACAAATTGATTGACATAATGTGCGTGATCACATCCTGCATAAGTCCCACAAGACATACACCGTAGTAATTGCCCACAGTAAATACATACATGCAAACATGGAAAGAAGTATGATAAATACAGTACTGAAATAATTGAAAATGAACACATAGAGATCGCACAGAATTGTCCAATGATACCAAAGGGTGATAAATGATATCATAATGCAACAAAATAATACAATTACACCAACAAGATGAAATATCATATAAGTGTGTAGGGATGAGCTTCGTGTTTGAGTCGAACCCATGTTCGACTCGAACATCGGCTGTTCGCCCGTTCGCCAAATTGTGTGGCGCATCACGGCCCATAATTCACTGCGGCATCGCAGTGTATTGCGGGCTGATGATTGGCCAAGCATGCACTATGACCCGCATGCTTGGCCAATCACAGCGCAGTCTGTAGAGAGAGCTGTAATTGGCCAAAGCCAGGGTGGCTTTGGCCAATTATGGCTCAGGGGGTTTAGAACACGCCCCACACTATATAGGCCGCCTGCACGGCGGCCCTGTGTAGTGTGTTCCGGCGTGCTTAGAGAAGAGAGAGAGAAGGAGACAGTGTCATTTCATTTGAGTTAGCTAGAATAGGCAGGACAGTCAGTGAGTTAGCTGCACTTACAGTGTATTGTGTATATATATGCATCCCAGGTGTTGTGTGTTTTATATATATATATATATATATATATATATATATATATATATATATATATATATATACACACTGTATTCAGTTTAGCTAGATCCGTTCCTGTTATCTTCCTACTGACAGGCAAGCTTGTCTTGTTACAGTATTTACAGCTACCTGAAGTAAATTGCTGGTGTTCTTTTGATCCTATTAGTACCACAGTCAGGCAGTTAGACTATTTACAGTTAGTGTAGTGCGTCCTCCTCACAGTGTTCAGTTAAAGCTACAAGTTAGTGTAGTGTGACCTCTGCACAGTGTTCAGCTAAAACTTCGAGTTAGGGTAGTGCGTCCTCCTCACAGTGTTCAGCTAAAACTACAAGTTAGTTTAGTGTGACTTCTGCACAGTGTTCAGCTAAAGCTACAAGTTAGGGTAGTGCATCCTCCTCACAGTGTTCAGCTAAAGCTACAAGTTAGTTTAGTGTGACCTCTGCACAGTGTTCAGCTAAAGCTACAAGTTAGGGTAGTGCGTTTTCCTCACAGTGTTCAGCTAAAGCTACAAGTTGGTGTAGTGCATCCTCCTCACAGTGTTCAGCTAAAACTACAAGTTAGTGTAGTGCGACCTCTGCACAGTGTTCAGCTAAAGCTACAAGTTAGTGTAGTGCGTCCTCCTCACAGTGTTCAGCTAAAACTACAAGTTAGTGTAGTGCGACCTCTGCACAGTGTTCAGCTAAAGCTACAAGTTAGTGTAGTGCGTCCTCCTCACAGTGTTCAGCTAAAACTACAAGTTAGTGTAGTGCGACCTCTGCACAGTGTTCAGCTAAAGCTACAAGTTAGTGTAGTGCGTCCTCCTCACAGCGTTCAGCTAAAACTACAAGTTAGTATGGTGCGACCTCTGCACAGTGTTCAGCTAAAGCTACAAGTTAGTAAAGTGCGTCCTCCTCACAGTGTTCAGCTAAAACTACAAGTTAGTGTAGTGCGACCTCTGCACAGTGTTCAGCTAAAGCTACAAGTTAGTGTAGTGCGTCCTCCTCACAGTGTTCAGCTAAAACTACAAGTTAGTGTAGTGCGACCTCTGCACAGTGTTCAGCTAAAGCTCCAAGTTAGTGTAGTGGGTCCTCCTCACAGTGTTCAGCTAAAACTACAAGTTAGTGTAGTGCGACCTCTGCACAGTGTTCAGCTAAAGCTACAAGTTAGTGTAGTGCGTCCTCCTCACAGTGTTCAGCTAAAACTACAAGTTAGTGAAGTGCGACCTCTGCACAGTGTTCAGCTAAAGCTACAAGTTAGTGTAGTGCGTCCTCCTCACAGTGTTCAGCTAAAACTACAAGTTCGTTTTTTGCGAGCTCTGCACAGTGTTCAGCTAAAGCTACCTGTAGAAGGTTGGTGGTGTTTTCCTGATCCTATCACTACCGCAGAGAGCTAAATAAGCTACAAGTTAGTTTTTTTGCGAGCTCTGCACAGTGTTCAGATAAAGCTACCTGTAGAAGGTTGGTGGTGTTTTCCTGATCCTATCACTACCGCAGGCAGCTAAATAAGCTATAAGTTATTTTTTTGCGAACTCTGCACAGTGTTCAGCTAAAGCTACCTGTAGAAGGTTGGTGGTGTTCTCATACTACAGGCAGGCAGTTGATTTTGCTAGCTGCAGTATCAGTATATATATATATATATATATATATATATATATATATATATATATATATCCCAGCTTAGTGCAGCTACAGGCCATTAGTATGTCTGGAAGGCCAACAAGGAGAGGCAGACAGTCACAAGCCAATAAAAGAGGGCAAGCAGGCTCTGTGTCTAGAGGCAACAGTGCTGGTATGGAGACGGTGCATCCTCATCAGCATGTGGCCGTGGGACACGCTTGGCCTTTTTTTCGGCAGCTGGCCGTGTTGAGCCGCAACATGCGGAAGACTTGGTCGAGTGGATGACCAAGCCGTCCTCATCCTCCTCATCCTCTCTCACCCATGCTCAGGGTACTTTGTCTGGCAAAGCAGCTGCCAACGCGGCCTCTTCCCTCGGCTCAATGGCATCAGTGACTCCTTCCCTAGCCCCACCATGTCCTCCTGAGGAGTCCCTCGAACTGTTTGACCACAGTGTTGGGTACATGCTCCAGGAGGATGCCCAGCATTTGGAAGGCTCTCATGATGATACTGAGCTAGATGAAGGCAGTAACGTGAGCACGGACAGAGGGGGTGCCCAAGAAGGACAGCAATCTGGCAGTCATGCTCCCCCTGCTGCAGCATACTGCCAAGTTTGCTCCAGTGATGAGGAGGGAGGGGATGATGAGGTCACTGACTCAACGTGGGTGCCTGATAGGAGAGAGGAGGAGGAGGAGGCACATCACCAACGAGGCAGGATGCCCTCCAGGGGCCAGCCTAAGGGCAGCACACTGACTGCATCACACCCCAAAGCTCCGCATGTGCAGGGCGCTGCAGTCTCTGTGCGTTATTCAAAAAGTTCTTTGGTGTGGGCCTTTTTTGAGACGAGTGCATCAGATCGCACCACTGCTATTTGCAACATATGTCTCAAGCGTATCTCGTGTGGCCAAAACATCTCCCGCTTGGGCACCACATGCTTGACCAGACATATGTTGACCTGCCATGCAGTTCGTTGGCAAGTGTATCTAAAAGACCCACACCAAAGAACAAAGAGGACCTCTCCTTGCTCCTCATCAGCTGAGATCTCCAACCTCACTATACCTTCAGTCCTCTCTGAGACCTGCACTGAGAGAAATTAAGGTGTAGAATTAGGTGTGTCACAGCCAAGTACTTGTGGGCAATCTGCTTTCGGTACACCGACGTCAGATTGTACCAGGCAAATTTCCCTGCCCCAGCTGCTGCACCGCCGAAAGAAGTTTGCTCCCACCCATCCACATGCCCAGCGGTTGAATGCTAGCTTGGCAAAATTGCTAGCACTTCAACTGCTGCCTTTTCAGTTGGTAGACTCTGCCCCCTTCCGTGAGTTTGTGGAATGTGTGGTTCCTCAGTGGCAGGTACCCAAACGCCACTTTTTATCACGGAAGGCGATTCCAGCTCTCTACCGGCATGTGGAAGGCAATGGCCATTCCTCGCTGGACAGGGCGGTCAGCGGTAAGGTGCATATTACCGCTGACTCATGGTCCAGCAGGCATGGACAGGGATGTTACCTAAGTTTCACCGCACATTGGGTGACTCTGCTGGCAGCTGGGAAGGATGCAGGACAAGGTGCAGTAGTGTTGGAGGTTGTTCCGCCACCACGCCTCCAAAATGCCACTACTAATGATTGTGACACACCTCTCTCCTCCACCCCCTCTTCTTCTTCCTCCATGGCCACTTCCTGTGCTTTGTCCTCGGAACCAGCGGTGCTCCGTAGGCGTTCAAGGGGCTACGCAAGTACGCAGGCCAAAAGATGCCATGCGGTGCTTGAGATGGTGTGCTTGGGGGACAGGAGCCACACTGGGGCAGAGGTTCTGTCAGCTCTGCAGGGCCAGGTTCAGAGGTGGTTGACGCCACGCCAACTTAAGGCAGGAATGGTGGTTTGCGACAATGGCACCAACCTCCTCTCTGTCCTCCGACAGGGACAAATGAACCATGTGCCCTGTTTGGCTCACTTCCTTAACTTGGTGGTGCAGTGGTTCTTGGGCAGGTACCCTGGCTTACAGGATGTCCTGAGGCAGGCCAGGAAAGTCTGTGTGCATTTCCGCCGGTCATATAATGCCAGTGCTCGGCTGGCGGACCTCCAAATAGAGTTTAACCTGCCCAAGAACCGCCTAATCTGTGACATGCCCACCAGGTGGAACTCAACGTTGGCCATGCTGCAGCAGCTGCACACGCCGCAGAAGACCATCAATGAGTACCTGTGCGACTATGGCACCAGGACAGGGTCAGGGGAGCTTGGTTTTTTTTCCCCACGCCAGTGGGCCATGATCAGGGATGCATGCACTGTCCTGTCACCATTTGAGGAGGCCACGAGGATGGTGAGCAGTGACAGTGCATGCATCAGTGACACTGTCCCCCTTGTCCACCTGTTGGAGCACACGCTGCGTGGAATAATGGACAGGGCACTTGAGGCAGAACAGAGGCAGGAAGAGGAGGACTTCCTTAGCTCTCAAGGCCCCCTTTATCCAGACAGTGTTCCTGCGTGCCCGCCGATCACACAGGAAGAGGACGAGGAGGAGGATTGCGTCAGTATGGAGGTGGAGCCTGGCACTCAGCATCAGCAGCAGTCTTTTAAGGGATCATTCCCAAGAAACACATGGACTTGTACGTGGCTGGGAGGAGGTGGCTGCGGACCATGTCTTCCTTAGTGACCCAGAGGACTCCGGACCGAATGCCTGAGCAAACCTACGCTGCATGGCCTCCCTGATCCTGCAAAGCCTGCGGAAGGATCCTTGTATTCGTGGTATCAAGGAGAAGGACCAATACTGGCTAGCAACCCTCCTTGATCCACGTTTCAAGGGTAAGGTTGCGGACCTTATCTTGCCATCGCAGAGGGAGCAGAGGATGAAACATCTTCGGGAGGCCTTGCAGAAAGTTCTGTGCAACGCGTTCCCAGAGACTGGGAGGTTACAAACTCCTGTTTCTGGACAACGTGTTGCTGAGGCTTCGGTCAGTCAAAGAAGGAGCGGTGGAGAAGGTGGCCGTCTGACCGATGCGTTCAGACAATTTTTTAGTCCGCAGCCCCAAGGTATGATCGGTTCCAGCAACCATCGCCAGCGTCTGTTTTACATGGTGCAGGAATACCTAGGGGCAAGATCTGACTTGGACACCTTTCCCATCGAAAATCCTTTGGGTTACTGGGTCTTGAGGATGGATCACTGGCCAGAGCTTGCACAGTATGCAATTGATCTACTGGCCTGTCCTGATCACAGGGTGCGTCTGTCCACCGACTCGGTCGATCGACTGACCTTCATAAAAATGAATCAGTCTTGGATCACCACCAGCTACCAAGCACCTGATGCTGATGTAACCGAATAATTTTTTTTGAAATCTCAGATCCCTTTAAAGACTGCCTATGCTGATGCTGAGTGACTATCCTGAGTAATTATCCTCTTCCTCCTCAATGATCACGCTGATAGCTTGTAAGAACATTTTTGGTTCTGGGCGCCGCCACCAGTGCCTAAGGCCCAATTTTTCAGCCCCTGTTTAACCGGGGCGTGTAATTACAATTTTTGATGCAACACTTTGCAGCAGGGCTCGTTCCTGCGTTCCAACTAGAGTATCTGTAAGGGGTTGCAGTGTTGTGGCACCAGCACCAGTGCCTAAGGCCTAATTTTTCAGCCCCTGTTTAACAGGGGCGTGTAATTACAATTTTTGATGCAATACTTTGCAGCAGGGCTCGTTTCTGCTTTCCAACTAGAGTATCTGTAAAGGGGTTGCAGTGTTGTGGCACCAGCACCAGTGCCTAAGGCCCAATTTTTCAGCCCCTGTTTAACAGGGGCATGTAATTACAATTCTTGATCTAATATTTCACAGCAGGGCCCGTTTCTGCGCCCACCAAGAGCGAGTGAGGACTTACAGTGTTGTGGCACCAGCACCACCACCACCACCAAAGGCCCAATTTTTCTGCCCCTGTTCAACAGGGGCATGTAATTACAATTCTTGATCTAATATTTCACAGCAGGGCCCTGTGAGGGCTTATGGTGTTATGGCCACAACAACACCTAAGGCCCAAATTTCTGCTGAGTATATAGGGCAGGCCCCTACTTTCAAACATCCAACTTACAAACGACTCCTACTTGCAAACGGAAGGAGACAACAGGAAGTGATATGAAATCTACCCCTAGGAAGGGAAATTCTCTCCTGTAAGAGTTAATATGGGAAAAACATTTCTCCTTTCCACTGATGCTTTATCACCAATCCTTGCTTCACAAAAAACCCCACATTTTCAAAAAAGATTTGTCATTGGGACAAAAAGTGAGGTAAAATCTTCAGAAGAGGAGCACAGACAGCAAAACAAATGTCACAGGGGTGATAACCCTTCCCTATGTTTTCCAAAAAGCTTAAAATAGATTTTTTGGCTGGAGCTAAACACGTTAAAAAAGGTACCAGTTCAAAATTACAAACAGATCCTACTTAACAACAAACCTACAGTCCCTGTCTTGTTTGCACTGCCTGTATACTGCTGTTCAGAGTACAGAGCCTGTATACTGCTGTTTCCTTTTTTAATTTGGGTGCGGGGTTCCCCTTAATTTCCATACAAGACCCAAAGGGCCTGGTAATGGACTGGGGGGTACCCATGCCGTTTGTCTCACTCATCCATATTGCCAGGACCCGACATTACATTAAAGCCGCAAGCAGTTTTAAATGACTTTTTTCCTTTAAAAATTACATTTTGTGCAGGGACTGTTCTAAGCACGGGAAACATGCGCCACTTTACAGGCATACTATAGACACCCCCCCAGGTACGATATTTAAAGGAATATTTCACTTTTTTTTTTTTTTACTTTAAGCATCATTAAAATCACTGCTCCCGAAAAAACGTCAGTTTTTAAAAGTTTTTTTGCATTGATACATGTCCCCTGGGGCAGGACCCGGGTCCCCAAACCCTTTTTAGGACAATACCATGCAAATTAGCCTTTAAAATTAGCACTTTTGATTTTGAACGTTCGAGTCCCATAGACGTCAATGGGGTTCTAACGTTCGTGCGAATTTTCGGTCCGTTCGCAGGTTCTGGTGCGAACCGAACAGGGGGGTGTTCGGCTCATCCCTATTAGTGTGTTTTACCAGAGGAAAAACCTCTGAGAAAGGGGGCAAAAGAAATGGATTCATTTAAGCCTGGATGCGAGGTGGCATGTAGTCTAAAGATCCATCTTTTTTCTAATTGGAGTAAAGTTTTGTTCCAATCACCGCCCCGATCGGTAATGTGTACCCGATCTAGTGCAGTGAAGTAAATCTTGGGTACCTTATAACCATGGACAAGCACAGCATGTAGACCAACTGGGAGTAGGGTTGCCACATCATCCCTTTAATCCAGGACACATATGAATTACACAGGTTCTGAGGCTGATTTAATGCAGATAAGGCACCAAGTGAGTTTAATTACCACTTTAATCAGTCACAGAACCTGTGTATAAAATGTGTGTCCTGGATTAAAGGGATGATGTGGCAACCCTAACTGGGAGATGGCGATTCCCTATCCGCATGCTGTACAGGTGCTGAGACATGCGTCGCCAAAACTCTTCTTTGGTCTTACCTATATAATAGGCATTACATTCACAGACCAGAAGGTATACTACCCCCCGGATATGACAGTTCACAAAATGAGATGGTTTAAAAATTTCTCCATTGGGAAGAGTGAAAACTTTCTCTCTTCTCATAAGGGGACAGTAGGAGCATTGGCCGCATGGGAAGGAACCCAAAGCCGGACAATGTTGTCGTCTCTTGGATTCATTTTTAAACTCCCTGTCTTTGAGCAACGTTGCTCTTTTGAAAGTGATAGAGGGATTGATGTTTGCAGGGCTTTTTTTCTCGGAGAATAGGTGCAGGAACTCCCCCCATCTGAGTCACCCCTTGTCTCTGCCTCCTACCCACCTCTGACTACCGTCCCTTGATTCCACCCCCTACCCACCTACCAGTACTGTCCCTTTTAGAGAATACAGAACCAAGTATCATTTTGTGGTGCTAAATCATTTGTATGGAACATGTTAATGATAAAAAGAAAAGCAGTAAAATGGATTCCCTGCAGTCAGCAACAATACAATCCCAGCAATAGATCCCCACACAACAATAGACTCCCCCAGCAACAATGGACTCCACCCCAACAACAATAGATTCCCTGCAGCAACAGTGAACCACCCACAACAAAATATCACACCCAGTAACAAAATATCCACCCAAGCAACATTAGACACCCCCCAGCAGCAACAGATCTCCCAGCAGCCAGCGTCAATAGATCCTCCAGCAGCCAGTAAAAATAGACCTCTCCCTCAAAAGTAGATCCCTTCCAGCAACATAAACCCCCCCCCCCCCCAGCAACAATAAATTCCTCATCAGCAACAATAGACCCTCACACAAAATCAGATCCCCACCAGTAACAATAGACCCCCCAGCAGCCAAGCAGCCAATATCAATAGACCCTCCAGCACACCCCACACCCCATGCTATTACATACACTTAGTGCTGGAAGTGCCGGAACTGCGTTCCCTCGTGTTCCCGCTGAAAAAAAGCCCTGGATGTTTGTATCCATGCACTTTTCACTTGCCTTTCTCTACACATTCCTTTTTTCATTCCTTCATTTTTCATCCCCGCCCGCACTGGTACTTTTTCTTTTTCTCTTTTTATCACATTACACATTCCTTTCATCCTCACCACCCACTAGTACTTTCCCATTTCCATCTTTTCTTCCTTCCCCCCCCCTCCCCTCTTTTCTCCAACTCCCCCCCCTCCTCTTTGTCACGTTTTTTACCTTTACCTTTCATTCACTCACTTCACTTCTGATCCTACATGCACTTTTCTTTTTCCCTTTCTTTTCCCCTTTCTCTTTCTTGCCTTTTCTCTCATTTTTCACTTTCCCCCTTATCTGTCCCCTTTTACTGTCCCCCTTGTACATCCCCTTATGTTTCACACTTTTGTTCACTTTTGCAACATTGCACCTTCGTATCAATTTTTCCAACTAGTTCACACATCCAATATTTCCCATTATATGTCTATTATATTCATATCCACTGTTGATAAAAAATCTCCATCAATTAATTGTTTCGGCGTAGTTGTCCAACCATGCCATATAACCCAATATACAAATATAAATAATTCTACATTTAATAATTTAATAACAATGCTACATAATATAATTTGTATACATACCACTTGTGTTGATGCTCTGGAATTCTGCCGCAGGTGTCGGCCCCTCCATTCATGGCAGGCCTCGCGAGCAATAGTATGTGACTCCTTGTAAGTCGCATGGAGTGGGGTTCGTTTCTACCCTGGGGTACTTTCTGATCTGCTCTTGGGAATTTTGGTTGGGAAGTCCCCTCCGCATGCATATTAGTAAATATGTGTAATGGCTACTATTTGCGCTTATGTGATCATCTATGTGTTTTTTCCACTTGACGTGCTAAATATAGTCTCTTTGCAGCAAACTCATCCTCTGAAGAAGACCCTAACGAATTGGGTTGAAACGCGTCAGAATTTGTCTTGACTGACATGTTTGCTATGTAATGCTATGTATTTTTATGTTTTAATATTTGCACCCCATGGGTATACCCCCGTGCTGAGCTCATATTTTAACTTTCATGCTATATTGTATGCTAATACATTTTTATTAATCCAATACTTCTCCTTGAATTCCTTGACATTTACGTACTCTGCTGCTGAAAAAACCCTTTTGGGGGAACCTTCCCATATTATATTATCCAGGGTGTGCAGCAACCTTATCTCTCTGTATATGTATCTTTCCCATTGTTTTGTTCTCGCTACACGTTTGCCCCTGGCGTGTATGTAGCTCAACATACAGTTTAAACCTTGAATCCTACAATAACCAGACTGTCTGTAACTTTGGATCTTTATTACGATGAACAGGTGGTGATCATAGGATATGATATGCACGGTACACACAGTGAAACTAAGAATAAACAGACAATGAACATATATAAGAATTACATGAACATAACAAATGTCTACTAGGTATACAAATAAACAGTCTTTAGCATACCAGCGATGCTGCCCTAGAAGGACTGGAAATTCCTCAGAACATGCAGTACAGGCTTAGCTGGCTCCATTGCAGTCTCTCCTCCTCAAAGATGAAAGAGTTGCATAGGAAGCGGGCTAGTTCCTAGTGATATGACAGGAAATGTCTATTTACCATAGAACACTACCCATCAATAGTCCTTTGTTGAGAGTGGCATCTACTGGGCAATGTTGATATTGCAAGTCCAGAAGATATTATTTTTCCTTTATAGGCTGAAGGCATGACACTCCCTGTCATCAGATACCACTATTTATTCCTCAGATGACAACAACAAAATCAGCTATATGGGTAAGACAAGAAATAGCTCGAACAAGCGTCTTCCATTTTTAGAATCTGGTAAATCTGTTAGATTTAAACTGGCAGTCTGAAGTTGCAGTCTGAAATGTTGAGATCTCAGGACGGATGTCAGTATCTGAGTCTGGATCTACTAGTTCAAAAGTTTCACTCTTAGGAACAGTCTGTTCTGCATTGTACAAGAATGCAGGTCCTGTAAACCATGTTGTGCCTTTAAGGTTACATGCAGCAACAGCTCTTGTAGCATGGTCTGCAGGATTATGGTCAGTAGGTACGTAGCGCCATTGTGTTGGACGAGTGGATCTCCTAATCTTCAACACTCTGTTGTTGAACATCAGTGTAGAGCTGGATATCCTTGAGGTCAATGTCCATCTCTGAGGTTATTAGTTCTGCTAGTTCAACAGCTAGTACTGCAGCACAAAGTTCTAGCCTAGGTACAGTGTGCTCAGGGTGTGGAGCTAGCTTTGCCTTGCCCAGGACGAATCCTACGTGACATTGTGCTGTAGTGTTGACAGTTCTTAAGTAGGCCACAGCAGCTATTGCCTTGATAGAAGCATCACAGAATATGCAAAGGTTTTGGCTCTGTGTCTGTGTAGAAGGTATGGGAGCATATGTGCATGAAACACGGAGATCAGATAAGACTGATAGAGAGTTCTTCCACTCTACTCAAGTGTTCCTCTTATCAGGGGGTAGTGGGGCATCCCAGTCGGATGTTTCACGAATCAAGTCTCTAAGTATGGCTTTACCTTGAATTGTAACAGGTATTAATTGTGGACAAGACATCTCTGCGAGTGAAATGCTTTTCTTCTCCGTTCATTTGGAAGGTAAAGGAATCAGATTTCAAGTCCCAAAGTAGACCTAGACTGCGCTGTACAGGTAAAGAGTCTATACCTAGATCTAAGTCTCTTAGATCGTTAGAATGGTCTTGAGCAGGGAAAGCTTCCATTACCTCTTTGCTGTTGGAAGCAATCTTGTGACGCCTAAGATTAGAACAAGCGAGCATTTTCTGTGCTCTTTTAAGAAGACAGATTGCAGACTCACTGGAAGGTAGGGATTTCAAGCAATCATCTACATAAAAGTCTTTCTCTACAAATTGCTTTACATCTGAGCCATACTCAAGTTCACCTTCTTGGGCGGAATATCTGAGTCCATAGATAGCGACTGCAGGTGAAGGGCTATTTCCAAAGATATGTACCCTCATGCGATACTCTGAGATGTCTTTGGAAGGGTCAATGTCTCTGAACCAAAGGAACCTTAGGAAGTTTCTGTCTTCCTCTCTGACCAGGAACCAATGGAACATCTGTTGAATGTCAGCTATGAAGGCAGTAGAATCTTTGCGGAAGCCTAAGAGCACTCCCAGGAGTTTGTTGTTGAGGTCTGGACCCTTCAAGAGGACAACATTCAAGGAGACACCCTTGAATTTGGCACTAGAGTCAAACACTACTCTGATTTGACCTGGCTTTTTAGGATGGTACACTCCGAATATAGGGAGGTAACAACACTCTTCAGAGTCTTTAAAGGTGGGAGCTATCTCAGCGTGACTGTTCTCAAAGATCTTCCCCATGAAAGAAAAGAAATGTTCTCTCATCTCTGGCTTTCTTTGTAAATTACGTCTAAGGGAAGTGAAACATTGCAGCACTTGTTCTCTGTTATTGGGTAAGCGTTGTCTCTGTGGTCTGAAGGGATAAGGTGCAACCCAGCTGTTTGTGCTATCTTTGATTAGTCCTTGCTCCATTACTTCTAAGAAGAGTTTGTCCTCAATAGACATTGCCACACTATTGTCATCTTTAGTTCTTTGAAAGACTGTGCACCCTAAATGGTCTCTGTCTCGGTCTCCGTCACTGTCACAGGCAAAGTTGTCACTAGTGGAGCTTGTGAAGGGACAAGACAAGTGGGTGGTGTAGGGTGATTTCTTAACAAGCAAGTGGTTGTGGCATGGCTGGAAAAGAGAGGGACGCCCATTCTCTAGGGTATTTGTGAGCATGCTGTTAACGGAGTTAGGTTTGTGCACGCTTCCTAGACAGACATTTCCTATGATGACCCATCCAAGGTCTAACCTCTGAGCATAAGGAGCATTGTTGGGACCATTAATTTGAGCTCTTGATTTGTGGACTCGTAATATATCTCTCCCAAGGAGTAGGATAATCTGAGCCTGAGGATCAAGTTCTGGTATCAGATGCGCTATGCATTTCAAGTGTAGGTGATGAGCAGCCACATCTGGTGTAGGAATTTCAGATCTATGGTCGGGGATCTGGTTGCATTCGATAAGAGTTGGCAAAGATAAGCATGATTGTCCGTCAATGGACTCGACTTGGTAGCCGGATGCTCTCCACCCCGCCGTCTCCACTATTCCTGCACAAGTTTTTAAGGAGTTGGGAATGCTGGGGCCTTTAATGCCAAAGATGTCAAAGAAGGTTGAGCTAGCTAATGACTTGTTACTTTGGTCATCCAGAATTGCGTAAAGCTTAATAGCTTTGTGTCACGTACCTGGTTGGAGACTGAAATGACGAGGTCGGCCTCTCTTGTATCTCCAGTCCAGGTCCCACTGGAAGTGGAACAGCAGGAGCCGAGGACCAGGAGGGACACGAGTGCCTGTAGCTGCGGACCCGGAGACTTGTGGCGGAGGATGCGATCTTGGATGAGCAGAGAAACCGTCAGATCAGGATAAGCGGTGCTGCGCCAAGGATAAGCTAGGCTTAAGGAGGCACTCCGCAGAAACTGTGGTGCTGGAACGTTAGGTGATGTAAAGTTCCTGGAATACTTGCAGCAGGAAGTCGCAGCAGGTTGCAGGACTGTGAATGCAGGCACTTGCAGGATAACGAGGAGAAACGCCAGAGGCAGGAGCAGAGTCTCAAGGGTAGCCAGGTTAGGTAACAGGCGGGCAGCGGGGTACAAGGCAGCAGGCAGAAGCGAAGTCACATGGATAGCCGGGTCTGGTAACAGGCAAGCAGTGCAGTGCAAGGCAGTAGGCATAAACAGAATCCAATGGGAAGCCAGGATCAGAAAGCGGTAGTCAGAGCAAAACAGGATCCAGAAGCAGGGTCAAGGCAAGCCAGGTTCATCAACAGGTAACAAGCAGGTAGTAGCAGGGTTCAGGTATCAGGGTACAGCTGAAGACCAGTCAGCACCGGTCTGAGGGCAGAGCACTTCTTTAAATAGGCCGGCTGGCACCAACTGGCATTATGGGCGCGCTCCTGCGCGTGCACGCCGTCCGTCGCGCATGCGCATTGATGCACACAGGCATCTGCAGCCATCCGTGTGCGCACTGAACGGGAATTAATAGTTCTCTTACATTGCCCCCCCTTACGGGCAGCCTCCGGATGCCCACTAGGGATCTCTTTTAAGGGGGAAGCTGAAGATAAGCCTGAATCAATTGTGGAGCATGTACATTAGAAGAGGGTTCCCACAAATTATCTTTAGGACCATAGCCCTTCCATTTAATTAAAAACTGGGTCTGGCCTCTTCTCTTCCTGCAGTCCATAACAGCCTCAACCTCAAACTCTTCGTTACCTTCAACAAGCAAGGGTGGAGGAATCTCAGGTTCTCGATCAGGGAAGTGATCAGCCACGGATCGTTTTAAGAGAGATACGTGAAATACTGGGTGAATCTTCAAACTTGCCGGCAGGTTGAGCTCAAAGGCAACAGCATTAATCCTCTTCTTTACTGGGAATGGGCCAATATACCTTGGTCCAAGTTTTTTAGAGGGACAGGCCAACTTTAGGTTCATGGTGGAAAGCCATACCTTATCTCCTGGTTTAAGGTCCAGGTTACCCCTTCTCCTCCTGTCATAGAACCTCTTATTATTTTCCTGGGACTTGGTGATGGTTTCTTGTAGGAGTTGGTTGTTGGACCTCCAGAACTCCAAATGATCCTGTACTGCCAGAACTGAAGATTCCTGGGGAACATCAGGCAAAAAAGATGGGTGAAACCCATAGTTTGCAAAAAAGGGAGTTTGTTTGATTGCAGAGTGTATAGAGTTATTATATGCAAACTCCGCTAATGGCAACAGAGAGACCCAGTCGTCTTGTGCAAATTTTTGGCTCTATCAGTCTTGTTCCGAAGACACGTTGTGCAAGACTTAATATAGTCCCTGCAATCTTGCACCAGGTTTGGTCACCAGAAGGAGCAAAGGACCAGATTTGATGTCTTATGTGTTCCGAAATGACCTGCCAAGGGATGGTCGTGACACATGTAAAGCACTGCTGACCGTAACTGCTCAGGAATGAAGATCTGTTCCCCATGAAAGTAGAGACCTTCTTTCAGCTGAAGGTGGAGTTCTTGAGGTGGAGAATGGTTCTGAACTGCTCACTTAATTTGAGGAATGAGGTCCATCTGTAACAGAAGAAAATTTTTAGCCGGTAGAATGGTATCGGGCTCAGAGGGAACCTCAGTGTCTTGGAACATACGAGAAAGGGCGTCAGGCTTCCCATTCTTGGATCCAGGCCGATGGGTAATATGGAAGCAGAACCTTGCAAAAAAGAGGGCCCATCTGGCCTGGCAGGGTCTTAATCTCCTGGCTGCTTTTAAATATTCAAGGTTCTTGTGGTCGGTGAACACAAGAATGGGATGTGCTGCTCCTTCAAGAAGATAGCGCCATTCTTCCAAGGCAGATTTGATAGCCAGTAACTCCAGATCATCCACGTCATAGTTCCTTTCTGAGGCACTTAGTTTTCTGGAAAAGAAGGCGACAGGGTGGAGTAAGAATTTTATCCCCTGTCGCTGAGACAATATGGCTCCCACAGCAATCTCGGAGGCATCAACCTTGAGAACATAAGGCAAGGTAGGGTCAGGGTGTCTCAAAATGGGTGCAGATGTGAAAAGGCCCTTTAATCTCTCAAAAGCAGCTTGAGCTTCTACAGTCTATGTGAAAGTTGTGCATGATCTGGTTAATTGTGTAATAGGGGATATGATACCTGAGAAGTTCTTGATAAACTTCCTGTAGAAATTAGAAAATCCCACGAATCGCTGCACGGACTTTTTATCAGTGGGAGCCGGCCAGTTGAGTACTGCAGATACTTTCTGTGGGTCCATGGCAATCCCATCTGCGAAAATAATGAGGCCCAGGAACTGGATAGTAAGTCTCTCGAACTCACACTTTTCAGCTTTGGCATAAAGGTGATGTTTCCTTAGTCTGTCTAATACCTTTTTAACATGGACTTGATGTGATTAAAGGGAGGAGGAGAAGATTAGTATGTCATCCAATTAGACAATAGTAAATACATCAAGGAAGTCCCGAAAAACATCATTCACAAAATGCTGGCAGGTAGCTGGTGCGTTACAGAGTCCGAAGGGCATCACTAAATATTCAAAGTGCCCAAAACGAGACCTAAAGGCCGTCTTCCACTCATGTCCTTCCTTAATTCTAATCAGGTTATATGCTCCTCTTAGATCCAATTTAGAGAAAACATGTGCTTCTCGCAGTCTCTGAAACAGTTCAGGGATGAGTGGCAGGGGGTATCATTTTTTAATCGTTACTTATTTAAGTCCCGGTAATCAACACAAGGCCGGAATGTGTGATCCTTTTTTTCAACAAAGAAAATTCCCGATCCAGCGGGGGAAGAGGAAGTCCGGATAAAGCCCTTATCAAGGTTTTCCTTAATGTACTTTCGAAGTTCCTCCAGTTCAAGCTCAGAGAGAGGAAAGATTCTGCCAAAGGGAATTTCAGCGTCCGGCAAAAGTTCAATAGGGCAGTCATACGGTCTGTGAGGGGGGAGAGTGTCAGCATTCTTCTTGTTGAAAACATCCAGGTATTCATGATAAACGGATGGCACAAGTTTAACAGTCTCAGAATCTGCACTGATGCAGAGGAGTGGCTCCCCGGAACTGGGTTTAGGAGGGAAGCAGTACTCCTTGCAATAGTCAGAGGGAAAAGACACTTCTCCAGATGACCAATTGATGAGAGGATTATGTGCCCTCAGCCAGGGTTGCCCAAGAATAATAGGAAAAAGTGGGGATGTGATGTGATGACATCAAGACGAAGGAGTTCCCGATGTCCAGAAGTGGTAGAACAGGGAATAGGTACAGTCTCTAGCATAACAGGTCCAGATTTAATGCCCGTACCATCAGCTAGGTGAACCGAGAAGCTGTTTTTCTTGGTACATAAAGGTAGTTCATGCATAGTTGCGAAAGAAGAGTCCACAAAACAGCTACATGCCCCTGAGTCCACAATGGCAGAAACTGTGAGAGTCTTTCCTGCATACTGGAGAGATTGGCAGCAAGGTGTGGTTCTGCCCAGGGTTTAGGGAAGCAACCGTATGAGGTGGAGAAGATGATCTCCTAAGGTGTCTTCGGGGACAACATTGCAGAAAATGTCCTTCATCGCCACAGTAAAGGCAGAGTTTGAGCTCGTGATGACGAGATCGCTCCTGTTTGGACAGAGGAGGTCTCGGGAAGCTGGTGTGTGCGACCCTCTTAACATTGGCTGTGTCTTTAGGCATAGTTGCAGAGGAAGGAGGTAACTGGGCCTTGGGCTGTGCAGGTAATAAATGAAGGTTTCCGGTTCTCTCGGACTGTCTTTCACGCAGGCGGTGATCAATCAGAATATAGAGATGAATCAAGTCATCCAAGGAGGTGGGTGCATCCACCCTGGCCAGTTCATCCTTGATAGCCTCTGACAGGCCGAGACGAAACTGAAAACGTAGTGCAGAACTATTCCATTTGGTATCAGCGCTCCATAATCGGAAGTCCAAAACATAATCCTCCACAGGCCTGGGGCCCTGTTACAGATGACTTAAGGTGGCTTTGGCAGTCTGTTGACGGAACGGATCAGCATACAGTTGGGCCATGGCGGCAAAAAAGGAACTTGCGGAAGCCAAGACAGGATCACGTTGCTTCTGGAGTTGGTGAGCCCAGGCCTGGGGTTCTCCCAGCAGCAAGGAGATGAGGAAGCCTACCTTCGCTTCTTCGGTAGAAAAGGTGCGGGGTAGTAGAGAAAAATAAAGCTCACAGGCATTCTGAAAAGTTCTGAATCCTTTACGGTCGCCAGAGAAGCGCTCGGGTAAAGGTACTCTAGGCTCAGGAGGGTAAGAAAGTCCCACATGGTTACAAGTTGTGATTCGTGCAGCAAAATCCATGACTCTTGTAGACTCAGAGGTGGAGACCGGACTGGATATTGACTGTAGTTGGTCGTGAAGTTGAACAAAGTCCTTATGCAGCCCTTGTACAGCATGAGAAAGTACGGTAACAGTCCGGCAGAGGGTTGACAAAAGAGAGACCTCCCTTTCAGACTCCATTACTGGCTGACTGGTACTGTCACGTACCTGGTTGGAGACTGAAATGACGAGGTCGGCCTCTCTTGTATCTCCAGTCCAGGTCCCGCTGGAAGTGGAACAGCGGGAGCCGAGGACCAGGAGGGACATGAGTGCTTGTGGCGGAGGATGCGATCTTGGATGAGCAGAGAAACCGTCAGATCAGGATAAGCGGTGCTGCGCCAAGGATCAGTTGGGCTTAAGGAGGCACTCTGCAGAAACTGTGGTGCTGGAACGTTAGGTGATGTAAAGTTCCTGGAATACTTGCAGCAGGAAGTTGCAGCAGGTTGCAGGACTGTGATTGCAGGCACTTGCAGGATAACGAGGAGAAACGCCAGAGGCAGGAGCAGTCTCAAGGGTAGCCAGGTTCGGTAACAGGCAGGCAACGGGATACAAGGCAGCAGGCAGAAGCAAAGTCACATGGATAGCCGGGTCTGGTAACAGGCGAGCAGTGCAGTTCAAGGCAGTAGGCATAAACAGAGTCCAATGGGAAGCCAGAATCAGAAACCGGTAGTCAGAGCAAAACAGGATCCAGAAGCAGGGTCAAGCCAGGTTCATCAACAGGTAACAAGCAGGTAGTAGCAGGGTTCAGATATCAGGGTACAGCTGAAGACCAGTCAGCACCGGTCTGAGGGCAGAGCACTTCTTTAAATAGGCCGGCTGGCGCCAACTGGCGTTAAGGGCATGCTCCTGCGTGTGCACGCCGTCCGTCGCGCACGCGCATGCGCATAGGCATCTGCAGCCATCCGTGTGCGCGCGAGTGCGCACCGAACGGGAACTAATAGTTCTCTTATGCCGCGTACACACGGTCGGACTTTCCGGAATACTTGGTCCGGCGGACCAGAGTCTGCCGAACAATCCGCCCGTGTGTGGGCTCCGGCGGACTTTTCCGGCGAACTTTTTCCCAAAATCCCGCCGGAACTAGATTTGAAACAAATTTTAAATCTTTCCGTCGGACTCGTCTGTGTGCTGGTCTGGCTGGACTGCTCTCTGAGGGCTGCGTTGTGACTTATATAGGCGGAGACCCCGCCCCCTTTTCATGTCACAGTCCCTGGGCATGCTGGGACTGTGACGTTTTAGGGGCCGTGGTCACTGGGTAATGTTGACTACGCCCCCTAAAATGTCACAGTCCCAGCATGCCCAGGGACTGTGACATCAAAAGGGGGCGGGGTCTCCGCCTATATAAGTCAGTTAGCCCTCAGTTAGCCCTCAGAGAGCAGTCCAGTCGGAGAGAGCGTTAACATCTGGAGAAGAGAAGACCAGAAGCCCAGAAGACAAGAAGTCCGGACCTCTGCTGGCAAGAGAGCTACCTGAAGACAGCGGAGGAGCCGGCCGAAGAACTGGAACACCGGGAGAAGAGAGTGGAGAAGAACCAACCGGACGCCGGGAGAAGATGAACCGGAGGGACCCCCGAAGCCGGAAGAAGACCCCCGAAGCCGGAGGAAGACCCCCAAAGCTGGAGGAAGATCCCCCCCCCCGGAGCTGTTTAATAAAATATTTTAAAAACCTGTGTAGTGTTTTATTTACACTTTTTCCCTGGGTGAATGGGTGGGGGTACCATGTACCCCATACTCATTCACATAGGGTGGGGGGCTGGGATCTGGTGGCCATCTTATTATAGGGAGCTCCTGGATTCCGATAAGCCCCCCACCCGCAGACCCCGACAACCAACGGCCAGGGTTGTCGGGAAGAGGCCCTTGTCCTCATCAACATGGGGACAAGGTGCTTTGGGGTGGGGGGGGGCCCCGCAGGGCGCCCCCCTTCCCAAAGCACCCACCCCCCATGTTGAGGGCATGCGGCCTGGTACGGTTCAGGAGGGGGGGGCGCTCGCTCGTCCCCACCCCCTTTCCTGACCGGCCAGGCTGCGTGCTCGGATCGGGGTCTGGTATGGATTTTAGGGGGGACCCCACACCGTTTTTTCGGCGTAGGGGGGTTCCCTTTATAATCCATACCAGACCTAAGGGCCTGGTATGCACCGCGACGGGGCTCGCAAGGTGTCAATCTCGCCGATAAAAGCGGCAAGATTGACATCCTTTTCTAGTCCCGTCGCACCTGAGTCACGTTCAAAATGAACGGACTTGTCTGTGTGTGGGCAAGTCCGTTCATTCTGAAAGTCCGGCGAAAGTCCGTCAGAAAGACGGGCGGACTTAGCCCGCCGCAATAGTCCGGGCGTGTGTGGGCAAGTCCGTCCGTTTTAAAGTCCGGCGCACCTGGCACACAAAGTCCATCAAAAAGTGTGCCGGACCAAGTAGGACAGAAAGTCCGACCGTGTGTACGCGGCATTACACTTTGTCTTTTTGGCCTGCTGGGCAGACTCTGACTAGGCAGATTATGGAGCAGGACCTGCCACCTATGACTCCTTTGCAGTCCTCTGTACATTGTGAAGTGATCTCTGGTGTAGTTGTAATGGTGTGTTCTTCCTCCCCGCCACGCTCACTAGCGCTGAAAGTGTGTTGTAAAGTCCATGGAGCTGGCCCAGGATGTAAACCTGTGTTGTGATCTGAGCTGTCACATTCTGTGCATTTTAAACTGACCTTACAGTCCTTGGCAAGGTGAGATGTGGAAGAGTAGCACCTGTAGCAGATGTGGTTCTCCTTGAGGAAGGCCTTGCGGTCCTGCAGGGTTTTCTCTCTGAAGGCTCTGCATTTTAGGAGAGGATGTGGCTTCTGATGCAAGGGACACTGTTTACCAGGATCTTTGACCTTTGTCTCTGAGTAAGAGAAGCTGGCAGACCTGTGAAAAGAATCTGGAGGAGTCACGTTAGTTTTGTGTACTGCTACTGGAGGTTTTTGAGGATTAAGTCCTGAAGGAGCAGCACATGACAATGTAAAATTAAAACTTGGATCATTTCTTGTTTTAGCTTGTTGACACACAAAGTCCACAAAAACAGAAAAAGGAGGGAATAGAACATCATACTGTCTTTTAAATCGGGATCCATGTGTAATCCACTGCTCTTGCAAGTTATAGGGTAACTTTTGTACAATGGGGTTGACACCTCTGGCTGTGTCAAGGAATGCAAGTCCTTGTAAGTCCCCCTCGGATTTAGCTACTTGAAGTTCCATTAGCAAGTCACTTAGCTCCCTAAGTTTCTGGTAGGCTTTGTTAGGTATTCTGGGGAAGTTATCAAGTCCTTTGAATAGTGCACTTTCTACTGCTTCTGCTGAACCATAACACACATCAAGTCTATCCTAAATCATTTTAAGACCAGTGTCTGGGTGGTGTATATTTATTGTCCTGATTCGCCTGGCATGCTCGGCAGACTCATTTTCAAGCCATTTGATCAGGAGGTCTATCTCTTCACTGCAAGACAAATCTAAGTCTCTGATGGCATTTTGAAAGGAAGACTGCCAGGCTCTGTAGCTTTCAGGGCAGTCATTAAACTTTTCAAGTCTTTTGGTGACTAACTCACGTCGTGCAAAGAACCTTGCAAAGTCTATGGTGGCTTGGTTAGCCTGCTGTGTGTTGCCATGGTGAGATGGCTGTGTGTAGTCATACCTTTTGAGGGTGTCAAGCCGACCTCTGTCATACCGCTCTGACTTGGACGTTGGTTCTGGAGGACGATCAGAAGGCTCTGTTATCTCATGTTTAGGGAGTCTTTCATAGGAGGCGTCACTTTGCATGGATTTCTCCTGTTTGCAGGCTTGAGGCTTTTCGCTGACTTGTGGCGGTACCGTGTAGTGTCTTTGGCTTGTCTCTTTGACGTCATCTTTGTCACTGCTTGGCTTAAAATGTTGATTGATGTAATCTGAAGTTCGTTGTAGAGAATCTTGAGTTTCAGCTTCTGGGTCGAGAATATTGCTGAGTCTGCTGCATTCACTTCTCGGGTATACAGCTAATTCTAAGGCTTCTGCTTCGGCTATGTTGGCTGCTGCTTCTTTCTCTACAGTGTTTCTCTAGGGTTACTTCTAGGAGGGCTTTCTCCTGCATTTCTTGCTCAGTAAAGGCTGCTCGGGCCTTGGCGGCTTCAGCTTTTGCACGTGCGATAGCGAGTGCATTGCTTACGGAGGAAGATCTAGAGGAAACTTGGGACCTTGTCTTGAGTGAGGATGCCTGGCTATGTGGCATATTGCTTGCAGGAATACTTGACTGTGTAGAGACTGCTGTATTGCCGTATGCAGGTGACTGCGCTGACAGGATAGCAGGCCTCTGTGTAGTCACTGTCCTAAATCCCACTTGCTGGATAGCCTCTGTTTCACTGTTCTGTTCTCGCTACATGTTTGCCCCTGGCGTGTATGTAGCTCAACATACAGTTTAAACCTTAAATCCTACAATAACCAGACTGTCTGTAACTTTGGATATTTGTTACGATGAACAGGTGGTGGTGATATAAGATAGGATATGATATGCGCGGTAAAACTAGGAATAAACAGACAATGAACATATATAAGAATTACATGAACATAACAAATGTCTACTAGGTATACAAATAAGCAGTCTTTAGCATACCAGCGATGCTGCCCTAGAAGGACTGGAAATTCCTCAGAACATGCAGTACAGACTTAGCTTGCTCCATTGCAGTCTCTCCTCCTCATGGTAAAGATGAAAGAGTTGCATAGGAAGTGGGCTAGTTCCTAGTGATATGACAGGAAATGTCTATTAACCATAGAAACTACCCATCAATAGTCCGTTGTTGAGAGTGGCATCTAGTGGGCAATATTGATATTGCAAGTCCAGAATATATTATTTTTCCTTTATAGACTGAAGGCATGACACCCATGCTATGTTCGGTTTGTTTTAGAAAAAACGAACACCCACAGGCTCATCCCTAGTCCTGATCTACTAGCCAGGCATTATGTGTTACACGCCACCAGTTGCCCCACCCAACCCCTACCCTGCCCGCCCCTAATTTTGTCCGTAAACACGCCCTCATAAATTATTATTTAATTGACCCCCTGTACACACTGTCCCACCCTCTCTACACACTGCACCCCTGTATACACTGACCCTCTTTCCTCCAGTGCATACTGCTCTCACTCGTTTTTACTCTATCCCACTGCATGCGAACACTGCCCCCCCTGTCAAACATGCCTCTCCCAGCATATCTGTGGCTTGTACATATGTATGTCTGTATACAGTACAGGGTGGGCAGGAGGGCACAGTATGAGGGGCAGGAGGGCACAGTACAGGGTGGGTAGGAGGGCACAGTATGGGGGGTAGGAGGGCACACCATGGGGGGGTAGGAGGGTACAGTACAGGGTGGGCAGGATGGTACAGCATGGGGGCAGGAGGGCACAGTACAGGGTTTGTAGGAGGGCACAGTATAGGGGTAGGAGGGTACAGCATGGGGGGTATGGGGGTATAGTACAGGGAGGGCAGGAAGGTACAGCATGGGGGCAGAAGGGCACAGTATGGGGGGCAGGAGGGCACAATACAGAGTGAGTAGGAGGGCACAGTATGGGGGGTAGGAGGGCACAATACAGGATGGGCAGGAGGACACAGTATGGGGGGGGGCAGGAGGGCACAGTACAGGGTGGTAGGAGGGCACAGTACGGGGTGGGTAGGAGGGCATAGTATGGGGGGCAGGATTGCACAGTACAGGGTGGGTAGGAGGGCACAGTGTGGGGGCGGGAGGGCACAGCACAGGGTGGTTAGGAGGGCACAGTACAGGGTGGGTAGGAGGGCAAATTATGGGGGGCTGGAAGGCACAGTACATGGTGGGCAGGGGGCACAGTATGGGGTGCTGGAGAGCACAGTGCAGGGTAGGCAGGAGGGCACAGTATGGGGGGGTTGGAGGACACAGTGTAGGGCGGGCAAGAAGGCACAGTAGGGGTGAGTAGGAGGGCACAGTACATGGTGGGCAGGAGGGCACAGTATGGGGGATAGGAGGGCACAGTATGGGAGGTAGGAGGGCCCAGTACAGGGTGGGCAGGAGGGCACAGTATAGTAGGCATGTGCAATTCGTTTCATTCCGAATTCGTTTTTTAACGAATTTCGACAAATTCGTTAATTCGGGAATATCCGAATGAACGAAAACTTGTTTAACAAGTTTTTTCCGAATATTCGTAAATTCGCTAAAATTGGACATTCGTAAATTCGGGCATTCGTACATTCGTACATTCACAATTTACGAATGTACATTCGTACATTCGTACATCAGTAAATTGGTGAATTCGTAAATTTGTAAATTCGAAAATTCGGAAATCTGAAATAATAGTTAACTAATAATAACTTAACTATTAGTAATTACTAGTAACTTTTAAATTATAAGTATTGTAATTTCCTTTAAAATTTGGCTGTTAGTGAACTTAACACATACAAATTTATCCGAAGTTATGAATGATCTGAAAAAATGGAATGGACCGTAATGAATTAATAATAAATAACAATAATAATAATAACAACGTTTTATTATTATTATTTATTATTAATTTGTTCCGTTCGATTTGTTTAGATGCAGCATTTGTTTTGGATAATTCGTAACTTCGGATAAATTCATATTTTTTACGTTCACTGACAGTCAAATTTTAAAGGAAATTACAATACCTATAATTTAATAGTTAGTTACTATTTCAGATTTTTGAATTTTCGGGTTTTTGGATTTTCAAACTTCGAATTTACAAATTTCCGAATTTTCTAATTTACAAATGTACGATTTTACGAATTTACGAATGTACGAATTTACAAATGAACAAATGTAAAAATGTACGAATGAACGAATGTACGAATGTTCGAATTTACGAATGTACGAACGAACGCATTTACGAATTTACGAATGAACGAATTTACGAATCGCGATCATAACGAATGACCCGAAAAACGAAAAAAAAAATAAACTAATGAAACGAAAACGAAAATGAACTAATTTTTTGGCTGTGCACATGTCTACAGTATAGGGGGTGGGAGGACACTGTACAAGGTGGGCAGGAGGGCACAGTATAGGTGGTAGGGGGCACAGTATGGGGTGGGCAGGAGGGCACAGTATAGGGGGGTAGGAGGGTACAGTACAAGGGTCACTGAGCAGAGCTCTGTCTCCAATCAATGCACTATACACAGCCTGAACACAGTCACTAAGATCTCCTGTTCCTCACACAGCACACTGACACTGAAATCTGCTTCCCGTACACATACATTTGCTAGGATGTGCACAGTGTATATCTGGCTACTGTGTTTAATTCTGACATGTGGAAAACACACGAACAATGTGTCAAAAATGTGTATGCAAAACCACAAAACACTGTAAAAAACACTGCAGAAACGGATCAAAAGCAAACTGCATAGGTGTTAACAAAGCCTTCCACCTTTTTTCCTCCTCAGCACACCATAACCACCATAAAAGCAAGAAGAGGAAAGCTCCAGATAGCAAAACACTTTTTTTAAAAAGAATTTAAAGACCTTTTTTAAAAAAGATACATTTAAAAAAAATAGCAATAAAGCAGTTCAGATCAATTTCTATGTTAATACCTACTGGGGCTAATGTATTCATGGTATATATCCATTTTGTCTCATTCTGCAATAGTTTTTGCTTTTTATTTTTTCCCTAGTAAGCAGACTGGGAAACATCATAAAGAATGGGTACTTCGCTTACTGCAGTATTTGAATAAAGCGTATAGTGATAAAAACAAAATGCCGTGCAAGGATTGCCGACACAGCATCAGAAGTGGTGAAGGGCTTTTGGGGGGTGCAGCTGAACTCAAGGTGGGGGGCAGCCCCCTAGATCTGACCACAATCTTACCACTGCTGCAGCTTGTGTGGATGGGATGTATCGTGCTCCGATCCCTGCTGCTGTCCTCCTCTCCTGTTCATCCCATGTGATCAGAGCAGTACACAATCCACGCACACAAGCAACAAATGTTCTGCCTTGGGGGGGTTTCCTTAACCCCCTACAAAGGTGCTAGAGGAGCACCGGAGAGTGTGGGGGAGGACTGAACTGCAGCTCCCCCCATCCCCCCATTGAGGCTCCACACTAGAGAATAAAATAGTGATAGTTCTAATTTTTTATGTCACACAATATTGGCATAATGCTTTAGAAAATGCAACATTTCATTAGGAAAATACATTAAAGTTAATGTAGCCATGCCCCCGTAGGGGTTGCTGTGTGTAGTGGCTCACCTATCACCCTGCCCAGCCAGACATTCATCCCAGCCACAACTTGGGTGGGGATTTGGGAATTATGGCATGCCCAGGAATATTTAGTGCAAAGTTGCTTAGGACTCCTATATACACTCCTGTATATACACTTCACTCTTTTCTCTCCAGCACAAACACTTGCTGCTCACCGTTAACTCCTCCAGCACTTCTCTTGCTTCAGACTGTAACTCCTCCAGAGTAGCTAGCACCACATGGGTAGGCCTGACACAACTTCAGACAGGCCTCGATGAACTGCCTTTTGCGGGCAGGGACCTTTGGGCCTTTGTGGTGTAGAATAGTCCAGGTGCTAGATGTCCTCTACTGGGCTACCACTCCCAGATAGCTCTCTTCAGGCCCTGCCAGCAAGCCTGGCTGCAAAGACCCCTTTCCACTGCCCTTCTCCACAGTCCTCTCTCCACTGGTTCTGCAAACTCTCAAACTGCAATCTCCCAGTTCTCTTAGGCGTGCCTCCCCAGTCCTCTGGACTGTGCTCACTCACCAGCCCTCCTGGCTGAAACCAGTAGTCCTCCCTGGAGACTCTTAGAAGTGTTCTCCCCCACTGTCCTCGACTTGCTCTCTCGTGTGCCTCTCCTTCCAGGATCTCGATACTGCTCCTGGATGCACCCGAGCCCAGCCCAGGGTCACCCACCCCCCCACCCCAACTGGGGAGATCCCCGTGGGCCCCAACAGCCTCCACCCCTCTCTTACTCTATTTCTTCCACCCGACAACTCCTCCCCAGGTGGGCTAGCCCCAGGTATTTATGGAGGCCTGCCCCCTGTCAATCCAAGTTGGGGATTGGTCAGAGCACCTTAAGATACCACAGGCAGCTCCATCCTCTCCTTCTAGAAAATGCTAGAAAGAAGAGGGAGGTAACTGAGAAGTGACGCTGCCTGTGAGTCATCAGCTGCTACCCTGAGCCATTCCCAGTCCAGAATGAAAACAAAAAGGCCTAGCAATCAGCTAGGCCTGCCTAAATTTACCTACACTGCCAGAGCAAAACCTTACTCTAGCACGTCACTAACTACAGGGTGCTACATTATTTTAGGGCATATAAATGCATTCTATTACCCAATTTTATGGTAAAATATCAAACATGAGGTTGTGCCGGGGAAACAGATACCCAACAAGTCCTAAAATTGTGTACCCTATATTTTCCATAGGCAACGCAGTAAAAGCCCCTACAGGTCAGTATAGAGTTAACAGAGAATAAGGAGCCTAGATTTATTGCTGTTGCTCTGGCATGAGAGGTGATATGTAACATGTATAGCGTGTCAACATTTTTGTGAATGGGGGAAGGGGTATTTTAAGTTCTTGGATTTAACTTTAATTTTTTATTTTTTTTTTACAATTTTTTTTTAAATAAACTTTTTTTCTATCACATAAGGGACAAAAAGTCCCCTATGTGATACATTTTTGCTGACAGGTTCTTTTTAATAAGACATCAGGCTTCTAAAAGAAAAAAGATCCCTGATGTCTCACCTGTCCTCAAAATAAGCTAATAGAGAGCAGATCTATTAGTGACACCAGATCCCGGAAGTGACCAGGAGGCACCGGCATGCCAGTCCCAGGTCTGTCAATGGGCACACAGTGGGGCAAAGGGGACTGTCACATACAAGGGTGTGTAGAAGCGATCTGGAGGCTGCACAGCTTCCATGTGACAGTCAACCTGTCATATTTGCACACAGATTTACACACACTCATAATGGCTGCAGTGTGTGTAACTCCCCCCCCCGCCGTTACCACTGTACTATGTACTATAATGGTGGCAGTAAAAGCATTCTACTTACAGGTTTTTCTTGCTGTTTGTTTCATGGTGTAATTTTCCCACTCTATTTATCATAATGACCATTGTCGCTGGGCAAAGTAAGGAAAAATCTAAAATTTCAAAAAGTTGTTAATGAACAAGGAATGGAGGCAAAATCTGCTAATAGAAAACATGTTTAAGAAAACAGTTTTAAGGGGATTTCCCTCTCTTTAGGAAGACATCTTCTTGCTTCCTGTTATGCCTGCAGGGAAGGAAGTGAAGGGAAATCTCTGCAGTCAGGCAAACATGAAAAAAGAATGAAAGGGGTTTCGACCTTTCACCACTCTACCCCATTGATTTGTCATATACCAATCTGTAACTTTAATTTTGTTTTTTTCACTATACACTTTATTCAAATACTGCAGAAAGTGAAGTAACCATTTTTTATGATGTTCTCCAATCTGCTTGCTGCCACTGGAGAGGACAAAATAAAAAGCAAAAACTATTGCAGAATGAGACCAAATGGATATATACCCTGGGTACATTAGCACCAGTAGGTATTAACATAGAAATGCATCTGAAAAAACTTTTTTAAATGTATTTTATTTTAAAAAAAGGTCTCTAAACATTTTTTAAAATGGTGTTTCATTATCTGGAGCTTTTCTCTTCTGGCTTTTATGGTGGTTATGGTGGATGTGCTGAGGAGGAAAAAGGTGTAAGGCTGTAGTTTGCTTTTGATTCATTTCTGCAGTGCTTTTTGTGGTGCATTTTGTGGTTTTGCATATGCGTTTGACGCATTTTTCACATGTTTTTCACGTGTTTTGCAATTTTTATGCTTTTTTTTATTTTTGACCTGGTTTGTTGTTGGGCGAATTAGAAAACGCAAATCCAAGCAAAATCCATTGAAGTCTATTGAACAAGAACCACACCGTTTTGCTTTTAAAGTGGTTGTAAACTCAGTTTTACCACTTGTACCTACAGGTAAGCCTATAATAAGGCTTACCTGTAGGTATTGTGAATATCTCCTAAACTTGCACTGCATGCAGTTGGTGACATCTCCGGCGCATTGGCACTGAAGGTCCGGCATACTGTGCTGAACCTTCAGAGCCCATGCCATAAACTGTGGCTCCCACGTGCATGCACGGGAGTGACATCATCTCACCTGTGGCCACTTATGTAGCCAGGGGCCGCGAACCCGGAAGGAAGATCGGGTGAAGATAGAAGCCCTGTCAGCGGTGACAGCGCGCTGCTGGAGGGCATCGTTTCAAGGTAAGTCTTTCATAATTTGCTAGTATGCGATGCATATTAGCACATTATAACATTGCCTTGCAGGGGACTTTTTTTTTTTTTTTTAACTGTGGTTTACGACCACTTTAAGGCTTGGTTCACACCTATGTGTTTTTTGTGGCTTTTTACAGAAATGCACTACAGTCCATTTAACATTGTTTTCAATGGGCACGTTCACATCTATGCTTTTTTCAGCGGCTGCATTTTTCGAAGGGGTCAGGGACTTTTTTAACCACTTGCTGACTGCCACACGCCGATGTACGTCCAAAGTTTGGTGGCGGATATCGTTGTTATGGCAGCAGCTAGCTGCCATAATACCGGTATCCCCGTTTTCGTGCAGCGGTCGGCTTTCAGATAAAAGTGATCTCTGCAGCAGATTCGCCGCAAGATCAATTTTATCGGTGGCGGGAGAGGGGCCCCCGCCTGCCGTGATCCGGTGCCCTCCGCCGCTTACCGGAGCCGTCGGTAGCGGCAGAGGTGATCGCGTCTGTCTCCTTGCTGTGCCTGGAGATGAGTGAGGCTAAGATGGCGCCCACTCGTTTCCATGACACTACAGGGCGGAAGCAATGTCAAAACGTCACTTCCGCCCATACGTCTTAAAGGTACACTTTTTTCCAATGTCATTTTTTTTAAATGACTTTTTTTTTTATTGCATTTTAGTGTAAATATGAGATCTGAGGTCTTTTTGACCCCAGATCTCATATTTAAGAGGTCCTGTCATGCTTTTTTCTATTACAAGGGATGTTTACATCCCTTGTAATAGGAATAAAAGTGACACATTTTTTTTTAAAATAGTGTAAAAATAAATAAAATCATGTAAAATAAATAATAAAAATGTAAAAAATCTTTTTTTAAAACCCCCCGTCCCGACGAGCTCGCGTGCAGAAGTGAACGCATACGTGAGTAGCGCCCGCATATGAGAACGGCGGTCATACCACACATGTGAGGTATTGCCGCAAATGTTAGCGCGAGAGCAATAATTCTAGCCCTAGACCTCCTCTGTAATGCAAAACATGCAACCTGTAGAATTTTTTAAACGTCGCCTATGGAGATTTTTGAGGGTAAAAGTTTGACGCCATTCCATGAACAGGCGCAATTTTGTAGCAAAATTTACTCAAGTAAAGCATCAATTTACTCGGCGTAACATTATCTTTCACAATATAAAAAAAAATTGGGCTAACTTTACTGTTGTCTTATTTTTTTATTCAAAAAAGTGAATTTTTTCCAAAAAAAGCGGGCTTGTAAGACCACTGCGCAAATACGATGTGAAAAAAAGTATTGCAATGACCACCATTTTATTCTCTAGGGTGTTAGAAAAAAAAACAATATATAATGTTTGGGGGTTCTAAGTAATTTTCTAGCAAGAAAAAACTGTTTTAAACATGTAAACACCTAAATTCCAAAACGAGGCTGGTCCTTAAGTGGTTAAAAGCATTAACGGTTTTTTGTTCAATAGACTTCAATGGAGAAGCTTCAGAAAAGCATGTGGTGCATTTTTGCCACGATTTGTGTTTTTTAATCCACCCAACAACAAACTGACCAAAAAAAAGCATAAAAAACGCAAAACCCTTTAAAAAAAATGCAAAAATGCATCAAAAACACATTATGATGCGCGATGAGGGCATTGCATTAATGCATTTTTGTCCACGTTTTCGCACTACATGCAAACGAAACAAGAGCACATTCTGGTCAGTTTTCTGGCTGTGCTGGGAACTTAGACTGCTCTCAGACATGAGCTGACACGCCCCCCTGCACAGCCATTTACTGGGAAGATCAGTGTCCTGCTGTTTCTCCTCCCTGAGCTCCTTACGCAGATGAGACTAGATGAAATGTGACCACTAAAAGAAAATGTAAAACAAGGTATTTATTTACTATTTATGTATACACAAATGTTTTACCTTTCAATTTTATTTTAAACTGAATGGGTTGCTTTACAAGGTGAGAGTTCATATATACGTTAATCCTGAGCAATTCTTGCTGCTGTAACTCATACATCAGTGCTATACTATATATAGCATGTGACTCAGAGGAAAAGAATGAGATCCTTATAAAGGTTATTAAATAATACAAATATTAAGTGAAATAGATAAGAATAATACAAAAAAAAATTACACACCCAGCAGATATCAACTACAGAGTTTTGGAAAGAGGAAATACACATAACAAATCACCAGTTGACTTGCAAGTCACAAGTGTTCCCTAGATCCACCAAAGCCATAAGTGTCTACCAGAGACAACTCTATGAAGTCTGCCTTCCTCGACTTTACACATAAAATCATAGTAGGACTGAGGACGGAGAGCACCGTAGAGTGGCTCAGATAATCATTCTCTGATAAGACCTAATGAACCAAAAAAAAAAAAAAAAGAGGAAGTGTGTTCCAAGCTTCAACTACGTGCAAAGGATAATTATTAAACTCTGTCGCTACATTTCACAAACAGATCTCGTACAGGAGCAACAATGGTGAGTACGACCAATAGTTCCTTTTTTTAATTGCAAATAGAATAAATAGAACTATACAAACAGATGAATAGATAGATAAATAGATAGAAAGGGACATTCTGACAACAGAACTCTAAGAAGTCAATGGGTTTGATTTGTTAAAGGCAAATAGGATATAGACATTGCTAGTGAAGTTGCACTTTGAGATTTTCTCCGGAGGTTTTAAATTTAATTTGCAAGGAATACCCAATCACATCAAAGAAAATAGAATTTTGGCTTCCGCATGATTGGATGATGGAAGGCAACAGATCTGTTCTAGAGAAACTTCCCTTGCAATGTGAACAGCCTATTTGCCTTTAGTAAAGTAACCCCAATGACTTGTGCTGTACTGCTTCAAAAAAAGGTTGGAAATCTAAATGGCTATTAATTGTAAATGTTTATGAGAAATAACACTGTGGAATGTTGATCCAATTGTTTTATAAGATTAGTTTTTTATTTGTTGGAGTAAATTGGACCATGGTTTAAATGCCTTTTTCTGAATCAACTGCGGGGTTGGTTGATGTCATAAAAAAGTGTATTTTTTTCAACATCACTATAGTCTCTGTTTTCTGCACCGCATGTTATTAGATAGCAGGCAAAGTGTCACGGAGAAAGCAGCTGCACAGTTTAGCTACAGTGCCTATTCTCTTCTGAAGGCTGATGCGACATGAGATCCGACCTGTGAGACCCCAAGTTGGATGGCATGTGAAATTCAATGTATCCCTATGAGAGCCGTCTTAACTGATACTACACAAGTTTGTCTGACTTTAGAAAAGGTTTGTGCACTACTTTGGTCTGACTTTGATACAACTTCAATGCCACAGAATGTAAAAAGTTACATCAAAGTCATATCCAGGGGCATTGCTAGGGGGTAGCTATTGGGGCCATAGCCCCAAATCTGGGGCCCATAGCCCCGAGTCTCTTGCTGCAGGGTCTCTGCCTAACCAGCGGGTTGCGGCTGCTGACATCATCTCTCACTGCCCGTCACACATCAGCGCTCTTCCACCCTCACAGCACGGTGGAGTGGAGGTCACGTTCTTCCTGTCATCGTGGAGCTTCACTTTGCAGCCAGACCCCCTTGCTTCAATGTCGGAGGTGCAGCGGGGAGCAGCGAGATGACATCATCTCTCACTGCCCGTCCTGCTCTCACTAAATGGACCAGTGCTGTCAGCCTGCCACCAATGCAGCGTCAATGCACATTTGGTAGCACTGGCTGGCATGGCAAGTTACAATCCACATCAGGTGGCAAGTAACAATCTGCAAATGGTGGCAGGAGATGTGGCAATCTGCAAATTGAGCCAGGAGACATGGCAAGTGACAATCTGCAAATGGTGGCAGGTTATGTGGCAAATGACAATCTGCAAAATGGTGGTAAGAGATGTGGCAAGTGACAATCTGCAAATGGTGGCAGGAGACATAGCAAGTGACAATCTGCAAATGGTGGCAGGAGATGTGACAATCTGCAAATTGAGCCAGGAGATGTGGTAAGTGACACGCCCAGGGCTCCCACTGATTCTGCAGTATGGTGAGTTGAACCACTTCATTATATATTAGAATGTAACAATAGAAATAATGCACTTTAATATCAACCATGGTGCCATGATGATTGAAGCGCCAACACCAGCCATCGCCCGTGAAAAATTGCTTAGGTCAACCCCCAACCAAAACCCCCCTCCCTCCCCCCCCCCCCCGCGGGCATGCAAAAAAGTTGCTGACCGCTGCTATAGGCTATAGCCCCAGATCTTTTGCAGATCTAGCAGCGCCCCTGGTCATATCAAAGTCAGACTACAAAGTTGCACTGAAAGTCACGCGACTTTGGAGTTGGCCTAGTGTGAACCGAGCCAAAGATGCAAATTGTCGGACTAGTACACTGATAACCTGGGTTCAGTAAGGTCTGAGTAGCTGGCCTGGAACAGAACGTATGTATGCGAGTCCAGGTAAAGTCAGACACCCTTATTTGCATGCTTGTTGCAGCTAAGAGAGAAAGTAAACAAGACAGCCAGGATACTAAAATATGCAGAATGAGAAGGGGCAATGGCTGTCTCTCTCTGAAAAAGTTTCCTTAAACCTTTTTACCGCCACCACCATGGAGGGGGGGGGTTTACACACGCTCCCGACAGATACAACCACTGGGAGTGTGTGTAAATTTGACAAGACGACTGTCAGCTGTCAGGAGGAAGTAAATCAATCACTTCTACACACCCTTGTTACTGCCAGCAACTCTCCCCTCCATTTGCTTGCCCCCCACCTTGTTTCCCAGGCTCCACGCGCCATTAGCAGGTCCAGATACACCATGGCAGGTGCCACCAAGTTGAGGGGAAGATCAATAAACGTCCATTTGCTGATATCCCTTTCCTGTTAATGACTCAATGCGTAAAACATCTTTTGGACCCCTGGACCCCTGTTGTCTCATTAAAGAGAACCTGTCAATACAATTGCATCACATAGTGGACCTTTTGTCTTTTTTTTTTTTTTTAAAAATGTAAAAAATTAAAGTTACACCCAAGTACTTAAAATCCCCCCTTCAAAATCTTTTCAGGCCCCTCCACCCCCACATACACACATGTAATAAATGCAAATGCATGCGTCGGGAGCACCTACTCATGAAAACGCTTTCATATCACTATGCACACTGGAGTGGGAAATAAAATTCTAGGCCCAATGTTCACAGTTAACTCTAAACTTATGACCCGAAGGTGCTTTAAAGCATCTTCTATGGAAAATATAGGGTACTGAGGTTTGTCACTGATTCAGGGGCGCAATTTTAATGTTTAACATGTTGGGCATCTATTTACTTGGTGCAGCCTCATCTTTTATACTTTACTACAAAATGGCTAATTTCTTTGCACTCATGTGTTTAAAAATTCAAATTTATTTCATTTTTTTATTTAATTAAAAATAAACTTTAGTGTAATCGTTTACTGAACTTTTGCATTTCTTAAACTGTTGCACTAATATCACATGACATGAAAAAAATTAGAACTACCAATATTCTATTCTTTAGGGTGTCTGCTTTCAAAAAATATATAATGTTTGGAGGTTTTATGTAATCTTCAGGCCTAAAATTATTTTTTTTGTGAACAAAAAAAAAAAATGCAAAAATGGCTCTTGCAGCAAAAGGGATAAAGCAAATTTGCTACATGTCCCAAAAGGCTACAGACAAAAGGGGGGCACTTCCAATCAGATTGTCTAGGCAATCTAAGAAGAAGTGAGAGCGGGTACCTTTCAAAACCTGGTACCTGCTCCTCTCAAAGAAATGTGCCAAATGTAGTAGAGGAGGGGGGGGGGGGTAAGGACATAAAGCGGAATTTCCCCCTTTATGGTGAAGTTCTGCTTTTTAGCTCCTTCATGTGAAGATACAATATATTGTCAAAAGTATTGGGACACCAGATTTTACACGCACGTTAACTTTAATGGCATTCCAGTCTTAGTCAGTAGGGTTCAACGTTGAATTGGCCCACCCTTTGCAGCTATAACAGCTTCAACTGTTCTGGGAACACTCCACAAGGTTTAGGAGTGTGTCTATGGGAATGTTTGACCATTCTTCCAGAAGTGCATTTGTGAGGTCAGGCACTGATGTTGGAGAGAAGGCCTGGATCACAGTCTGTGCTCTAATTCATCTAAAAAGGTGTTCTTTTGGGTTGAGGGCAGGACTCTGTACAGGCCCGTCAAGTGCGCAGTCATGTTGGAACAAGAAGGGCCATCCCCAAACTGTTTCCACAAAGTTGGGAGGATGAAATTGTCCAAAATGTCTTGGTATGCTCACGACTTAAGAGTTCCCTTCACTTGAACTAAGGTGGCAAGCCCAGCCCCTGAAAAGCAACCTTACACCATAATTCCCCCTCCACCAAATGATTTGGACCAGTGCACAAAGCAAGGTCCATAAGGACATGGATGAACAAGTTTGGGGTGGAGGAACTTGATTGGCCTACACAGAGTCCTGACCTCAACCCCAGAGGAACAATTTTGGGATGAATTAGAGTGGAGACTGCGTGCCAGACCTTCTCATCTACATCAGTGCCTGACCTGACATTCCCATAGACACACTCCTAAACCTTGTGGACAGCCTTCCCAGAAGAGTTGTTGCAGCTGTTATAGCTGCAAAGGGTGGGCCAACTCAATATTGAACCCTATGGACTAAGACTGAGATGCCATTAACCTCTTGGCGCAGAGTGCATGCAAATATGCAGCCTCTCGGCGGCCGGGCCTTGGTGCCGAGTGGCCACATACCTGCATTCAATAGCGCTGACAGTGCTGTGCCGAGAGTGCGTGCCTTGTGCGTTCCTGACACAGTGACTGGTGGCTCATGGAAAGTTCCCGATTTACGTTTGAGATTGGGACTTTTCGGATCATGTGACCACCATGACAGCAAATCACGGCAGTCACGTGGCCCTAAACCCCGCCCCACCTCCTGGCATAGCAAACCCCTAAAGGGCCAATGGCAGCCGGCGCCAAGGGCTTAAAGTTCATGTGCGTGTAAACTAAGGCGTACCAATACTTTTGATAATATAGCGTAAGTGTTTTTTGTCCTTAGTGGGGTTCTCCACGACCTGCATTATGCATATTTCAGCTTTGGAAACAGTGATGGTAAGGAATAACATCATGACTTCTGTACTAGCTAGAATAGGGTGTCATGCTCTCAACTTTTATATGTTGTGTTGAGGCCATCTGACTTTCACCATGTTTACATGTTGCTATGGTAGCACATGAAGGAAACATTTGCTGGTTTTATTGTGTTTTTTGTGAGTCTGCTGTCACATTACAGTATATAGGTGTAATCTTACTCCAACAGAGGTTTAAAACGGAACTAAATCCACCGATTTAACAGTTTCAGAAAACAGTTACATTCTCGGAATGCCAGGAATGATAACTGTCACATTTGCTGGTTCTCAACCAAACTGTCAAACCATAAAATGGTTGATGTGATACCAGCTCCCATGTGCAGCACCATGGCATATTCAGATCAAACAGAGGCTAAGATAGCCACTTCCTTGGCTGAAAAGAATAGGAGGGTTTAGTTTGGCCTTAAGCTAGGAATATAGTAGGAGAATTTTGTTTGATATTTTTTGTTCTAAGCACATTGTAAGAACGTTTGTTTGTTTTTCTAATCATTAAGGGGTTCAAATTGGCGTTCATTTTCGACTGCAGTGATGAGAGAATGGATAGAAATTTTTTCTTGAATGTACAAATTTCTAATGCCCCGTACACACGGTCGGACATTGATCGGACATTCCAACAACAAAATCCTAGGATTTTTTCCGACGGATGTTGGCTCAAACTTGTCTTGCATACACACGGTCACACAAAGTTGTCGGAAAATCCGATAATTCTGAACGCAGTGACGTAAAACACGTACGTCGGGACTATAAACGGGGCAGTGGCCAATAGCTTTCATCTCTTTATTTATTCTGAGCATGCGTGGCACTTTGTGCGTCGGATTTGTGTACACACGATCGGAATTTCCGACAACGGATTTTGTTGTTTGAAAATTTTATATCCTGCTCTCAAACTTTGTGTGTTGGAAAATCCGATGGAAAATGTGTGATGGAGCCTACACACGGTCGGAATTTCCGACAACAAGGTCCTATCACACATTTTCCGTCGGAAAATCCGACCGTGTGTACGGGGCATAACAGTTATGTGGTTTTATTTGGTAAAGTCCATTCATTCCATAATCGATTGTTAAAAGCAAACAAGATCTTGAACTATTTTAGAACATATTAAAATTTTGTATATATTTTCCTATAAATTCTTCTGCAAATTTTTTGTTCTAAATTCTACTAATGGACTTCTACCATTTTTAAGCCAGCCATACATGGATTGAAATTCAGCTAGTTCATCAGGGACCGGGCAAATTTCAATCCATGTCTGGGCAGGTTGGTTGTACACAAGTGAATCTATCAACTTGTGTACAATCAGCCTGTCGGGTTATTCCCAAACCATCAGTGCCACTGGCTATAGCTAACATAGTACAAAATTTGCCACGCTAACATGAAATGGTGATAAATGTAATAAATATGAAAGTCAAATAAAATCTTCAAAAGAAACAAGAAAAAAGAAAAGTCCCATAAGTGATAACAGTCCAATGATGAATCTTTGTATTCACTTCAAAAGATATTAAAGCTCCAGTGCTCAACATAAGTCCAATCTACACCATTGATATGATTATCAAACGAAAAACGTGAAACACCCAGGTGAACCCCTACCATGTGATAAAGTGGCTGCTTACCAGAGAAAATAGACTCTAAATTAGAAGAGTCATAAGCACAATGTGAAAAGATCTCCCTTAAATTGGAAGTCCTCCGCACCTTTCTTCCTTTTCAATGGGGACACTCTCATGAGAGATGGTAGGTAGTTACCCCAGCATGTCATGCATGGAAATACATCAAAATGTTCCCATAATGTAAAACTGTATATGAAATTTATTAAAAGTGAAAGTACCAACTACTTACAATGAAATCGTTAAAAACAAGCATATATGCAGCATATACCAGTCCCAGGAGTCAAGCGGACAACCTCCTAGAATCGGCGATCATGGTGAGGTCACGAGCGTAAACTCCGCCCCACACGTTTTAACAAAATTGATGTCATCGGGGGGAACCGGCTATAGCTAGCAACATTGATCATTGTATTCTGATGGTCGGGATATTTCCCTGCCGTCAAAATACAATACCATAGTGGGAAGGATTCACCCATCCACACTGAATGTGTGGATGAGGGAATTTGATTATTTTGTTTTTTGTTCAACCCACTGGTTGAAAAAAAGATCAATGTATGGGCTGCCATAGTTTACCACTACCAATTTAGTGTACTACTACCAGTTCTATCACCAGCTTTTACTACTATCTGGCCATACATAGTTACATATTAGGTGAGGTTGAAAAAAGACACAAGTCCATCAAGTCCAACCTATGTGTGTGATTATAAGTCAGTATTACATTGTATTTCCCTGTATGTTATGGTCGTTCAGGTGCTTATCTAATAGTTTCTTGAAACTATTGATGTCCCCCGCTGAGACCACCGCCTGTGGAAGGGAATTCCACATCCTTGCCGCTCTTACAGTAAAGAACCCTCTACGTAGTTTAAGGTTAAACCTCTTTTCTTCTAGTTTTAATGAGTGGCCACAAGTCTTGTTAAACTTCCTTCTGCGAAAAAGTTTTATCCCTATTGTGGGGTCACCAGTATGGTATTTGTATATTGAAATCATATCCCCTCTCAAGCGTCTCTTCTCCAGAGAGAATAAGTTCAGTGCTCGCAACCTTTCCTCATAACTAATATCCTCCAGATCCTTTATTAGCGTTGTTGCCCTTCTTTGTACTCGCTCCATTTCCAGTACATCCTTCCTGAGGACTGGTGCCCAGAACTAGACAGCATAATCTAGGTGCGACCAAGTCTTGTAGAGTGGGAGAATTATTGTTTTATCTCTGGAATTAATCCCCCTTTTAATGCATGCCAATATTCTGTTTGCTTTGTTAGCAACAGCTTGGCATTGCTGAGGACCTCCAGGTCCTTTTCCATCCTAGATTCCCCCAGAGTCCCCCCCCCCCCAAGTGTATAGATTGCATTCATATTTTTGCACCCAAATGAATAATTTTACATTTTTCTACATTGAACCTCATTTGCCATGTAGTTGCCCACCCCATTAATTTGTTCAGATCTTTTTGCAAGGTTTCCACATCCTGCAGAGAAGTTATTGCCCTGCCTAGCTTAGTATCCGCAAACACAGAGATTGAACTGTTGACCCCATCCACCAGGTTGTTTATGAACAAATTTAACAGGATTGGTCCCAGCACAGAACCCTGGGGGACTCCACTACCCACCCCTGACCATTCCAAGTACTCCCATTTATCCAGTGACGTAACTAAAACCTTCAGGGCCCCGATGCAAGAAATCATGAAGGGCCCCCCTGCCCCCTGGACAGCGCTTTACCTAGGGGGATGTCTGATAAGAGGAGGAGCCGCGAGAGCCGCCGAGGGACCCCAGAAGTCGGTGTTCGGGGCCACTCTGTGCAAAACTAACTGCACAATGAAGGTATGACATGTTTGTTATTTTTAAAAAAAAAAAACCTTTACAATCACTTTAAGGGGTTAAAACAGGTGGTCAGGAGGCAACATATTGCCTCTTTACCGGTGGTCAAATGCCTCTGAAAAGTGATCTGAGCATGGATCACTTTTCAGAGGAACAGCATTTTGTTGCTGGTACTTTGAACGAGCAAGAAAAAAAAAATCAGTCCTGATTGTACACATATAGAGTGTCAGGATTAAACGTGCATACATAAAATGTGCATACATACATCTAAACAGTGGCGGCTGGTGCTCAAAATTTTTTTGGGGGCGCAAACATTTTTTGAAAAAAAATCATCAAATGCAGCCACTGTGCCCATCAATTGCAGCCACTGTGCCACTTAAATGCTGCCAGTGTGCCATCAAACACAGCCACTGTGCCCATCAAATGCTGCCACTGTGCCCATCAAATGCTGCCACTGTGCCCATCAAACGCTGCCACTGTGTCACTTAAATGCTGCCAGTGTGCCATCAAACACAGCCACTGTGCCATCAATTGCAGCCTCTGTGCCAAACGCTGCCACTATGCCCATCAAACGCTGCCAGTGTGCCCATCAAATGCTGCCAGTGTGCCCATCAAATGCTGCCAGTGTGCCCATCAAATGCTGCCAGTGTGCCCATTAAATGCTGCCAGTGTGCCATTAAATGCTGCCAGTGTGCCATCAAACGCTGCCACTGTGCCATCAAACGCTGCCACTGTGCCCATTAAATGCTGCCAGTGTTCCATCAAACGCAGCCACTGTGCCATCAATTGCAGCCACTGTGCCAAATGCTGCCACTGTGCCCATGAAACGCAGCCAGTGTGCCCATCAAATGCTGCCCGTGTGCTCATCAAATGCTGCCCGTGTGCCCATCAAATGCTGCCAATGTGCCCATCAAATGCTGCCCATCAAATGCTGCCCGTGTGCCCATCAAATGCTGCCCGTGTGCCCATCAAATGCTGCCCGTGTGCCCATCAAATGCTGTCAGTGTGCCCTTGAATGCCCCCAGTGTGACCCCCGACCGCTCACTGGCACTTACCCTGTCTTGGTGGGGCAGCGGGTGACTGCGATGAGTGGGGTCCTCCATGCGTCTCCTGCTGTCCTCATCTCCCGCCCTCTCCTCCTGATAGGCGTCCAATAGCGGGGCCTGTCGTTTCAGCCAATCAGGTGATGGGTAACTGACCCGAGCACCTGATTGGCGGAGAGGCAGTTTAGTGTTAGTAGAGCGAATAGTCATTCGCTTTTCTAACACAGCTGAGTGACCTATGAGGTCACCTTTTTTGATGCCTATTAGAGCCTATGGCTCTAATCCGGTGCTTCAAAAAAAAAAACCCCGCCGCTGTAATTCAGGTTCCCTGTGCCCAAAAAGGGGCTGGGCGCCTGAATAGGGGGTGGCAGCGGCGGCCATAGATAGATTCATGCAATGCATGAATCTATCTATTGGTGATAGAGGGGTGGCAGGAGAGGGGGGGTGGCGTCCGTGCGCCCTTAATGCACGTGCCATCATGGCATCTAAACACACACATAATATACACACACATATACTGTATATACACACACAAACACATATACATATATAAATACACACATAAACACATATACATATATAAATACACACATAAACACATGCAAACACATATAAGAACACACACATATAAGAACACACACATATAAGAACACACACATACATGAACACACTTACAGAAACCCTTTTCAAAAACGGCAGTGCTTTACCTTACCTCTTCCTGCCGGGTACTGCACTGTAGGGGGAGACAAAGAGCACAGCACACACTGCTTTCACTGATCAGTGTGACAAGCTCCCTGCACAGTGCTGACTACAGTTCAGCTGACGATGGCGAGATCGATCTCAGCCGCTCATCCTTACAGGATAAACAGGGGGGCCCTCAAGAGCCCCCTGCAGCATGGGGCCCAGTCGCCATGGCGACCTCAGCGACCCCTATACTTCCGCCACTGCATTTATCACCACCCTCTGAACTCGCCCTTGTAGCCAGTTTTCAATCCATGTGCTCACCCTATGGTCCATGCCAACAGACCTTATTTTGTACAGTAGACGTTTATGGGGAATTGTGTCAAATGCTTTTGCAAAATCCAGATACACCACGTCTACGGGCCTTCCTTTATCTAGATGGCAACTCACCTTCTCATAGAAGGTTAATAGATTGGTTTGGCAAGAACGATTCATCATAAATCCATGCTGATTACCGCTAATGATACCGTTCTCATTACTATAATCTGGTATATAGTCCCTTATCATCCCCTCCAAGAGTTTACATACTGTTGATGTTAGGCTAACTGGTCTGTAATTCCCAGGGATGTATTTTGGGCCCCTTTTAAATATTGCTGCTACAAATCAGCTGGTACCATTCCAGTCAGTAGACTGTCAGTAAAAATTAGGAACAATGGTCTGGCAATTACTTGACTAAGTTCCCTAAGTACCCTTGGGTACAAGCCATCTGGTCCTGGTGATTTATTAATGTTAAGTTTCCCAAGTCTAATTTTAATTCTGTCCTCTGTTAACCATGGAGGTGCTTCCTGTGAAGTGTCATGAGGATAAACACTGCAGTTTTGGTAACTGAAGCCCCCGATTCCCTCGTGAAGACTGAGGAGAAGAATGAAGTCAATACCTTTGCCATCTCCCCATCCTTTGTAACCAGATGTCCTTCCTCATTCTTTATGGGGCCAATATGGTCTGTCCTCCCTTTTTTACTGTTTACAAACTTAAAGAATTTCTTGGGATTTTTCTCCTCCGCTATGTGTCTTTCATGTTCTATGTTAGCCGTCCTTATTGCACCCTTATTTCTTGTTACATTCTTTATAAAGTCTGAATGCTGATGATGATCCCTCAACCTCGTATTTTTTAAAGGCCTTCTCCTTTGCTTTTATATGCATTTTTACATTGGAGTTAAGCCATCCAGGACTTTTGTTCACGCTTTAAAAATGTATTACCCAATGGGATGCATTGGCTAATGCCCTTATTTAATATGCTCTTAAAGCAAACCCATCTCTCCTCCGTGTTGTTTGTTTCTTAGATTTTATCCCAATTTATGCCTTCTAGCAAGGTTGTAGTTTAGGGAATTTGGCTCTTTTGAAATTCAGTGTCTTTGTATTCCCCTTATGTTTCCTATTTGTGTGATTTATACTGAAGCCAATTGACCTGTGATCGCTGTTGCCTAAATTGACCTGTATTTCCACATCCGTGATCAGGTCTGTATTGTTGGTAATCAGTAGATCCAGTAACGCTTTATTTCTAGTTGGTGCGTCTACCATCTGACCTATAAAATTGTCCTGCAAGACATTTAGGAACTGGCGAGCCTTAGATGAATGCGCAGTTCCCTCCACCCAGTCTAGGTCTGGATAATTAAAATCCCCTATTATGATAACACTTCCCATCCTTGCTGCTAATCCAAATTGTGATAGGAGATCCGTCTCCACTTCCTCCCTCAGGTTAGGGGGCCTATAGCATACTCCCAGTATTATTTTCTCCTTAGCTTCATCCCTTTGGAGCGCTACCCATAGGGATTCCACCTCCTCCCTAGCTCCCTTAGTGATGTCATCTGTCACATTCACTTGTACATTATTCTTGATATATAGGCATACCCCTCCCCCTTTTTTACTCTCTCTATCCTTGCGATAAAGGGTATACCCTTGAATGTTTGCCAGCCAATCATGAGAGCTGTTGAACCAGGTCTCTGAAATTCCCACAAAATCCAAATCCTCCTCGTGCAACAGTATCTCTAGTTCACGCATCTTGTCCCCCATGCTCCTGACATTGGCGAACATGCCACATAGTTTAGACCGGTCGCATATTATTATTTTGAGATTGCAACTAGGACTTGCTACTATACTCACCTTGTGTTTTTGTGCTTTGGTTAACCTACCACTAATGCCCCCAATACTACCCTCTGGAATATCTTCCGCGCTGGCTATCTCTGCCTCTGGACCCCCCCCCCCATCGCCTAGTTTAAAAACCCCTCTAACTTTTTGGCCATCTTCATTCCCAGCAGATCTGCACCCTCCTCATTTAGGTGCAGTCCGTCCCTTCTATAGTACCGGTTACCGACTGAGAAGTCGGCCCAGTCCTCCAGGAACCCAAACCCCTCCTTACACCAGCTCTTCAGCCACTTGTTTACTATCCTAATCTCCCTCTGCCTTTGTGGTGTGGCTCGATGTACCGGTAGTATTCCTGAGAATACTACCTTGGAGGTCCTTTTCCTCAATTTAGCTCCTAAGTCCCTAAAATCGTTCTTTAGGACACTCCATCTGCCTCTGACTTTGTCATTGGTGCCAACGTGCACCATGACAGCCGGGTCTTCCCCAGCCCCTCCCAGTAATCTGTCCACAAGATCCGTGATGTGCCAAACCTGAGCGCCCGGTAAACAACATACTGTTCGGCGCTTCAGGTCTTGGTTACTGATTGCCCTCTCTGTCCTTCTAAGAATTGAGTCCCCTACCAGCAGAATCTGTCTTTCCTTTCCCTTTGCTGCCCCCCCACACTCACTGGAGGAGTTCTTCCCCCGGCAGCTAGGGGAGTGCCTCAGCTCCAGCAGTGCTGGTCCCTGACTGGTTTCACCAATATCACTCAATGGAGCGTACTTATTGGGATGCTCCAGTCCTGAATCGGCCTCCCTGGCACTTCCCCCTCTACCCCTCCTGACTGTCACCCATCTACTCTTTGCTAGTGCTTGCACCTCTTTGTCTCCACCCGCCTCTGTGCTGGCCCCTGCCGGCACCTGCTGTGTACGTTCCTGGCTCTCCTTTAGTATGGAGGGACTTCTCAGTGCTGACAGTTGCTTCCCCAGATTCAGAACCTGGGCTTCCAGGGAAACAATGTGCTTATATTTTGCACAGCAGTATTCGCCCTCTAACGGATAATCAAGGAACGCATACATGCAGCAAGATGTACAAAGAGTCGCCTCTCCACACCCGCCGGGCATCGTACCTATTCAATTTAGTGAGGATTGGGGATTTTACCCTGTCCAAATTACCTAACAGCTAGCTTCCTGGCACTAATACTCAAGACAATACACAGGTACACCACAAGACAATACACAGGTACTCACAGACCTACGTGCAATCGCAGAACAGTCGCAGACCTACGTGCACTCGCAATTCTCAAGTATACAGTACACAATACACAAGTACTAATGATCCAAACACACTACTCAGACAGCACTCAGGTAGTCACACTACACAGCTACTATGACCCCTGTTATAACCTCCTGTTTTAAACTCTGGTTTTAACTCACCACTTAGACCAGTTCCACTAACTCTGGTTTTAACTCACCACTTAGACCAGTTCCACTAACTCTGGTTTTAACTCACCACTTAGACCAGTTCCACTTGGACTAAGTTCCCACAGCCTCACAAAGAGCAAGTTCCCACAGCGTCACAAAGAGCCTCACAAAGAGCATATATATATATATATATATATATATATATCCACTGCTTACAGTTTAGCTATATCTCACTGCAGGCCGTTCCTGGTGTACTGTTTCTAATATACTTCAGGCGGTGTACACAGTATACAATGCTGTGTACCCATAGTGCAGTGTGCAGTTGCTCATACTTTTCTGGTGGTCAATGCAGTACACCCATAGTTGTTATTAAACTTCTGTTGGTGTACACAGTACCGTGCACCCCTAGTGCAGTTGCTACTACTTTCCTGGTGGTGTACACAATACATACAGTGCACCCATAGTTGTTATTACACTTCTGTTGGTGTACACAGTACCGTGCACCCCTAGTGCAGTTGCTACTACTTTCCTGGTGCTGTACACAATACATACAGTGCACCCATAGTTGTTATTACACTTCTGTTGGTGTACACAGTACTGTGCACCCATAGTGCAGTTGCTAGTGCTACTACTTTTCTGGTGGTGTACACAGTACACAATACATACAGTACACCCATAGTTGTTATTACACATCTGTTGGTGTACACAGTACCGTGCACCCCTAGTGCAGTTGCTACTACTTTCCTGGTGGTGTACACAATACAGTGTAATGTTTTTATGCTAAACAAAATTTGCAGCATGTCCGGAAGGCCACCAAGGAGAGGCAGATGCTCACAGGCCACTAAAACAGGGTAAGCAGGCTCTGTGTCTACGGTCAACATTGCTGGTCCTGGACCAGCACGTGGCCATGGGGCACGCTTGTCCTTTTTTCCTGCAGCTGGCCGTGTTATTGAGCCACAACATGCAGAAGAGTTGGTGGAATGGATAACAAAGCCATCCTCATCCTCCTCATCCTCTGTCACCTAGGCTCAGAGTAGTTTGCCTGCCAATGCAGCTGCCAAAGCGGCCTATTCAATCGTCTCCATGTCAACAGTCACTCCTTCCCTAGCCCCACCATCATACACGGAGGAGTCCCCTGAACTATTCGTTCACAGTGTCGGGTTCATGCTGCAGGAGGATGCACAGCGATTTGAAGGCTCCGATGATGGTACCCAGGTTGAGGAAGGGTGTAACGTCAGCCTAGAGAGAGTGGGTGCCCAAGAAGGTCAATAAACTGGCAGTCATGTTCCCCCAGCTGCAGCATACTGCCAAGTTTGCTCCAGTGATGAGGAGGGAGGGGATGATGAGATCACTGACTCAACTTGGGTGCCTGATAGAAGAGAGGAGGAGGAGGAGGCACATCTCCAATGAGGTAGGATGCCCTCCAGGGGGCAGCTTAAGGGCAGCCACCCTATTGCATCACACCGCAGAGCTAAGCAGGTGCAGGGCTCTGCTGACTCCCCACATATTTTGAAAATGTCTTTGGTGTGGGCCTTTTTTGACACATGTGCAGCAGATCGCACCGTTGCTGTTTGCAACATATGTCTGAAGCATATCAAGCGTGGCCAAAACAGCAGCCGCTTGGGCACCACATGCTTGACCAGACATATGACGACCTCCCACGCAGTCCATTGGCAACAGCAATTAAAAGACCCACATCAAAGAACAAGGTGGACCTCTCATTGCTCCTCATCAGCTGGGTTCTCCAACCCCACTACACCTCCAGTCCTCTCAGAAACCTGCACTGAGAGGAATGAAGGTATAGCAATAGGTGTCCCAAGTACTTGCAGCCAATCTTCTATCAGTACACCACAATCTGATTTTAGCAGGCAAAATTTCCCTATCCCAATTGCTAAACCGTCAAAAGAAATTCGGTCCCAGCCATCCACATGCTCAGTGTCTGAATGCTAGCTTGGACAAATTGCTAGCACTGCAACTGCTGCCTTTTCAGCTGGTAGACTCTGCCCCTTTCGTGAATTTGTGGAATGTGCGGTACCTCAGTGGCAGGTTCCCAAAAGCCATTTCTTTTCATGGAAGGCCATTCCGGCTCTTTACCAGCATGTGGAAGGCAATGTCTTTGCCTCGTTGGACAGGGCGGTCAGCAGTAAGGTGCATTTTACTGCTGACTCATGGTCCAACAGGCATGGACAGGGCCGTTACCTTTCTTTCACGGTGCACTGGGTAACTCTGCTGGCAGCTGGGAAGGATGCAGGACAAGGTTCAGTATTGTTGGAGCTTGTTCCGCCACCACGCCTTCAATATGCTAGTGGGGATTCTGCCAAAGCTCTCTCCTTCACCCCCTCCTCCTCTTCTTCCTCTATGGCCTCTTCCTCTGCAGATTTCTCCTCTGAACCGACGGTGCTCCGTAGGCGTTCAAGGGGCTACGCAAGCACTCAGGCAAAAAGATGGCATGCGGTGCTTGAGTTGGTCTGCTTAGGGGACAGGAGCCACACTGGGGCAGAGATTCTGTCAGCTCTGCAAGGCCAGGCTCAGAGATGGTTGACGCCACACCAGCTTCAGCCAGGAATGGTTGTATGCGACAATTGCACCAACCTCCTCTCCGCCCTCTGACAGGGACACTTGACCCATGTTCCCTGTTTGGCTCACATCCTGAATTTGGTGGTGCAGTGGTTCTTGAGCAGGTACCCGGGCTTACAGAATCTCCTGAGGCAGGCCAGGAAAGTCTGTGATCATTTCCGCCGGTCATATAATGCCAGTGATCGGCTGGCTGACATTCAAAGAGAATGCAACCTGCCCAAGAACCGCCTCATTTGTGACATGCCCACCAGGTGGAACTCAACAATGGCAATGCTGCAGCGGCTGCACACGCAGCAGAGGGCCATCGGTGAGTACCTGTGTGAGTATGGCACTAGGACAGAGTCAGGTGAGCTTGGCTTTTTTTCGCCACGCCAGTGGGCTATGATCAGGGATGCATGCACTGTCCTGTCACCATTTGAGGAGGTCACGAGGATGGTGAGCAGTGACAGTGCATGCATCAGTGATACTGTCCCTCTTGTCTTCCTGTTGGAGCACACGCTTCGTGGAATAATGGACAGGGCACTTGAGGCAGAACAGCGGGAGGAAGAGGAGGATTTCCTTACCTCTCAAGGCCCCCTTTATCCAGATACTAGTATTCCTGCAGGCCCGCCAATCACACAGGAAGAAGAAGAGGAGGAGGATTGTGTCAGCATGGAGGTGGAGGATAACACTCAGCCCACCAAACTGACCTTTGGCTATAAAAGTAGCCCGTGGTTCTTTGACACCTTCACACAGTCCCTCACCTGGATCTTGTCGCACCAAGCCCAGTGCAAGAAGGTCACCCATTACCTGGATGACTTCTTGCTAATCGAACAGCCCAGCATTCCCCCAGAAGACCTTGATAGGTTAAGTGTGGTGTTTGGGAATCTCAATGTGCCCATTGCAGAACACAAAGTGGAAGGCCCAGCACACTCCATCACCTTCCTCGGGGTCAACCTGGACACTCGCTCTATGAAGGCCAGCCTTCCCCCCGACAAACTGACCTGCATCAGGTTGGTTCTTCATGATTTTACCCGTGCACAGGGGTAGAAGCAGCTTCAATCCCTCATAGGGATGCTCAACTTTGCAATGAGAATCATTCCCGAGGGACGATCTTTAGTTTCACGCCTCTTGATCTTCCTCTCTCAGACACAGGACCCCGATCAAATCATTAGATTAGACATAGCGGCAGTAGTGGATTTGTCTATGTGGGATGAGCTCCTTACTAGTTTGAATGGCATATCCATGTTCATACCGTCAGTATCGCCTCTATCACCGCAGGTAGTAACGGATGCCGCAACCTCTACAGGCTTCGCTGTAATTTTTGGCCACCATTGGTTTACGGGACCATGGCCTCCATAGATACTCCCCGGGTTTATCCGGTCTTCCTCATTGTTCGAACTATACCCAATCGCAGCCGCTCAGGTCTGGGGCCATACCTGGACCAGACAAACGGTGGCCTTCCCCACCGACAACCAGGCCACCCCCGATATCATTAATAAAGGCAGGTCCAAGTCGCTTCCTATTATGTCCTTCCTACGCAGGCTGGTACAATTATCCCTGCAGCATCAGTTCAATGTCCACTGCACATTCATTCCAGGCAAGTGCAACGTCGCAGCAGACGCACTGTCCCGTTTTAACTTCATTTCATTTTTTCATCAGAAACCCGGAGCCGACCCAACATCATCTCTTATACCACCTTGGTCTCTGCTGACATTGGATTAAAGCAGCACCTTCACAGCGCGACCCAGCTCATCAATCAATCTTTATCCCGCAACACACTCAAGGCCTACCACACAGCTTGGAACACCTTCTGCAAGTGTCTGGCATCCTGCGCCACAGCAACGTCAACAGACACTAAGCATGTACTATCTTTCATTTCATATTCCACAATCAATTGGCTCTATCACACAACACCATCAGACTATACTTAGCCGGCATCCAACACTTCCTGGCCTTACAGGATCCCGCAAAGCCGTCCTTGTTTGCAACCCATGCGATCCAAGCCTTCCCGCACAGCATTCAGAAGCAACAGCCCATAACCAACTCCAAACGCTTGCCCATCACGAGTACCATCTTCAGAGACATGTCGACCATCCTCTCTTGTTCTCCGTTTGGCCTTCTTCCCAGCTTGGTCATTCAAGCGGCCATCTACCTGGCCTACTACGGTTTTTTGCGGCCTAGCGATTTTACCATTAATAGCCCTGTCGGCCAGGTACTGTGTTCTGGTCACTCGTTCCGAATTGGAGCAGCCTTGGCCCCATCCCAGCTCGGGGTTCCTAGACCACATCATCAAGAGATTAGGCAGGTGGAAATCTGCCTGCTTTGCCCAGTACATCCTGAATCCTTAGGTAGAAATGTTGCAAGCATTTACCAAACTTGCTTAGTGAATAACACAAACCAACCATGCATCCAACTCCTAATGATTGGCAACAGGCCATGAAACGCGTTTAGTGTTCATCCAAGGATGCCAAGTCAAGCTCTGTGCATTCAAAATGCCATCAATAAAATGCACCTGTGTGCATTGTCCATAGCATACGCCTGCACATACCATAACCCCACAGCCACCATGGGCCACTTAATCCAAAACATTGACATCAGCAAACCACTCACCCACACGACACCATACATGCTGTCTGCCATCTGCCCTGTACAGTGAGAACTGGGATTCATTCATGAAGAGAACACCTCTCCAAAATGGCAGGCGCCATCGAATGTGAGCATTTGCCCATTCAAGTCGGTTATAACGACGAACTGCAGTGAGGACGACAAGCATGCAGATGAGCTTCCCTTCCAAAACAGTTTGTGCAGAAATTCTTTGGTTATGCAAACCGATTGTTGCTGGTCTCAGACGAGCTTGGAGGTGAAGATGCTGGATGTGGAGGTCCTGTGCTGGTGTGGTTACACGTGGTCTGCGGTTGTGAGGCCGGTTGGATGTACTGCCAAATTCTATGAAATGCCTTTGGAGATGGCTTATGGTAGAGAAATGAACATTCAATTAAAGGGCAACAGCTCTGGTGAACATTCCTGCAGTCAGCATGTCAATTGCATGCTCCCTCAAAACTTTTGACATCTGTGGCATTGTGCTGTGTGATAAAACTGTACATTTTAGACTGGCCTTTTATTGTGGCCAGCCTAAGGCACACCTGTGCAATAATCATGCTGTCTAATCAGCATCTTGATATGCCACACCTGTGAGGTGGATGGATTATCTCGGCAAAGGAGAAGTACTCACTAAGACTGCTTTCACACTGAGGCGCTTTACAGGCGCTACAGCACTAAAAAAAGTGCCTGCATAGCACCTGTAAAGAGCCTTTCCTGTCTCTCCAGTGTGAAAGCCCTCGGGACGGTAAATAAAATCCTGCAAGCAGCATCTTTGCAGCGCTGTAGGAGCGCTCCCAAAGCGCCCCCGCCCATTGAAATCAATGGGCAGTGCCGTCGAACCACTGGTAAAGCGGGCGGTTTTAACCCTTTTTCAGCCGCTAGCAGGGGTTAAAAGCGCCCCACTAGTGGCCGAATAGTGGCGCTAAAACGACAGTAAAGCGCCGCTAAAAATAGCGGAGCTTTGCTACCGACGCCCCCAACGCATCAGTGTGAAAGCACACTAACACAGTTTTAGACAGATTTGTGAACAATATTTGAGAGAAATAGGCTTTTTGTGGACAAACACAAGTGTTGTGTTTATAATTTTGCTCAGTGTGTGTGTGTGTGTGTATATATATATATATATATATATATATATATATATATATATATATATATGTATATATGTATATGTGTATATGTATATATATATATATATATATATATATATATATATATATATATATAAATTTACAAATAGATAGGGATTGAGAGATAGAGAGATAGAGCCTTCCTGTTCACAATTTTTTAAAACTTAGTTACACTTTAACCCCCTTTCAGAAGCCCCATCTCCCCCACAGTGACACCCAGCCCCATCCAGAGCTTTCCAGGATGTCAAGACCTATTTTACATTTGCATACTTTTATTGTGTGAGTATAAACAGTCTAAAGTAGTGGTCTCCAAACTGCGGCCTGGAGGCCAGATACGACACTATTTCTCCCACTGCTACAACAATTAGTCATTATCCCTTCCCTTGATATCAATATTGGGGTACTATTTCTCCCACTGATACCAATGATGAGAGCATTATTACTCTCACTGCCCTCACAGAGAGCAGGGGTGGGGCAAAGCCACGCTCAGTGTGTCAATGCACTAACACAGCTTGTGGCTTGAGAGTGAGCCCGCATGAGCGCTCCGAACCACCTCTGGGGGACCCCAGGAGAGGAGGATCTGGGCTGCATCTGTGCAAAACTATTGCACAGAGTAGGTAAGGATGACAATTTTTTTTTAAAGTTTCCTTTAGAATCACTTTAAGTCAGTCAAAACACAATATACTGTATGTTATCATATTTAACAGGGTTTTTTAAATATAAATAACACAAGACACAGCTTCAGCTCAGCACTAAACACTGTCAATTATTAAATATTTGTTTTAGACTTCTATGGATCTTGTGGCTTTGTTTGACTTTGTCAAGGTTGAAGCTGGATGTGAGACCTGACCCGGGGTGTAACTAAAACCTACCTGGCTCAGGTTCAAAAAATGAAGCACAGATGCCCGATGCCATGGTAAACTGTTTTATGTTTCACTAACATGCCTAGTGCACATTAAAACAGCAGATACGGATTGTGAAGTGAAGAGGAGAATTAATGTGTTGGGTCAGGGGTCCACATACACCTGGAATAAAATACCTTCTCTGCACTCTTTGCAATAGATGGTGAACTTAAGGTAAACATGTTTTTAATTTGGCTAGAATGAGGAAGGGGTAAAGCTAAACTCTAGACCAGGGGTAGGCACCAATGCTGCAACAGCGGTGCCGTACAGCGGTGGGGCAGATGTGCAGGGAGGTACAGTGGTGGAAGAGATGAGAAGGGGGTTCAGCAGTGGGACAGAAAAGCAGGGGGGTACAGAGATGGGGCAGATGAGCAGGGGGGTTCAGTGTTGGGGCAGATGATAAGGGGGTTACAGTGGTGGGACAGATGAGCAGGGGGGTTCACTGTTGGGGCAGATGAGAAGGGGGTTCAGTGGTGGGACAGAAAAGCAGGGGGGGGTAGAGCAGTGGGGCAGATGTGAGAGGAGGTGTAGTTGTGTGACAGATGAGCAGGGGGTTACAGTGGTGGGGCAGGAGAGCAGGGTGAACAGAGGTAGGGCAGAAGAGCAAAGGTGTACAGAGGTGAGACAGATGTGCAGGAGGTACATTGGTGGGGCAGATGAGAAAGCAGGTTACATTGGTAGGGCAGATGAGCAGATGGGTTCAGTGTTACATAGTTACATAGTAGGTGAGGTTGAAAAAAGACACAAGTCCATCAAGTCCAACCTATGTGTGTGATTATGTGTCAGTATTACATTATATATCCCTGTATGTTGCGGTCATTCAGGTGATTATCTAATAGTTTCTTGAAGCTATCAATGCTCCCCGCTGAGACCACCGCCTGTGGAAGGGAATTCCACATCCTTGCCACTCTTACAGTAAGTGTTAGGACAGATGAGAAGGTGATTCAGTAGTGAGACAGAAGAGCATGGGGATATGGCGGTGGAGCAGATGTGCAGGGAGGTACATGGTGGGGCAGATGGGAAAAGGGGTACATTGATGGGACAGATGAGCAGGGGGGTTACAGTGGTGGGACAGAAGAGCAAGGGGGTACAGTGGTGGTGCAGAAAAGCAGGGGGGTACAGTGATGGGGCAGATAAGCAGGGGGTTACAGTGGTGGGACAGATTAGCAAAGGGGTTCAGTGTTGGGTCAGATGAGAAGGGGGTTACAGTGGTGGGAAAGATTAGCAGGAGGGGTTCAGTGTTGGGGAAGATGAAAAGGGGGTTCAGCGGTGGGACAGAAGAGCATGGGGTAAAGCGGTGGGCAGATGTGAAAGGAGGTGCATTGGTGGGACAGATGAGCAGGGGGTTACAGTGGGGGTACAGTGGTGGCAAAGAGGAGAAAGGAGGTACATTGGTGGGACAGATGAGCAGGGGTTTACAGTGGTGGGGTAGAGTAGCAGGGGGGTACAGAGGTAGAGCAGATGTGGAGAGGGGTGCAGAGGAGAAAGGGGGTACATTAGTGGAACACATGAGCAGGGGGTTACAGTGGTGGGGCAGAAGAGCAGGGGGAACAGAGGTGGGACAGATGTGCAGGAGGTACAGTGGTGGGGCAGTTGAGAAAGGGGGTTATAGTGGTGAGGCAGATGAGCAGATAAGTTCAGTGTTAGGACAGATGGGACAGATAAGAGCATGGGGGTACGGTGGTGGAGCAGATGAGAAAGGGGGAGCATTGGTGGGGCAGATGAGCAGGGGGTTACAGTGGTGGGACAGAAGAGGAGGGTGGGACAGTGGTGGGGCAGATGTGCAGGGGGTTACAGTGGTGGGACAGATGATCAGGGGGGTACAGAGTTGGGGCAGATGAGCAGGGTAGTACAGTGGTGGGGCAGATGTGCAGGGGTTATAGTGGTGGGGCAGATGTGCAGGGGGTTACAGTGGTGGGGCAGATGTGCAGGGGGTACAGTGGTGAAACAGATTTGCAGGGAGGACAGTGATCTGAGGTGTGAAGGTACAGGAATTGGGGCTGATCTGAAATGTGGAGTTGCAGGAATTGGGGCTGATCTAAAGTGTGGAGTTGCAGGAATGCGGGCTGATCTGAAGTGTGAAGTTGCAGGAATTGGGGCTGATCTGAGGCGTGAGAGTGGGGGATGTTAATTTCTCACTACTACTCAAGTAGTTTTTAGGATTTACTTTATAAAAAATCCTTTTTGTGATTGAGAGTGTAAAGTTGACATTCTTTCGTTATAAAATTGGCACGCTCAATTTCTTTGAAAACATTTTTCGGCACACTGTGCTCAAAAGGTTGCCTACCCCTGCTCTAGATATTTTTGTTGTTAGAAGAGTCCAGACAGGCTGCATGCTCAGATAAGCATCTGGTATGGATTTTGTTCTTTTTTTTGTTTTTTGCATAGGGTTCTCCGGAAAAATTCACACTAAACCTTAAGTTCAATCAAACTAAACTGGTGGATGACTGATCTCTCTCATTCCTCAGGACCTCTTAGATATCAGCCTTACCAAAATGTATGAAACCCTCTACTAGGCCTATGTTCTAAAAGTTCCTTTCTCAGTGGTCCCCCTTACTTACCTCTTGGCTCAGAAGAGTCAAGATAATGTTGTTAACAAAAATGTTATATCTCTTTTGAGTCCATTCCATCTAATTCTTTTAGAATCTTTCAGAGACATGTACATCACTACGTTTGGGGTGCTTTAAAACCCAGGTTGCCACAGAGTTCACTATTTATGCTTAGGTTGACTGACGGTCTGGGCCTTCCCCAATTTCCTAGTTTTTACAGCTTGCGGTTGGCGCAGCTAGTAAACTGTCTATAAAACCAGATGGGAAATTCCACTCTGGGTGGGATGGATAAAGACCCCCTCACCATCGATAATGTCCTGTGGCTTAACTCTTCCAAGCACCCATGTTTAACAAATCCTATAACACTTCATGCTCTGCAGGTGTGGGATAGATTAAAAAATATGTTTTTCTCTTCTGTCTTAACACTTCCCTATGCTATGTTTTCTATAAGACCCACAATTTTACTTGGTGATGAAATCACCACAAATATTCGCTCCCTGGTCTGGGCTGAACCTCACTTGATTACATCAACTAGCAGGCCCTACAGAAACTTAACCTATCACTGCACTTCAGCAGAAGCAAAATCTCCCCTGTTCCGAGTTGTTAAGGTATCTTCAGATTATACATTTCTACCTCTCTGTGGTCCACTCACAGGCTCTCTAGACCAACTTTCGCTCTATGAAGGCAAGTGTTCTAAACACTTCCATTCTCCAGGCCTTATATCCAGGGTATACTCCTAACTTATTACTACGATATATTCATATCCCTCCTCATACGTGTATAAGTGAACAGCTGACCCCAATGTCACTTTATACCCTGAGGAATTGATGGAAATTTATGAGGCTACCAAATCTTATTCTCAGACCAGGCCATTGAGAATCCCTTCAAGGTACTTTCAGAGTGATACTCGGTCCCCATGTGGATCAACAAATATATACCAACATATTCATCCACCTGTTTTAGGGTTTGTGGGAAGTCAGAAACCCATCTTCATATATCGTGGACCTGCCCCCTGGTGCACAATTGTTGAACTAAAGTGGTTGGGATCCAAACTGTTTCATAGACCCCTTATGCCTAACCCTTCTAAAAGGCAGTTTAAATGCCTCCGTCAGGCTACCACAGCTGCTAAGTAAATGCTGACCAAGTCCTGGAAAGCACCTATAAAACAGGTGTTCCACCTGTGGCCCTCCAGCTGTTGAACAATTACAAGTCCCATTAGGCATTGCAAGGCTGACAGTTTAAAGCATGACTCCCTAACAGAAAGGAATGATGGTACTTGTAATTCTGCAACAGCTGAATGGCCACAGGTTGAGCACCCATGTCCTAGACTAGCCAGGTACTGGACTACAGTAGTTGAGACAAAGACCTTGTTTCAAAATCCATCTGTCTTGCTGCCCTCGCTGAGTTGTTTGTGCTGTTGCTCCCTTCTTCTCCTCCAGCCAGCAGGGTGAAAGTCAATTTGGGGTGACACAGTGGTGTAGTGGGTAGCACTTGTGCCTAGCAATAAAAAGGGTTGCTGGTTCGAATCCCAACCACGACACTACCTGCCTGGAGTTTGCATGTGTGCCTGCAGGTTTCCTCCAGCTACTCTGGTTTCCTCTGACACTCCAAAGACATGCTGGTAGGTTAATTGGCTTCTGTCTAAATTGGCCCTAGTATATGAATATGAGTTAGGGACCTTAGATTGTAAGCTCCTTTAGGGTAGGGACTGATGTGAATGTACAATGTATATTTAAAGTGCTGTGTAAATTGACGGCGCTATATTAGTACCTTAAATAATAATAAATAATAATTACTACAAGCTAAGCTTAAAAACCTAAATTTGGAACGCCTGGAATTCTGGGAGATGCAATTTGAGACTGCCTTTCTAATCTACAAATCCCTTTAGCCTGTGTGCGGCAGAAGGAGCCAAAAGGGCCTTAAGTTTTTTGCCTAGGAAAAGCCAACTCTCTTGGGCTGTGGGGATCCAAGCAAACAAGACCTGTTGTAATGAGCCACTCAAGAGAGCCTGGAAGTAGGTCTAAAGTTGCTGAGGTTGGAATTGCTATTTGTACAGATTGAGGCGTCTGCCATGAGAACACCTCCTTGACCGGACCCCCACCCAATCTTTAGCCTATAGACCCATGTATCAGCTGAACTGTAGACATGTGCAACTCGTTTCATTCTGAATTAGTTTGTCATCAAAATTCGGCATATTCATTAATTCGGAAACATCCAAATTAACGAAAGACTGTTTAACAAATTTCTTCGAAAATTGATGTTCTAAAGGAACGAAAATTCAAAAGAACGAAAAATCTGAAATTCGAAAGAACGAAAACCCGATATTCGAAATTTGAAAGATTGAAAATCAGAAAATTCAAAAATCAGAAAATCAGAAAGAACAAATATCTAAAAATAAGAATGAAAATCAGAAAATTCGAAAGAATAAAAATCTGAAAATAAGAACGAGAATCAGAAAGAATAAAAAACATTTGGATAATTTCTATTATAATTAAAATATTACGTTTTATTGATCATTATTATAGTTTTTGTATTATTATTATTATTTATTAATAATAAATAATAATAAAAACTATATTAATAGTTCTAAACTATTAAACATAGGTATTGGTATTTCCTTTCAAAGTTGTCTGTTAGTGAACATTATGAATACAAATTTATCCAAAGTTACAAATTATCTGAAATAACGAACGCCGCATCTATACAAATGGAATGTAACAAATTTGAATTCATCTGAAGTTACAAATTTATTCAAAATAACCAATATTGATCATAAGAAAAAAAACCTGAATGAAACGAAAATTAAAAAAAAAAAACATGAATATTTTGGCAGTGCACATGTCTAATGAACTGGCAATCGAGCTACCACCACTTTGAAACCAGGTCTAGAGGTGGGCACCCTTTAAAAGCTTCTATAGCTTTATGAAGTGTTGGTGAGCGGGCCGCCAGCCCATCTACTCTTAGTACCAGACATACCACTGAGAGCAGAATACCAATCACTCTCCCCTTGTACTCAGATCTATCCATTTGAGATTTCATTTGCTTGACTTCACCTCACGTTACTGTCATTACAGGGTGCAGTTATATTACTGTGTACCAGGCACCCCCAGGCTAATGAACTTTTGCACTGCCTTCTTAATACAGCATCTCTACTGCCTGCAGGATCCACAAAAAAAAAACACCTCTAGTATACCAAAGGTCTTCTACAGGACCCCAAAGTTAGCCGGCTGAAGATCCATTTTAAATACTGCTCCTCTTGCCAAGTTACAATTCCTTTTCTCTTGACTGTCTATGCTGTTTTTTGCTGATTGTGTTGTCTCAAACAGTGTGCAACTAGCACAATCACCATTAGGACACGAGGGCAATATAGTCCTGACATTGTTAAGTAAGATCCACTCATTGCCTGCCTGGTACTCTGGATGGTACTGCTACTGTTTATGCTGACCTGGGGCTTTTATGACACATACAGTATGCCCACCTTGTTCCCTCTTAGGGATGAGCTTCGTGTTTGAGTCAAACCCATGTTCGACTCGAACATCGTCTGTTCGCCCATTCGCCAAATTGCGAACGATATGGGCCGTTCGCGCCAAATTCGTGTGGAGCGTCACGGCCAATAATTCACTGCGGCATCGCAGTGCATTGCTGGCTGATGATTGGCCAAGCATGCACTATGACCCGCATGCTTGGGAAATCACAGCGCCGTCAGTAGAGAGAGCTGTAATTGGCCAAAGCCAGGGTGGCTTTGGGCAATTATGGCTCAGGGGGTTTAGAACATGCCCCACACTATATAAGGCTGCCTGCACGGTGGCCCTGTGTAGTGTGTTCCGGCGTGCTTAGAGAGAGAGAGAGACAGTGTCATTTCATTTGAGTTAGCTAGATTAGGCAGGACAGTCAGTGAGTTAGCTGCACTTACAGTGTATTGTGTATATATATGCATCCCGGGTGTTGTGTGTATATATATATATATATATATATATATATATATATACATACACTGTATTCAGTTTAGCTAGATCCGTTCCTGTTATCTTCCTACTGACAGGCAGGCTTGTCTTGTTACAGTATTTACAGCTACCTGAAGAAAATTGCTGGTCTTCTTTTGATCCTATTAGTACCACAGTCAGGCAGCTAGACTATTTACAGTTAGTGTAGTGCGTCCTCCTCACAGTGTTCAGTTAAAGCTACAAGTTAGTTTAGTGTGACCTCTGCACAGTGTTCAGCTAAAACTTCAAGTTAGTGTAGTGCGTCCTCCTCACAGTGTTCAGCTAAAGCTACAAGCTACTTTAGTGTGACCTCTGCACAGTGTTCAGCTAAAGCTACAAGTTAGGGTAGTGCGTCCTCCTCAGAGTGTTCAGCTAAAGCTACAAGTTAGTTTAGTGTGACCTCTGCACAGTGTTCAGCTAAAGCTACAAGTTAGGGCAGTGCGTCCTCCTCACAGTGTTCAGCTTAAGCTACAAGTTAGTGTAGTGCGTCCTCCTCACAGTGTTCAGCTAAAACTACAAGTTAGTGTAGTGTGACCTCTGCACAGTGTTCAACTAAAGCTACAAGTTAGTGTAGTGCGTCTTTCTCACATTGTTAAGCTAAAACTACAAGTTAGTGTAGTGCAACCTCTGTACAGTGTTCAGTTAAAGCTACAAGTTAGTGTAGTGCATCCTCCTCACAGTGTTCAGCTAAAACTACAAGTTAGTGTAGTGCGACCTCTGCACAATGTTCAGCTAAAGCTACAAGTTAGTGTAGTGCATCCTCCTCACAGTGTTCAGCTAAAACTACAAGTTAGTGTAGTGCGACCTCTGCACAATGTTCAGCTAAAGCTACAAGTTAGTGTAGTGCATCCTCCTCACAGTGTTCAGCTAAAACTATAAGTTAGTGTAGTGCGACCTCTGCACAGTGTTCAGCTAAAGCTACAAGTTAGTGTAGTGTGTCCTCCTCACAGTGTTCAGCTAAAGCTACAAGTTAGTTTAGTGTGACCTCTGCACAGTGTTCAGCTAAAGCTACAAGTTAGGGTAGTGCGTCCTCCTCACAGTGTTCAGCTAAAGCTACAAGTTAGTGTAGTGTGTCCTCTGAACAGTGTTCAGCTAAAACTACAAGTTAGTGTAGTGTGACCTCTGCACAGTGTTCAGCTAAAGCTACAAGTTAGTGTAGTGCGTCCTCCTCACAGTGTTCAGCTAAAACTACAAGTTAGTTTTTTGCAAGCTCTGCACAGTGTTCAGCTAAAGCTACCTGTAAGAAGGTTGGTGGTGTTTTCCTGATCCTATCACTACCGCAGGCAGCTAAATAAGCTACAAGTTAGTTTTTTGCGAGCTCTGCACAGTGTTCACCTAAAGCTACCTGTCGAAGGTTGGTGGTGTTTTCCTGATCCTATCACTACCGCAGGCAGCTAAATAAGCTACAAGTTAGTTTTTGGCGAGCTCTGCACAGTGTTCACCTAAAGCTACCTTTAGAAGGTTGGTGGTGTTTTCCTGATCCTATCACTACCGCAGGCAGCTAAATAAGCTACAAGTTAGTTTTTTGCGAGCTCTGCACAGTGTTCAGCTAAAACTACAAGTTAGTGTAGTGCGAGCTCTGCACAGTGTTCAGCTAAAGCTACCTGTAGAAGGTTGGTGGTGTTTTCCTGATCCTATCACTACCACAGGCAGCTAAATAAGCTACAAGTTAGTTTTTTGCGAGCTCTGAACAGTGTTCACCTAAAGCTACCTGTCGAAGGTTGGTGGTGTTTTCCTGATCCTATCACTACCACAGGCAGCTAATAAGCTACAAGTTATTTTTTTGCGAGCTCTGCACAGTGTTCAGCTAAAGCTACCTGTAGAAGGTTGGTGGTGTTTTCCTGATCCTATCACTACCGCAGGCAGCTAAATAAGCTACAAGTTCGTTTTTAGTGAGCTCTGCACAGTGTTCACCTAAAGCTACCTGTAAAAGGTTGGTGGTGTTTTCCTGATCCTATCACTAACGCAGGCAGCTAAATAAGCTACAAGTTAGTTTTTTCCGAACTCTGCACAGTGTTCAGCTAAAACTACAAGTTAGTGTAGTGCGAGCTCTGCACAGTGTTCAGCTAAAGCTACCTGCAGAAGGTTGGTGGTGTTTTCCTGATCCTATCACTCACGCAGGCAGCTAAATAAGCTACAAGTTAGTCTTTTGCGAGCTCTGCACAGTGTTAAAGCTACCTGTAGAAGGTTGGTGGTGTTCTCATACTACAGGCAGGCAGTTGATTTTGCTAGCTGCAGTATCAGTACACATATATATATATATATATATATATATATATATATATATATATATATACATATATATATATATATATATATATATATATATATATATTTATATATATATACAGTGGCTTGCGAAAGTATTCGGCCCCCTTGAACTTTTCAACCTTTTGCCACATTTCAGGCTTCAAACATAAAGATATAAAATTTTTATTTTTTGTGAAGAATCACCAACAAGTGGGACACAATTGTGAAGTGGAACGAAATCTTTTGCATTTTTGAAACTTTTTTAACTAATAAAAAAATGAAAAGTGGGGCGTGCAAAATTATTCGCCCCCCTTGCGTTAATACTTTGTAGAGCCACCTTTTGCTGCGATTACAGCTGCAAGTCGCTTGGGGTATGTCTCTATCAGTTTTGCACATCGAGAGACTGAAGTTCTTGCCCATTCTTCCTTGCAAAACAGCTCGAGCTCAGTGAGGTTGGATGGAGAGCGTTTGTGAACAGCAGTTTTCAGCTCTTTCCACAGATTCTCAATTGGATTTAGGTCTGGACTTTGACTTGGCCATTCTAACACCTGGATACGTTTATTTGTGAACCATTCCTTTGTAGATTTTGCTGTATGTTTGGGATCATTGTCTTGTTGGGACATAAATCTCCGTCCCAGTTTCAGGTCTTTTGCAGACTCCAACAGGTTTTCATCCAGAATGGTCCTGTATTTGGCTGTATCCATCTTCCCCTCAATTTTAACCATCTTCCCTGTCCCTGCTGAAGAAAAGCAGGCCCAAACCATGATGCTGCCACCACCATGTTTGACAGTGGGGATGGTGTGTTGAGTGTGATGAGCTGTGTTGCTTTTACGCCAAACATATCGTTTTGCATTGTGGCCAAAAAGTTCGATTTTGGTTTCATCGGACCAGAGCACCTTCTTCCACATGTTTGGTGTGTCTCCCAGGTGGCTTGTGGCAAACTTTAGACAAGACTTTTTATGGACATCTTTGAGAAATGGCTTTCTTCTTGCCACTCTTCCATAAAGGCCAGATTTATGCAGTGTACGACTGATTGTTGTCCTATGGACAGACTCTCCCACCTCAGCTGTAGTTCTCTGCAGTTCATCCAGAGTGATCATGGGCCTCTTGGCTGCATCTCTGATCAGTCTTCTCCTTGTCTGAGCTGAAAGTTTAGAGGGACAGCCAGGTCTTGGTAGATTTGCAGTGGTCTGATACTCCTTCCATTTCAAAATGATCGCTTGCACAGTGCTCCTTGGGATGTTTAAAGCTTGGGAAATCTTTTTGTATCCAAATCCGGCTTTAAACTTCTCCACAACAGTATTACGGACCTGCCTAGTGTGTTCCTTGGTCTTCATGATGCTCTCTGCGCTTTCAACAGAACCCTGAGACTATCACAGAGCAGGTGCATTTATACAGAGACTTGATTACACACAGGTGGATTCTATTTATCACCATGAGTCATTTAGGACAACATTGGATCATTCAGAGATCCTCGCTGAACTTCTGGAGTGAGTTTTCTGCACTGAAAGTAAAGGGGCCGAATAATTTTGCACGCACCACTTTTCCGTTTTTTAATTGCTAAAAAAGTTTAAAATATCCAATAGATTTCGTTCCACTTCACAATTGTGTCCCACTTGTTGGTGATTCTTCACAAAAAATTAAAATTTTATATCATTATGTTTGAAGCCTGAAATGTGGCAAAAGGTTGAAAAGTTCAAGGGGGCCGAATACTTTCGCAAGCCACTGTATATATATATATATATATATATATATATATATATATATATATCCCAGCTTAGTGCAGCTACAGGCCATTAGTATGTCTGGAAGGCCAACGAGGAGAGGCAGACAGTCACAAGCCAATAAAAGAGGACAAGCAGGCTCTGTGTCTAGAGCCAACAGTGCTGGTCGTGGAGACGGTGCATCCTCATCAGCACGTGGCCGTGGGACACGCGTGGCCTTTTTTTCGGCAGCTGGCTGTGTTGAGCCGCAACATGCGGAAGACTTGGTCGAGTGGATGACTAAGCCGTCCTCATCCTCCTCATCCTCTCTCACCCATGCTCAGGGTACTTTGTCTGGCAAAGCAGCTGCCAACGCGGCCTCTTCCCTCGGCTCAATGGCATCAGTGACTCCTTCCCTAGCCCCACCATGTCCTCCTGAGGAGTCCCTCGAACTGTTTGACCACAGTGTTGGGTACATGCTCCAGGAGGATGCCCAGCGTTTAGAAGGCTCTGATGATGATACTGAGCTAGATGAAGGCAGTAATGTGAGCACGGACAGAGGGGGTGCCCAAGAAGGACAGCAATCTGGCAGTCATGCTCCCTCTGCTGCAGCATACTGCCAGGTTTGCTCCAGTGATGAGGAGGGAGGGGATGATGAGGTCACTGACTCAACGTGGGTGCTTGATAGGAGAGAGGAGGAGGAGGCACATCACCAACAAGGCAGGATGCCCTCCAGGGGCCAGCCTAAGGGCAGCACACTGACTGCATCACACCCCAAAGCTCCGCATGTGCAGGGCACTGCTGTCTCTGTGCGTTATTCCAAATGCTCTTTGGTGTGGGCCTTTTTTGAGACAAGTGCATCAGATCGCACCGCTGCTATTTGCAACATATGTCTCAAGCGTATCTCGCATGGCCAAAACATCTCCCGCTTGGGCACCACATGCTTGACCAGACATATGTTGACCTGCCATGCAGTTCGTTGGCAAGCGTATCTTAAAGACCCACACCAAAGAACAAAGAGGACCTCTCCTTGCTCCTCATCAGCTGAGATCTCCAACCCCACTATACCTTCAGTCCTCTCTGAGACCTGCACTGAGAGGAATGAAGGTGTAGAATTAGGTGTGTCACAGCCAAGTACTTGTGGGCAATCTGCTTTCGGTATACCGACCTCAGATTGTACCAGGCAAACTTCCCTGCCCCAGCTGCTGCACCGCTGAAAGAAGTTCGCTCCCAGCCATCCACATGCCCAGCGGTTGAATGCTAGATTGGCAAAATTGCTAGCACTTCAACTCCTGCATTTTCAGTTGGTAGACTCTGCCCCCTTCCGTGAGTTTGTGGAATGTGCGGTTCCTCAGTGGCAGGTACCCAAACGCCACTTTTTCTCACGGAAGGCGATTCTGGCTATCTACCGGCATGTGGAAGGCAATGTCCATGCCTCGCTGGACAGGGCGGTCAGTGGTAAGGTGCATATTACCACTGACTCATGGTCCAGCAGGCATGGACAGGGACGTTACCTAAGTTTCACCGCGCATTGGATGACTCTGCTGGCAGCTGGGAAGGATGCAGGACAAGGTGCAGTAGTGTTGGAGGTTGTTCCACCACCTCGCCTCCAAAATGCCACTACTAATGATTGTGACACACCTCTCTCCTCCACCCCCTCCTCTTCTTTTTCCTCCATGGTCTCTTCCTGTGCTTTGTCCTCGGAACCAGCGGTGCTCCGTAGCCATTCAAGGGGCTACGCAAGTATGCAGGCCAAAAGATGCCATGTGGTGCTTGAGCTGGTGTGCTTGGGGGACAGGAGCCACACTGGGGCAGAGGTTCTGTCAGCTCTGCAGGGGCAGGTTCAGAGGTGGTTGACGCCACGCCAACTTAAGGCAGGAATGGTGGTTTGCGACAATGGCACCAACCTCCTCTCTGCCCTCCGACAGGGACAAATGACCCATGTGCCCTGTTTGGCTCACATCCTTAACTTGGTGGTGCAGCGGTTCTTGGGCAGGTACCTGGGCTTACAGGATGTCCTGAGGCAGGCCAGGAACGTCTGTGTGCATTTCCGCCGGTCATATAATACCAGTGCTCGGTTGGCAGACCTCCAAAAGGAGTTTAACCTGCCCAAGAACTGCCTAATCTGTGACATGCCCACCAGGTGGAACTCAACGTTGGCCATGCTGCAGCGGCTGCACACGCAGCAGAGGGCCATCAATGAGTACCTACTATGGCACCAGGACAGGGTCAGGGGAGCTTGTTTTTTTTCCCCACGCCAGTGGGCCATGATCAGGGATGCATGCACTGTCCTGTCACCATTTGAGGAGGCCACGAGGATGGTGAGCAGTGACAGTGCATGCATCAGTGACACTGTCCCCCTTGTCCACCTGTTGAAGCACACGCTGCGTGGAATAATGGACAGGGCACTTGAGGCAGAACAGAGGCAGGAAGAGGAGGACTTCCTTAGCTCTCAAGGCCCCCTTTATCCAGACAGTGTTCCTGCGTGCCCACCGATCACACAGGAAGAGGACAAGGAGGAGGAGGAGGAGGATTGTGTCAGTATGGAGGTGGAGCCTGGCACTCAGCATCAGCAGCAGTCTTTAAGGGATCAGTCCCAAGAAACACATGGACTTGTACGTGGCTGGGAGGAGGTGGCTGCGGACCATGTCGGACCGAATGCCTCAGCAAACCTACGCTGCATGGCCTCCCTGATCCTGCAAAGCCTGCGGAAGGATCCTCGTATTCATGGTATCAAGGAGAAGGACCAATACTGGCTGGCAACCCTCCTTGATCCACATTACAAGGGTAAGGTTGCAGATCTTATCTTGCCGTTGCAGAGGGAGCAGAGGATGAAACATCTTCGGGAGGCCTTGCAGAAAGGTCTGTGCAACGCGTTCCCAGAGACTGGGAGGATACAAACTCCTGTTTCTGGACAACGTGTTGCTGAGGCTTCGGTCAGTTAAAGAAGGAGCGGTGGAGAAGGTGGCCGTCTGACCGATGCGTTCAGACAATTTTTTAGTCCGCAGCCCCAAGGTATGATCGGTTCCAGCAACCATCGCCAGCGTCTGTTTTACATGGTGCAGGAATACCTAGGGGCAAGATCTGACTTGGACACCTTTCCCACCGAAAATCCTCTGGGTTACTGGGTCTTGAGGATGGATCACTGGCCAAAGCTTGCACAGTATGCAATTGAGCTACTGGCCTGTCCTGCATCCAGTGCTGCTGGAGGCTTTGTATCTAATCACAGGGTGCGTCTGTCCACCGACTCGGTCGATCGACTGACCTTCATAAAAATGAATCAGTCTTGGATCACCACCAGCTACCAAGCACCTGATGCTGATGTAACCGAATAATTTTTTTTGAAATCTCAGATCCCTTCAAAGACTGCCTATGCTGATGCTGAGTGACTATCCTGAGTAATTATCCTCTTCCTCCTCAATGATCACGCTGATAGCTTGTAAGAACATTTTTGGTTCTGGGCGCCGCCACCAGTGCCTAAGGCCCAATTTTTCAGCCCCTTTTTAACAGGGGCGTGTAATTACAATTTTTGATGTAATACTTTGCAGCAGGGCTCGTTCCTACATTCCAACTAGAGTATTCATGAGGGGTTGCAGTGTTGTGGCACCAGCACCAGTGACTAAGGCCCAATTTTTCAGCCCCTGTTTAACAGGGGCGGGTAATTACAATTTTTGATGCAATACTTTGCAGCAGGGCTCGTTCCTGCGTTCCAACTAGAGTATCTGTGAGAGGTTGCAGTGTTGTGGCACCAGTGCCTAAGGCCCAATTTTTCAGCCCCTGTTTAACAGGGGCGTGTAATTACAATTTTTGATTCAATACTATACAGCAGGGCTCGTTCCTGCGTTCCAACTAGAGTATATGTGAGGGGTTGCAGTGCTGTGGCACCAGCACCAGTGCCTAAGGCCTAATTTTTCAGCCCCTGTTTAACAGGGGAGTGTAATTACAATTTTTGATGCACTACTTTGCAGCAGGGCTCGTTTATGCGTTCCAACTAGAGTATCTGTGAGGGGTTGCAGTGTTGTGGCACCAGCACCAGTGCCTAAGGCCCAATTTTTCAGCCCCTATTCAACAGGGGCATGTAATTACAATTCTTGATCTAATATTTCACAGCAGGGCCCGTTTCTGCGCCCACCAAGAGCGAGTGACGACTTACAGTGTTGTGGCACCAGCACCACCACCACCACCACCACCAAAGGCCCAATTTTTCTGCCCCTGTTCAACAGGGGCATGTAATTACAATTCTTGATCTAATATTTCACAGCAGGGCCATGTGAGGGCTTACAGTGTTGTGGCCACAACAACACCTAAGGCCCAAATTTCTGCTGAGTATATAGGGCTGGCCCCTACTTTCAAACATCCAACTTACAAATGACTCCTACTTGCAAACGGAAGGAGACAACAGGAAGTGAGTTAATATGGGAAAAACATTTCTCCTTTCCACTGATGCTTTATCCCCAATCCTTGTTTCACAAAAAAACCCAAATTTTCAAAAAACATTTGTCACTGGGACAAAAAGTGAGGTGAAATCTTCTGAAGAGGAGCACAGACAGCAAAACAAATGTCACAGGGGTGATAACCCTTCCCTATGTTTTCCAAAAAGCTTAAAATACATTTTTTTGGCTGGAGCTAAACACGTTAAAAATGTACCAGTTCAAAATTACAAACAGATCCTACTTAACAACAAACCTACAGTCCCTGTCTTGTTTGCACCGCCTGTATACTGCTGTTCAGAGTACAGAGCCTGTATACTGCTGTTTCCTTTTTTAATTTGGGTGCGGGGTTCCCCTTAATATCCATACAACACCCAAAGGGCCTGGTAATGGACTGGGGGGTACCCATGCCATTTGTCTCACTGATTTTTATCCATATTGCCAGGACCCGACATTACATTAAAGCCGCAAGCAGTTTTTTTTTTTTTTTTTCCTTTAAAAATTACATTTTGTGCAGGGACTGTTCTAAGCACAGGAAACACGCGCCACTTTACAGGCATACTATAGACACCCCCCCAGGTACGATATTTAAAGGAATATTTCACTTTTTTTTTTTTTACTTTAAGCATCATTAAAATCACTGCTCCCGAAAAAACGTCCGTTTTTAAAAGTTTTTTTTGCATTGATACATGTCCCCTGGGGCAGGACTCGGGTCCCCAAACCCTTTTTAGGACAATACCATGCAAATTAGCCTTTAAAATGAGCACTTATGATTTCGAACATTCAAGTCCCATAGACGTCAATGGGGTTCTAACGTTCGTGCGAATTTTCGGTCCGTTCGCAGGTTCTGGTGTGAACCGAACCGGGGGGTGTTCGGCTCATCCCTATTCCCTCTCTAAATGTTAACTGCTTGCATTTGTCTGTTAACATGCTTCCAAATAATATCCAATAAGCTCACTTTTACTTACGTTTCCGTTGTCTAACTCAAGATAGATGGAATACAGGGTGTTAAGAAAGCTGTGTGTGTGTGTTTACTCCTTTATCTAGTAGTCTGGTGTGTCAGTAGGGCTGGGGCCTTTAAAGGGTCAAAGCGGAAAACAGAGAACCCATCTTAACCAGCGACTCCTTCGGGGGTAGCACTATACGAAGAATCGGATCACACGGGCCATGATCCATGGCAAAATAGGAGCCACCTTGCAAGATAGGGTGCCTGCATTCACTAAACTATGCTGCCCCGTGGGTAGCCTACTTCCTTCCTACTGGCTTCAACAAATCTGTACTGTATTTCACAGTGTTTCCTAACACTTTTGCATTTATCATTTCATACGTAAAACTCTTTGTGTACAACATGGCTATAAGATAACTGCTATAATGGTAAATGTTATGTTCTCGGCTATTTGAACAAAATCTATACCAAAGCCTTTTCTTACCATGTAGCCTGAGTGGCCAGAAAAGTGAGCAACAGAGCGCATGTTCCTTTGAAAGTTTTTTAGATTTGGCGACGATGGGGAGGAGTCAACACTAAACTTCAGGCAACATTTTTCTTGCGAATGTAGAGAAAATAAAAAAATTCTGTTGGGTTTTTGTTTTTAATACTAGACTACTTATATAAATAAGCTTAGGGCATCACCATTATCAATGAAAAAAAAAAAAGTACCGTATTTATCAGCATATAATACGCACCTTTATTTTAGAAGGGAGGTTTCAGGAAAAAAACTTAAATTTTAAATAAAGAACTTTGAAGCAAAATCAATGCAGCCTTATCATTGCCCATCTGCAGCCTCACCATTGCCCATCTGCAGCTTGATCAATGCCCATCTGCAGCGTCACCATTTCCCATCAATGCAGCCTGATCAATATCCATCTGCAGCCTCATAATTGCACATCAATGCAGCTTGATCAATGCTCATCTGCAGCCTCACAATTGCCCATCAGTGCAGCCTGATCAATGCCCATCTACAGCCTCACAATTGCCCATCAATGCAGCCTGATCAATGCCCATCTGCAGCCTCAACTCAGATTACTGCTGCCTCGGAGGGGACAGTGAGGGGGGTGGAACGAGTGCCATCAGATTACATTCAGCGAGAATCTCCTGTTTACTCGGTGGCCTCTTTAATACAAAGTCCCGCCTCCTGGACTGGCTTCTATGATAGACAGAACACTGGTCCAATGCCGGCCCAGGAGACGGGACTTCCTATTACAGACGCCCTTGAGTAAACAGGAGATTCTCGCTGTATGTAATCTAACGGCGCTCGTCCTGCCCCCCTCCCTGTTCCCTCCTAGGCAGCCAAAATTGCAGTATCGGCATATAACACACACACACTATTTGCACCCAATTTTCAGGGTGAAAAAGCATGTGTTATATGCCAATAAATACAGTATACCTTTATTGCTATTCGAGAAACTTCAAAAGTAGACATGATTGGCAACCCATATTAAAATCATTTAAACTAAGAAAAAGCCATGTGCTGAAACCCCACATATCCTCCTAAAAAGGTATAAATACAGTAAATGTAGTGTTGTTTCAAGAGGCAGGTGCACATGCTTGCAGCCCCTTCCTTTTCTGCGTGGAGTTGAGAGCCTGAGTCAGCCGCTCCCGTCCTCTCCCCAACCCAGCCTTCCAATGAGCAAGAACTGAGCAATCAGCAGTCTTTGTTCACTCAGTTCTCAGTGTAGAGCCAGCAGAGGACAGTTACAGCATCAGATGAGTATGTATGTTTGTTTTTTACATTCCTACACATCTTTGCACATTGGCCTACCTCTAGACAGACTCCCCCCCTACTCAGTCTATCATGAATGCTGCTGTCAGACTCATCTACCTAAGCAAAAAACAGTGTTGGCCACCTCATTTTGTCAATATTTCCATTGGTTTCTGCTGGCCCATCAAATAAAATTTTTAATTCTTACAACAACATACAAAGTCAGGCACAATTCTGACCCAAGCTAATCACCAAACTTGTCTCAACATACACCCAAACTGTTCTTTTTGCTTCTTACAAGGCCTCCTGCTCCGTAGCTTCCTGTCACCTCCTCTCCAGGACTTCTCCAAAGCCTCTCTCTTCCTTTAAAACTCTCAATCTGTCCGGCTATCTCCTACCTACTTTGTCAGCCCTTAGGCAATCCTTGAGAACTCATCCCTCTTTTTTTTTTTTTTTTTACAAAAACCGGCAGATGACTCCTGGGTGCCGGGGTGGGCACCACAAAATGTGAGTGACTTTAAAAATGTTTTTATGGATTTCAATAAAAACATGGAATACACTATGAGACCCCACTCCCATGGGACTTTAATGCAGCCAAAATGCACAGAAACACATAGATTTTGTAGTATAAAAGTAAAAACATGTTTATTGAACAACAAGGTTTAGTTACTCTAGTCTAGACAACATGACAACTAGTCTATTGCTTGTGTCTCCTAATTGGAGTAGAAATATCATATAGCATACATAATCTTTATTAATTATATAACCAACAATTATTTTCAACACATTTCTACTGGATTAATATCATTACTCTGTATCGCAATTAGTTTTTTTTTTTACTTGCTGTTATTTTTTTAGTTATTTAGGTATATTTCACTTACATCCCCAGAAGAAGATTCTTCCACAGTTGAAACGCGTTGGGTACATAATTGGTGGTTATATAATTAATAAAGTGTATATGCTCATATAGTTCAGAAGGCAGTGCAAATTCACAAGGCATAGTCAATGCGTATATCAGGAGTGCTGGGGCTGCTTGCTGCAAAGGAGCGAGTGGCCACTCTCCTCCCCCAGCCTGATGCACCTCCCATTCTGAATGGCTGGCGGCAGCACGCCTTCCCAGGCAAGGATCCAGATTGCTAGGCAACTGTCAGCTCAGGCATCCTCTGCTCCTCACTGACTGCACCACCATGGTGCTTTATTTGAACATCACAATCCAGAGCTTGTTAGGGCTGGGCTCAGCCCTTCCTTCTCTGAGCTGGCCGCTCAGCTGTCAGCTAATTGCTAGCTCCCATCTCTCTCCACAGTTACTCAGCTGTTGATGATATCCTGCTTGCCAGTCCTGCCTACTTAAGCCGTCCAGTCCAGAGGGTCTCCGCCTTCGCCTTGGTCAACATCACAAGAAACTATCTCCTGCGTTCTTGTTTAAAGATTGTTTTTGCTGACATCCCTTCTGGCTCCAGATCCTGCTTGCTGTTCCTATACATTGATCCCTGACTTCTGGCTTGGCTGACTATCCATTCCGGTTACTGAACTTTGACTATGTTTTGACTACGTTTGTTCTTTTTACTTTTATTATTAAACAAGTGTGATTTAACTGTACTTCCCTTCTCTGTCTGATTTCATGGTTTCTGACAGAGCTCTGGGCTTGCGATAGCGTTATTGCTTCCTGACTGCCTGTCTGCTTCCCTGCCTGACCCAGATCTGCAATACCTGACACTGGATTCTATTTTGCTTTCACCCCTGGTTGTGTTTTTTTCTACTCTTTTGGACTGCCGCCTGCCTTGATCTCAGACTGCTTACTGTGTTATGGAGAATAGTCACACAAAGTGTTTCTCTGTCATGTGATAGTAATAAATATTTTTCATCTGAAGCTGAAAACATTTTGCAATAATGCTTATGAGTGTATGGCAGCAGCTGGCTTCTGATTTCCTTATCTTTCAGCATGTTAGAGTGACCCAGGTCTTGTTCAAGTTCCTTTTTAGATGTTTTTAATAAACATCAGGGCAGTATATTTATAGTTTAATTTATTTATCTAATTAAAACCCCAACTCCAGGAAACTTAAAAATTATCCCTTGCAGTGGGGCTGCACCCAATACTAAAAAGTATTAATTGATTTTTTTCGGTCTAGGGGATTTGTTAAAGTAGATTTACTTACCTGATCCTCCTCACTGCTAGGAGGTCCCCGCAGTATCTTCACCCCCATGCTCTGGCAGTCTAAGGTCCTGATGTTATCAAGAACCAATGTAGGGTCCATAGCTTGCATAGGAGATGATGACGCTGAGGAACAGTTCACCACTGGAGCAATGGGGAATCCTCGCCTGCCAAGCTTACCATGCTTACTTTTCTACAGACCTAAACAAGCAATTAACCATCACAGTTTGGGCACAGCCCTACTGCAAGGGACCATTTTAAAGTTTCCCAAAGTTGGGTTTTGATAAAGCCCAACCTTTAACAATAGAAAAAAAAAATCCTGGCAACATTCCTCACACACACTGAAAGGGTTAAATATGTTTTTTTAGTCTCGGAAGATAGGCATATGCAATAATACTTACCTTCTTCCTCACTCCCGCAAGCTTTCTAGACCAATCCCCCAAAGCCACTTCCCTTTTTGCTCTACCAGTCTAAGGCTTTCCAATGTTATAATGTACAAAGTAGCAGCGCTGCATTGCACGCAGTGGCATATCCTCCATTGGCCCACTGTGCCCTCACACATTGTACAACATGAGGGAACGCCATTCCATTTTGTCTTTGCTGTAGCTGCGAGTAACAATCCAGCTGGCAGGGATGAGCTCAGGTGGGTTTGGACGCCTGAGCTATCCAGCTAGGGAGCTGTAAACCCAACAACTAATGATCGAAGGCATTCCCCACCCTGCAGCATGCCCGGTGCTGGGCAGGAAATGTCTCACCTATGGTTAGATATCAGCTTTGATAGCTTCCCTTAGGAGGGCTCAGACGGGTTCTTGTTTCCATTGGGGGGGAGGTGATTGGCTTTAGTAGTGAGCAATTACAGTCCTTCAATCCCCACCTACAGAACCCAGCGAAAAAAAGAAAGAGAGCCTGCACTGCAGAAAGAGGGAAGTACTAAACTCCACATCACTTACCACTCACCCCTGAGCTCCACATAACTTACCACTCACTCCTGAGCTCCACATCACTTACCACTCACCCCTGAGCTCCACATCACTTACCACTCACCCCTGAGCTCCACATCACTTACCACTCACCCCTGAACTCCACATCACTTACCACTCACCCCTGAACTCCACATTACTTACTACTGACCCCTGAACTCCACATTACTTATTACTGATCCCCAAACTCCACCTCACTTACTACAGACCCCTGAACTCTTCCACACTTACTACTGACTTTTGAACTCCAGCTCACTTACTACTTACCCCTAAACTATGTCAAAGAAAAGAGCCAACAGGAAGGAAGATATTCCCTGAAGGCCTTGGCATTGATATCCCGGGTTTTCCTTAAATCAAATAAGCACAGATTCAAAAGTGTGTCTGAACAGAAAGCATAGGAAAAAATTGATCGGTGATCCAAATACCTATTCGTCACAAGAGCGCACCTCCAAGGTTCCTGTCCTCACGAGGACCAGACACTAAATGAGTGGTGAAAGCCTCCTTTTATATCCCTCTCCAGTTCGTCTGGCGTCAAATCAATGGCGCCAAAACGAACTGAGGACACCTGTGAAGCTAAACGTCAGATCCCGCCGCACCAGAAGTGACGTCAGACATCACCAGGCGCACCGGAAGTGACATGGCGGCAGCCAAATAACGCTGGAAATGAAGGAGAGATCTTACGATCATTCGCCTATACATTTCCTGCCCGAAGTTGGAAAAAACTACGGGGCCCATTGGTGACAAAATTGTCACCAGGTGCGGAGATGTAAAAATGATGGAGCAGAGGAATTTGCTCAAACACCTTTTACCTCTGTAGAGGAAATGGTTAGATAAGATAGATCAACGAACAGCTGATATGGCGCCACCTGTTGGAGACCAACAAAGTAAGCGCCTTGGGTGTCAATATCCAAAACCGATCCAAAACCATTCCATACAATACTATATACATCTAAAAAAAATTGTAAAATTAAAAAATTCCTTTACGAAAGAGAATCTATTTGATTAATAACCAAAAGAATATAAAGAAAATTAATGATGTATATTTAGATTTTTGTTTACCTAACACGGCTATGGTCCAGACCCGGGCACCAAGAGTATTAATAAACTGTCCAGTCCGTTTAATTTAATTAAATTACAAATGTTTTAAAGTTTTAGAAACACAATTTTAACTAGGAGAAAAAAGTCCCCATGAACAATGGTCGTATCACTATAGAAACGGCTTAAAGCTAAAAGATTCATTTAATCCTGGGTGGATAGTAGCAGATAAAGTATGTATCCATTTGGATTCACGTTGGAGGAGCACCCTATCAAAATCTCCACCTCTATCAAAATCGGGTACATATTCTAGAGCAAAGAATTTCATTTTGGAAGCATCAAAGGCATGAAACAGTCCCATATGCCTACTGATTGGTGTTTCCACTTTTTCCTCTCCAGAAGAGAGACACGATCTCTAATTCGGTGAAAAAAGAGTCTATTTGTTTTTCCTACATAAAATGCATTGCATTCACATTTCATATAGTAAACAACACCCACTGTTTTGCATGTTGCATAAAAACTAGGTTTGTATACTTGACCATTAGGAAGAGCCACCTCTGTAGTAGTCATTAAGAGACTACAGAAGTCGCATCTTCCACACGGGTAAGTACCCTTGTGTGTTTGCTTTACTCTAGGACTTAGATGACTTTGCACCTGTTGGTCTTTGAGGGACCTCGATTTACGGTAAGTAATTTGGGGGTAGGCCCCCACATATCTAGACAGGACTTCATCTGTAGCAAGTAAATGCCAGTATTTTTTAACTATTCTACAAATCTTTTTATGTTCCCCTGCAAATTTTGTAATTAAACGCACATTTTGTTCATTTTTAAAACTTTTTTTGATCGAATTAAGTTCCTTCTGTCTTTTAGTTTTGCTCTTTTGTAGGCTTTTTTGCTCTTTTGTAGGCATGCCTTGCTGTATCCCCTATTTAGAAGACGATTCTGGAGTGCTTTTTTTTTGTTTCACAAAAGATTCTGGAGTGCTTTTGCCTCCTGTTCAAAATCTTCACCCCTGCTACAATTCCTCCTCAGTCGCAAATATTGACTGTAGGGTATGCTGTGAATCAGAGACTCAGGATGAGAGCTGGTTGCATGCAAGATTGTATTTCCTGCTAACGGTTTTCTGTAAAGAGATGAGCCAATAGTGCCATCTGAGTTTGCATATATTGTGATATCCAGGAAGTCGATTGACCTCTGATTACAAACCAGAGTAAATTTTAAATTGTAGGAATTATTTTCCAATTTCTCCAGAAAAACAGTTAATTCATCCTTGGTTCCTGTACAGACAATAAAAATACTGTCTATGAACTGTCTCCTACTTTTTATCAAAGCACTTAGCAAAACTGTCTGAAGAAAAAAATTTCACGCTCCCACCCCCCCAGGTACAGGTTGGCATATGATGGTGCACATTTAGTCTCCATAGCAACCCCCTGCACCTGGAGGTAGTGGGAGCGGTCAAAGGTAAATATATTGTTGGTAAGAATAAAGAGCAGAAGCTTGGCAACAAAGTTGTTATATGCCCTTGCCTGGGGCCCCCGCTCAGATAGGAAGCCATTGACAACTCAAACCCCCAATTTGTGGGGAATCGAGTTGTAGAGGGCCTCCACATCTATAGCGACCAACCAGGCTCCCTCCGGAATGGACAGCCCATCAAGAGATCGTAGAAGGTCCGCAGTATCCTGAATATACAAACTCAAAGATTTTACATGTGGCCGTAAATAGTCATCAATTAACTGACTTGCTGGTTCCATTAAACAGCCATTGCCTGACACAATAGGACGTCCCAGAGGAAATAGGGCGTTTTTATGTATCTTTGGCAAGGCGTATAAAGTTGGCAACCTTGGCGTTTTCACAGTTAGAAATTCATAAGTTTTTTTATCAATTAAATTATCAAAGATCGCTCGGGTAATTAGAATGTGATATTTTGTTTGGGTATATTTAACCTGGGCTAAAGGAATAGGTCTGTACCATTGGCGATTAATTAGGAGATCCATGACCATAGCTTTATAGTTTTCAATATTCATAACAACTATGTTGCCTCCTTTATCAGAAGGTTTAATGATCAACTGATCATTATTTTTTAAGGAGATTAAAGCTCTACATTGAATCGGGTCAAGATTGGATTCTCTATTAGATCGTTTCCACTTGGTATTTTGGATTTCCTTCGTTACTTGCTGAGTGAATGCCCAGATACTTGGATTTCCCTGGAGCACAGGGAAACATTGTGATTTAGGTTTGTATAGAGGGGGTGAAGGGAAGCTTCTCTCAAATTGGGAATCCAAAGATGGTAACGGATCAGAGGAAGGATCCTCTAAAGGGTCATCTAAGGGGTTACTCTCCTCTCACAGTCCCATAAGATCATTTAAGGCTCTAATTCCATTGATGGTTTTGTTTTTCCAAATATCTTCAGACGAATTAGTCCTAATAGGATTCGACTGATCCTTATCATGAATTACTTTGAAGATTAATTTAAACAAATTTATATCTTTTATGACTTCAAAAGAATCGACCTCCTGGTCAGGACAGAATGACAGAACAAGGCTAAGAACCCCAATCTGATCTTCTGTTAGTGAGCAGGAAGATAAGTTAATACCCTGGAAGTTGTCTTGCCTCCAGTTTTTGTTGTGATTCCAGGTGCACTGAGAATCTTTTTGAGAGATCCGCAGTGGGCTGGGGAGAAAAAATTGGTGCATTGCGAATATCCCCTGGCGGGGGGGGTCAGTGGTAAGTTACCTGAGAAGCTGCCAGAGAATTTGAAATAGAAGAAACATTGTTGCCAACATCAGAAACAGTGGAAGAAAGTGCAGAAGATACAGGTTTGTTTTGTGAACGAAGACCTGATCGTGTATTATTATGTGGAATACGTTTTGAAGCCAATAAATTCTGTGCCGGACGGTCATACTTGCGTTTTTGTGAGCCACTTGCTGAAGTCTGTTTGGAACCTGCTTGTTGGGAGGAAATAGAAGATAACAATGATTCAGCAGAATCACTTGGGTCTTGGTTTGAATTGTATTGTCTCTGGGGAAAAGGTTTCCTTTTGAATCCACCTCCCTCAGATAACCATCTGTAGGCTGAATAGGTTTCATAAGCCTGTCTATCTCGATAATATTTCTTATCTTTAGTTTTCAAAATATCAGCTACAAATACTTCAAGATGTTTTTCCAGGGCAATTTTAGAATCTCTAAAAGTGGAGTCAGCCAGTAAACCATTATTATCTGTGTATAACTTTTCAATTTCAATATCTAAGGTTTCAAACTCCTTGGAATAATGCTGACAAAGAGAGTTCATCATCGTAAATGAACAAGACTGGAGATTGCTTTCCCACTCGTTTTTAAATTGTGACTCCACCTTAAATAGATTCGGAATAATTTGCACTCGCAAGCCCTATAGAGCTATTTTGTCTTCAATATATTTTAAAAAATGTTTTTTGTTTCAAAATATGCAGGCCTTTTTCTCCAGTAATCTCCTAAGCCTCATTAAGAAACGTTCCAAAGTATACCTCCAAAGGAGCCCCTTGTGCTAGATGGATTTAATCCATCAGACCCGCAAAGCCCAAACCTCTATAGGTTGCCATTGTACAAGACAAAAATTATAATTAGACAATACACTGATAAGTAGATAATTACAAATCAAAATTAGAAGTAATACATTTCAACAAACCAGCTCCATAAATTTTGGGTGTTTGCCACCCTATTATATCACAGAGCAGAAAGAAGGTTTTATGCCCTATACACACGGTCAGACATTGATGGGACATTCCGACAACAAAATCCATGGATTTTTTCCGACGGATGTTGGCTCAAACTTGTCTTGCATACACACGGTCACACAAAGTTGTCGGAAAATCTGATCGTTCTAAACGCGGTGATGTAAAACAAGTATGTCGGGACTATAAACGGGGCAGTAGCCAATAGCTTTCGTCTCTTAATTTATTCTGAGCATGCGTGGCACTTTGTGCGTCGGATTTGTGTACACACGATCGGAATTTCCGACAACGGATTTTGTTGTCGGAAAATTTTATAGCAAGCTCTCAAACTTTGTGTGTCGGAAAATCCGATGGAAAATGTGTGATGGAGCCCACACGGTCAGAATTTCCAACAACAAGGTCCTATCACACATTTTCCGTCGGAAAATCTGACCGTGTGTACAGGGCAATAGAGCTAGGTTGTTGAAAAATTAATTGTTATAGCGTCGCATCCCTTGAATATGTATAGAATATAGAAAGGTTATTTTGGGACTTTTTAAGGGCATATGAGACAAAATTTTAGAAAAAAATAGAAATTTACTAGATTCAAATTTTAGATTGAATACATAAAACATACATATAATGGATCAATGGAATATACAGACAAAAATGCACATCTGATTTATCTCTACATGTTTCGCCTTTTGTGGCTTCTTCAGGAGATCTTTTTACAGCAGGCACTGTATATAAGATGATCACTACAATAGAAAATACATATTTCAAAAAATGACAATACAAATGGAAAATACAAATTAATACAACAATATTTATATGACATTGCAGACTTGAACAGAAAATAAAACACAATTAATGCACTGATCTGGACAATAACCTGTGTATTCAATAGATGAACAAACGCCAACATTCTTAGTATGGATGGATATAGTGCAGTCAATACATTTAAGTCTCATGCACATAGGCAGAAAAAATACATTAAAGGCATTTTCCAAATTTGTATGCCTCTCAGCTTAGCACCATTTCAGCCAATGTGTTTGTTTTGTTTATTCTTTTCGATGTTGAATAAAAAAATATTAAAATAAAATAATTTTGCCATGCAACAACATCCATTAAGTGTAATTTTAAATGGAGCAACTTATAGAATAGAATGTATACTTTTTTTTTACAGAGAACTGCTAAGTGCAGTAGCGCATGGTAGCTAAGCGTAGTATTTCCTTTAGTGCCACCTGTGATGCACTACAAAATATGAACTGGAAATAAACCCCCCAAAACAACAAACACCAACGTAAGGGGACACTGATCACCACAGTAAGGGGGCATTGACCATCAATGTAAGGGGACACTGACCACCAATATGTGGAGGGCACAGTGACCACTATTGTAAAGGGGGCACTATCCCACAAAACATCAAAGTCAGGGGCACATTGGCCACCAATGCAAAAGGGCAAACTGACCACCAATATGAAAGGAAATACTGACCATCAAGTTAAGGAGGTATACTTCATAGACCATATTTCACGAAATATACTCCCCAGGGTTGTATTACATGTACAAGAATTTGTATATGAAGTACAAGACATTCAGTAGACCTTTGTTAGCACTCTACCTGTGTATTTAAAAGGATTAAATGGTTTCCTGTCATGCAAACGTTACACACAGAAAAGGTCTTTGTGCACAAAGTGGAACTACAGAAATGTATTTTTGTAAATAGTGTCTGAGTTTCAAGCCATACCACGTACTGTACTGTAGTTGAGAATACCTCAAAGAGGAAGCTCCTTTATATTTGCTGACACCAAAAAAATTTAATTTCACACTGGTGCCAAATTTGGGCTGCTGGTCACTGTCTAGAAACAATGCAGTAATGTCATATGGCATAATACTTTCAAGCAACTAGGAAGCTATGAAGGTGAAAGAGCAACCAAACTCAGAATTATTTCTCTGCCGCCTCTGGAATTTCCCATGATCGCCTTCATGGCCATGACATCCTTAGAGCTTGGTTGAGAGTTGGGAGCTTCTGCTATTACCATGACTTATTGCATTTGTAACGCTAAGGTGAAGCACAGTTTGTACATTTGTATATATTTATCTTCAGCTTAACAGTGACTACATTGTGAATGTCCCAGGCCCACTTACTTGCCAAAAATGATCGGCTTCAGTCACTTTGGTTGAGATTTTTGTAGATTTTTTTGCACATGTATGTAACACCACCATCGCAGAAGCCACTTGGTTTGTTGGGCCCTCTGTTCTCTACCACCACTCTTTAACCCGCTCGGTCCCCACTGACACACCTGGATCATAAAACGTGCTGCAAGGACCTTGGTTAGTTTAAACACAAGTATAATACCGCAGCAGTAACAAAATGCAGAAAACAGGCCATGAACAACTTGAGATAAATGTACAGTGCCTTGAAAAAGTATTCATACACCTTGAAATTTTCCACATTTAGTCATGTTACAACTAAAAACGTAAAAGTGACACATAGGGGGTGATATTACAAAAGTCGTGCGCCATCAGTAGAGGCGCATGGCGAGGCGCAACGCACATTTCCATATTACTAAATGAATATGGGAACAAGGTTGTTGACTTTTGGGGTGCCTGAGTCCCTCCTGCCCCCAAGCTTCCACCCCCCTTTCATGGGCTGGCTTGCTGTGTGTTTGGCTAGGGATTTGTTGGTGTGTGGGAGGGGCACAATATTTTTTTAGTTTGGGGTGGTATTTTTCCTGTGGGGGTTCTCATTTTAAGCCTTAACAGACCCCAATGGCCTTGTATGTATTGGGGGGCAGGCTATTTTTTGTTTTGGGTTAAAATCTTGCAGCTGCAATGTAGATTTGTAGGTTTTATCTAAAGCCGTACATCTGAAGCAGCATTTTGGATACATGCTACAGATGCACCACTTTACAGGCAGAGTAAACCCCCCTCCCCCAAGTTACTAGCTTTTAAAGCAATTTTGCATTTTTAAAGGGACTTCTGATTGTTTCGTTTTTGGGGTTGTCCAAATTAGTGACATTGATATATGTGCCTTAGGGTGGGACCTGGGCCCCCATACTCATTTTAACGCCAATAACTAGAATATAAGCCAGCCAAGTGGGGACTCGCAAAATTAACAAGTCAGTTCCCATAGACTGCAATGAGATTTGTTGTATAACTTTTGCCCATGTTAGGCTCTTTGTTTGCCCCCTGGACCGGGGGGTGTTTGTCCCATCTGTAATTTTGTAGCATGCTGGATGATGTGCTTCATTTTGGACAGGGGAGTGGCGTATTTTGTGCTAGCAGCATTTGGGTTGTTCTGGGAATGCTAAGGGACTTTGTTTTTTTCTGTGGCTTTTGGTGTGTGAAATGCATTTGTGTTGGTCTGGGCACACTCAGGGACTTTTGTTTTTTTTTTGTGCTTTTTGTGTGTGAACAGAACTTGGATTTTTCTGGGCATGCTCAGAGAGTGTATTTTTTGGGTTAGTAATTTAATGACATCCTTAACAGGTGTACCCACTTTGAAGTTCTGTCTCTACATAGGGTGAAGTTATATTTGTGTGTTTCATGGACTGTGCATGTGTTTTCAATTGCCTCATTAGCACACAAACCTATGTTATATAAAGCTTGCAGATAGCATTCTTTACTTTTCCCTGAAAAGATGTGGGTGCATGCGTTATATTTGGGTTTCCTTATAGAGTTTGTAACACATGTATTTTCTCTTTGTATTTTGTTTGTTATGTCTTTGCAAAACAGATGTGTTTTAGAGCAAGTATTTTTTATTAAGCAAGCATTATTTTTGCAAAATCTTCCTCAAGCTCTTGTGACTACTAAATGTTTAAATCCTTAAAAGACTGTCCGTTTTTGGAAGCAGTCCTTTTAACTCCTGTTAATTTCCTCTGCAAAATGGTTTGACCTCAAACCCATATTCTCTTTTTCAAGTCCTGTTTTGTTGACCAATACACTTTGTAGCAAATTTTTATGTTTCATGTGTTTTGATAATTATTTGTTTTGCAGATGCATGCTCAATCCAAGTAATGCATTTTACATTTTTTTCTCCCCCCCCCCCCCCCCACCCCCCTTTAAACAATTTTCATGCCACAGATTTCCCAGCTGCAGCTTAACTAGGCTGATTGGCATTGCAAAACAAAAAAAGGTGTGATTTGTCTAAAAGCTACTTTCCTGGTGCCTTCATGGTAGCATATGCATGTGTAAGCTGCCATGGATAGGCACCAGGAAAAGGAAATTAATGAGATGTAAGTATTCAATTTTCCATTTTAGCACAGTGGTTCTCAGTCCTCAAGTACCCCCGACAGGACATGTTTTGGGAATTTATCTTAGCTAAAATAGCTGTCCAAAATACCAAGTCATTGACTCTGATTCAAAGCACCTGTGAAAGATGAATGTAAACCTGTAAACATGGCATGTTGGGGGTACTTGAAGACAGGGTTGAGAACCACTGATTTAGAGCACTGAGCTAACCTGCTTGTCTTTTTTAGGTTGGGCTTTGTGTCCTTTTTCTGAAAATTGGCCTCACTTCCTGTCACATAGCCAAACAGGAAGTGAGGGTAAAGCCCTACCAATGTCTTTCCTTGGGGACACACGGGTCAATCTAACTAGTGTCCCCATTAGGCAAATTGCACTCCAGCACTTGGTTGTGTACACCCCAAATGATTAGGTATTTTGGGGTTTGTTAAAGGCAAATCCACTCTGCAATACAAGTCTACTCTCTGTAAATCAGAGGGGAAGCACTGGTGATTTTATTATCCAATCATATAGAAGCAAAGATGCTGTTTTTTTTATTTTCCTTCCATGTCGCTCTCGGATCTCCAGCAACTGCACTTCCAAGTGCAGCTGTAGTGCAAAGTGGATTTGCCTTTAGTAAATAAACCCCAAAGTCCAAGATACCTAATAATTTGGGGTGTACACAGCAAAATGCTAGAGTGAAATTTACCTAATGGGGAAACTATTTAGATTGACCTGTGTGTCCCCAAGGAACGACACTGGTAGGGTTTTACCCTCACTTCCTGTTTGGATATGTGACAGCAAGTGAATAAATTTGAAGGAGAAACTGGCAAAATTTGGGAGGTGTCTTTACCCTATCAGGGATGCAGACATCCCCAAAAACTGACAAGACTTCTAATCCCTCTGCACTCTATCCCCAAGCAAAAATAAGAAAGGATTTAATTTAGTTTAACTTTACAAAGACACATTCCTAAGCTTAACTGTGATGCAGGTCAATGGCCCATTTAGACCTTGTTTAATAGAAAACACCAGTTTTGTATCTGCTTTGCTATTATTTTCCAAAAAAATTGGGTTCCTGCAGTTAGAAGCGTGACCGCTGTGTATGTGAGATGCTGTGTGCGTAGAGGTATGTACCCGTGGTGCATATCTGGTTCCCGGAAGCGGTGGCCAGCACACAGTAATGACATCACGCCCCTCCAGGAAGTTGCTTGTACTGCTGCTAATTTCTTCCCACCACCATGCCCCGCTCACTGTTCTCTGAAGATGAGATGATCCTTATTTGTAAATTAAGATAATTTTTGATTTATTTTTACATGGGGTAGTGTTTGTATGGGTCATGTGTGTATAGCTAAATGATTTGGCCTCAAAACACACACCTACTTTCTGTGTACAGATGCACTTTCAGGCCAATGTATATTACTTCCTGCTTCAGTGTGTGTGTATATATAGATATATCTATAGATGTAGGTTCTTGTGTCCACCAGCAGAGAGAAGTTGGGTAGATGCCACACTCCCAATTCTGGAGGCATAATAATGGTCTAGCACAAGGGTCTTCAAACTACGGCCCTCCAGTTGTTCAGGAACTACAATTCCCATCATGCCTAGTCATGTCTGTGAATGTCAGAGTTTTACAATGCCTCATGGGATGTGTAGTCCCGCAACAGCTGGAGAGCCGTAGTTTGAAGATTCCTGATCACTCTAGCATGTCTTGAAAAAAGGTGGTTTTTCATGTGCCTTCTATAATGCCCAAGAAATATCCTTAGGAAAATACAAGTGGGTCATGGCACATATGCATTCCAAATTTGGCACTTAAGATGGTCATGCACTATGCAATCTGATTGGCCAATCTCTGTACAACTTGATATTTAAGCAAAATAGGTAATAGGAAGACGCACTTGAATAATCAGTTCAAAATATAGGGAATCAAACAGGCTCTTTCACTAAATCTAATTTATTTAAGGTCTAACTGATTGCAGTGTATGGTCACCTTTTAAAGATCAAGATCTGAAAATATTAATTTATTGGGTTTAGAAACACTTCTCTGTTGTTTGTAATGTATTGAAAGATTTGGGTAAAAAAAGAAAAAACACATTTCAAAGATATATTAGAAGTGATAGGAATGAGATTAGCATCAAAAGGTTTAATTAACTGAGTACACCTACTAATTGCCTAACAAGACACATCCAATGAGATGAAATGAACCAATTGTATTGGGCGTGCGCTATTATCAATGAGAAAACCGCATTTACCCTAGTGACAGTTGCAGTTTACATATGCGGGTATTTATTATCGTTATTTGTGCTTCAATGTGCTTTGGTTTGCACGTTCAATTAATGAATTTTCCAGCACACTAATTAATGTATGAACTGGTTCAGTGCCTTCTTCCTAGTAACTCACCCCCATAGTTGTGAAGTGGAAGGAACATGATAAATGGTTTTCAACATTTTTTACAAATAAATATCTATAAAGTGTGGCGTGCATTTGTATTTGGTCTTCCATTTGTATTCAGTCCCCCTGAATACTTTGTAGAATCACCTTTCGCTGCAATCAGAGGCGGCTCTAGGATTTGTGAGGCCTTAGGCAAAACTTATACATGTGGCCCAACTCATAAAAATAAAAATAATTCAAGCAGTAAAAACGAATACATTGAATTGTACAGTGTACAATGAAATGGCAATTCCCCCATGGCCAGTCCTCAAGCATTCCAGCATGTCATTGGATCATATCACACCAGGATATGCACTGTAATGCCCCGTACACACGGTCGGATTTTCCGATGGAAAATGTCCGATCAGAGCGTGTTGTCGGAAATTCCGACCGTGTGTGGGCTCCATCGGACATTTTCCATCGGATTTTCCGACACACAAAGTTGGAGAGCAGGAGATAAAATTTTCCGACAACAAAATCCGTTGTCGGAAATTCCGATCGTGTGTACACAAATCCGACGGACAAAGTGCCACGCATGCTCAGAATAAATAAAGAGATGAAAGCTATTGGCCACTGCCCCGTTTATAGTCCCGACGTACGTGTTTTTCGTCACCGCGTTTAGAACGATCGGATTTTCCGACAACTTTGTGCGACCGTGTGTAGGCAAAACAAGTTTGAGCCAACATCCGTCGGAAAAAATCCTAGGATTTTGTTGTCGGAATGTCCGAACAAAGTCCGACCGTGTGTACGCCCTATAACACAAGCTCCCTCTGTATAGTGAACGGCACTTACTAGACAGCTCTACGTTATGCCCAAATTTCACATTAATTAACAAAGGCCATGGATCCATCATCTATTTTCCTAAACCTTTGCCCCATACCTGCTGTGGACACAGCCAATGCATTTACTATGGTCAGTGAACCTGAATACAGAAAAGCACTAGCTGAATTTCTTTGTACTGCAGTGTCAGGAAAAGAGAGGAGAGAAAGAGGGAAGTAGGAAAATATGTGAGAGAGTAGGGGGGGAGGGGGGGAGAAAGAGAGAAAGGGGGAGCAAAATAGTGTGGGGGTGAGAGACAAAGAGAGGGATGAGTGAGGAGTGGAAAGAGAGGTAAGAGAAAGGGGAGAAGAAAGGGAGGGGAGGAGCAAGAGGTGGGGGAGAGAGAGAGAGAGAGAGAGAGAGAGAGAGAGAGAGAGAGAGAGAGAGAGAGAGAGAGAGAGAGAGAGAAAGAGAGATAGTGGGGAGAGAGAGGGGGGGAAGAGAGGGGATAGTCGGGAGAGAGGAGAGAGAGGGGAGTGAGAGGGGTGAAGAGGGAGGGGGGAGAGAGGGGAGAGAGAGGAGGGGGCGAGGGAAGAGGATGAAGAGGGAGGGGGAGAGAATGGGGTAGGGGGTGAGAGGAGAGAGAGAAGATTGGGGGAGAGAGAGGGGGAGAGAGAGGAGAGAGAGTGGGGAGAGAGAGACAGAGAGAGGAGAGTGGGGAAGAAAGAGGAGAGTGGGGAAGAGAGAGGAGAGGGGGGAAGAGAGAGGAGAGGGGGGAAAAGAGAGGAGAGGAGTGAGGGGAGAGGGGAGAGAGAGGGGAGTGAGAGGGATGAGGATGAAGAGGGAGGGGGGAGGGGGGAGAGAGGGGAGTGAGAGGGATGAGGATGAAGAGGGAGGGGGAGAGAATGGGGGAGGGGTGAGAGGGGAAAGAGGAGAGAGAGAAGATTGGGGAGAGAGAGTGGAAGAGGAGGAGAGGGGGAGAGGGGGAGAGGGGGAGAGAGGAGAGGGGGAGAGAGGAGAGAGAGTGGGGAGAGGGGAGGAGCGAGAGGTGGGGAGAGAGAGCGATAGTGGGGGAGAGAGAGGGGGTGAGAGGGGGAAGAGAGGGGATAAGGGGGAAGAGAGATGGGAAGAGAGATGGGGACAGAGAGAGGGGGAAGAGAGAGGAGAGGGGGGAGAGAGGAGAGAGAGGGGAGTGAGAGGGATGAGGATGAATAGGGAGGGGGGAGAGAGGGGAGGGGGGAGAGAGGGGAGTGAGAGGGATGAGGATGAAGAGGGAGGGGGGAGAGAGGGGGAGGGGGGAGAGAGGGGAGTGAGAGGGATGAGGATGAAGAGGGAGGGGGAGAGAGGGGAGGGGGGAGTGAGAGGAGAGGGGAGAGAGGAGATGAGAGGGGTGAGGGGGAGGGCAGGGGGAGAGAATGGGGGAGGGGCGAGAGGAGGAGAGGGGAGAGAGGAGGGAGAGAATGGGGGAGGGGTGAGAGGAGGAGAGGGGAGAGAGGAGAGAGAGAAGATTGGGGAGAGAGAGAGGGGAAGAGGAGGAGAGGGGGAGAGAGGAGAGAGATTGGGGAGAGGGAGAGGGGGAGAATGGCGGGAGGGAGAAGGGAGGAGGGAGATGGGGATGAAGAGAAGGGAGGAGGGAGAGAGAGGCGGAAGAGAGAGAGAGGATGGGGATGGAGGGGGGAGAGAGGAGGGTGGAGAGGAGGGGGAGAGAGGAGGAGGGGAGAGAGGAGGGGGGAGAGAGGAGGGGGAGAAAGGCAGGAGATGGGGATGAAGAGGGGGGAGAGAGAGGCGGAAGAGGAGGGAAGGGGGAAGAGAGGAATGGGGATGAAGAGGGGGTCACATGGAAGAGCAGTGGTTTGCTGGGTGATGAACAGATCGGTCATGCATCAGTGTGCAGAAAAGTTTTTCTTGCGAAAAAAAAAAAATCAGTGTGCAGAAAAACGGATTGTCCATGTCATCGGACTCACCCCAATCCCCAAACTCATCAGACTACCGGCACTCTGAGCAGCCTCTGCATTGCTGGGGTGAATCCACAACACACGTGGGGGCGGGGCTTCACCAAGCAGTCAACCCCGCGGTCTGCAGCTCATTAGTCTCCGGACAGAGCACGGCGAGCAGTGAGATGTTTTGCCTCCGCTGGCCACGTCCACCTGTCAGCGCTCCAGCACACCTATCTGCAGAATGTGCAAAGGACAGAGCGGGCGGTGTGTGAGCTGATTCCAGCATCCTCTTAGGCAATCATAGAGGACCTGTACAGGACAGGCTGAGGTGACACCGCTCACCTCCCCTGTGATCACTGGTGCGGCTTTTTTTCCAGTAACTCACCCCGTACAGCGCTACCCGAGCCCGTAAAAGAGATGAGAAGGCGGCGGGGGAGAGTCTTAGCAGACAGTGCAGTCCCGGTGTTCTAGATCGGTCCCGCCCATCCGTAGGCAGCGCAATCCTTTCCGATGCTGGGCTCTCCTCCTATCCCATTGTCAGGCAAATTAGACGGCCCCGAGGTCCCTGTAAACGCGAGGCCTTAGGCGACCGCCTAATTTGCCTAATTAGAGAGCCGCCTCTGGCTGAAATTACAGCTGCAAGTCTTTTTGGGTATGTCTCTACCAGCTTTGCAGATCTAGAGAAACATTTTTGCCCATTCTTCTTTGCAAAATAACTCAAGCTCTGTCAGATTGGATGGAGAGTGTCTTGCCACAGATTCTCAATTGGATTTAGTTCTGGACTTTGACTGGGCCATTCTAACACATGATAATGCTTTAAGCTAAACCATTCCATTGTAGCTTTGACTGCATGTTTAGGGCTGTTGTCCTACTGGAAGGTAAACCTCCGACCTAGTCTTAAGTCTTTTGCAGACTCTAACAGGTTTTCTTCTAAGATTGCCCTGTATTATCTCCACCAGAGGTACCATGGGCCTTTTGGCTTCTTCTCTGATTAATACTCTCCTTGCTCGGACTGTCAGTTTAGGTGGACAGCCATGTCTTGTTAGGTTTGCAGTTGTGCCATACTCTTTAAATTTTTGGAATATTTTTTTTAAACCTAACCCTGCTTTAAACTTCTCCACAACTTTATCCCTGACCTGTCTGGTGTGTTCCTTGGCCTTCATGATGCTGTTGGTTCACTAAGGTTCTCTAACAAACCTCTGAGGGCTTCACAGAACAGCTGTGTTTATAATGAGATTAAATTTCAAACAGGTGGACTCTATTTTTTTTAAATTGGAAAACCAACTTTATTAAGAAAATATATGCTTGGTACATAAAAAATAATATAAGCCAACATGCAGTGGCGTAGCGTGGGTTGTCAGCACCCGGGGCAAGGCAAGTAATTTGCGCCCCCCCACCCCCAACCTGCGGACTTTTAGCTATCCCTGAGTCCCTTCAAATACAATAGTACTGACCTACCTGATTCCTATACTGACCACTACACTGAGAACTACACTGTCCACTACACTACATTGTCCACTACACTGACCACTATACTATACTGACCACTATACTATACTGACCACTATACTATACTGACCACTATACTACACTGACCACTATATTACACTGACCACCATACTACACTACACTGTCCACTATACTACACTGACCACCATACTACACTACACTTGACCACCATACTACACTGTCCACTATACTGACCACCATACTACACTGACCACTATACTACACTGTCCACTATACTACATTATACTGACCACCATACTACACTGACCACCATACTGACCACTATACTACACTACACTGTCCACTATACTACACTACACTGTCCACTATACTACATTACACTGTCCACCATACTACACTACACTTGACCACCATACTACACTGTCCACTATACTACACTATACTGACCACCATACTACACTATACTAACCACCATACTACACTGTCCACCATACTACACTGACCACTATACTACATTATACTGACCAACATACTACACTGACCACCATACTGACCACTATACTACACTACACTACACTACACTTGACCACCATACTACACTGTCCACTATACTACACTATACTGACCACCATACTACACTGTCCACTATACTACACTATACTGACCACCATACTACACTGTCCACTATACTACACTATACTGACCACCATACTACACTGTCCACTATACTGACCACCATACTACACTGTCCACTATACTACACTATACTGACCACCATACTACACTGTCCACTATACTGACCACCATACTACACTGACCACTATACTACATTATACTGACCACCATACTACACTGACCACCATACTACACTATACTGACCACTATACTACACTGTCCTCCATACTACACTGTCCACCATACTACACTGACCACTACACTACACTACACTGTCCACTATACTACACTATACTGACCACCATACTACACTGTCCACCATACTACACTGACCACCATACTACACTGACCACTATACTACACTGACCACTATACTACACTGACCACCATACTACACTGACCACCATACTACACTGACCACTATACTACACTGACCACCATACTACACTGACCACCATACTACACTGACCACCATACTACACTGACCACCATACTACACTGACCACCATACTACACTGACCACTATACTACACTGTCCACCATACTACACTGACCACCATACTACACTGACCACCATACTACACTGACCACTACACTAACCACTACACTGTCCACTATACTACACTATACTGACCACCATACTACACTGTCCACTATACTACACTATACTGACCACCATACTACACTGACCACTACACTAACCACTACACTACACTGACCACTACACTAACCACTACACTGACCACCATACTACACTGGCCACTACACTATACTGTCCACTACACTATACTACACTATACTGTCCACTACACTATACTACACTATACTGTCCACTACACTACACTGTCCACCATACTACACTGTCCACTACACTAACCACTACACTGACCACTATACTACACTGACCACCATACTACACTGTCCACTATACTACACTGACCACCATACTACACTGACCACCATACTACACTGACCACCATACTACACTGACCACCATACTACACTGTCCACCATACTACACTGTCCACTACACTAACCACTACACTGTCCACTATACTGACCACCATACTACACTGTCCACTATACTACACTATACTGACCACCATACTACACTGACCACTACACTAACCACTACACTGTCCACTATACTACACTGACCACTACACTACACTATACTGATCACCATACTACACTGTCCACTATACTACACTGACCACCATACTACACTATACTGACCACCATACTACACTGACCACTACACTAACCACTACACTAACCACTACACTGACCACTATACTATACTACACTAACCACTGTACTCAGGCCCAGATTAAGAGCATCATGGGCCTGGTGCTAAGGATGTTGGTGGGCCTTTTTATGAAAATAAATAAAATTAAAACGCAAACAATTTTTTGTGAAATTTAAATTAAAGAGAGAGAGGGGGTGAGAGAGAGAGGGGGTGGAGAGAGAGAGAGAGAGAGAGAGAGAGAGAGAGAGAGAGAGAGAGAGAGAGAGAGAGAGAGAGAGAGAGGGGGGGGTGAGAAAAAGGGGAATAGAGAGAGGGTGAAAGAGAGAGAGGGTGGTAGGGGGTGAGAGAGAGAACAGGGTGAAAGAGAGGGGATGAGAGAGGGAGGGGGGTGGGAGTGAGGGGGTGAGTCTGTGGGGGGCACAGCATAGTACATTACACGGGAGGGGGGGTTATAGCACAGTACATCACATGGTTGGCACAACACATTACATGGTGGATACATGGATACAGCACATTTAATGGCGGGCACAGCACATTACGCGGTTGGCACTGCCCAATACAGCACATTACAAGGTAGGCACAGTACATTATATGGTGGGCACAGCACATGACATGGTTGGTACTGCACAACACATTTCATGGTGGGCACAGCTCATGCACACAGTGGGCACAGGACCTTATATGGTGGGCACAGCACATGACATGGCAGGCACAGCTGAGCACATTACATGGTGGGCACTGGACATTACAAGTGGGCACTGCACAGAACATTATATGGTGGGCACAACACATTATATAGTGGGTACTGCACATAGCATGGTGGGCACTGCACAGCACATGACAAGGTGGGCACTGCATGACACAGCACAGCACATTACATTGTGAGCACAGCACATTAAATGGTGGACACCACACATGACATGATGAGCCCTGCACACCACATTCCATTGTGGGTACTGCACGGCACATGCCATGGTGGACAATGTACAGCACATTACATGGTGAGTACAGCATATTACATGGTAGGCACTGCATGGTGCAGCACATGACATGGTGGGCACAACACAGCACATGACGTGGGCACTGCACAGCAATTTACATGATGGGCACTGCACATGACATGGTGGGCACTGCATGACACAGCACATTACATGGTGGGTACAGCGCATTACATGGTGGGCACTGCATGGCACAGCACATGACGTGGTGGGCACAGCGCATTACATGGTGGGCACTGAATGGCACATAACATTACATGGTGGGCACAACACATTACATGGTGGGCACTGCATGGCATAGCACGTTTCATGGTGGGAAATGCAACTGCACATTACATGTTAGGAACTGCACATGACATGGTGGGCACTGCACATCACATGAAGGGCAATGCAATGCACAGCACATGACATTGTTCAGCACAGCGCATTACATGGTGGGCACTGCAACGTACAGCAAATGACATACTGGACACAGCACATTACATGGGGGGCACTGCAAGGCACATGACATGGTGGGCACAGCACATTACATAGTGGGCACTGCAATGCACATGACATGGTGGGCACAGCACATTACATAGGGGCACTGCAATGCACATGACAGGACATGGTGGGCACAGCACATTACATGGGGGGCACTGCAAGGCACATGACAGGACATGGTGGGCACAGCACATTACATGGGGGGCACTGCAAGGCACATGACATGGTGGGCACAGCACATTACATGGGGGGCACTGCAAGGCACATGACATGACATGGTGGGCACAGAACATTACATGGGGACACTGCAAGGCACATGACATGGTGGGCACAGCACATTACATGGGGGGCACTGCAATGCACATGACATGGTGGGCACAGAACTTTACATAGTGGGCACTGCAATGCACATGACAGGACATGGTGGGCACAGAACATTACATGGGGGGCACGGCAAGGCACATGACATGACATGGTGGGCACAGCACATTACATGGGGGCACTGCAAGGCACATGACATGACATGGTGGGCACAGCACATTACATGGGGGGCACTGCAAGGCACATGACATGACATGGTGGGCAAAGAACATTACATGGGGACACTGCAAGGCACATGACATGGTGGGCACAGCACATTACATGGGGGGCACTGCAATGCACATGACATGGTGGGCACAGAACTTTACATAGTGGGCACTGCAATGCACATGACAGGACATAGTGGGCACAGAACATTACATGGGGGGCACTGCAAGGCACATGACATGACATGGTGGGCACAGCACATTACATGGGTGCACTGCAAGGCACATGACATGGTGGGCACAGCACATTACATGGGGGGCACTGCAAGGCACATGACATGACATGGTGGGCACAGAACATTACATGGGGACACTGCAAGGCACATGACATGGTGGGCACAGCACATTACATGGGGGGCACTGCAATGCACATGACATGGTGGGCACAGAACTTTACATAGTGGGCACTGCAATGCACATGACAGGACATGGTGGGCACAGAACATTACATGGGGGGCACTGCAAGGCACATGACATGGTGGGCACAGCACATTACATGGGGGCACTGTAAGGCACATGACATGGTGGGCACAGCACATTACATGGGGGGCACTGCAAGGCACATGACAGGGCATGCGGGGCACTGCAATGTACATGACATGGTGGGCACAGCACTTTACATAGTGGGCACTGCAATGCACATGACAGGACATGGTGGGCACAGCACATTACATGGGGACACTGCAAGGCACATGACATGACATGGTGGGCACAGCACATTACATGGGGGGCACTGCAATGCACATGACATGGTGGGCACAGAACTTTACATAGTGGGCACTGCAATGCACATGACAGGACATGGTGGGCACAGAACATTACATGGGGGGGCACTGCAAGGCACATGACATGACATGGTGGGCACAGCACATTACATGGGGGGCACTGCAAGGCACATGACAGGACATGGTGGGCACAGCACATTACATGGGGGGCACTGCAAGGCACATGACATGGTGGGCACAGCACATTACATGGGGGGGCACTGCAAGGCACATAACATGACATGGTGGGCACAGCACATTACATGGGGACACTGCAAGGCACATGACATGACATGGTGGGCACAGCACATTACATGGGGGGCACTGCAATGCACATGACATGGTGGGCACAGAACTTTACATAGTGGGCACTGCAATGCACATGACAGGACATGGTGGGCACAGAACATTACATGGGGGGCACTGCAAGGTACATGACATGACATGGTGGGCACAGCACATTACATGGGGGCACTGCAAGGCACATGACAGGACATGGTGGGCACAGCACATTACATAGTGGGCACTGCAATGCACATGACATGGTGGGCACAGCACATTACATAGTGGGCACTGCAATGCACATGACATGGTGGGCACAGCACTTTACATAGGGGCACTGCAATGCACATGACAGGACATGGTGGGCACAGCACATTACATGGGGGGCACTGCAAGGCACATGACATGGTGGGCACAGCACTTTACATAGGGGCACTGCAATGCACATGACAGGACATGGTGGGCACAGCACATTACATGGGGGGCACTGCAAGGCACATGACATGGTGGGCACAAGAGAGCACATTACATGGGGAAAGCAGCAGTCTGTCCTGCCTACAGTCTCTCTCGCCCCCCTCCCTCCCTCCCCCTCCCTCCCAGTAACATGACTCTCACTTACCTTCTTATCCTGGCTGCATAGATCCGGATGAGGAGAACACAGCGGCGGCTCTTTCTTCTCTCCCCTTCGCTCTGCTTGCTGCCATGTTCAGTATCCAGCGCCCTGTGATTGGGTGTATGGGGGTCATGTGCGGAGGCGGGGCGCCTCACATGACCCCCATACACCCAATCACAGTGCGCCGGACACTTAACATGGCGGCCGGAGCCCGGGGACACAAAATTAGAAATTAGGAGGAGGCAGCCAGTGACACACACTGGCGCCCCCCTAAATATCGCGCCCGGGGCCACGGCACCCCCTGCACCCCCCACGCTACGCCACTGCCAACATGGCCAGAGCAGCAGTACATACATGAGCACATTAAGTTATCTACATGATATAGGGTGAGATATCCACCAGACATGAAGCCAGTACACAGTAAAGAAGGAGGGGGAGGAGGAGAGAAGAAAAAAAAAGAGAGAGGAACATATCAACATTTCAAGTACATGTTTCATCATCCTCCAGCCATCTGTTCCAGACCTGCTCGTATTTAAGCGGGCATCCTCTATGTACATAAATCAGCTTTTATATGGGAGAGTGTCATTAATTTCTTTTTTCCAACACTGGATTGTAGGGGGTAGAGCCTGCATCCAATTACGGGCTATCGCTTTTATCGCCAAGAATAGCGTTTCATGTAGAAAGGTACGGAGGGGTTTGTCAGCGTCTAAGTCAGGCAGCAGACCGAGCAGACACATCTTTGGGTCTAGGGTAGCAGGAGAGCCCATCTGATCGTGGAGGAAGCGTATCACTTGTATCCAGTATGCTTGGATAATTTGACAGGACCATATAAGGTGATAGAAAGAGCCTGGGGTGTGGTCGCATAGACGGCATCCTGGATTATGCATGGGTTTAAAACACGCTATCCTCTGGGGAGTCAGATATGTTCTATGTATGATATACAGGAGGTCCGACAGTTTAGGGGAAACTTTTTTCACGCCTTCCATGATCTCATCCCAATCCTCATCCTCAATCATTCCAAACTCCACCTCCCATCTAGTCTTAGCACTATAAGCCAGGGCTGTGGAGTTGGGAAGACGGATGGCGAAATAAAAAGTGGAGATTAGTTTCGCTGGCTCAGCACCTGTGATCATGTCAATTATGGAGGGGACTGTCAGGGATGGGTTGGAGCCAGCAAACTGAGTTTGTATAGCATGGCGAAGTTGTAAGTACCTGAAAAAGAGGTGATTGGGAAGTGAGAATTCGTCTTTTAATGTTTGGAATGTTTTAAGTCCCGTAGTCGTCATGATCTGATGTATATACAAGATCCCGCAACGTATCCAAACTGCGGGGTCCGGGATAGACAACAGCTCAGGTAGGCGTGTGTTGAACCAAAGGGGGGTGTGGGAATGAACCTGTGGAATCCCGAGTTTTTGTAGTGCCAACCGCCACACCCTCCGGTGATGTGTCAACATGCCTGCTTTATGTTGGGGGGTATGTCCTGTCAATGGGGCCCTTAGGACTGATTGAAGTGGGGTTTGAGCTGGGTTATCAGGGTGTTCACAGAGTAGTAGCTGGTATCTTGGTAGCTCGTTCTTGTCAAAATGATAGAAGTGAGACAGTTGGGAGGCAAGATAATAGTCCTGAAAGTCTGGAAGAGCAACTCCTCCCAATATCATTGGGTTTTTAAGTATTTTCCAGGATAATTTGTATAGAATAGATTCAATTGTTTTGAATTTTTTTTGTGGTATATACAGGGGAACATGCCACACCAAATAAAGTATCTTTGGGAGAAGTATCATTTTGACTAGACTGATGCGTCCCATGACACCCAGGGGTAGTCGAGCCCAATTTTGTGTCTTAGTCTTGATCAGGGTGTACAGGGGTTCAATGTTCAAAAGTATGTAGTCTGTAAGCGATCTAGTAACTTGCACGCCGAGGTACTTAATTACAGAGACCCTGGGGAGAGTCAGAGGGGGGAATGTGAGTGAGGGAGGGAAATGGTCAAGCGGAAGGACCTGGGATTTAGACCAATTTATGCTTAGGCCCGGGTGGCTACCAATATGCTCTATGGAGTGGAGGGCTGCAACGAAGGAGGGACCCGAGTCGGCCAAATAAAGGAGCGTATCATCTGCGTACATCCCAAACTTTTCTTCCAGATTCCCTATCTTGAGGCCTTGAATATTGGTGTCCGTGCGAACCATGATGGCCAATGGCTCCACAGCCAATGCGTACAGCATGGGGGAAAGGGGGCAGCCTTGTCGGGTCCCTCTCTCCAGCGGGAATTGATCGGAGAGCCAACCACTTACAAACACCCTGGCCTTCGGGGATTGATAAAGGAGCTGAACCCAATGAATAAAGTTGGGGCCAAGTCCAAATCTCGAAAGGCACTCCCATAGATAATTCCACTCCACGGAATCAAAGGCCTTGGCGGCGTCAAGAGCCACCACAACCCTCGAGCCGACTTCATCATGGGACCCCTGGATGTTCATAAATAGACGGCGAAAATTCATAGCAGTGTTCTTCCCTGGCATAAAGCCTGTCTGATCGGGGTGGATCAGGGAAAGAATAACCTGGTTAAGGCGGGAGGCCAGAATCTTGGCAAGTATTTTAATGTCGACCTGTAGTAATGAAATCGGTCTATATGATTCTGGGTATTTGGGGTCCTTACCAGGCTTAGGGATTACCACAATTTGGGCTTCTCTCATAGAGGGGGGTAGGATTCCCGTATCAAATATGGATTTGTATAGATCATGAAGTTTAGGGGTTAAAATTTCAGAGTAGGTGGCATAAAATTCAAGTGGTAAGCCATCTGATCCTGGGGCCTTAGATGTGGCCAGACAGGAAATAGCCTCAGAGATATCTTCCTTAGTAATGGGAGCTTCTAAGAGTTCACGTTGGGCATCAGTCAATCTAGGGAATTCAATTCTCGCTAAGTAATCTTTGGTAATCTTTGCGGATCGGTGACGTCGTTCCCCTGGTGATCAGTCAACGACACCACTACAGGGGAATGTAAATCTAAGTGAGCAAGGTATGCAAGAAGTTTGCCCGATCTTTCTCCATACTTAAATACCCTTTGCTTACAGAAAAAGATGCGCTGCTATCCTTCTCAATATGTAACTGGGAGACCTGTCGCGTCTGAATCTTAAGATTGTTGGCCGTGCTGGGCGAGGGGTCTCGGTGAAACGCCTCCTCCAGCACCTGTAGGTGTTCTGTAGCCTGTTGGACAATGAGTTTCGATGATCGCTTAAGTCTGTTAATACGTGTGGAGAGCAGGGAGCGGGCTTGGAGCTTAAACGTCTCCCACACTATGTCACGTGCGGCTGACTCCCTGTTGACTGTAAAATAGTATTGCAGTTCCGTGGGGATGTCACCCTGGTCCTGCAGGGCAGTCAGCCAAAACGGGTTTAACCGCCAAGGAGCAGCAGGAGAGGCCTTCAGGAGCCGAATCGTAACCCAGTAAGGGGCGTGATCCAAGAGTATTCTAGGAGCAAAGCCCGCGTCTCCCAGTTTAGGTGTCAGGGTCTTTGAAATTATAATAAAGTCAATTCGTGACATTGTGTTGTGGCTGGCTGAGAAACATGAAAAGACTTTAGAATGTGGGTGCTTGTGGCGCCAAGTGTCTACAAGAGCAAAGTCAGTCAGTATTCGGTGTAGTCTGGTATGGGCTGGTGGGTCTAGAGGGAGGTCTGGTGCGCCCATTCGGTCTAGAGTGGGAATGAGGGTCATATTGAAGTCCCCCATCCACACCACCGGTACAGAGGCATATTGTGCCATAAAGGCAAGGCCCTCCTTAATCACAAATGAATTGTATGGGGTGGATATAGCAGGCTAGTATCAGAATAGGGGATCCATTGATAGCGGCATGTATAAACACGTATCTGCCCTGCCGGTCCGTCTGGAGCAGTATTAGGTCGAACGGAACCCTTTTAGCAATCAGGACCGATACACCCCTGGAGTACGAGGTGTGGGTGGCGTGGTATGCCCAGCCAATCCAAGGTTTTTTGAGAGAGGATTGTAAGTGGCCCGTGACGTGGGTCTCAACTAGGGTGATGATGCCAGCATGCTGGGATGTAAGGAATGTCAGGGCGGCTGTGCGTTTAATCTTATTGCGCAAGCCTCTAACATTCCACGTGAGGAACTTCAGAGAACTCATGGCGGGTAGAGGGCGCATATGATGAACCGTAGCTGGATCAGGACCGGCAGAGCAGACACAGCCACATCAGCTAGGATAAAACACAGTGATAACCAGTAACGACAGTGCATGTATGATAATAACATAGTACCATTAGCATAAGTAAACAGTTGCAAACATGGTGGTGTGAGAAAAATAATAACCACAACATTTTCCCTCCCTCCCAGTCCAATGCCACCCAAACTTGTCACAGACATAGTATCCCATAACCAGGTATCAACAGGGGACATCCAACGTTTAGGACCCGTTGGAGGCAAGGAACTTAATTTCAGAGGAGCATAGATACCCATAAGAAAAAGAAAAAAAAATCCAAGGGGGAAAAGAAACCAGTCAAATAAACGGGGAAAGAAAAAATTCACATAGACACTAGGGAGGTGACTTCTTCTCTGAGAAGCGCATGGGGTGTAGGAGCCACAGAGGTGCAGTGCCATTACAGCCGTGCAGGGGGGGGGGCTCCGCTTGCCATCAGGGTGATAAAGTAACGTAACAGAGTTATTAGTAGCGTTCGATCTACTGTCCTGCACAGGCATCTCTCAGGTATAGGGAAAGTGAGGATCATGAGTCAATGAGGTCTCCCGGAGACGGTAGACACACTGTGAGATCCAGTATAGGGCTGAAAAGGATTTGCAAATCTGTCCCCCAGTTCCAACAAAGGATACGTACATGCGATGTGTCTACTGAGGGGCTCAGCAGTACAGCATTGGATGATACTGCGGGTACAGGGGGGGAGCAGGGGGGAGAAAAACAAAGTACTCACAGCTTATAGGCAAGGTGTTACACTCAGTCTCGGCGATCCCTCTGATCAATCCAAGTGGATGCTAACTCAGGGTCTTCAAAGAAGTGGGTTCGGCCCTCACATTCTACACGGAGCTTTGCAGGGTATAGCATAGCGTATTTGAGGTGTAGTACTCTGAAGCGTCGTTTAACATCCTGGAACTTGGATCTTTGACGTTGTACCTCATTGGAAAAGTCCGGAAATACAGCCACCTGTGTGTTGGTGTGGGGGATATTGCCCTTCTCTCTGGTCAGGCGGAGGATCTTGTCACGGTCCCTGAAGTTGAGGAATTTCGCTATCAGGGTACGCGGTGGAGCCCCTGAAGGAGGAGGACGAGCAGGTATTCGATGAACTCTTTCCACCGCAAACATCCACCTTCGGCAGAGAAATGCATCTCTGCCGAAGGTGGATGTCAGGAGATTTTCAAGGAAACTTGCCGCGTCGTTGCCCTCAGCAGTCTCAGGGAGGCCGATGAATCGGAGATTACATCTCCGGAGGCGATTTTCCATATCATCCTATTTTGCACTAATCTGTTGAAGCTGGCGGCGCACCTCGTCAGTAGTATGTTGTAGGGGGTGCAAGATGTCTTCCGCTCTGCTAATGCGTGTCTCCGTCTCTGCCACGCGGTCCCACAGGGCAGAGAGGTCCTGTCGGATAAGGGACACATCGATCTTGACTTCCTCGATTTTGGTGGTAAGCGTACTCTGGCAAAGGGCAATAGCATCGACTACCTTGTTTGTGGCCACCGTAGAATGTTCAGTGTCCAGAGAGGGACCAGCGCCATCCTTAACCTGTTGCTCTTCCTCAAGGCGGCGGTACTTGGCGATCTTGTCAGCAGCCTCAGAGGTCTTTTTCGGCAGAGACATAGTCCAGAGATGACCAGCGGGCCTCTGGGGTGAACAAGTATGGCCGCTGCTTACCAGGCCGAATCTTCAATAATCCCCTCTTGCCACAGTTCCAGAGCTGCACAGTAAAGGCTACAAGGTGTGGCCGGGTAATTGTGAGAGCAGTGGTTGTGAACGGCAGAAACCGGGCTCAGGTGATCGGGGAAACCTGCAGCAGCACCCACACAAACACACTGTGGGTGAAGCAAGATGGCCGCCGATCTAGGAACCAGGCCAGAGCCACGTACCGTCCACTGGCTCCCACTGGATAAGAAGGAGCTGCACTGTTAGAGGAGATCTGGAGGCCCAGGCAGGTGAAGGTCAGTCTTTAAGGAGCCAGGCAGGCCAGGAATATCAATAGGGCTGTTGCTGGGTGTAGCAAGATGGCCGCCGCTCCGAGGACCAGGCCGGAGCCGCGGGCCGTACCATCAGCTGGTACAGGGTGCAGAGGCTCAGCGCTAGCAGACACAGGCGATCCGGGGGCCGAGGTAGGCAGAGATCAGTCTCGGGGGAGCTTGGTGTGCCCGGGAGATGGATAGGAGCCGCCGCCAGGTGGAGCAAAATGGCCGCCGCTCCGAGCACTAGGCCGAAGCCGGGGACTATCCTAGAGGCAAGCCCCAGGGCGGAACGATCCGGTGTTTGCGTTCTCCGGCAGTGCTCTAGGCGGCCAAACAGCACCAAGGGCCAAGCAGGAGACAGGATAGGCTTGCTGGGGTGTTGTTTTCTGGTAGGATTGGCAGGATTAGAGCAGGATGGCTGTTACAGGAGTGTGGACAAGCGGAGCACTCACCGCAAGCTTCCTACTCCATAGCTCTTCAGGCCACGCCCCCAGGTGGACTCTATTTACTAATTTGGTGACTTCTGAAAGCAATTGGTTCCACCAGATTTTAGTTAGGGGTATCAAAGTAAAGAGGGCTGAATATAAATGCATGCCACACATTTCAGATATTTATTTGTAAAAAAATTTGAAAACCGTTTATCATTTTCCTTCCACTTCACAATTATGTGCCATGTTGTGTTGGGCTATCACATAAAATCCCAATAAAAAACATTTACGTTTTTGGTCGTAACATGACAAAATGTGGAAAATGTCAAGGGGTATGAATACTTTTTCAGGGCACTGTATTTTCCAAGGACAAGCAAATGCAATGCAAACAGCATACTGGACAATATACTATGTTAGATTAACTGACGGGCAGGTTAGCCTCACCTATGGCCATTGACTTATTCTGCAATAAGGCTAAGCCCCATTACACTAGTCCACACAGTAATGCCCCGTACACACGGTCGGATTTTCCGACGGAAAATGTGTGATAGGACCTTGTTGTCGGAAATTCCGACCGTGTGTAGGCTCCATCACATTTTCCATCGGATTTTCCGATACACAAAGTTTGAGAGCAGGCTATAAAATTTTCCGACAACAAAATCCGTTGTCGGAAATTCCGATCGTGTGTACACAAATCCGACGGACAAAGTGCCACGCATGCTCAGAATAAATAAAGAGATGAAAGGTATTGGCCACTGCCCCTTTTATAGTCCCAACGTACGTGTTTTACGTCACCGCGTTTAGAACGATCGGATTTTCCGACAACTTTGTGTGACCGTGTGTATGCAAGACAAGTTTGAGCCAACATCCGTCTGAAAAAAATCCTAGGAATTTGTTGTCGGAATGTCCGATCAATGTCCGACCGTGTGTACAGGGCATAAGAATGATATCAACCATGAAAACATGAATGGCATAAAGAAGCCTCACTGTAATGATTAGCAATGGATATCCAAATAACATTCCTGTTTGCACTTTATGTATACAGCTCCAATAGCAGGTGGATGTACACTTTACTACTAGATGGAGCAGCGTCTTTTGCACACTCAATTATGTACCAAATGTGTGTAGCTGCGCTAGATCCATTTGCATATGATCTTTTCTCTCACTAGCTTAACCAAGTACTGCAGACTGTCTGTTACTATTTATTTCAATGGAGCAAGGCATCTGACGTTCGGCCTGCGCCACGTGAAGGCGCCACTGATGACGAAACGCCTCCGACTTGGCTGTTACTGAAGACATGAGCTGACAGTCTGCTGGTTTTTGACTCATTTGTGCCTGTTTACAACTTATCGAAGGTACTGCGTACATATTTTAAACAAAAGGACTTGAATGTTAGCAGGCTTCACTATGCTTGTTAATTTTTTTATTCAGGATCGATTGGGAGCTGCTGCTGAGCAGCCACCGCCTATCTCGGATGCCGGGCTATTTTGTGCCTTTATGACCATTATAATTTATGGTCCACACTATCTGTTAAAAAAGCTAATTGTTGGTGCTTGGTGGTGGATTTCATCAATTAACGTTACTTATACACCTTTTTTTGCACTTTATGGAGACTCTTATTTATTATTGAAAAGGACTTTTTCATTGAAAGGCCTTTTTTATGTTCACCTAACACTGGATTTTGCTCCTATTTCATTATAGCACGTTCATATGATTGATTTTTTTAAATTTTTTTATGTTATATTTTGCTCATATTTTATTCACTGCATGTTTAATTGTTTTCATAGCACATCATTTACCATATGATTATTCACGATTGCGCCGCATTCAGGATTTAGGGCTGCTTTTTATTTATACTGATCATTCACAACTAGTATCATAGTGTCAGGGCTGGGCTCAGCCCTTCCTTCCCTGAGCTGGCCGCTCAGCTGTCGGCTAATTGCCAGCTCCTATCTCTCCACAGTGACTCACCTGTTGATGATATCCTGCTCGTCAGTCCTGCCTACTTAAGCTGTCCAGCCCAGATGATCTCTGCCTTCACCTTGGTCTACATCACAGAGACTATCTCCTGCGTTCCTGTTAAAGACTTGCTTGGCTGACATTCCTTCTGGCTCCTGCTTGCTGTTCCACTACGCTGATCCCTGACTTTCTGGCTTGCCTGATTATCCATTCCGGTTACTGAACTTTTGCTATGTTTTGACTACATTTGTTCTATTTACTTTTATTTTTAAACAAGTGTGATTTAACTGTACTTCGGTCGCGGTCTGATTCATGGTTTCTGACTGTAGGCGAAAGCCATGAATTCAGAAGATGCAGTCAATCCACTTGTTGGTAATATTTTTTCCAGATTGGATGAGCAGGTTCACCGCATGGATCAGTTTGCCATGCCGTTACAAACGCTCCTGAGTCGCACGGCTCACCTGCAATCTCCCACTGTGGCTCCTCCGGTACAACAGGCCGTCCCTGCTACTGCTCCAGTCTCTGTGCAGGCACCCGCCTCAAGTATTACCTCTATAAGAGGTATGTCTGGTTCCGCTCCACTTCCCCAGCGATTTGGGGGCGATCCAGTCCAATGCAGAGGGTTTTTTCAACCAGTTTTAGATATACTTTGAGATGCTGCCCCAGACGTTTCGCAAGGACAGAAGCAAAGTAGGTTTTGTGATATCTTTGCTTTCTGAGAGAGCCTTGGCCTGGGCAAACCCTCTATGGGAGACACAAAAACCTGTTGTCTTGAGTTACCCTGAGTTTGTGGCTTCTTTTAAAAAGGGTATTTGACATTCCCGCACGCGCCGCTTCTGCTGCCAAGTGCCTCATGCCCATCAAACAGAGTACAAGAACTGTTGCCGATTACACCATTGAATTCCGTACTCTGGCAGCAGAGAACAAGCCATTCAGTCCTTGGAGCAATTCCTACGGTGCTATATTTCTGACCATCATAACAACTGGTCAGACCTATTACCGTGGGAAAAGTTGGCTCACAACAGTGCCTTGAATTCTGCTTCCCGATTGTCCCCGTTTATGGCAAACTATGGTTTCCAACCTTCCATGTTGCCTGACTCATTTGTTCCGCAGAGTATTCCTGCGTTAGAAGAGCATCTTGTTGGTCTTCGTTCCACTTGGGCACAAGTCCAGGTGGCTTTGCGACATGCTAATGATAGGTACAGACTCCATGCTGACCGCAGACGCCTGCCTGCACCTTCCTACCAGGTTGGGGACAGGGTCTGGCTGTCATCTCGCAACCTTTGACTTTATGTTCCCTCTCTGAAAATCGCACCTCGGTTTATTGGGCCTTTCCGTATTCTTCGCAGGATTAACCCAGTGGGTTACGTGTTAGACCTTCCTTCTGATGTGCGTATCTCAAATGTATTTCATGTCTCCTTATTAAAACCTTTGGTCTGCAACTACTTTACCACCTCAGTGCCACGTCCTCACCCTGTTCAGGTTGTGAACCATGAGGAGTATGAAGTATAGTCCATTGTTGATTCCCGTAGGTTCCGTGGGCGCATACAGTACCTGGTGCATTGGAAAGGGTACGGTCCGGAGGAACGCTCTTGGGTCTCATCCTCGGACGTACATGCCCCTTTCCTCCTCCATAATTTCCATAGACGTTTTCCCTTCAAGCCTGGTGGTCCTCCGAGGGGGAGGGGTCGTTAAGGAGGGGGTACTGTCAGGGCTGGGCTCAGCCCCTCCTTCTCTGAGCTGGCTTCTCAGCTGTCGGCTAATTGCCAGCTCCTATCTCTCCACAGTGACTCACCTGTTGATGATATCCTGCTCGTCAGTCCTGCCTACTTAAGCCGTCAAGCCCAGATGATGTCTGCCTTCGCCTTGGTCAACATCACAGAGACTCCTGCATTCCTGTTAAAGACTTGATTGGCTGACATTCCTTCTGGCTCCAGATCCTGCTTGCTGTTCCACTACGCTGATCCCTGACTTTCTGACTATCTGTTCTGGTTATTGAACTTTGGTTATGTTTAGACTAAATTTGTCTGCTCAATGACCAGGACATTTTTTGCGATACGGCACTTTTTGTTTTAAAAAATGAACATTTTATTACAGCACCCATGACACAGGATTCATAAACAATTATGGTTTTGAAAAGTGAGAGCATATTTGCTTTCAGACTTTCTCTAAGTGAAACGTCATATAGAGCTGTCTGAACGGAGCACACCCTCAAATGATACTTGCCTTATTAGGCACCTGACATACCAAAATGACTTCTGATCTGATATCTTGGTGCCAAAAACTCATTTAAAAAAGGATCAAGGGACAGATTGATGGCACCTAAAATCCTGTAGGCCTAATGCTGGTGTTCTGAAAAATCTAACTGTACATACCCAGCAGGAAATGTAAACCTGCAACTCTTCACCTAAAACTAAAAAGTGTTGGTGATTTAACACTTTAATAAAAATATTTTTACCTAATGACATATCACTGATGTTTAATGCACTGTCACATGTTGTTATTCAAATCCACCACTTAGCGGCAGAAGTACAAAGATACTGCATACTGTATGTGGTTAGAAGAGAAAAAAGAAATAACACTTAACCAAACTAAGAAAAAAGTGTGCACCTTCATGCCATACATGTTATATACTTAAAAATGCTTTAGTTTTTTTTTTTTTAATAAAACATTGTTTTTTTAAATCTGGGAATATGCCCTTATGCTATACAAGTGTTTAATCAAGCAACAGTGTATACCCTAGTATAACCATGCACAGTCATTCGTGTCTGTGGGTGGCTGTACACAGCATCGGGGCCTCCCAGGCAGGGAAAATACGCTGGAATTTACGTTGCACGGGCTCAAGCTCCCATGTGCAAGAGTCTTAACTTACATGAGCCTAAAAAAAAAATCAAAAAAACAAACATCCACAGAGAGCTAATACTTTTTCTGAGCTTACCTTAACCACTTGTCTATCAAGATACACTATATAAGCAAAAGTATTGGGATACCTCTCTTTACACGCGCATGAACTTTAATGGCATCCCAGTCTTAGTCTGTAGGGTTCAATATTGAGTTGGCCCACCCTTTGCAGCTATAAAAGCTTCAACTCTTCTGGGAGGTCTGTCCACAAGGTTTAGGAGTGTGTCTATGGGAATGTTTGACCATTCTTCCAGAAGCGCATTTGTGAGGTCAGACCCTGATGTTGGATGAGGATGCCCGGCTCCTAGTCTCTGCTCTAACTCATCCATTAGGGCGTGCGGGTGCCGCCCCCCCTCCCCCATCCCCTTCTCCGGAAGCATGGATTCCAATGCAGGGTTGGGTTTTTTTTCTTAAGCACCGGAGGCTCTTATCGACTTCAAAATAGAGTGGGCTCGGGGCGCAGAGAATGCGGAACGGAGCCCAACCAGGTGTGTTTTTACAACAGCAAATGAATAGGGAAGTGGGTTTTGAGACCCATCACCCGATTGGCTGAAAGGAGAGGCTATCATATTTGACGCCTAGGTGGAGGGAAGAAGAAGCATGGCTGACGAGCTGCAGGAATGGAGGAGATGACCGATCCTGCTGCCGATGCCTGCTGGCCGATACCTGACACCTAGATGGGGTAAGACAGTGAGCGGGCACGGGACTCGGTGGTTTGAGGTGCCGTCGGGGGGGTCTGGGTGGTTGTTTGCCGCCTCCCCAAAAAAACACACCCACCACTGTCCCAAAGGTGTTCTATCGGGTTGAAGTCAGGACTGTGCAGCCCAGTTAAGTTACTCCACCGCAAACTCGCTCATCCATGTCTTTATGGACCTTGCTTTGCACTGATCATTTGGTGGAGGGGGGAATTATGATGTGGGTATTTTTTTCAGGGTTTGGGCTTGGAGCCTTAGTTTCAGTGAAGGGAGCTCTTAAGGTGTCAGCATACCAAGACATTTTGGACAATTTCATGCTCCCAACTTTGTGGGGACAGTTTGAGGATGGCCCCTTCCTGTTCCAAAATGACTGCGCACCAGTGCACATAGCAAAGTGCATAAAGAAATGGATGAGCGAGTTTGGGGTGTAGAAACTTGACTGGCCTGCCTCAACCCAATAGAACACCTTTGGGATGAATTAGAGCGGAGACTGCAAGCCAGGCCTTCTCGTCCAACATCAGTGCCTGATCTCACAAATACGCTTCTGGAAGAATGGTCAAACATTCCCATTGACACACTCCTAAACCTTGTGGACAGCCTTCCCAGAAGAGTTGAAGCTGTTATAGCTGCAAAGGCTGGGCCAACTCAATATTGAACCCTACGAACTAAAACTGGGATGCCATTAAAGTTCATGCATTCAGGCATCCCAATACTTTTGGTAATATAGTGTATGTTTATAAACTGTGTGGCAGACAAGTAGTTAAATCAAGCTCACAGCTGCTGCTACTGCAGTTATGAGCTTGGTAGTGGCTTTTAGAACTGGTGAAGGGCTTTCAGGTAAATGTGATCACTTTTATGGTGCTTTCAAAGCATGTCCTCCGCCCCATGTGGAAGACACGGTAATGTGTTTTATTAGCTGCATTGGGGCTCTCAACCAGAACCCAGCTGCAAAAGCAGCCCGGAGCTGTGTACACAGGTTCCCAGGCTCACAGTGTACTCCCCATGAGTCTCAGATGTTCCTCCATGCAGAATGAGTTTGATGGGTTACAGTCCCTGGCTGTGCATCAGCCAATCTGGATCTTCTCTGTCTGTTGTCAAGGGTGGAATTCCCTCTTTGCTCTCCTTGTATGTTCTCCTCTCTCTTTCTCTCCATGCTCTTTGCCGGGGCAGGGAGGGAGTTCTGTCTGGAGGCTTAAAGGGGCCACTGGCAGATGCTATACATGTGAGCAGTGAATTATCGCAACTCAATACCGTGAATTGGGCCCTAATAAAAATTGAAGATATAAAAAGTGTACCTTGCATGTAAATATAAATGAAAGGTCCTCTTTCTCACATTCCTTCACCTACAAATGGCTTCTAATGCATTTCTGCAGTGGGATTAAGCCCATTTTCTTTTGATTTAAAGTATACAGTATCTAAAGTGACATCTTTTTTTCATTTGGGATAAAGCAGAGAAGTGTTAATATTGATGTCAGTTTTTGTTTTTGCCATCTTGCGCCCATTAGGGAGAATTTTTTTCACTTCCTGTCCTGCAGACTCAACAGGAAGAAAGAGAAACCCCCTCTTAGACAGTTGTCACGTGAGGAACTGTATCCATAGGAAGATGTCCCCCGTATTGCTGTTCTGCAGCAATTCAAAATTTTGGATTTACCCCCACTCTTAATCCCCATGACACTGGAGATCGAGACAAAAAAAAAATTGCTTTCAGTTAGTTTAGTTTTCAAACCAACTTTATTTTCAATGGCTTTTTTAAATGAATTTGCATATGGGGAGTGGGGGCTGGCCTTTGGGTAAAGTGGACCTTTTCATTTTAATGGAAGGTCTACTTTAACATGTTAAAACTGAGGCTGGGTTCACATCATTGCGAATTGGATGCGGGTTGTCTGCATCCAATTCGCAATAGCAGGAGATTGTGGCCGCCTCTCTATGGAGCCGGTTCACATATGTCCGCAGCAGGTCCGGTGCCGATCTGTTTCAGGTCCGAATTCAGCCCAAAATCCTGCCTGAAATCAGACCTGAAAGGGTGAACCAGGACGCACCGGACCCCTGCTGTGAGCCGAATGCGGCGATGGTGTGAACCCAGCCTTAAAGCGGTAGTAAAATGCAAAAAAAAAACTTTATGACATACTAACCTTAAAACAAAGCATTCCAGTGGCACGCTGTAACAGTTACTTCCATCTTTATTTGGTCTTTCCAGGGTCGTGAGCGTCAGCTATTTGAATTAGACATGTGCAATTTTTTTCGTTACGAATACGTTTTTCAACGAATTTCAACAAATTTGTTAATTTGGAAATATCGGAATTAACGAAAACCTGTTTAACTAATTTTTCCGAATATTCGTAAATTCAAAATCCGAAAATCCAAAAACCCAATAATTTGAAAATCGAAAATAATAACTAACTAATAACAACTTAACTATTACTAACTATTAAATTATAGGTATTCGGATTTCCTTTCAAATTTGGCTCTTAGTGAACATAACGATTACGAATTTATCCAAAGTTACTTAATTATCCGAAATATTGAATGCCGTATCTAAGCGAATGGAACGTAACAAATTAATACTAATAAATAACAATAATAATAATAATAAAAACATTTATATGAATTTATCTGAAGTCACGAATTATCCGAAATAACGAATGAGGCATCTAAACGAAGAGAATGTAACAAATTAATAATAAATAATAATGATAAAAAGGTTTTATTAATATTATTTTTTATTCGTTTAGATACGGCATTCAATATTTTGGATATCTAAGTAACTACAGATAAATTTGTACTTGTTAGGTTCACTAATGCCGCGTACACACGAGCGGACTTTCCGGCAGACTTGGTCCGGCGGACCGGACTCTACTGGACAATTCGATCGTGTGTGGGCTCCAGCAGACTTTTTTTTCCCCAAAAGTCCGACGGACCTAGAAATAAAACATGTTTCAAATCTTTTCGACGGACTCAAGTCCGGTCGAAAAATCCGCTCGTCTGTATGCTAGTCCGACAGACTAAAACCGACGCTAGGGCAGCTACTGGCTATCAACTTCCTTATTTTAGACCGGTCGTATGTCATCACGTACGAATCCATTGGACTTTGGTGTGATCGTGTGTAGGCAAGTCCGTTCGTTTGAAAGTCCGGCGGACCTACGCTGCAAAGTCCGTCGGAAAGACTGTCGGACCTAGTCCGCCGAAAAGTCCGCTTGTGTGTACGAGGCATAAGCCAAATTTGAAAGGAAGTTCAAAAACCTATCATTTAATAGCTAGTTAGTTATTCTTTAAAATTTTCAGATTTTCTTTCTTATTTTCAAATTTTCGAATTTACGAATTGCGATCATAACGCATGACCTGAAAAAAGAAAAAAAAATAATTTTTTGGCAGTGCACATGCCTAGTTTGAATGGCCAAGCTGCACGGGAGTTACAGCCGCAGCACAAACCTCTGAATGGATGGCACCGTCCATTCAGGGCGCAGTGCGCATGCACTGGTGATGATGTCACTGACTGCTACTAAAGTAAATATTTATTATTTTTACCGTGCTTATCATTGGCTTACCTGTAAGTATACATCAAAAAGTGGACTTTCCTATTGCTTTATGCTGGGTACACACTGTGAGGTTTTTTTTTTTTTTCATTCAGCCAGCAAGATGAATGAAAAAATAACCCACAGATTCCTTCACCCGCACAAGCAAGGTGGATGCAGGAATCTCCCCTGCTGTGCCATTGTATTCTGACAGGGGAACTGTTGGAGGTTCGTGTCGTTAAGCGGGATTCCTTATGGCTGTGCAACAGGGCCCAGACAAGGGAGGGATCTTGGCTTTTCTCATACTTCAGTGCACACGGATGAATTGGGCTTTAGAACTCAATGAGATTAACAAACTGGAATTAAGACAGTTCTACAAAGACTTTCAGGCACTCTAGCTATATATTATAGCTATTATAATATCCAATTTCTTGTAAAGAAACACATAAAAACAAATCTAAAACGGGACAAGCACATAACAGCCTCATTTTACAATCTCCATTAGAGTAACTAAAATGTATATACATTAGCATAGGGGACTACATGTTTTGATATATAATTAATGGATTATTCAGGAAGACTTTCACACTACCATAAGGTATTGTACAATCCATGTGTGTCATATGTGACCAGCATACTCTATAAGACCCCTTTCACACTGAGGCGCTCGAAAACTGCCCATAAAACGTTGGGCGTTTTTACAGCGCTTTTGTGACACTTTTCAAGCGATTTTGCGACATTAGCGGTACGCTTTTTTTAAGGTCATGTGACTCAAAAGAACCATTTTGCGGTGCTTTTGAAGCTCTTTTGCAGCGCTTTTCAGTCACTTTTAAAGCACTTCCCATTAATTTCAATAGACAGGGATGTTTTTGAGGTAATTTTTTAACCGATCCAAAGATGCTGCTGGCAGGCCTTTTTTAACCTCCCCGTTGTAAAAAGATTATTATTATTATTATTATACAGGATTTTTATAGCGCCAACAGTTTACGCAGCGCTTTACAATATAAAAGGGGGACAATACAGTTATAATACAATAAGATACAAGAGGATTAAGAGGGCCCTGCTCAAAAGAGCTTACACTCTAATAAAAAGATCCATTGATATTATTGGGAAACAGTTTTCATGAGCTTTTAAGGTGCTTTTTTTAGCGTGAAAGCGCCAGAAAAAGGCCTCGGTGTGAAAGGGGTCTAACAGTGGCCTCCAAACTGTGGCCTGTTGGGCTGATGCAGTGATTTGCTTGTGTTTACCTGGCCCTTGTGGTACTATTCCTTCCACTGATATGAGACACTATTCCTTCCACTTATATGAGACACTATTCCTTCCTCTGATATGAGACACTATTCCTTCCACTGATATGAGACACTATTCCTTCCACTGATATGAGACACTATTCCTTCCACTGATGTGAGACACTATTCCTTCCACTGATATGAGAAACTATTCCTTCCACTGATATGAGACACTATTCCTTCCACTGTTATGAGACACTATTCCTTCCTCTGATATGAGACACTATTCCTTCCACTGATATGAGACACTATTCCTTCCTCTGATATGAGACACTATTCCTTCCACTGATGTGAGACACTATTCCTTCCACTGATATGAGACACTATTCCGTCCACTGATATGAGACACTATTCCGTCCACTGATATGAGACACTATTCCTTCCACTGATATGAGACACTATTCCTTCCACCGATATGAGACACTATTCTTTCCACTGATATGAGGCACTATTCCTTCCACTGATATGAGACACTATAACTTCCACTGATATGAGACACTATTCCGTCCACTGATATGAGACACTATTCCGTCCACTGATGTGAGACACTATTCCTTCCACTGATGTGAGACACTATTCCTTCCACTGATATGAGACACTATTCCGTCCACTGATATGAGACACTATTCCTTCCACTGATATGAGGCACTATAACTTCCACTGATATGAGACACTATTCATTCCACTGATATGAGACACTATTCCTTCCACTGATATGAGACACTATTCCTCCCACTGATATGAGACACTATTCCTTCCACTGATATGAGGCACTATTCCTTCCACTGATATAAAACACTATTCCTTCCACTGATATGAGACACTATTCCGTCCACTGATATGAGACACTATTCCTTCCACTGATATGAGACACTATTCCTTCCACTTACAAAAAACGGTGGGGCATAATTCCTCCCATTGATGTAAATGATGGAACACTATTTCTCCAACCAAACAATAATTAAAAGTGTGCTATCCTTGTGCTAGGTATATAGTATCTCACAAAAGTAAGTACACCCCTCACATTTTTATAAATATTTTATTATATCTTTTCATGTGAGAACACTGAAGAAATGACACTTTGCTACAATGTAAAGTAGTGAGTGTACAGCTTGTATAACAGTGTAAATCTGCTGTCCTCTCAAAATAACTCAACACACAGCCATTAAAAACCACTTGCCACCCAGGCCAATCCCAGGCCAATTCTGACACTTCGCTCCTACATGTAAATATCATAATTTTTTTGCTAGAAAATTACATAGAACCCCCAAACATTATATATGTTTTTTTTAGCAAAGACCCGGTTGACGGTTGTTGCAACTTTTTATCTCACACGGTATTTGCGAAGCAATTTTTTGAACGCTTTTTTTTTGGGAAAGAAACAGTTTTGTGCTTTAAAAAAAACAAAACAAAAAAGTTAGCCCAATGTTTTTGCATATTGTGAAAGATGAAGTTACACCGAGTAAATAGATACCTAACATGTCACGCTACAAAATTGCACACGCTCGTGGAATGACGGCAAAGTTCGGTACTTAAAAATCCCCATAGGCGACACTTGAAATTTTTTTACTGGTTACATGTTTTGAGTTACAGAGGAGGTCTGCTCTCGCTCCAACGTTCGCGTCAATACCTCACATGTGTGGTTTGAACACCGTTTTCATGTGTGGGTGGGGCTTACATATGCGTTCGCTTCTGCGTGCGCGCACACGGGGACAGGGGCGCTTTAAAAAATTTTTTTTTTTTTATTGTTATTTATACTTTCCTTTTTTTTATTTTGACACTTTTTTGAAAAAAATTTTTTTTGATCACTTTTATTCCTATTACAAGAAATGTAAACATCCCTTGTAATAGGAATATGACATGACAGGTCCTCTTTATAGTGAGATATGGGGTCAATAAGACCCCACATCTCACCACTAGGCTGGGAAGCCTGAAATAAAAAAAAAAAATAAACTGATCACTGCTTCCCAGCCGAAGCGGCACCATTTTTTTGAATGCAGAGGCCGGGCGTGACGGCATAATATCGCGCCCGGCCTCCGACGATCATAGAGACTCCGGCGACCATCTGGTCCACCGGAAATCTCTATGATAGACATCCGGGGCCGGCGGATCCTTTGTCCGACTCACCGATCCTAGCAGTGAGTCGGTAGAAGCACCGGAGGGCGGCGGGAGGGGGACGACGTCCCCTCTCGCCTCCCGTAAGAACGATCAAGAGGCGGAACAGCCGCTATGATCGTTCTTATAGTGTAGGGAATCGCCAGCTGAAAACGGTCATTCAGATATACCTGCTTAAAGTCCGTCATGTCATATGACGGCAGGAGGGAGTGAGGCGGTTAATGTCTAAACCGCTGGCAACAAAAGTGAGTACACCCCTAAGTGAAAATGTGCAAATGCTCTCCATTCACACCTGAGTCCTTGTAACACTAACGAGTCTCATGACACCGGGGAGGGAAAATGGCTAATTGGGCCCAATTTGGACATTTTCACTTAGGGGTTTACTCACTTTTGTTGCCAGCGGTTTAGACATTATTGGCTGTGTTGAGTTATTTTGAGAGAACAGATAATTTACAGTGTTATACAAGCTGTACACTCACTACTTTACATTGTAGCAAAGTGTCATTTCTTCAGTGTTGTCACATGAAAATATATAATAAAATATTTACAAAAATTTGAGGGGTGTACTCACTTTTGTGAGATATTGTAAGTTAATAAATAACATAAAAAAAAACACAATAAAAGTGCATTAAACATATGATGAACTCATCCTAAATTGACATATCTGTGCAACTAAAGTCCATATAAATTGTGCATAAATATTATAAAAATATATAAATAAAAAGTGCAAAAAGGTGCTCAGATTTTATAAACATCAATATGTCCTCTTTCTTTACCATGAAGGAATGATGATAATGTGCACCACCGAAGAAAAAGTGCTACCAAAAGGAATCATCATAAGCGATTAAATTAGCTCCTTACCAGCTCCTCTGATCCCACAAGGAGATCATTAGACACATTGCAGCCATATACACCACGATCTTGCATATAAAGGTTCCGCAATCTCCTAAGCCAAGATAGACTCCATGGAGGAAGTTAAAGTATTGTGAAAAATCCACATAGAGTAGTATATCACCAAAGTATTAATAAAATGATAAAATCACACTTACATTTTGAAGGAATTACACACCATGTATTACAAACAACCAGCAGGTCCAAGCGGTCAGGCCAACTTGGCGGAATAATGTCATGTGCGAGGCCCCTCCCAACACGTTGCTCTGTAACCAGTGTCGTCTGGGGATATGAGGCTCTGTTATAAATGATGGAGCACTATTCCTCTCACTAACACTAATGATGGGTCACTAGTGCTCCCACTGACACCAATGATGGGACACTATTCCTCCCACTGACACAAATGGTAGTTTACTATTACTCCCACTGACACCAGTGATGGGGCACTATTGCTCCCACTAACACAAATAATAGGTCACTATTAATCCCACTGACACCAACAATGGAAAAATATTCCTCCCACTGACACCAACAATGGAGAAATATTCCTCCCACTGACACCAACAATAGGGAAATATTCCTTCCATTGAAACCATTGTTAGGGCACTATTCCTCCCAACAACACCAACAGTTGGGCATAATTCTTTCCAATGACACCACCATTAGGGCACTATTCTTTCCGCTGACACCAACAATGGAACATTATTTCTTCCACTAATACCAATGATGGGGCTCTATAACTCCCACTGACCACCAAAGCTTAAACCATTATTTACCTTCTCTGAAGCTGGGGTATTTTCTACTTCCACTGGCCACACTTCAGCCCCTATGAAGTCTGAAGCACAGTAAACTGGCTCTTTGTTTAGAAAATTTGGAGACTCCTGCTCTATCAGGTACGGCAGTGGCGGCTGGTGTTTTTGGGGGGGGTGGCAAACAACCAACCGCCTCCCTCGGCGGCTAACGGCACCTCAAACCTCCCAGCCCCCCTGCGCGCTCACTGTCTTACCCCATCTAGGTGGCAGGCATCAGGTAGCATCGACGGTGGGCATCAGGCGGCGGCCAGCGGCATCAGGCAGCAGGCATCGGGCTGCAGCTCCTGTGTCCTTTCCTTCATAGCTGTGGCCTTGCGACACCTCCCCACCTCCTAGGCGTTCAATAGAATCGCCTGTGCTTTCAGCCAATAAGGATCAGTGTTAAAATAGTGAATATTCATTCTCTATTGTAACATCCCTGGGTGGGCTCAGAGCGTATTCTCTGCGCCCCGAGCCTATCCTATTTTGAAGCCTGTTAGAGCCTCTGGCTCTAATCAGTGCTTCAAAAAAACACCCCGCCCCATTGGAATTCACTACACTTAGCTGCTGGATGCTGAGACTGGGTTGTCAGGATTTTACAAGCTTTCTGTTATAAGCCATGATCAGTCATTATATATTATTCGGTTAACTCTTCAACTGCCACCCTCAGGATTCTCCATTTGGCCCCAGTGAATCTTTGGGTCATACCCTGCTTATGCCGGTGGAGTTAAGAGAATATTGGGCCTTTTCTATTACGATCTATTTTCTTACTATCTGTCTGATCTGGCATGGATGTAAAGCATCCTTTAAAATAAATACACTAAAAGCTTTGGGAACTGAAAATCTGCCTGCCACGGCTGTCCTAATTCCTGTTGTTTTAAACTACAATACTATGGAATGCTAATTTAATAACTCACCCAAATACAAATCTCTCTTGCTTAAATACTCACCCCTGAGGAAGGAGATACGTGTACTCCGAAACGCGTTGGGTGCAAGAGTACTGTATACTACTATATGTACACTGGTGACTATGTTGTAAACGCATTCCTTATGCTATATGTTTTTTATATATTTAATAAACTATTTTTGTATTCATAATACTCTTCTATCTTGTATGTGCCTTAAAAGTCCACCACTAGGGTTTTTTTGTTTTTTAATTGTAACACGCCTGGGTGGGCTCAGAGCGTATTCCACCCTATTTTGAAGCCTGTTAGAGCCTCTGGCTCTAATCAGTGCTTCAAAAAAACAACCCGCCCCATTGGAATACATGCATTTGGCATCCTGAAAGGGGTCGGACGCAAGAATAGGGGGTGTGCCGCCTGTGCGGGACCTCCAAATATGCTGAGCAGCCACTCCTAGTCTCCACCCACTATCTTCCAGAATGTTCTCCAACACTCTGGAAACAGGGAGGGGGGGCACCAGAGAGCTGCTGAGACGAGTCATCCAGCCCTGAAGTCTAATAACCCTTACCCAATTGCAGACTCACAAGTTTACAGCATGAGTCAGAGTATAGTTTGCCTATTCTACTTCTAGTACACACTAGAGGGTGTTACAAATATGTTAGAGGAATTAAAAAAACAAAAACAAATGTGAGGTTCAACTAGTCATTTTATCCTTGGATGGTACAGAACCTCTTTTAATGTCCCATGCTGGTTCCAGACCTCCAAGAAATGCCTCTTACTTCTGGGTATAGGGCACATGTGATACTACTCCTGTCTCCCCCTAATTTAGTGCTTGGTGTCTAGTTGGCCCCCCTCCAGGCTTGAATGCTGTCGCAAAGGAACCAAGGAGGATTTTTTTGCCCTGTATATATTTTGATTTTTTTGAAGTTTGCACAGGAATTGGGGTACATGCTACAAAACATTATTTGCTCTGCAGAATACTCAGCAACAGAATCATAAATGTAAAAAGTAAGGCAGATTTCTACATTGTTTTTACAACACTGCGATGGTGCCTCGCGTGTGGTTCCCTTTAAGTCCACAGGAATTGTTGCAAGAACAGAGCATTTTAGTTTCCCTTTCAGCTTCCCTTTATTAAGCCAGTTCCTATTTAAATAAAGTCACCTTATGAGAAGAGTAATTGTTCTTCACTTGGCAACCGGCTAGCATTGCTCTCAATATAATACTAGAGGGAATTATCACAGCTACCTGGAATACACCAATAGGATCTTTCCTGTTACCTGCCTTTGTCTTCCACCATTACTGCACTTCAGAATCACTGCATATGTAAGTAGCAAGACATTAAAGTTAGTAATGTGTAAGGTATTACATTATTTTTGTTTCTTTGTTCGATTACTACATTGCAGCAGTCGCATACCAACCGCAAATGCTATTTATGTGGCTGCTGTGAGGCCAGATAGGTAGCATTGCTCAGGTCTTTCCTATTTCCTATTTCCTATTGATCATTAAAAAGTTATTGATAAATGTGATTTGTACAGCATGCCTCGCCCTATTAGAAACATATAATGTGCATACTGTTATATAGTAAGAATAGTTACCAGGAAGCTGGCAGAGATAAACACGGAGAAATGCCCCACAGGCATCTGACACTAATACGAGCTAGCTGGATAATGTATACTTCAATGTGTAGGCTCAGAGTCATGGCTGCTGAAAGATACGCCCTCACAAAGCAGTCTGTGTGATTATTCTATTAAGAAAAATCGTACCTCCCAACTGTCCCTGATTTCGAGGGACTGTCCCTGATTTGGAGCAATGTCCCTCTGTCCCTCATTCCTCCTCATTCGTCCCTCATTTTGGTCTGATCTATATAGATGTATATAAAATGCACTTTTTATCTTTCAAAAAGTGTTTCCCAGTGCTAAATCTTTCATCCAAATTCTAAATTGCTACATATGTACATTTTAAAAGCCAATATAAAGGAATAGTAGTGGTAAAAAAAGCACTTGTGGATTTAATTAACCTTTTTTTTTTAGGATAATTTTCCTTTAAGGGTGTGTGGCAAGGGGGGCGTGTCCTATGCCTACATACATTTGTTAGTAGGTGTCCCTCATTCCCATCTCAAAATGTTGGGAGGTATGAGAAAGATACCAACAGTATTTCTAGAGTAGTAATGCTAAACTTAAAATGATATTAAAAACTCAATGTATAAAGCACTTTCAGCAGCTTAATTATCATTAATTATCATTACTGAGTATGCAGCTTCTTTATCTTTTATCTTTGCCTATGTTGCAGTTTAAGCTGGAGCCATGACCAGTGTCCCGGGTTTCCTGTTTCAGGGTGGCTCCTTTCTCTTGCAGCATCCTATGGAGCCCCTATTGCATGCAGGGACTAGAGTTGTGTCTGCCTACACTGTGTGCATCGATAGAAACACACAGCCCAGGATAGCAAGGCACTCCCCTCCTCCTCCCTCTTCCTTCTCAAAGCTAACAGACCTCTGGAGACTACACTGGCCACTGTTAAAGAGGAGTTCCAGCCTGACAAAAAAAAATGTAAAAGTCAGCAGCTACAAATACTGTAGCTGCTGACTTTTAATATAATGACACTTACCTGTCCAGGGATCCCCCGATGTCGGCACCGTAAGCCGCTTCATTCATCGGCTCGGGTGCAGGCGCCGTTATTGCAAGTAAGGGAAACCAGCAGTGAAGCCTTCAGGCTTCACAGTCCATTTCCTACTGCGCACGCATGAGTCGCGCTGTGCTTTCCAAATGGTCCCGTCGTCTTCTCGGACACACAGGTCCCAGAAGGCAGCGGGGGGGGAGGAGGAGGAGGGGCCGGACATGACGTAGATCGCCGTGCGGCGATCTTGCCAGGAAGTGAGAGTGGGTACCTGTCAAAATCAGATACCCGCTCCCCCCCCAAAAAAAGCGCCAAATGTGGTAGTGGGATAAACCTATTCTGTGGAGTCGAATATTACGACATGAAGCTTCAATTTTAGATTAACCCATCTGAAATTAGCATACAAATCAGGCAACTACTACTTCCAAAATAAAGTCCTGTTATGAGAGACGTACAGGACTGCCATTGCTGATCTTCTTCTATATATACAATTACCTGGCTCTTTTTTCACATTGTGACTTTACATGTATCCCCTTCGGATTATGCTGCCAATAACTACAGTATGAGTGTTTTTAAAAATGAAAAGTCTAAACACCTTTTCTCACACCGCAGCTGTGAGGTCACATGATCCTCCTCTGCTCTCCTTCCCCGATCTATGGAAGGAAGTGGGAGGGGTCTAGATCCCCCTATAAAGGGGAATCACATGCCCACACAGCGGCAGTATGAGAAAAAGTATGTAGACTTTTCGTTTTAAGAAAACACACACACTGTAATTATTGGCAGCATAATCCAGAGGGGATTATTTGCTGCATATTGAATTGTAGAATATTGCTATTGTAGAATAGCAGTGGGAGGGGTGGGGAGGAGAGCCGCTCTAACGCTGACAGGCAGGGAGGAAAGGGGAGAGATTCAAAGCAGAGAGCGGGATGACGTAGGCACGTAAACTGACCATGGTATCATGGCTCAGCAGCCATGATTATTGTGGTCAGCACAGACAGGGGGACACAGGAACAGGCAGGATCAACCAGGCATATTACAATATAGGAAGGGACAGATTACACGGCACAAGCACTGTGCTGTAGATCATGCCTTAAAGGAACAGGATTTTTGTTGTTGTTTTCTTTTAGGGTTACAACCAGTTTAAGGTCTATTCAAAGCCCAAACTTTTTTTTCTTTTTAGTTTTGGACAAAGAATAGGCTTTTGCTATCTGTTTCAGCAGTTTCGCATTTAGGGAAATTCCCTTCACTTCCTGTCCCAGAGACACATTGTGAGTTATGAGGGAAATCCCATTTTCGATAGCTGTCAAAGGAAAAGGTGTCCCCATCATTATTTCACTGCCTGTTCCTGTTACTTTCTGTGTCGGAGATTCTCCACAACCGACACATATACAGAATAGAAAAGCAGCAGTACTCATAAAGCACAGACCTGGCTTTAGCACTGAATATAGTGCTCTTAAAGTTAATAGTATTCAAAAAATTGCTTGGAGAGCTTGGTCACATGACCCCTCAAAGCCGTGTCCCGGTTTTGATGGGTCAGGTCAAGTTGTATCTGCAGAGTTCTAAGCCAAACATCAACGCCAATACCACAGCCTGCGTTTTATGAATGGGTTGTATAAAAGCAGGCCTCGGAGTTGAGTAACACCGTGGCGTATAGCTGAAACCGATATGTGCTCTATATTATAAATGGTCCCCTAGATGTCATTCAGTAACAGTTTACATCTACTCTAGATACTGTACACTGTCATGGCTTTCAGTTCTCCCATCTTCCATTTTCACAAAGGGGCTGTGAAGAGACACATCCTCTTCTGACTTCCAATAATACTTTCAGTAAGGACAGAATTATGTTGAATCTCTATAACAATATACTCCATATGTTTCAAATGTATTACCTGATGCTCCTTTATGTTCATTTTGCTTAGACCAGGGGTCTCCAAACTTTCTAAACAAAGGGCCAGTTTACTGTCCTTCACGCTTTAGGTGGCTGGACTGTGGCCAGTGAAAGTAAAAAATGCTCCGGCATTAGTGCCCCATCATTGGTTTTGTTGGGAGGTGCCCATTGTTGGTAACAATTGGAAGAATAGTGCCCCATTGATGGTGTCAGTAGGGGAAATGGTGCACAATCATTGGTGTAATTTGGTGGAATAGTGCCCCAAGGGCCAGATAAAGGCAAGCAAAGGGCCACACCTGGCTCCTGGGTTTGGAGACCACTGGTGTAGACCATTGCCTAGTGGGAAGAGTTTGCATTTTACTGTAAGCAACAGCCTATAGTTGTCTACAGCAGAGGTGTGCAACCAAATCAGGGCCAATAAATGACTGGATTTCATGGATTTCAAAAACGAATATAATATATAATACTTAATAAATAAGAATGAGTGTAGTGATGTATCACAAAAATGATTGTACTGAAAAATTACAGACTTTGTCATTGGGTGGTGGGAGGTGTTGAGTGTATTTAGGGTAATTTGGTTTATTTCATTTAGGCTAAGTTTAAACTTGCCATGTTTTAACCCTATAAATGCTGCACCAACGCACCACAACTGGGTGTAATGCACATGGTTGAAGGGCATTTGTACCGCGTCCCCATTATTTAATTAGTCATGTTCAATAGTGGCACTGCCCGTGACAGATGCAAACATTTTTGCTGTGGGCTTGAAGCAAAGCTTCACAACCATGGCATGTAAACACCCGTCAGCTGCTTTTGCAGCTTTAATGGGGCGGTTGGGGGGTGCGGGTCAACCAAATGCTTTTAACGCTCCCCAACCGCAAGTTTAAACAAGCCTTTAGTGTTTTTTTTATATCTTGTATGTGTGGAAAAACATAAAATAATGAGGCTAATGAGGGGCATTATACTGTGAAACAATGTAAAGACAATGCAACAACAATGTTATTTACATTGTATTTCTGAGTTAATCTTCTGAACAGTTTTTCTGAACACTACAGCTGCTGCTATAATAGAGAGCAAGCCCCGGCTGTCATTTTGATTTGTATTTGCTGGCAAGAATGGCTGGACATCATCACAAGCAGTACAATGGACACCACATATATTTTGTTGATGTTTTTCAGGGAGTTCTTTCTAGACTCAAAATCCGCAAGTGGTTAAAGCGGAACTTCGGTCATATTTTCATCTTTCCATCTATTAAATCCTCTGCCCTTGTTGTTTTAACTTTTCTGCCAGTAAATACTTTATACAGCCCACTTCCTGTTTCTTGTCTGGTACAAAGCCTAGGCTTATGACATCATGCACAGCTCTCTGTCTCTCACTCTCTTAAGAGTTTGCCAGGAAGGGAGGGGGGATGAGTCATAAGAGGGCCAATGAGAGCTGCAGAGCTGGAGGTGTGCCTCTGTGTGTTTGTGTAAATCCAGGAAGTGAACAGGCAGCAGCTTCAGCTGCCCACAGTTAAAATGGTTGCAGTCAGACTCAGTGGAGGGAGATTTCTGCAGCATATTTGGCAAGTACAGAATCACAGTATATATAAAATAATATGCAAAGTGGTTGGAGGAAAGCTTCAGAATGGCAAAGATGTTTTTTATTACAAATTATGTGAGCAGACTGCAGCTCCTCTTTAAACAGAAATGATGTGTATTTAAAATGCATGTTGGTTACAATATAGTCCTAGGCTGGTCATACATTATACAATTTCCTTGTTCAGTTTTCTTTTAGATTTACCAAAACCATATAATAAGAGGTCAAATCTAATCACTTTCAATGTGTATACAATCAGGCAGGCCCTTGCACTACATAGTTGAAGGTACTGTAAATCTGACGGAAATTGAACAACATTGTATAATGTATGGCCAGCTTAACTTTCTAAAACCACATAGTGTCCTTTTATAAAAAGAGAGTAACACTAAAACGTCTCTGAAAAAAATGAAGCAAAGCTAATGAGAGGCATCTTAATGTGAAACTGTAAATACAATGTAGTAACAATGTTGTTAGATCATATTTCTAAATGAAGCTTCTGAACATTTTTCTGAACACTGCAGCTGCTGCTCTGATAGAGGGCAAATCCCGGCTGTCATTTTGATCTGGATTTGCTGACAAGAGCGGCGGGGAAGCATAACATGGATTGTAGGGCGGCACAGTGGCGCAGTGGGTAGCACTCTTGCCTAGCAGTAAGAAGGGTCGCTGGTTCGAACCCCTACCACGACACTACCTGCCTGGAGTTTGCATGTTCTCCCTGTGTCTGCGTGGGTTTCCTCCGGGTACTCCGGTTTCCTCCCACACTCCAAAGACATGCTGGTAGGTTAATTGGATCCTGTCTAAATCAGCCCTGGTATGTATGAATGTGAGTTAGGAACCTTAGATTGTAAGCTCCTTGAGGGTATAGGGACTGATGTGAATGTATAATATATATATGTAAAGCGCTGCGTAAATTGACGGCGCTATATAAGTACCTGAAATAAATAAAAATAAATAAATTACGATGTGTAGTTTTTCAGGGCTTACGTGGCACACCCATAATTTGCAAGTGGTAAACAGAAATAATCGGTTACAGTATAGTTGAACTTTCTGAAACCACATAGCATCTTCTTAAAAAGCGAGTGTTCACAAAGAGGTTCAATAGAAATAAAAAAAAGATAACCAATGCCAAGTCAACAATGGCATCAATAATAATGTCACATTCTGGCCAAAACCAAAATGTAGTAAACATTTACATCACAATAGACCATACCCAGTTGCAACATAATACATGTAAAATAGCTAGCATTTTTCATTAAACCACAGAAGAAAATATTTCAACAGAGTAGCATTAAAAACATGTCATTGGGCAAAAAGTGTTTAAAAATGTATGATGCCTATTGGTTGGAGCTGTCACAAACTGGCACATATGCAATGGCATGTGGTCATAGGGCGGGTATTCGCATTGTCCAAGATGCTTAGTATGCGCACAAAATTTGTCAGAAAGTCAGGAGGGAGTAGTCCTAAACTTGTAACCACCACAATTATGTGTGACTCTGTTCCTGTCCATCTAGTGTTCCCACCCTTTGGTGTATTACAGCTAGTCCTTTTACATTCTCCATAATATAAAATAAATAAAAATACAACAATCATATTAAAAAAACAATCATTGTGACCACAACTTCTTTAGGTGCTTTAAAGTTAACCATGGAAGGTAAAGGAAAAGATGTGCTGTAATGTTGGACCCCACTGCTGCTTTTGCCCACAGTATAGAACTCCCAGCTTGCGCCCATGGGACAGCACTAGGTTCTTCAGCGACCAATCACAACGCACCATCACTGTCATGTGAGATGAATGAGTCTGATGTTTTTCCATTCTTGGAAGTATCAAATACTTTCTCAACAAATTTCCATAATTCTCACCAAGGTGAGAATTGTGGAGGTTTGAGCTGGAGCGGGTACCTGTCAGATAAAGGTACCCGCTCCCCATAAAAAAAAAAAAAGAAATGGCAGTACTTTCACTTTTAAGTGAAGGTCTGCTTTAAAGAAAGATATGAAGAGCTTTAATAATAATACAGAACACCGGCGCTAGTGCAAAAGATTTACAGCTGCTGTTGCAAACAACAATATGTTATTGAACTAAAATAAACCAAAAAACAGAGCATGTACCTTTAAGTTAAATAATATCAAACAATATGAAACACATACAACAAATGTCCAAGAGAAAAAAGATTAAACATAAAAGTCAATATTCAGTGCTGCCCACGTGCTCCAGGTATCCAAACAAATGCATGCTGCTTTACACTGCGTTCCAAAAACAATACATCGCAATCACCTGACTGAACTGACCTTTTCCATTAACAGGAAAGTCAAATAGCGCTTGTTGATATAAGGTGCATCTCTGGATTAAAAATGGAAGCCAGGAATACTATGTTATAAGTCAGGAAATACCACTTGTCCATAACCCTCCAACCAGCATTACCATGCCTCTTCAAATCCTCTCACACCCCCGGGATTCACATAGTAGGAACATTAGGAACAAAAGGAGAAGCCTCCCATAGTGTAAAACTACTTTATTATCTCAAACCTCCAAAAAATTGCACTTATTCAACATGTAACCACTGGGGTCAAAATGTTGCCAGAGGGGAATAGGATGCCCACATCACTAATAATGAAAATCACTTAGAACAATACAACCTCTAAATGGGACTTTGAAGGGCATAGACAACTATATATATATATATATATATATATATATATATATATATATATATAAACAAAAACAAAAAAAATATGTTTTATTGGTACACATTAAAAATATACAAAAGTTAAAAAGAATTAGTGCGGTTCTAACATGATTGTTGTGGGTAAAACTACAGTGATAACCATGTGTGCCTGTCCACAAGTTGAGTCAGGGAGACAGACATCACTTGACGTTTTTCGAAATAAACAGATTTCAGCCTTCTTCTTCAGGGGTAGATGGTTATCATAGCAATTATCCACATCAAGCGCAAAACATCAAGCGCAAAACCGCATTACATAAAAACACAAGGGAAGGAATTTTTCTATTGTGTGCTGCCAGAAATCCACCAGAGACAGGGTACCCCCACAACATATGCCCTGTCTTCGACAAGGAAGACAGATTTATATTGCATCAGTGTAAGGGACTGACCGGGGTGCCCAGATGGCCCAAAAGGAAGCCCACCATGAGAAGGATGTTTAAACAGTTGTACATAAAGATGATGAATCCTCCCAGCGGTGAGTAACTGGGGGGTCTCACGGAGGATTCCACCATCCACTAATCAGAGTATCTGGAACAAAGGAATACAGGTGTCCGGGCAGTATGGTATCTGGAGCACAGCGATGCTGAGATGGAGGCTCCGGCGGCCTTCTCTGGTGGATTTCTGGCAACACATAATAGAAAAAATCCTTCCCTTGTGTTTTTATGTGATGCGGTTTTGCGCTTGATGCTTTTTTTCCTATGTGGATAATTACTCATGATAACCATCTACCCCTGAAGAAGAAAGCTGAGATCTGTTTATTTTGAAACGCGTCAGCTGATTTCTGTCTCCTTGACTGAACTTGTGGGCAGAAGCACATGGTTATCTCTGTATTTTTACTAACAACAATCACGTTAGAACTGCACTGATTCTTTTTACTTTTGTATATTTTTAATGTGTACCAATAAAACGTATTGTTTTTTACATAAATATAGTTGTCTATGCCCTTCAAAGTCCCATTTAGAGGTTCTGTTGTTCTAAGTGTTCAACATGTAACCGAGCATACACAGAAGCGAAACAGGAAGTGCCACATAGCGTGCCTTCCAACAAACAGAGCGCGTCGTCACCGGAAGTCCCGCCCTTTGTGTTTCGCCATTAATATGCAACATATTGTTTAACTTAAGGTACAAGCACTGTTTTTTTGGTTTATTTTATGATGGGCTTTTAACGAAGTTCCTTTCACCTTACGGGGACCTGTTCCTGTGCTCCCTAGAAGCCAAATTTTTTTTGTCAGAGGAAGAAAAAGAGAAAGTGAAAAAAATTTAAAATAAATTGTTTAAAGCAATAATACACAAAAAATACACAAAAAAATTAGAAAAAGAAAAATACTAAGAAAACTGAATTTAATAAATGAAAACTATTTTTAATAACCCCAAAAAAACCAAAAAAAACACACCCTCTAAATAAATCTTTTAACACATTTCGCCTAAGCACCAGTTTCTCTGAAATCATTCCACTCTTTGCTACTTTTTAAATTCCACTGCAACGTTTGGATATTTATGCATGAAGGTTCCTAAAACCTCTTTTACACAAAGCTGATATACATTTTAGGAAACCATATAGTGGCTGGTGTAGTTCTTCAATCAGCTGCTAATGCTGGACTCTCCTTAAATTTCAGGTGGTTGTCAAAACAGGCATTGACTCCTGCTAATCATAATAAAGACACTAAATGCAGTATAGCCTCATAAAAATGGGGAAGAAATGTTAAAAAGGGAAGCACCGAAAAAGCAAAGTTATCATGCAAGGCGTCACTTTCCTAATTGCAGAATACTTCCACATTCGGCCAACACTGTCACTTCCTAGTCAAGATAACTTGCTACAATTGATGTGTCTAGGGACGGGTGCACCAGGGTGATCACCAAAAAAGCTGGGTGATCACATGATTTCATGTATTCATGATTATATGCTATGGTTTAAGAGTCGAAATGGATTACTTCAGAAAATGATCAAGAGCAAAAGATCAAGGAAACATATATGCTGTTGTAGAAATTTAGTGCAGTTTATAATGCGGTGCCTTTATTATTATATTGCTATTATTTTTATGTGCATTTTGCAGTATGTGTCATGAAAGTACATTGAGTCCAATGAGGTCCTTTACATCTGTGCAGTGTTGTAAAAAATGAGGCATGTTACCTGCATTTATCCACATTTTCCTTGTGATTCCTTGTGCAGGGGATTATAGAATATACTGTAAATATTATTAAGGACGGGTTTCAATTCATTATTATATTTAAAGTGGTTGTAAACCTCTGACATGAAATATGAGCAAAGTATATCCCTCTATAGTTTGTACTTGTTTCAATTAAGAGCATTAACGGATAAGTTCACATTTTAGAAAAAAATAATAAATGCACATTTTTTTGCAGGTAAAAAAAATGTGCAATTATTTATTTATTTTTAGGAGCCTGTAAAGCAGGGATATGCAATTAGCGGACCTCCAGCTGTTGCAAAACTACATGTCCCATCGTGCCTCTGCCTCTGGGTGTCATGCTTGTGGCTGTCAGAGTCTTGCTATTCCTCATGGGTCTTGTAGTTCTGCAACAGCTGGAGGTCCGCTAATTGCATATCCCTGCTGTAAAGCATTGCACCAGTCATTTCTTGCCATGTAGGTCTCCAGCAGATCTGTCAGTGTATCTGTGTGCCCATACATCCCATATGGGTAAGCAGATACAATCTGACAGGAAGAGAGAATTAACTACCACGGCGCTCCACATTGTCTTGGTAGTTCATTAAAAACTAAAAGCCTACAGCTACCTTGTAGTCTTCCATTCACAGGACACTGTGAATGAGTGGCGCGGCTGGGCAGGCAGAGCATCGCTCACCCATGTTTTTTTGACAGCTAGTGGGGGGGGGGGAGATCCCCGCTAGCTGTCAGGTTGGAATTGTGCAGGGGCCATTCCATTTGTAAAATGTTACACCCTGAACATGGGTGTAACATGTAACATGTTACAAAACGTGAACTTATCCTTTAAGGCTTCATGTACACAGGACGTTTGAGAACCTCTTCTGAACACTGGAAACATGACAGCTAGTAACTGACATTTAAAAATGTCAGTTTTGCTGCTTTTACATACCACGTTTATGCGCATCTCCCATCTCTCCCTCCCCCCTCTCTCTCTCCCTCTCCCCTCTCTCCCTCCCCCTCTCCCCCCTCTCCCTCCCCCCTCTCTCTCTCCCTCTCCCCTCTCTCCCTCCCCCTCTCTCTCTCCCCTCTCTCCCTCCCCCTCTCTCCCCTCTCTCCCTCTCCCCTCTCTCCCTCCCCCTCTCTCTCTCCCCTCTCTCCCTCCCCCCTCTATCTCCCTCTCCCCTCTCTCCCTCCCCCTCTCTCTATCCCCTCTTTCCCTCCCCCCTCTCTCTCTCCCCTCTCTCCCTCTCCCCTCTCTCCCTCCCCTCTCTCTCTCCCCTCTCTCCCTCCCCCCCTCTCTCTCCCTCTCCCCTCTCTCCCTCCCCCTCTCTCTATCCCCTCTCTCCCTCCCCCTCTCTCTCTCCCTCTCCCCTCTCTCCCCCTCTCTCTCTCCCTCTACCCTCTCTTCCTCCCCCTCTCTCTCTCTCCCCTCTCTCCCTCCCCCTCTCTCTCCCCCCTCTCTCTCCCCTCTCTCCCTCCCCCTCTCTCTCTCCTTCTCCCTCTCCCCTCTCTCCCTCTCCCCTCTCTCCCTCCCCCCTCTCTCTCTCCCCCTCTCTCTCCCCCTCTCTCCCCCTCTCCCCCCTCTCTCTCCCCCTTTCTCTCTCTCCCTCTCCCCCCCTCTCTCCCCTCTCTCTCCCCTCTCTCCCACTCTCTCCCTCTCTCTCTCCCTCTCCCCCTCTCTCTCCCCCTCTCTCTCATTCTCTCTCTCCCTCTCTCTCCCCCCCTTTCTCTCTCTCCCTCCCTCTCTCTCTCCCCCCTCTCTCTCTCTCCCCCCTCTCTCTCTCCCTCTCTCTCTCTCTCTTCCCTCCTCTCCCTCTCCCCCCTCTCTCCCCCCTCTCTCTCTCTCTCTCTCTCCCTCTCGCCATCTCCCTCTCTCCCCCTCCCCCCACTCTCTTTCCCCATCTCTCTCTCCCCCTCTCTCTCCCTCTCTCTCCCCCTCTCTCCCCCCTCTCTCCCTCTCTCTCTCCCACCCCCTCTCTCCCCCCTCTCCCTCTCCCCCCTCACTCTCTTGTCCCCCTCTCTCTTTTTCTCTCTATCACTCTCTCCCCCCTCTCTCTCCCCCTCCCCCACTCTCTTTCTCCCTCACTTCCATCTTTCTCTCTCTCTCTCGTCCCCTCTCTTTTTCTCTCTCTCTCTCCCCCTCTCTCTCTCCCCTCCCTCTCCCCTCCCCCCTTTCTCTCCCCACTCTCTCCCTCCCCCCTCTCTCTCTCTCTCTCTCTCCCCCCTCTCTCCCTCCCCCTCTCTCCCTCACCCTCTCTCCCTCTCCCTCCCCCTCTCTCCCTCACCCTCTCTCCCCTCCTCTCTCTCTCTCCCCCCCTTCTCCCCTTGCTTGCAGACAACAGCATGTGGTGAAAAATATGTTTTTTCCACATTTTACATGTTTCTCTTTCAAAACACTTAAAAAGGCAAACACACATAAACACGGGTTGTTTACAAGGAATTGGTGTTTGAAATGCCAGTAAACTACAGTCCTGAACGCAATTTTTCTGCTTTCAAAAAAACGTCAGTAAGCTCAACTGCCTCTAACCTACTATAAATGCCTGAGTGTACATGTACTGATAAGATAACATTGGGAAAAGTTCAAGGGCTGCTGAAAAAAAAAACACCCAACTGCTCCTAAATGTGAGTTTAGCAGCTGCAGTGTACAAGAGGCCTAAGTGTCATTTCTGTCTGCTGCTTCATTCCTCTGCTATCAGCAAGAATCATTTCTGACAAGTTTTCCTGACACCAAGAGAAAAAAGGTGACGGGGAGGGACCTCCAGTTGATTGACAGCACCAGCTCTGTTCCTGCGAGCTGTGTGGAGAGGGGTGAGTCCCTTCCCTCCAATCAGCTCTCAGAGCTCTCCCCACTGAGCTCTTCAGAGTCTAACTTCAGCTTTCCGCCCTCTTTTTTTCTGACACCTCAGACAAGCTATAAAGGTCAGCACTTTTAACAGATGTAGGGAAGAGAAGACTGCAGATAAACAGGTTCAACTTATGTAGCAGGAGTTGTTTAATCTATGTGGCCAGTCACTTCACTGGGTATATGTAAGGGTTTGCAGCTACTTTAAAATTCACCACCCCACTTCCTGGGGTTAGTGCTTGACTGTGGCTGGTTCCAGCATTAACCTCATAGGGTCCTGCAGGAGAGAGCCACTCAGTCTGGGTGCTGGAACAAATAGTCACTGTCTCAAGTGTTTAATGACTATATGCCATAACTTTTCTAAAATGTGGCATGTTATATTTGCTTGGATTTCACTTTAATGCATTAAAATATTGTCAAGAAGCCAATACTAAATACTTGCTGAGAGGCTGAGCCAGTTGCCAATCCAGGCATATGGTTGCGATCTTTCCCTATTCTGGACCGGCTCTGTAACGTCAGCCTGAAAACGGGTCACAGGACTGCAAAATGAACTGCACTCCTATGATCCACAGGAGAAGTACAGCCAAATGAGCTTTGATGGTACTTCTCCTTCAAATGTTTTTTTTTTGCATTAATAATTACAGTGCCATCATCCACATACAGAAGTAAAAGGTACAATGTAAATGAAACCGTTTGTGTTTCGTATCACTGTCATTGCAGTTTAGTCTGCAAAGAGGTCTCAGGGAGTGAAGGATCTGCCTACGCTTCTTGAAGTTCAGCTCTAAGCCAACCACTGCCTTACTTGCTACAAGTCCAATTTCATCTTCCTTTGACTACTGCATATGCACCTGTTTGCTGCTTAATGGCAGGATGTGGGACAGGAACCAGTAGGCCTTTAGATCAAAATCTAGATGACTCGAATCTCTTGATCTGGTTGAACCAGCTTTAGAGTGCAGTATTTTTGCTTAGTTCTCCTTTAATTAAATCCCAATATTTAAAAGAGAACTAAAGTCTCCTTATTTTTTCATATCACATTATAAACTCACATTTGAGAATTGTACTATTTTATTGATACTGTACATGGAGTTACGCACAGAATGCAAGATCATTTAACTCTCAAGCATCCTACATCAAAATCCAAAAACTGGTTAAAAAAACCTATGTATAACGAATGCATTTTCAAACACCTATATCAGCCTTTCACAACCTTTTCAACACAGAGGAACCCTTAAAATAACTTTTTCAATCTCAGGGAACTCCTGCTATACACGACTATATCTACAAATCTAGTACATTGGTGTGATGGTCAGTGGGGAAGAATGCTCTTACACTTGTGTTCATTGGGAAGGATTACTCCCTTACAGATAGCTAAAAGGATCAATGGTGTGCAGTGAGAATTATCTGAGAGGCAGAAGTTGCTCATTGCTCAAGGAACCCCTAGTAACCTCTGAAGGAACCCTGATTGAGGAACCCTGACCTATATGTCAATGTAGCAATTCACATATTACAGATCAGCTTCAATAATACTTTTAATTTTGTATCTATGGTAGAAACAACTCGTTTCTATGTGTGACTTGCAATTATGTAAGTACATGGGGCATCTCATAATGAAACATAACTTCCTGATTAGTAGTGCTACACAATGGTTCATGTTCATAAAGGTCCACTTTATTCTATTCATACTATCCTCCCAAATTGTAAAGGTGTGCTTTCCAGGCATTTGGAATACATGATAAGCTGCCCCATGCACTGCAAGGGTTATATATTTGTTTAAGTCTAGGGGGGCTACAAAAATCGCATTTACTTACCTAATCCTCCTCTCCCACAGGCTACCTCCAGCATTAGCCAGCACTCTTGTCTCTTCCAGAATATGGGTGAGCCTTTGGTGTACCTGTATACACTGCAGGACTATTGGTTCTAAAGTGTATATGACACAGTCGGAGAAGCTGTGCATCTGTAGGGTGGAAAGGAGAGGCAGCCAATTAGTCATTATTACTGCTGATTGGCATAAAAAGGACCACCTGTTAAAGAATACAGTTAATAATTACCGGTGTAGCACCCTTCTAGGTAGGCTGCTAGGTAGATGTAGTTTTTGGCTTCTTCTGTAATCAGGGGAGCAGGATATTGTTTGGACTGGTCTGCTCAGGGCTTCACAGGCTGGGAGTTTGTTTGCCTACCCCTGCCTCCAAAAGAAGTTTCTGGAACCTAGGGAGAATTACATATTGAACAGGGCCTAGCCAATCCCTGGGGAGGTGTGCTCAGATGGTGGCTGGGAGATTGGTAAATAGGCTGGAGCCTTAAAGAGATTGTGACAACCACCACTGAAAAGAAAGCGGCTCCAGGTGAGCACACCCACAGCATAGAAAAAAAAAAAAAAGAGGTCTCTGACAGGGAGTAGTACTAAGCAGAGGGTGTGCCACATCCCAAAAATCCAAAAAGACCAAAACATTCCCCTAGAGCGGGACTTTTGAGGCACTACCATCAATGATGCAATGTAAGTAAAAAATATATAATTTTATTACAAAATTCAAAAGTACAACAAAAAATATATACAAAAATACAAATCAAACACAAACAATATATACAATGGGATACATCAAAAAGCAAGGACATGTAATTTGAACACAACTGCATCACATTGAGAGGAAAACCAAAAGTGGAAATGTAATAAGTCTCACTGAACCGACGCGTTTCGGCGAATCCTTCATCAGGGTTCATTAAGTGAGAGTTACCATCTAAGAAATTAGGTAGATGTAGTTTTTGGCTCCTTCTGTAATCATGGGAGCAGGATATTGTTTGGACTGGTCTGCTCAGGGCTTCACAGGCTGGGAGTTTGTTTGCCTACCCCTGCCTCCAAAAGAAGTTTCTGGAACCTAGGCAGAATTACATATTGAACAGGGCCTAGCCAATCCCTGGGGAGGTGTGCTCAGATGGTGGCTGGGAGATTGGTAAATAGGCTGGAGCCTTAAAGAGATTGTGACAACCACCACTGAAAAGAAAGCGGCTCCAGGTGAGCACACCCACAGCATAGCGAGGGTTTGGGTGAAGGTGCTAGCACAACTCGTCTGCAGATGCACAATCAAGAGAAATCCAGAATTCACTGTAACACTTCCATTTTATTTATCCTTCATGCAAAAGACATCACAGACAGTGCAGGGTACAGTAAAAGTAGACGTGTTTCACGCTGTGACTCGTGATACGATATGAGGTTATGAGTAAGCGTTGGTCACAGAGTGAAACACGTCAACCTTTACTGTACCCCGCAGTGTCTGTGATGTCTTCTGTTGCATGAAGGATCAATAAAGATGAAGTGTTGCAGCGAATTCTGGATTTCTTTTGATTGTGCCCCTGGAAAGTTTGCCCTTTTTCCCTGTGAGGGAATTAATCTTTGAGCTGTAAATGGATAGGGAGCCTCTGCCCCCTGGAACACGTTGGACTGGATGCTAGGCTACTCTACAAGAGGCTGCATCTATAGACTGATCCTGTTCAAGGATTCTGTGAGTAGAGTCTCCTTTCTGTGCTGCACCACAATTCATGGTCCTCAACCATGAATATGAAGACTGGTCCAGTCTACCTCTGCTAAAATCTACTTCATGGTCCCCAGCCCTGAACATAGAGAATTCCCCGTCTTCTTCTACTGTACTTGTACTGACAATTACCTTGTGTTCCTCAAGCGTGAGACTACAGACTGTTTCACTCTGACAAACTACCATATAGTACCGTATAGCTGCGAGAGACAGTCTGTTCTGTTTGCTGGAGAGGAAAGCATCCTCTGTCTATTATGCTCGAGTGTTATGGAGTATTCCACACCTCTTCATCCATTCCAGTCCTTACACATGGTGAGAATATCGGACAAAAAAAAAAAAACGTCGTATTCCGAGTGATTTTCTGATAATCTGTTTTAGTACAAAGCTTTTGAGCGCCAATCACCACAGTTTAATGTGAAAATATCCGAAGAGACAAGCACTAAAAATTTTTTTTCGAAAGATAACAAGAAAGAATGATTTTCATGTAATTATTATAGTATTTTTACAAAAAAAAATCATGTGACCAAGACCACACATGCTCAGAAACAAAAGAATACATTACCATACATCACTTCCGAAGTTGTATTCTTTCGTACGAGAATTTTCTTAACTTAGTTAATAGTAACCTGTTGTTTTTCGATATGAGACTAGCATGCAAAAAAAAAACAAAAAAACTGACGATTATTCGTCTGATATTCTCATCGTGTGTGTGCTAGGTTTTCGCCCAGGCCAGTTTGTTCGCCTATTCCCTGAACTGCGAACTGGCTGGGTTTGGGTTGAACTCATATTCAACCCAAACCTCAAACTCATCCCTATTGTTTTACAGTTTTGGTTTTTTTTTTCTCTTTTGGTGACAAAGTTGCTTTAAAATGATTGTAAATGATCACCTTGTAAAACAACCCATTCGGTTTAAAATAGAAATAAAAGGCAAAACAGTTTTGTATAGATATAAAAAAAAAACATTATAAATGCCTTAAGTGGTCACATTACCTCTGTTCCCAGCTGCATAAGAGCTGGGGGGTGGAGAAGCAGCAGCACACTGAGCTTCTTGTTAAATGGCTGTGCAGCAGGGGTATGTCAGGACAAGTCTGATCATTAGAGAAGAGTATAATGAGACCCCTGCATAGTTAGAGAACTGACCACGGCATGCTCTCCTGCTTGGTGTGGTCAGTTTTTATAGGAAAGCAAGGGAACTAGCAGGAACACCAGGGACTTCACACAAAGGAAGCAATGCATACAGAACAGGATACTTTATCATACAAGTACATGGTACAGCAGGCACATATCAGGAATATGAAGGGAGTAGTGGCTATTTGCTTATAGGTGCTATGCAAAAGGATTTTTTTTTAAATGCAATTTTTTCATCTAGGATGAAATAAAGAAAGTATGTACAAAAACACGATGCTTTCCCTTTTATTACAGAAACGGTCCTAATATCTAGAATGGCCACATGGTACAACTCTCTACAGCCTTTCCTGCTGCGCCCAGATCTGCAACTGCCATGCTTGTGCTGAATTTAAAATAAAAAAATTCTCTATGGCCACTCTTCTTTGGCATATTGTAACTTGAGTTATGAGAACTAAGTAAACAAGAAAAATGAAATATAAGTCCCTTAATTCTGTGGGAAGTTCTGTGCTCTGAGCAGTCCGCCAGCATAATGTGGATAAAGGGGAAGGCACAAACATACATACAGGATGGAACTACAAGAAAACGAGGCAAAAATAATGAAAAGGAAATCCAGTCTCATCACCTTGCCCCCCCCCCCCCCCCACCACCACTACGCCCATATTTTTTCCTCCCTTCTAACTATTACCCTGGTGTAGCGTTACTTCTGAAGGAGCCGCAAGGTTTCTGTCCAGGTCTTCCCAAACTTCTGCCCAGCATGTTCATTCACTCTTTCTCCAAGGACCAGTCTTGTTTTTTTAGTTGTGGAGAAATTGGATAGAGATGAGGGAAGTGGTGGGATACTCCAAAGATAAGAACTATGTACAACTGAGGACTTGGTTTTCCTTTAGGACAAGCTATGATGAAGTCCGGGCTTGTAACAAAGCGTAGATTTCAGCTTAAGTAGAAGTAGAGCCGTTAGAAAAAAGTCCCATTAAGTAGGAGAATGTCTGGATAGAGCTCTTCAGTGCACCAGCCAGTGTCTCCTTTAACTACTTCAGCTCTGGAAGGTTTACCCCCTTAATGACCAGGCCATTTTTTGCGATACGACACTGCGTTACTTTAAATGACAATTACGCGGTCATGCAACGCTGTACACAAAAAAAATGTATGTCCTTTTTTTCCCACGAATAGAGCTTTCTTTTGATGGTCTTTGATCACTTCTGCACTATAAACATTAAAAGTTCGACAATTTTGAAAAAAAACAATATTTTTTACATTTTGCTATAAAACATACCCAATAAAAACATGTAAAAATTCAAAATTCTTCATCAATTTAGACCAATATTTATTCTGCTACATATTTTTTGGTAAAAAAATAAAAATACCAATAAGCAGATATTGATTGATTTGCTTAAAATTTATAGTGTCTACAAACTATAAGAAATATATATATATATATATATATATATATATATATATATATATATATATATATATATATATTTTTTTTTTTTTTACTAGTAATGGCAGCGATCAGCAACTTACAGCGGGACTACGATATTGCGGTGGATAAATCGGACACCTAACTGACACTTTTTGGGGACCAGAGACACCAATAGTGATCAGTGCTAAAAAAAATATGCACAGTCACTGTACTAATGACACTGACAGGGAAGTGGTTAACATCATCAGGGCTAAATGTGTTTCTAGGGAGTGCTTGCTATCGGGGGGGGGGGGGGGGTGCTTGTACTGTGAGAAGGCAGGGATCTGTGTTTCTGCTTAGCATATACATATACACACCCTCAAATACACACTTCTCATATACACACCCCTCATATACACATCCCTCTTATACACACCCTCATATACACACCCTCATATACACACATCTCCTATACACATCCCTCACATACACCTCCCTCATATACACATCCCTCATATACACATCCCTCATATACACACCCCTCCTGTGCTTCTGCTTAGCAGAAACACAGGATCCCTACCTTCCCTTGTCACAGAACAGCGATCTGCCTTGTTTACCTCTGCCTGTGCCTTGAATGATCGGCGGGTCCTAGCGAACGTCGCATCTGCCAGACATGCTAATTGGCTCCTGCTGTGTCCAATCACAGCGGGAGTGGGTCGCCGGTGGCGCGCCTCAGACCCAGAAGTGCAGAATCACGTACAGGCATGTGATTCTGCACAGAGCGGCCACCCTGCCACAGTAAATGTACATGGGGTGTTCCCTATCATGTTAATAGACCCACAGCTGACTATAATAGGGCACCAGAGGGGTAGCTAGAGCACAAGGTCCCCAAGATCTTGCAATGTCTGTACTCACAAGAGCCAAGGAAAGATAGATGCCCCTTTCCTATTTTACAAGTGATGCCCTCCAGTGATACCAGACAGATCTATGGCAGACAGCTCCCCTCAGTCAGCTTCTTCCAAGCACCTTTCTGTATTCCTCCCTCAGGTCGCCCACCTGAGGCCTCCTCTCTGCAGCTTGTGCCTGAGAGATCAGTGTGCTCCCCATAGGCTGGACTCCTCCATTCTGGGACAAGACCCAGAGCTCTGTGTGCTCCCAGAATATATGCAATCTCCCAGAATGTCATCGGAGTCAGCCTCGCTGGGATAGGCCAGGGCTGCATCAATATTTATCCTGCCATCTGCATAACTCCACACCTATCATCCAGAAACTTCTCAATTTACCTGCTTACAGAGGGAGCTATCAGGCAGACTGGCAGCAGCAGAACACACAGAGCAGACCTAACTAAACAATTACAGCTCACTGAGTACAGTGAGCCAAACTATGCTTTTACTTTAACCAAAATTGCAGCCACACTGACTACAGTGTGGCAACTAAATTTACCTATAAAAACACTAACACTTATCTAACTTTCCTAGCACCTACCTAAGAGGGTGCTACACTGGATTGTCATTAATCAGATAATCATTTGCCCAGCATATCCATCATTGTCCTGTTGCAATCCCCTGCTCAGGTCCTAGTACCATGGCACAACCTTTCCCTCTGACATCTTTGGGACACAGGCTGACAGGCCACCGATGACCTGTGCCAGGACCACCCACCGTCCAATCTTAGTCCTTACTCGTGCCGACTCTTGGGATAATCAGATTCAGAATGCTTTACTAATCCCAATAGGGAAATGATTAAAATGACAGGAACAGGTATACATCGTTCTCTTCTAGGTGAAAATCACCGCAGGAGGTGGGGCCGCAGTAAAAAAAAAAAAAAAAAGAATGTAAACAAGGAAAAGAAAAATCCCATTTCAGATTGTGGAGGATGTGAGGGTTGCTGGAAGGAAAACTCTCTTTTGGACCAAAGGTCTGCTTTAAGAGGACATATTTGGTACTTTCATTATTTACTTTTAAACACTATAATCCATGTAATGACTTCCTTTCTGTGACCGGCTGCGCTTGTATGATATGCTTGATTTTGTATTCATGTTTCTAAGGAAATGCACTTGCCATTTTAGAATATACACTGACACATTGAGGAAGCAATATCCTTGATAACGAGGGTGCAGAGAGACACTGCCATACTCGTGTATCTTCTTTAGCTTCCTGTAAAGATGATGTGAGAGAGACTTGCTTCTAAGAACATATAAAGTGAACCTGTAAACTGTTTTAAACTTTGAAAAGTATACAGCAGGTTCTGCCTAGCAGTAAGCGCCACAGAAATGATCAGTTAGATAAAACCCCTTTGTGCTCTCTTCTGTTTTAGTTTCATGTTGTTGGAAAAGACCTCTGTAGGAGGGACGAACCTTTACTTATCTGTTTTAAAGTGTTCAGAAACACGCAAGGATCTAAGATGGTCCTGGTATTCATGTGAGGACAGGTATGCAGAGCAAAGCAACAGGTTGCCTTTATTTGCAGCCCTATGAGAGGTAATACCTTGCCTTTGCTTACCCCATGGCTCCATTTGGCCACCAGGACCGAAGAACAACACTAGGGACTTCTAAGTATGGGCCGCATATAACTAACCTTCCTTCATCCTATAAACTTAGGGATTGTTCACTCAGGTACCTACCCAGCATTATCATTCCTGTTTAGGCTCCAAATTACAACATTGGGCTAACCCAAGGTTTCCTCCTTATGTCTGGTGGAAGATGCAGGAAAGAAGAAGTTAGGTAAGTATTACCTACTGGAGGGTCCACCAGCGACCTGAACCTGTGGCTTTGAACTGCATGGGCAAAACAGAAATGTACGTAAACTCTGAAAATTAAAAAAAAAAATAAAAACATAAATGTACTTGTGTACAAGTGTCCAAAAACACAGAGGTTGGTTGCAGCCCCAGAGCTTGGCCAAAAGGGTATATGAGGATGAATGGAAGGAAAAAACGTTTAAGTCACAAGTCACTACTTCTGTACCTTGACACTTCTCCAAGTGTCCCCTGTATTTGACATCAGCTTAGGTCACACGATCAAATCCAGAGACACATATATAAAGTTTACCTGCAAATATGCTGTCGATTTCTTGATCCCCTGTGCTATCTAGGATGGTTACTTGGTGCCCTCTAGTGAGTCTATAGCAGGACAGTAAGGACAGGGGATAATGTACACAAAGACGGGGGCCACGGGTGAGGATTTGTAAATTGAACATTAAAGTACACCTGTCATGAGCATAATCAGGGGCTTCTTTTAAAAGCTCTATTTATTTGGCTGTGGTTGTCTTCAATACTTTTGAGTCATGCACCCAAAGCAAATGAAGGTCGATGGTCACAGCATACACTTACATTTTGATACATCAGCATTGTACTAACAATGCAAAGGCAGTCACGTATAATTAATCTAAATTAATAAAACTAGAATTTCCCCAAAGGTGAATCCTGCCAATCTTTGGGTGCTTTGGAGATTTATCACCCAGAGTAATGCTCATAGATGCTCATGCTCATAGAGTTACCGGTCAATAGGAAATGTGATGTGAACACCAGCCAGTCCAGAGATGTGACTGGGTGGTGTAGCTCTGAGTATGCCAACTTTAACCTTGTTAGTATAAGTGGGTTGAGTCTGTACGGTGAACTTTGGCTTGGCCCCTATGGGGTATTGCATTTGGGAATTTCTAGCCCCTTATGAGCATATTTTCTCATTAAAGTTTAAAGTTACAGGCCATATATCCAATAATTTTGTCAAGTTGACTTTGATGCACTTCTAAAGACTGCAAAACTCCCTGAGTGCAATTGTTTGATGGTGGTAAATAAGTGTTTTCTTTATCATTCAGTTCATTGATTTGGCTTTAACCAAATGGCTGCTCTTCCCTTGGTGATAGTATGTCTGTGTAGTCCCTCGTGGGTCCCATGATGTGCATCCCCGGCCTGATGGTGGTCCACAAATCCTGGAAAACTACACCTGATCTTTAAGGGCCTCGGTTGTTCTATACTTTGTTATACCTCTTTTTCATCCCCTGAAAAAGATTTTGATTGAAGCAATTAAAATGTGTAGGGGAATTTTCCTTGGCAGGTTTCGCCTTTGGGGGAATTCTAGTTTAGGATTAATAATATGTGTCCGCCTCGAATAGGGGTATAAATGTATAGAATAAGGTGCACATCAGGGCTTGAATTTGTTTTTAAAGTGTAATGTTTTAATTGTGTATTAATGAAGTTGTAACACATTTTTACTTTACAATGATACAAGTATTTACAGTATTGTCTGCATTGAAATTCCCAAGGGGTAACAGTAGCTTTATGTATTATTAATATTTGGGGATGAGCAACAACCAGCTCCATGTATTGTTAAGTGGTTCTAAGGACTACTATCCCTTGCTGCCTGCAAGCAGTGATTTTTTTGTACTCACTCCATCTCCTTGAACTCCTTCTCCCAGCTCCTCTGTAGCTCAGAAGGTAGGCTCTCTGAAATGTGTAACACAGCAGTACCTACTCACAGGGCATAGTGACTACGTGTCACAGAATTCAAGGAAGTAAATGTGGGATGATCTTCACAAAGTTACATAGTTTACAATCTTCAAGATTGTTCAGATTAATAGTAGTAGGCTAAAAACAATTGAAATACAATGCAGAAATTAACATACAATTTTACATTGTGACCATTGATACGGCACCGAAAGCAAGCACTGAAGTCCAAGCATCAACTGACAACCAGGAAACTAGCTCTATCAAAAGGTGACATCAGCCATGGCAGCCTACATATTTCTCTCCCAACAGGTGCCTTGCTCTGATTGTACCCCAGCCTCGCTCCCAGTGTGTCCCAGCCTTGCTCTAAGGCCCCTTTCACACTGGGGGGTGGGGGCGTCGGCGGTAAAACGGCGCTATTTTTAGCGCCGCTTTACCGTAGTTTTTGCGGCGGTATTGGGCCGCTAGCGGTGCGGTTTTAACCCCCGCTGGCGGCCGAAAAAGGGTTAAAACCGCTCGCATAGCGCCGCTACAGCCGCGGTATAGCCGCGCTGCCCCATTGATTTCAATGGGCAGGAGCGGTGAATACACCGCTCCTTCACTGCTCCAAAGATGCTGTTTGCAGGAGTTTTTTTTCTCTCCTGCCTGCTCACCGCTTCAGTGTGAAAGCCCTCGGGCTTTCACACTGGAGAAACAGCAGCGGTAGTTTTAGGTCGGTTTGCAGGCGCTATTTTTAGCGCAATAATGCCTGCAAACCGCCCCAGTGTAAAAGGGGCCTAATTGTGTCCCATCCTTGCTCTCATTGTGTCCTAGCCTTGCTCCCAGTGTGTCCCGGCCTTGTTCCCAGTGTGTCCCAGTCTTGCTCTCATTGTGTTCTAGCCTTGTTCCCAGTGTGTCCCAGCCTTGCTCTCATATCCCAGCCTTGCTCCCATTGTGTCCCAGCCTTGTTCCCAGTGTGTCCCAGCCTTGCTTTCATTGTATCATAGCCTTGCTCTCAGTGTGTCCCAGCCTTGCTCTCAGTGTGTCCCAGCCTTGCTTTTATTGTATCCCAGCCTTTCTACCAGTGTGTTCCAACCTTGTTCCCAGTGTGTCCCAGCCTTATGTCCTTCTGTCTGCCCCTCTTCCTTCACTCTCTCTTAGCTCTTCAATTTGTTACTTGTTTCCCCTTACCAGTCTGTTTCCCCTGAGAATTCCTTCCTGTCTTGTTATCTGCACCTGTTCACTCCCAGCCTGTGTTCCTCATTTGTCTCTTGGTATCTCTCTGTGCTCTTTGGTTATTTCTCTATTGCTCCTAGCTTTGCTCTTATATCCCAGACTTGTTTCCAGAGTTTCCCAGCCTTGTTTCCAGTGTGTCCCAGCCTTGTTTCTGGTGTGTCCCAGCCTTGTGTCCCAGCCTTGTTTCTGGTGTGTCCCAGCCTTGTGTCCCAGCCTTGTTTCTGGTGTGTCCCAGCCTTGTGTCCCAGCCTTGTTTCCGGTGTGTCCTGGCCTTGTTTCCAGTGTGTCCCAGCCTTGTTTCCGGTGTGTCCCAGCCTTGTGTCCGGTGTGTCCCAGCCTTGTGTCCGGTGTGTCCCAGCCTTGTTTCCGGTGTGTCTCAGCCTTGTTTCCGGTGTGTCCCAACCTTGTATTCGGTGTGTCCCAGCCTTGTTTCCGGGGTGTGTCCCAGTCTTGTTTCCAGTGTGTCCCAGCCTTGTTTACAGTTTGTCCCAGCCTTGCTCTCATTGTGTCCCAGCCTTGCTCCTAGTTTGTCCCAGCCCTGCTCCCAACGTGTCCCAGCTTTACTCTCAGTGTGTCCCAGCCTTGCTCCCAGTGTGCCCCTGCCTTATATCCCTCTGTCTGTCCCTCTTCCTTCACTCTCTCTTAGCTCTTTCATTTGTTACTTGTTTCCCCTTACCAGTCTGTTTCCCCTGAGAATTCCATCCTGTCTTGTTATCTGCACCTGTTCACTCCCAGCCTGTGTTCCTCATTTGTCTCTTGGTGTCTCTCTGTGCTCTTTGGTTATTTTTCTAAGTGCCCTGATGCCTTTTGAGTGCAGTGCCTTAACACTGCACAAGAGTTGTTTGATTGGGTAAATCAGAGGACCGTAACCTGGATACCGCCTGAAATGCAACATCTCCACCTCTAGGAGCTCTGATGTAAACCAGGTGCTATCTGAGTCTCTGTGCCTTCCCAGGGCTTTCACTTCCGCTAAGCGAGTGGCCAGCCGAGTCGGGGCTATTTATAAAAAAATTGCTGTACAGATATCACAGCATTCACACAGCCGTCACCAATAATTCCCATAATCTGTCCATATGTTAATTGTGACCACCATGACCACCAGCTACATCTCGAGGCCACAATTCAGTATTTTCCAGAAATACCTTAATCAGTAAAATACCACATTATGGCCACGAGATGGTGCTGATGATAAAAGGAAATAAGCATATCAGACACATTATGGGGATTATTCATGACGGCTGTGGAAATGCTGTGACATTTGTACAGCCATTTTTTTTATAACTAGATCCTTCTGTGTCAGCAGCTACAACACTGGTTCTAAAGTCACACTTTTCACAGGAACCTGTACCAATAATTTGCATAACCATGGAATGATAGTTCCTGGTAATGAAATAAGAGCATAGCATAACAGAAGGAGGAACATTCCTAATGATAAATTAAAGAATATACAGTACAGTCCAGGCAAGAAGCTTGGTGGTTACATTTCAGTACCAATAGATGAGAATTGTTGAGCACAAAAACTAATGCCAAGTCAGGTCCACAGGGCTTAGTCATACCATCAGGTCTGGTACAAGGTCCTTTGACACCAACTTCAAAATGCCAAAGCAGGCCGCTTACCCCTGTGATGGGACGGATGGAGCGTGTGGTCCCACATGTACAGTGGTTGAGCCTAGGGTTACTACCTTTGGTCCATGGACCATTGAAAGAAGGGGTTGTTGCGACATGGTTAAATTAGTATAATAAAAATAAACTGCGCTAAATGTCCTTTACATTATTAAAAACGTTATATATCATAAACGTCTCAAGTAGATATTAAGTAATACAGTCCAAGTATCCCTTTAAGCAAAAAAGGCACTCCGGATCACCCAAATGCTTCAACATACACAAAAAACGATTCACAGTCCAAACGTCATGATAGTAAGTTGCCCTTACCAGAACACCAAATATAGTGGGCGGATGGCTTAAACCCAGCCAGGGCATTTATGATAGAGACCGATCAGCTCTGTCAAAATTCAGGCGTAGTTCCCTCAGTTTGATACCGGAGAAAAAGAAAATGACAAGAAAAATGACAAGAAGGCTGGCCATAGTGTAGTATTGTTATACAACGTGTGTGGACATACAAACGTGACCAACACCCTATTGTGCACTTAAAACGAAAGGTGATATCCCACCACCGCAGCTGTAGAGTGTGCTTACCAACTCTCAGACTTTACACTCATTTGGCTCTATATCACATTGGGAGATTGATTGCTGTAGTCAGGAAATCCTTATCCACAGTATACGACGAAAAAAGGAGATAAACTGACCATAGTGTAATACATTCAATGAACACTTTAATGAATAAAGTAATACACTTACAAACAGACGATCGAATTCGCATAAAATATGTAAAAAACGTCGGCCGGCATAGCAATCACGAAACGGAGCTTGTCCTCCTTCCCTGGTCACGTGGTAGCGTCTCTACGTGCGTACCCAGACGCGTTTCGTCATCAAGCGGACGTTCTCAATGGTATTAGTATTAAATTAAATTAGTATGATTCTGTTAAATTTTTACTTACTTTACTGCAATGTGTCCCTTGTTTTATAGGTACACAATTTTTATCAAGAAACGATGAGAAGAGGTCGGCAACTTTGGTATCCGTATCGCTATGGCTATGATTAAGGCTCTCGCCGAAACACATTAGCTCTCTTTTATGTCACTTTTACGATATGGATACCAGAGTTTCCGGCACCTTTTCATCGTTTCTTGTTACCCGCAGTGTGGGAGAACACTTTGAGCTTGAGCACCTATTCGTGGATTCCTTACTTGGACACAACGCTCGAGGTGAGAGCCTTTCCTTTCTTGACCTGGCCCTGCATGCAGCATAATGATTGTCAAAATGCTTGTCCTTAAATCTTGCTCACTTGCAGCCTCAATCCACCATCAGGTCTACTTTAAAGAACGCCCGGGAATGGTAGGTCACCCCCATGATGAAGCAGCAAGTTGCAAAAGCTCAGAAGGTGTGTTTTGTCTGGCTCTTTTAAGACTTGGCAGTTCAAATCCTACCACCTCTGTATGTCTCTCTGCTCTACGGTGCTGTTGGCTCATCAAAGGTAGAAACAGGAAAGAAGAGTCAAAAGCCTCTAGCAAGCTGGCAGGTCACGCAGGAAGATTTGTACCTTGGCTATGCCTATTATCCTTGTATGAGATACTTGTTGTGTAGATTTCTGATGGAAGAATAGGGAAATACTTTCTAATTTAAGAGGCATTGTTGTAGCTTACGCTTTTCAAAAAAAGAAAATCTGCAGAAGCCAGTTCACGTCTGGTGTAATCAGGAAGTGGCTTCAGTAACCATCACATCGTCTTCAGGTTTACAGTGACTTGTCATCACACCAACGGTGTGTGTGTGTGTGTGTGTGTGTGTGTGTGTGTGTGTGTACAATGAGAACATTATGGGAACCAAAAGCAGCTTCTTACTTCGTTACTGATCATGTTTTCATCTTGTTGAGTGGGAAGTTTCTGTAAAAGACAAGCACTTTAGAAGTATTAATTAATCGAGGCCATCTTTTAAATGAATTCAATTGCGTGGCATTTGTGTTTCCTTTGGCTGTACTGAGTGATATTTATGAGAATACATGTTGTGGGGTACTACAAACAGCAGCTGTGGTCACAACCAATGCCAGGCCATCTGATGTGGTCTTTTTTTATCTAAAGTATACTGTATGTAAACACTCTCCTTGAGCCGAGGGTTACACTGACAGCGGGAATGAAGTTGTGCGAGTTCTGCCGAACTCGCAAGATTTCATTCCCACATGTCAGTATCGACTTCAGGGGCGACTTCAGAGACATCTGTGCGGGTTTCTGCACAGATGTCTATAGAAATCGCACTCGGAAGTCGCCAAAAGTAGTACAGAAACTACTTTTGGGAATCGATGCAGTGCCGCAGATGTGGCGTCACCCCGATCCGGACGGTGCCATTGCCGGAAAGTGCCACCGATTTGGCATGCATTTTGTCATATCGCATGCCAAATGTGAACCAGGGCTAAACAACCCATTCAGTTTAAATTAAAAATGAAAGGCAAAACATTTGTGTATTGATATAAAAAAAAAAGCATTATAATAACCTTTTCTGCTCCTTTTTTTATAAGTGATCACAAAACCTGTGTTGTCAGCTTCATAATGAGCTTAGAGAACTGGGGGGGAGTAGAAACAGCAATACAGTGAATGATTGGTGGGGGGGGGGGGGTCCAAACATGTCTAATCATTGTAGGAGCGCAGGATGAATTCCCAGCACAGCTACAGAACTGACCCCACTGTGCTCTCATGCCTAGTGTGGTCAGTTTTTAATAGGAAAGCAGAAACACCAGGTATATCACACAAAGGAAACAATTCAAAGAGAACAGGATAGTAGGGATGAGCCGAACACCCCCCGGTTCGGTTCGCACCAGAACCCGCGAACGGACCGCAAGTTCGCACGAACGTTAGAACCCCATTGACGTCTATGGGACTCGAACGTTCGAAATCAAAAGTGCTCATTTTAAAGGCTAATTTGCATGGTATTGTCCTAAAAAGGGTTTGGGGACCCGGGTCCTACCCCAGGGGACATGTATCAATGCAAAAAAAACTTTTAAAAACGGCCGTTTTTTCGGGAGCAGTGATTTTAATGATGCTTAAAGTAAAAAAAAAAAAAGTGAAATATTCCTTTAAATATCGTACCTGGGGGGTGTCTATAGTATGCCTGTAAAGTGACGCGTGTTTCCCATGTTTAGAACAGTCCCTGCACCAAATGTCATTTTTAAAGGAAAAAATCTCATTTAAAACTGCTTGCGGGTTTAATGTCATGTCGGGTCATGGCAATATGGATGAAAATCAGTGAGACAAACGGCATGGGTACCCCCCAGTCCATTACCAGGCCCTTTGGGTCTTGTATGGATATTAAGGGGAACCCCACACCCAAATTAAAATAAGGAAAGGTGTGGGGCCACCAGGCCCTATATACTCTGAACAGCAGTATACAGGCGGTGCAAACAAGACAGGGACTGTAGGTTTGTTGTTAAGTAGAATCTGTTTGTAATTTTGAACATTTTTAATGTGTTTAGCTCCAGCCAAAAAATCTTTTCTAAGCTTTTTGGAAAACATAGGGAAGGGTTATCACCCCTGTGACATTTGTTTTGCGTCTTTCCTCCTCTTCAGAAGATTTCACCTCACTTTTTTGTCCCAATGAAAAATGTTTTTTGAAAATTTGGGTTTTTTTGTGGAACAAGGATTGGAAAGCATCAGTGGAAAGGAGAAATTGTTTTCCCATATTAACTCTTACAGGAGAGAATTTCCCTTCCTTAGGGGTAGATTTCATCTCACTTCCTGTTGTCTCCTACCGTTTGCAAGTAGGAGTCGTTTGTAAGTTAGATGTTTGAAGGTAGGGTCCTGCCCTATATACTCAGCAGAAATTTGGGCCTTAGGTGTTGCTGTGGCCAAAACACTGTAAGCCCTCACAGGGCCCTGCTGTGAAATATTAGATCAAGAATTGTAATTACATGCCCCTGTTGAACAGGAGCTGAAAAATTAGGCCTTAGGCACTGGTGCTGGTGCCACAACACTGCAACCCCTCACAGACACTCTAGTTGGAACGCAGGAACGAGCCCTGCTGCAAAGTATTGCATCAAAAATTGTAATTACACGCCCCTGTTAGACAGGGGCAGAAAAATTGGGTCTTAGGCACTGGTGCTGGTGCCACAACACTGCAACCCCTCACAGACACTCTAGTTGAAACGCAGGAACAAGCCCTGCTGCAAAGTATTGCATCAAAAATTGTAATTACACGCCCCTGTTAAACAGGGGCTGAAAAATTGTGCCTTAGGCACTGGTGGTGGCGCCCAGAACCAAAAATGTTCTTACAAGCTATCAGCGTGATGATTGAGGAGGAAGAGGATAATTACTCAGGGATAGTCACTCAGCATCAGCATAGGCAGTCTTTGAAGGGATCTGAGATTTCAAAAAAAATTATTCGGTTACATCTGCATCAGGTGCTTGGTAGCTGGTGGTGATCCAAGACTGATTCATTTTTATGAAGGTCAGCCGATCGACCGAGTCGGTGGACAGACGCACCCTGTGATCGGTTACCACGCCTCCAGCAGCACTGAATGTGCGTTCCGAAAGAACGCTGGATGCAGGACAGGCCAGTAGCTCAATTGCATACTGTGCAAGCTCTGGCCAGTGATCCATCCTCAAGACCCAGTAACCCAGAGGATTTTCGGTGGGAAAGGTGTCCAAGTCTGATCTTGCCCCTAGGTATTCCTGCACCATGTAAAACAGACGCTGGCGATGGTTGCTGGAACCGATCATACCTTGGGGCTGCGGACCAAAAAATTGTCTGAACGCATCGGTCAGACGGCCACCTTCTCCACCGCTCCTTCTTTGACTGACCGAAGCCTCAGCAACACGTTGTCCAGAAACAGGAGTTTGTAACCTCCCAGTCTCTGGGAACGCGTTGCACAGACCTTTCTGCAAGGCCTCCCGAAGATGTTTCATCCTCTGCTCCCTCTGCGATGGCAAGATAAGGTCCGCAACCTTACCCTTGTAACGTGGATCAAGGAGGGTTGCCAGCCAGTATTGGTCCTTCTCCTTGATACCACGAATACGAGGATCCTTACGCAGGCTTTGCAGGATCAGGGAGGCCATGCAGCGTAGGTTTGCTGAGGCATTCGGTCCGGAGTCCTCTGGGTCACTAAGGACAACAACGTCCGCAGCCACCTCCTCCCAGCCACGTACAAGTCCATGTGTTCCTTGGGACTGATCCCTTAAAGACTGCTGATGCTGAGTGCCAGGCTCCACCTCCATACTGACACAATCTTCCTCCTCCTCCTCCTCCTCCTCCTCGTCCTCTTCCTGTGTGATCGGCGGGCACGCAGGAACACTGTCTGGATAAAGGGGGCCTTGAGAGCTAAGGAAGTCCTCCTCTTCCTGCCTCTGTTCTGCCTCAAGTGCCCTGTCCATTATTCCACGCAGCGTGTGCTCCAACAGGTGGACAAGGGGGACAGTGTCACTGATGCATGCACTGTCAGTGCTCACCATCCTCGTGGCCTCCTCGAATGGTGACAGGACAGTGCATGCATCCCTGATCATGGCCCACTGGCGTGGGGAAAAAAAACCAAGGTCCCCTGACCCTGTCCTGGTGCCATAGTCGCACAGGTACTCATTGATGGCCCTCTGCTGCGTGTGCAGCCGCTGCAGCATGGCCAACGTCGAGTTCCACCTGGTGGGCATGTCACAGATTAGGCGGTTCTTGGGCAGGTTAAACTCCTTTTGGAGGTCCGTCAGCCGAGCACTGGCATTATATGACCGGCGGAAATGCACAGAGACTTTCCTGGCCTGCCTCAGGACATCCTGTAAGCCCGGGTACCTGCCCAAGAACCGCTGCACCACCAAGTTAAGGACGTGAGCCAAACAGGGCACATGGGTCAGTTGTCCCTGTCGGAGGGCAGAGAGGAGGTTGGTGCCATTGTCGCAAACCACCATTCCTGCCTTAAGTTGGCGTGGCGTCAACCACCTCTGAACCTGCCCCTGCAGAGCTGACAGAACCTCTGCCCCAGTGTGGCTCCTGTCCCCCAAGCACACCAGCTCAAGCACCGCATGGCATCTTTTGGCCTGCGTACTTGCGTAGCCCCTTGAACGCCTACGGAGCACCGCTGGTTCCGAGGAAGAGGCCATGGAGGAAGAAGAAGAGGAGGGGGTGGAGGAGAGAGGTGTGTCACAATCAGCATTTTGGAGGCGTGGTGGCGGAACAACCTCCAACACTACTGCACCTTGTCCTGCATCCTTCCCAGCTGCCAGCAGAGTCACCCAATGCGCCGTGAAACTTAAGTAACGTCCCTGTCCATGCCTGCTGGACCATGAGTCAGCGGTAATATGCACCTTACCGCTGACCGCCCTGTCCAGCGAGGCATGGACATTGCCTTCCACATGCCGGTAGAGAGCCGGAATCGCCTTCCGTGAGAAAAAGTGGCGTTTGGGTACCTGCCACTGAGGAACCGCACATTCCACAAACTCACGGAAGGGGGCAGAGTCTACCAACTGAAAAGGCAGCAGTTGAAGTGCTAGCAATTTTGCCAAGCTAGCATTCAACCGCTGGGCATGTGGATGGCTGGGAGCAAACTTCTTTCGGCGGTGCAGCAGCTGGGGCAGGGAAATTTGCCTGGTACAATCTGACGTCGGTGTACCAAAAGCAGATTGCCCACAAGTACTTGGCTGTGACACACCTAATTCTACACCTTCATTCCTCTCACTGCAGGTCTCAGAGAGGACTGAAGGTCTAGTGGGGTTGGAAATCTCAGCTGATGAGGAGCAAGGAGAGATCGTCTTTGTTCTTTGGTGTGGGTCTTTTAGATACGCTTGCCAACGAACTGCATGGCAGGTCAACATATGTCTGGTCAAGCATGTGGTACCCAAGCGGGAGATGTTTTGGCCACGCGAGATACGCTTGAGACATATGTTGCAAATAGCAGCGGTGCGATCTGATGCACTCGTCTCAAAAAAGGCCCACACCAAAGAACTTTTTGAATAACGCGCAGAGACTGCAGCGCCCTGCACATGTGGAGCTTTGGGGTGTGATGCAGTCAATGTGCTGCCCTTAGGCTGGCCCCTGGAGGGCATCCTGCCTAGTTGGTGATGTGCCACCTCCTCCTCCTCCTCCTCCTCCTCCTCTCTCCTATCAGGCACCCACGTTGAGTCAGTGACCTCATCATCCCCTCCCTCCTCATCACTGGAGCAAACCTGGCAGTATGCTGCAGCAGGGGGAGCATGACTGCCAGATTGCTGTCCTTCTTGGGCACCCCCTCTGTCCGTGCTCATGTTACTGCCTTCATTGAGCTCAGTATCATCATCAGAGCCTTCCAAACGCTGGGCATCCTCCTGGAGCATGTACCCAACACTGTGGTCAAACAGTTCGAGGGAATCCTCATGAGGACATGGTGGAGCTAGGGAAGGAGTCACTGATGACATTGAGCTGAGGGAAGAGGCCGCTGCTTTGCCAGACAAAGCACCCTGGGCATGGGTGAGAGAGGATGAGGAGGATGAGGACGGCTTGGTCATCCACTCGACCAAGTCTTCCGCATGTTGCGGCTCAACACGGCCAGCTGCCGAAAAAAAGGCCAAGCGTGTCCCATGGCCACGTGCTGATGAGGATGCACCGTCTCCACGACCAGCACTAGACACAGAGCCTGCTTGCCCTCTCTTATTGGCTTGTGACTGTCTGCCTCTCCTTCTTGGCCTTCCAGACATACTAATGGCCTGTAGCTGCACTAAGCTGGGATAGAACACCTGTAATTTTCTTCAGGTAGCTTTATATACTGTAACCAGACAAGCCTGCCTGTCAGTAGGAAGATAACAGGAACGGATCTAGCTGAACACTGTGAGCAGGACGTACTGCACTAAATGTATATAGCAGGAACGGATCTAGCTGAACACTGTGAGCAGGACGCACTGTACTAAATGTAAATAGTCTAGCTGCCTGACCGTGGTACTAATAGGATCAAAAAGAACACCTGTAATTTTCTTAAGGTAGCTTTATATACTGTAACCAGACAAGCCTGCCTGTCAGTAGGAAGATAACAGGAACGGATCTAGCTGAACACTGTGAGCAGGACACACTGTACTAAATGTAAATAGTCTAGCTGCCTGACCGTGGTACTAATAGGATCAAAAAGAACACCTGTAATTTTCTTCAGGTAGCTTTATATACTGTAACCAGACAAGCCTGCCTGTCAGTAGGAAGATAACAGGAACGGATCTAGCTGAACACTGTGAGCAGGACACACTGTACTAAATGTAAATAGTCTAGCTGCCTGACCGTGGTACTAATAGGATCAAAAAGAACACCTGTAATTTTCTTCAGGTAGCTTTATATACTGTAACCAGACAAGCCTGCCTGTCAGTAGGAAGATAACAGGAACGGATCTAGCTGAACACTGTGAGCAGGACGCACTGTACTAAATGTAAATAGTCTAGCTGCCTGACCGTGGTACTAATAGGATCAAAAAGAACACCTGTAATTTTCTTAAGGTAGCTTTATATACTGTAACCAGACAAGCCTGCCTGTCAGTAGGAAGATAACAGGAACGGATCTAGCTGAACACTGTGAGCAGGACGCACTGTACTAAATGTAAATAGTCTAGCTGCCTGACCGTGGTACTAATAGGATCAAAAAGAACACCTGTAATTTTCTTAAGGTAGCTTTATATACTGTAACCAGACAAGCCTGCCTGTCAGTAGGAAGATAACAGGAACGGATCTAGCTGAACACTGTGAGCAGGACACACTGTACTAAATGTAAATAGTCTAGCTGCCTGACCGTGGTACTAATAGGATCAAAAAGAACACCTGTAATTTTCTTAAGGTAGCTTTATATACTGTAACCAGACAAGCCTGCCTGTCAGTAGGAAGATAACAGGAACGGATCTAGCTGAACACTGTGAGCAGGACGCACTGTACTAAATGTAAATAGTCTAGCTGCCTGACCGTGGTACTAATAGGATCAAAAAGAACACCTGTAATTTTCTTAAGGTAGCTTTATATACTGTAACCAGACAAGCCTGCCTGTCAGTAGGAAGATAACAGGAACGGATCTAGCTGAACACTGTGAGCAGGACACACTGTACTAAATGTAAATAGTCTAGCTGCCTGACCGTGGTACTAATAGGATCAAAAAGAACACCTGTAATTTTCTTCAGGTAGCTTTATATACTGTAACCAGACAAGCCTGCCTGTCAGTAGGAAGATAACAGGAACGGATCTAGCTGAACACTGTGAGCAGGACGTACTGCACTAAATGTATATAGCAGGAACGGATCTAGCTGAACACTGTGAGCAGGACGCACTGCACTGAATGTAAATAGCAGGAACGGATCTAGCTGAACACTGTGAGCAGGACGCACTGCACTAAATGTAAATACCAGGAACGGATCTAGCTGAACACTGTGAGCAGGACGCACTGCACTGAATGTAAATAGCAGGAACGGATCTAGCTGAACACTGTGAGCAGGACGCACTGCACTGAATGTAAATAGCAGGAACGGATCTAGCTGAACACTGTGAGCAGGACGCACTGCACTGAATGTAAATAGCAGGAACGGATTTAGCTGAACACTGTGAGCAGGACGCACTGCACTAAATGTAAATACCAGGAACGGATCTAGCTGAACACTGTGAGCAGGACGCACTGCACTGAATGTAAATAGCAGGAACGGATCTAGCTGAACACTGTGAGCAGGACGCACTGCACTGAATGTAAATAGCAGGAACGGATCTAGCTGAACACTGTGAGCAGGACGCACTGCACTGAATGTAAATAGCAGGAACGGATGTAGCTGAACACTGTGAGCAGGACGCACTGCACTAAATGTAAATAGCAGGAACGGATCTAGCTGAACACTGTGAGCAGGACGCACTGCACTGAATGTAAATAGCAGGAACGGATCTAGCTGAACACTGTGAGCAGGACACACTGCACTAAATGTAAATAGTCTAGATAGAAGATAACAGGAACGGATCTAGCTAAACTGAATACAGTGTATATATATATATGCAACACCTGGGATGCATATATATACACAATACACTGTAAGTGCAGCTAACTGACTGACTGTTCTGCCTAATCTATCTAACTCAAATCAAATGACACTGTCTCTCTCTCTCTCTATCTCTCAGCACACCGGAACACACACTACACAGGGCCGCCGTGCAGGCGGCCTTATATAGTGTGGGGTGTGTACTAAATCCCCTGAGCCATAATTGGCCAAAGCCACCCTGGCTTTGGCCAATTACAGCTCTCTCTACTGACGGCGCTGTGATTGGCCAAGCATGCGGGTCATAGTGCATGCTTGGCCAATCATCAGCCAGCAATGCACTGCGATGCCGCAGTGAATTATGGGCCGTGACGCGCCACACGAATTTGGCGCGAACGGCCCATATCGTTCGCAATTCGGCGAACGACCGAACAGCCGATGTTCGAGTCGAACATGGGTTCGACTCGAACACGAAGCTCATCCCTACAGGATAGTCTTTCATACAAGTACATGGTACAGCAGGCACATTTTAGGAACGTGAAACTTTGGATTTAAGTACTCTTTAATGTCAGTGAAATACCATTGTCCTGGCTCTTGCCTTAGTTTATCTACTTCGGTCTGTAAAGTCCTTTATGTTTTCTCTACAGCCCTCAAACTTTAAAAATGGCCAATGATCGACTATAGTAAAGCAGTAATAAACCCAAACATATAATATATAGCATCTTACCAATCCTTAAGGTGACTGCATTTGTTTTCTTTTTTTCAGGCTTTTCTTCCTTTATTTCACTCGCTGATCCAGACAGTAATACACTTCTTGTCTTTAGGTGTCTCCATTCTGGATGAAGTAGAAAAGCAGACATATTTGGACAGCAACATTGGGGAGAAGGAAGTGTTGAACTAGCAGATTTAGATTGACTAACAAATTGAAGCTGAACTCCAGCTAACACTTTATATACAGTTATAGCAACAGTGACCACTGGTACTTTTTTTTAGGAGGGGGGGGGGAGGAAAAAACAAGCCTCTGGCTCTAATAAGGTGCTTCAAAATAACACCCACCCCGCATTGTAATTCATGCGTCCAGCATCCTGAAAGGATGGATAGGGGAAGGCGGCACCCATGCGCTCTTCACAGACACCTCTGTATAGCAACAGTTTTTTTCCTTTTGGGATAAAGGTTTTCCATGCATAAATAAAAGATGATCAATGTTAAATGGTTTGTCTCAACCCTCTGCTACTTTGTCTGGACAGCTTGGTCTGTTAAAGGAAGTTAAAAAATTACAGACTTGCTGACTGGATCACCAGGTCTAAATAAAGAGAAAAAAAAGCCTAAAAAAGAAAATAATGCGGCCACCATAGCTAAGATTTGGTAAGCTGCAATTTAATACATTTTTGTTTTGAGATTTAAAGTAAAGTCTCGTCAGCCATTTTTACCTACAGGTAAGCTTATAATAAAGCTTACCTGTAGGGAAAATTTAGATCTCCTAAATGTGCACCGTTTAGGAGATATTCCACAGAGCATCAGCCACTGACGTCACTGGCACATGTGCTCTGAAGGGACGTTCCTTCAGGAGGTCTGTGTCGTAAACAGTGACTCCCGTGCGCATGCGTGGGAGTGATGTCATTGCGGCTCGGCCAATGAGACAGCTGTAGGCCGCGAACCCGGAAGGAATACCTGGTAAAGAAGGCAGCCCTGCCAGCGGTGACAGCTTGCTGCTGCATTGTTTTAAGGTAAGTCTCTCATAATGTGCTAGTATGCAATGCATGCAAGCACATTATGACATTGCCTTGCAAGGTGGATTTTTTTTTCTTTTTTTCACAAAATTTACTATTGCTTTAATAACCCCAGGTAGTCCTTGTTTTGGAAAAACAAAACATCCATTTTTAACAGCATCTAGGTCCCAAAACCACAACATGCTATATGAATTGGCTTTATATATAGTTAGTCGGCATTATTCTTGTTGGGTCCCTGTAGCATTCACATGGTAGTTATAGCTTTTACATTCAGCTCCCTTGCAATCCATCAGATATGTAAGCTGATTGAAATGGGAAATATTTCTTGTAACCTGACACACAGATTGTTAACACAAAGAGCCATTTTCTTTTCAATCATTTTTATTGGGTTTTGTGAAAAAAGAGAAAAGCTTACAGCGATTAAGTATGCTCATTGTCCTCATTGTCCATATGCCTGCATAACATGGATCACAGACAAAATAGTCAGGATGAACACGTGACAATCACCCATTTTCAATGGCTAAGAGCGGAGATTGTTAGCAATGTTCCACAAAGTGGCTGCGGGAGAAAATATTTAGCCATCTTGACTTATTTTATTGATTTTTACTTTTTTTTTCCCGGCTTTCATGGCTGCTGGGACTTCCTAGACAAAAAAGGTTGTTGTAGAAGAATTCCTGTTCTTTTTTGTATGTAGCCTAAGTATTGGTGGGGCCTCTGGTTAGACATTGTAGTCAATTAGTGTGGTAAGTATATACTGTACATATTAAAGACATTGCAGAGATATAAATATAACCCTGTTTTGGGAGCTCATGTAAGAAGAGCAGGACTATGCAGTAATTACACTCGCAACACTGTATTACCTGGGTAACAGGGGATCTTGAGCCTCTGCTAAGTGGGAATTCCAAAACCATGTCCTGATGTACTTAACACTATAATGCCTCCACCTGAAGGGGTCTTGCATACACACATGGCATTCCCTCTTAGGACATTTCTAGTCCACAGGAATACCAAATACTTTGAAGTAAAGTAGGTTCACACTTGAAAGTAGTTTAAGTGCTTTATTTTAACTTAAGGTAGGACAGATGGACACAGAAGATAGAAAATCTAAAACTTTTACAAGGGTTTCCTACAACTTCTTATCTAGTAGACCAGGGTTTTTCATCCAGGATCCCATGGAAGCTTAGGGGTTCCTCCAGAGGTTGCTATGAGTTCCTTGAGCAAGGAACAATTTCTGCTTCTCAGATACGTTTCTATAGACACCACAGAATTTTTTTAGCTATCTGTCTTTGGGTAATTCTTCACAAAGATCACAAGTGTAAGGAGCATCCTTCCCACTGACCATCACACGAATGCGTCATGAGTTGTAGATATAGTAATTTTTTTAGCAGTTCTGAGTTCTCTGAGACTGGAAAGTTATTTCAAGGGTCCCTCTGCTCTGTTGTTGGAAAGGTTAAGAAAGGCTGTAGTAGACAATGGGTGGATCCCAGCACCCAGTAACACCAGACAGCTTTCTCTGGAGAACAGCAGGTACAAACCTGAAACTGGAGGTTCTAGTGTTTCTCTGTTTCATTGATGACTCATTGGGTCATTACCTTTTGATCTGGTTTTCTTGATACAATTTACTATATAAATATAATATGGTTCCTATTAGTCTGATGGTTATTGGTTAAGTTTCTATTGTCGAAATATACATACCACTGGAAACATGTCACTAGAAATTCATTCATGATCAAATACACTTAAGTTTTTGGATGTATTATGACAATATAACTAAAGAATTTAAAAAAAGAATGATGGACAGGACCCACCCGCAAACAGTTTCTTCATGTATTATCACCTAACAAAAAAATCTTTATCATTAATTTTAAGATGCATTTACATATCCTTAACAAGCAGTAAATGAGTTTTTAAACTAGCTCTCACTGACCTCTGTAACTGTAGGTACAGAGGAGCAATTCATCCACAAATTTCACAAAAGAATTGTGGATGTAATTCAAATACCTCTGTCAGTAGATCGGCTCCCCTTTCGAACAGTTTATCAAAAGTTCTACTCCCACTACTCCCCCCTCCCATCTGTGTCCTAGCTGCTCAGTTTTCCCTGCTCATGCCCCTCGGGATTGACTCTGAATCTCAGAATCCTTCCCCAGCCAGTGGCGTTCCTACCATGAGGCAAGGTGAGCCGACTGCCTCTGGTGGCACTCATGAAGGTGACGGCATTGAGACCCAAGTTTCCACTGGTAAAATCATAGGCTCGGTGTTACTAAGCTCCCTTGCCAGCCACTGCAACTGAAGCCTGGGTGGGGGATTGGGGGGAATGTTACCCTCAGGTAACACACATTTCTGCCACACTGCATAGCCAGAAAGATGATACTGGGCAATGATATGGTAGTATGACGATGCCGAATTATTGTCCACTGAGCAGGCTAGAAATGGAAAGGGGACAAAAACTGTTTGTCACTTTCAAAACTGTACAATGAGGCAGAGATGTGTCTGGCCCCATGTTTACCCTTTCATTGTACAGTACTCCTGAATTTGTTGGCATGCTATAAACAAAATATAAAGGGTAAGTTCACCTTTACAGAAAATCTGTAAGGTGAACTTACACTGGACCCCCCTTCCCATCCCCCCCGTCCCGGTACACCGGAGTCTTGCAATCCCCCGCTGTGAAACACTGGGACGTCGCTTTACCGGTGCGGGGATTTGAAATCCTCCTGGCTTTCTCTCCTCCAGCATGAATAAGATGGGCTAGGCAGGTTCTGATTGGTCAGCGCCATCCATGTGACGATGCTGACCAATTAGAATACCTCCTATCTGTACATGCTGAGAGGTATGGATAGGAGATTAAGCCATGGGGATTTCAAATCCCTGGACCAGTGAAGCGGTGACCCGGTGTCTCACAGCGAGGGATCACAGGACTCCAGTATACCGGGACCGGGGGGGGTGGGGAGGGGGTCTAGTGTAAGTTCACCTTACAGATTTTCTGTAAAGGTGAACTTACATTTTAAAGTGGTTGTAAACCTCAGACATGAAATATGAACAAAGCATATCCCTCTATAGTGTGTACTTGTCTCAATTAAGAGCACTAAGTGTCAGTTCTTTCTGTTGCTTTATTCCTTTGCTATCAGCATGAATCACTTCTGAGAAGTTTTCCTGACACCAAGAGAAAAAAGGTGACAGGAAAGGAACCTCCAGCTGATTGACAGCCTTAGCTCTGTTCCAGTGTGCTGTGTGAAGGGGGGTGCATTCCTACCCTCCAATCAGCTCTTAGAACTCACCTCACTGATACAGTGTGTAATTTTAGCTTTGCAGTCCCTGTATTCTGACAGCTCAGAAAAGCTTTATAAAAACTGGACTTTGAACAGATGTTGAGAAGAGGTGGCTGCAGATAGGTACAACTTATGTAGGAGGATTTGTTTTATCTCTGTGTATCACCTGAGGATAGTCACTTCCCTGGGAATATGTGAGGGTTTACAACCACTTCAATATAATACAATTAAAGTTATATAATAAATGACAGTATTGGTTTGCACTTATTTGGTTTGATGTTTGAATTCTGTTTTACGGCTCTCATTCCTCTGAAATTCCCCTAAAAAATATTGCATTCTAAGGGTGGCTCAGTTATTCTGCAGGGTCCCACAGAGCCACTCTTCCGATCGTACTCTGGACATCGTACTCCAGACATGCTAAAGCTCCAGGCACTGGCTTTGGAACCCCATGAATAACTTACTTCCCATCTCTTTCTAAAGGGAGTGATTGGCAGCTGTGGGTGGGAATGCTCTTGCATTATTGGCTCTGATGGGACATATAGTCCCGGTCATGTGATTTTTTTTTTTTGTGATTTTATGCCATTTTCAGTGTGCAATATCACCCCTTCCCTGAACTTTGGGGAGATCAACGCTGGGAAAAAAGGAACCAGCAGATTGGAAACATTTATCTAGTAATCGACTGCGGACATAGTATTAAAAAATTATTTGTGTTATGCCTCCTTTATGGGCACGGATATTGTACTGGTAAAATAGTGGAGGCTTTAATACTACAGATACTCCTCGTTTAACGACATACCTGTTTAACCACTGCTCGGAACTTACGACCAGCTCTCCCCATCTGAACGACGCATTGTACATCATTGTATTGTACAGTACAGAATTTTCATTTGTGTGCTGTACTTATGCAAATGAAAACAACTTTTTTGAGCTGGAGTTTTGTGTTTAGACCTTTTTTTCACAATACAGTACAGTACAGTAGTTAAGAATGCTTAAAATATTGATTTCTTGTGACTCCTCGTTTAACAACCAATTCGTTTAACGACCTGGTCGTTGGAACGGAACCTGGTCGTTAAGTGAGGAGTACCTGTACTTCAATACAACATAAGTAAATAGATCAGATGAAAAATGCCTATGTAGTTTGAAACAATAAAGATAATTTTGTGTACATGAAAGTGCATATGTGTCTTTCAAGTAGTCCAAAGTGTATATGCACCTGTTATAAGTAAAGAAAGTTGCTAAAGAGATATGTTTATGTTATATAAAAAGAAAAACTAAAGTAAACTAAACTAAGTAAGAAAGCAGCATTATTTAGCCATACAGGAAGATACTTGTAAAATACATTCTACCAATCAGCTCTGTTGCAAGCCTCAGCTCAGGAAGCCTTTGAAAGAGCTGTGTGCGTGTGCTTGTGCTATGTGAAACCTTTCACTTGAGCTCTTTTCTTCCTTTCTGCTTGCAGGAGAAAAGCACAAATGTGAAGTCGATTGCAGCTATGTTCAGTGGAGTTCCCAGTCCCATGGAGGAGGCAGAGAATTCCCCAGGGCCAACTGCTTTAAGATCATTTCAAGAAAGAAGAAAAGGATTTGAGTCACCGGGGAACACTCCACCAGGATTAACACCTAAGAAACCAGCAGTTCCAAAACCTGTACTGGCACCAAAAGCTCCGGCAAATGAAGTCAAACCACCACTTGTAAAACCAGTTGGAGGCATCAACAGGACTGCCGTCTCTTCTAACACAAACTTCCAAGCAAGGGAGGAGAGAACTACATTTCCAAAACCATCTGGATTTAAAACCCCCAGCCAACAGACAGAAGAACCAAAGTTCCCATTTCCAAAACCTATAGCTAACAAACCTTTTGTGTCTGTTAATAATGCTTCACAGGAGGGTAAGTTTGGTGGACTCAAGCCAACCTTTCCACCAGAGCCAAAGGGAACTGAGGAAAAGCCACCTTTCCCAAAACCATCGCAACTTAAATCAGTTAATTATACTTCAGAAAATGAGTCCAAACCTCCTTTCCAAAAGAAGCCACCATTTGGGGCGAAACCTCCCATTAACGTGGGCGGATCCCCAAGTGAGAACAGTTACAACAAACACAACTTGGTAGCAAAGACATTTTCGGGTTCCCCGGACAACAAGCCTATAAAACAGATAAAGGAATCAACAGAAGAAAACATGTCTGGAAGTCCTTCCTCGCAACCTTTCCATGGAGTACCATTAAGGCCTGCTGGTATTAAACAACTCCAAAGCCCGTTTCTAAATAAAAGCACAGAGGAGCCAAATGACAGCCCAAAACCTAGCTCCATAGCCAAAGATTTTCAAATGAAAACTAACCAAAATGGTAACAGTTTTTCACCTTTTGGACTAAAACATCCTAGAACATCATCTGTCCCGGACAATTCAGAACTATCAAAAGATCCCAACGAACCAAAACGAAAGCCATTTCCATCTCTAGCCAAATTAGGTCCTCCACCTCAAAAACCTACAAGACCACCAAATGTGGATATAGAAAAATTCAGGAAGCGGGCCGGTAAGCTGAAATTGTATTATTAGTTTGTATATGTGAAACAAAACTGCTTATCTATGCCACATGGCCAAAACAGGAGGGTTTAGGGTTTTGTCATTTTAAATTAGGCCCCGGTGGTCTCCATCTTGTTTCAGTTCAAAATGTAGAGCTAATCTCTTGATCGTTCCCAAGGTAATCAGGCTGGCTCCAAAGTTGTCTGCACAGTAAGTAGCTATGCATAAAAAGCACATATTGAATAACTGTTTGTCATCAGATTGAACCTGTAATTCTGACTGTTATCTATTATTAATGCTGAGCTCTAATCCCCTTTTATTATTTTAGTAGAGCTTAAAAATAACTATTTCAGCATTAAAAGACCAATAAACATAGCATATTATTTAAAGTATGTATAAACCCAAAGGCAGGACATACATGGGTCGAATTTCGAAAGAATTTTCTTTGGAAAATCTTATCTAAGAATTTTCATTCGTATTTTGCACCATTAGTGGGCTGCAGCAACAGCCGATTTTCATGCGTCAATCAAATTTGAGTAATCAGACATGTTGGAAATTTTTTGAAAAAATAACCATTTTCTAATCAATGATGGGAGAATTGTAAGAGAAATGTAATCGGAAAAGAAATGTGCATGTGCAAGAAAAGAAAATTCCCGGAAGGAAAAGAAGATTCCCAGCCACGAAAATTCTTTTCTGTAGCAACATGAGATGAAACTGAAGGCTTGGTTGGCCGAATTTCGAAATCAGTGGTGGCACCATCGGATCACAAAACGCACACATTTTCTGATTTTCAAAAGAAAATTCTTTCGGAATTCGACCATGTATGGCCAGCCTAACAATGTTATTTGTTCCTGTTTGGACTATTAACTACTTAAGCTCCAGAAGGTTTTACCCAATTCATGACCAGGGCTATTTAGCACTGCACTACTTTAACTGGTAATTGCATGGTCATGCAACGCTGTACCCAAATTAACTTTATATAATTTTTTCCAACACAAATAGAGCTTTCTTTTCTTGGTATTTGATCACCACTGCGTTTTTTATTGTTTATTATATAAACAAAAAAAAAAGACCGAAAATTAAAAAAAAAAAAATCAATATTCTTTACTTTCTGCTATAAAACATATTCAATAAAAAAATAAAATTTCTTCAGAAATTTTGGCCAAAATGTATTTTACTGCATGTCTTTGGTAAAACAAAATCGCAATAAGTGTATATTTATTGGTTTGCGTGAAAATTATAGCATCTACAAACTATGGTATATACAGTGCCTTGAAAAAGTATTCCTACCCCTTGAAATTTTCCACATTTTGTCATGTTACAACCAAAAACGTAAATGTATTTTATTGGGATTTTATGTGATAGACCAACACAAAGTGGCACATAATTGTGAAGTGGAAGGAAAGTGATAAATGGTTTTCAACATTTTTTTTACAAATAAATATCTGAAAAGTGTGGGGTGCATTTGTATTCAGCCCCCTTTACTCTGACACCTCTAACTAAAATCTAGTGGAACCAATTGCCTTCAGAAGTCACCTAATTAGTAAATAGAGTCCACCTGTGTGTAACTTAATCTCAGTATAAATACAGCTATTCTGTGAAGCCCTCAAAGGGTTGTTAGAGAACCTTAGTAAACAAAAAGCATCATGAAGGCCAAGGAACACAACAGACAGGTCAGGGATAAAGTTGTGGAGAAGTTTAAAGCAGGGTTGGGTTATGAAAGAATAGCCCAAGTTTTGAACGTATCACGGAGCACTGTTTAATCCATCATCCGAAAATGGAAAGAGTAAGGCACAACTGCAAAATAACCAAGACATGGCCATCCACCTAAACTGACAGGCTGGGCAAGGAGAGCATTAATCAGAGAAGCAGCCAAGAGGCCCATTGTAACTCTGGAGAAGCTGCAGAGAGCCACAGCTCAGGTAGGGAAATCTGTCCACGGGACAACTATTAGTTGTGCAATTCACAAATCTGGCCTTTGGGTTCACCTTCCAGCAGGACAACGATCCTAAACATACAGCCAGAGCTACAATGTAATGGTTTAGGTCAAAGCATATTCATGTGTTAGAATGGCCCAGTTAAAGTCCAGACCTAAATCCAATTGAGAATCTGTGGCAAGGTTTGAAAATTGCTGTTACCAGACGCTCTCCATCCAATCAGACAGAGCTTGAGCTATTTTGCAAAGAAGAATGGGCAAAAATGTCACTCTCTAGATGTGCAAAGCTGGTAGAGACATCCCCAAAAAGACTTGCAGCTGTAATTATAGTGAAAAGTGGTTCTACAAAGTATTGACTCAGGGGGGCTGAATACACATGCACGCCACACTTTTCACATATTTATTTGTGTATAATAATGTTGAAAATCATTTTTCATTTTTCTTCACAATTTTGTGCCACTTTGTGTTGGTCTATCACATAAAATCCCAATAAAATATACTTACGTTTTTGGTTGTAACATGACAAAATGTGGAAAATTTCAAGGGGTGTGAATACTTTTTCAAGGCACTGTATATTGGATCTATCATTTACCATATATACTCGAGTATAAGCCGACCCGAACATAAGCCGGGGCACCTTAATTTTCCACAAAAAACTGGGAAAACTTATTGACTCGAGTATAAGCCTAGGGTGGGAAATGCAGCAGCTACTGGGTAAACAATGCCCATCTGCAGCCTCACTGTGCCCATCTGCAGCCTCATTGTGCCCATCTGCAGCCTCACTGTGCCCATCTGCAGCCTCATTGTGCCCATCTGTAGCCTCACTGTGCCCATCTGCAGCCTCACTGTGCCCACCTGTATCATCAGTGCCCATATGCAGCCTCATTGTGCCCATCTGCGGCCTCACTGTGCCCATTTGCAGCCTCACTGTGCCCATTTGCAGCCTCACTGTGCCCATCTGCAGCCTCATTGTGTCCATCTGCAGTCTGTTTGGTGGCCGTCTACTGTAACAAAGCCCCGCCTCCTCCTCGCCCATGATAGACGGAACACTGATTCAGTTTCCCAGCATTGTATCAGTGTTCAGTGTTCCGTCTAACATGGACAAGTAGGAGGCGGGGCTTTGTTACAGTGGACGGCCGCCGAACAGACTGCATGACACAGCGGGAGACACCCGTTGTTTTAGTTATCAAAGTTACTGCTGCAGGTGCACACAGTGAGGCTGCACCCACACTCGAGTTTAAGCCGAGGGGGGCTTTTTCAGCATAAAAAATGTGCTGAAAAAGTCGGCTTATATTCGAGTATATATTGTATATACTATTAATGGCAGTGATTAGAGACTTATAATTGGACTACGATAGTGCGGCGGGAAATCTGATGGTAACTGACACTGAGGGGAACTGACTAACTGACACTGACATCACTAGTGACACAAATTCAGTGATCAGTGCTAATACTATACACTGTCACTGTACTAATGACACTGGCTGGGAAGGGGTTAACATCTAGGGTGATCAAGGGGTTAAATGTGTGCCTAACTATGTGTAATGCGTGCTGATATTTACTAAAGATCTCTTTGTATATTGACCCTACAGGGTCCAAAAAACAGCGAGAGATTGTTCCTTCTGTACAGAGCCAACACAGGGTACTGGGCTGTGATTGGACACAGCTGATCAGCAGGTACTGTCCATAAATCATTGGCCGGGATCTGCTAACAGACTCCCGCTGTGTACAATCACGCCCTAAACCCGGAAGCAGGCAGCGACGTACCAGTACGTCACTTTTCCTGCATGGGCCACCCATCCATAGTACATTGCGGGCAGGTGGTTCTTAAGAGGTTAAATATACCATTAAAACAGTTTTATAACCTGTTCAATAAATGCAAAAAATACCTGTGGATCCTGCCAGAAATCTTGTCAGCTGATAACTTACAGTACGCTTTGCCTCTACTGACTGTTATCAGTTAGTATTACTCCCAGCTAGCTCTGGAGACTAAAAAAAACTCCCACCTATGTTGTGGAAATTGGGAGAGAGGGAGGTGATTTGTAGTCCTGTTCCAGGATGGCAACACTGCTGCTCCATTGAGGTGGCAACCTTGCTGCTCCATTTATACAGTACAGTAAGTAGGCATTCTCACTGTAGGACAGGATGTGTCTTACTGGCAGGATGGCCAGGTGAAAATAAATGAAAGGCACAGTCAACCCAATTAGACCCAGGAAATGATAAAATGAGTGAATCCTCTTTATTACCCCACTGTTAAAGCGATATTAAAGTCTTTTTTTTTTTTAAAGATAACAAACATGTTATACTTACCTGCTCTGTGCAGTGGTTTTGCACAGAGCAGCTCAGATCCTCCTCTTCTCGGGTCCTGCTCCTGGTCCCTCCCTCCTGCCGGGTGCCCCTACAGCAAGCAGCTTGCTCTGGGGCACCCAAGCAGGTGCACTCCCAAGCCACAGCTCTGTGTGTCCATTCACACACACTATCAGAAACCATGAATCAGACCGAGACAGAAGTACAGTTAAATCACACTTGTTTAATAATAAAAGTAAATAGAACAAATGTAGTCAAAACATAGCCAAAGTTTGGTAACCGGAACGGATAGTCAGACGAGCCAGAAAGTCAGGAAGCCAGGGAACAGCATAGTGGAACAGCAAGCAGGATCTAGAGGAATGTCAGCCAAGCAAGTCTTTAACAGGAACGCAGGAGATAGTCTTTGTGATGTTGACCAAGGCGAAGGCAGAGATCATCTGGGCTGGATGGCTTAAGTAGGCAGGACTGATGAGCAGGATATCCTGATGCACACAGAGCCATGGCTCGGCCCCGCCCCCTCTGTCTCATGATTGGCTTACTGGCTGTGATTGACAGCAGTGGGAGCCAACGCTGTATCAAGAGGAGGCTTAGGAAAGTATTAGGGGGGGCTGCTGCATACAGAAGGTTTTTTACCTTCATGCAAGGTAAAAAGCCTTGTGCCTTTAGAACCACTTTAGGCCTGCCATATATGCCTAATTGGGCTAAATCTCGATCCTGAGTTGACCAAAATTTTAAACATGGGTGGCCTTGCCCTCACCACCAAACATGGCAAGCTTAGATTGAAACAGCAAGGAGCAGGATGCAAAAGTGTCAGCCAAACAGCAACTGCGTCCAACCAGATGCAGTCACTGTTTGTGTATTCTGACAGCAGCAGGTGCCGTCTGTTAGAATACAATAGCCGGAAGACACTCCTATATGGCCAAAGACGCTCGGAATGAGCCAAAGTGCAACCACTGAGTTCTTGGAGACAACAAGTCCGGAAGCACAGCTGCTGCCATATTCTTGACTGGCTGGCCTAGATCCAAGCAACCAACACTTCTACTCCACAGCCATGGAGAAGTGTCACACGCTTTGGGAGGGGAAGGGAGGAAGTTTAGCCGCCACCATCTCTTGTAGACATCTGTTCTCTAACATATTACTGTGAAGGTGCGTAGGCACACACGCACATATGTAAATTGTAAAAAAATAGTCTCCTTCAAAATAAAAGCAATGGAGTTGTATTCTGTGCATGGCATACATGCATTGACATTTGATTTGTAATTTCCGATTTACCCAATGCTGGCTGAACAGGGACCACCAAAGGGCCGGATATGGTTTCGCGGGCCGAAAAATGCCCAGGTCTAATTCTAGATTGATCTCATTTATCCCTCAGGCTGATTGAGAAAAATCTATGCCTGTATGGCCAGTCTAATGCTCCGTACACACGGTCGGACTTTGTTCGGACATTCCGACAACAAAATCCTAGGATTTTTTCCGAGGGATGTTGGCTCAAACTTGTCTTGCATACACACGGTCACACAAAGTTGTCGGAAAATACGATCATTCTGAACGTGGTGACGTAAAACACGAACGTCGGGACTATAAACGGGGCAGTGGCCAATAGCTTTCATCTCTTTATTTATTCTGAGCATGCGTGGCACTTTGTCCGTCGGATTTGTGTACACACGATCGGAATTTCCGACAACAAGGTCCTATCACACATTTCCGTCGGAAAATCGGACCGTGTGTACGGGGCATTAGTGTATTTAATTAATAAATAAGTTGATGTTCTGTGCAATCCAGTGCACTTCCTTCTTTTGCTCTATTTTAGTTATTATCAGTTGCGGCTGGTGCTCCATTTGTTTGGATCTCTTATCATACTCTCCATGTGCAATTGTCAGATCAAATCACTGACTTCCTATCAGATCTCATAGTCCTCATCCCTGTCCCGTTATCAGATCGCTATGCTCTTATCAACTCCCAGTAATCACATCCCTGTCCCGGTATCGGATCCAGATCCACTGATGATCCCTGTCCCATCATCACATCTCCACTCTTATCAGATGCCTGTCCGGTTATCCCAGAGGTCACATTATTAGAACTCCTCTGCACTGTTCATCCCACTGTCGGTGGGTGAGTCGTACGATGAGTGTATGGGTCGGTTGGTGGGTGGTTCTCATGCGGTCGGACTCTGGCTTGTGTGTTGGTGGCGCTCCATTGAAGATGGTCATCTCCGGGAAAGTCTCCGTAATCCTCCTCGGTATCGGTAATACAGTCGCTTCTCCTCTCGGCCAATTGGGTCCTAAAACCTGCTTCCTGATTGGCTGGGAGAAGAAGCAGGAAGACAACAGCGAATATTAATTCGCTATTGTCACACAAGTGGGTGGGCTCAGGGCTCAGTGCTCTGCGCCCCGAGCCCACCCTTTTTGAAGCCAATTAGAGCCCCAGGCTCTATTCATGTACTTAAAAAAAAAAAACAAATTGAAATCCATGCGTCCGGCGCCCTGCATGTAGATTAGGGGCCGGACGTATGGATTAGGAGGCGGTGCCCCTGCACCCCTAATGTCAGGAAGTGATGTGGGAAACGTAGATCGTCGTGCGCGCTTCGTCCTCTGACGTCTTCGAGGACGAAGCGCGCACGACGATCTACGCTGAAGACGTCAGAGGACGAAGACGTCAGAGGACGAAGCGCGCACGACGATCTACGCTTCCCACATCACTTCCTGACAGACCTGTGGGTGGATTAGACATTTGTCCAGCTGATCGCTACTTCCCCCACTTGTATCTGCTTTGCTTACAGTGATTGTGAATACCATACAAGACAGTATCTGAGCATCATCCTCCCCCCAGTGGTCAAGGGAGGAACAGCGGAGTACTGTGCTTGGATGTGTTTTTAATAATTTTTTAAACTTTTTTATACTCTACTTTGGAATATTTTGGATTTTTTTATACACATAATTATAAATACACCTTTGAGACTTTATCACACTATGGAAGTCTCCTTTTCTTTGACACATGAGGATTAAGATCCACCGGGACACAACTGGAGATATGACAGCAGTGAACAGAAAAACCCTTGTATAGGACTACAGGCCTGACACCCCTGCAGGGGTTCCTACCTTTGGTGAGTGAGCATTTTGAGGGGGGTCACAGAAGTCACCACCCTACGCTGTACGCACGAAAGTCACCTGGTGAACAACCTGATTGCTGCATGCACTGCATGGGACTGTCACATATATGCTTTGATCTCCATAGTATACGGACTTTGCATTGAAACATAGACATATATGCTATTGATGTATGAGGGGAAAAATCTTTGCTTTTCTTTACAGGATATAATATATATGTGCTGATATATGGCTGTTTATGCACAGAGTATGCTTTGATCTCCATAGTATACGGACTTTGCATTGAAACATAGATATATATGCTATTGATGTATGAGGGGAAAAATCTTTGCTTTTCTTTACAGGATATAATATATATGTGCTGATATATGGCTTTTTATGCACAGAGTATGCTGTCTGGAGTTCCTGATCTAGAGTTAGTACACTGACCTATCAGGAATATATGGACTGCAGACAGGTGCTTGGTGACAGGTTAACATATCTTCTAGCAGGCTGCATATAAGCTCATGCTGACCCATACTCACATGTTGTAGTCAGTTTCTACTTATCCGTGACAACATCATAATTTCCCTTTCATATAGAAAAACGTTTTCACATACAAGCGTTTTTGGATACATATATCTAAAAAAACGTTGTGCACTTCAGTTTTACTTCTGCCACAGGAATCCTCTGGGTAGTGATTGGGAGGACTGAGCTGGAGGCGTGGGGCAAATTCCCCTGGGCCAGTACTAATAAGATACATTATGTTGGGTTGGTGACCCTGAGTGCAGGTTCACACAGGGGCGACTTGTCAGGTGACTTAACCACCTGACAAGTCGCGCTCCGTTCTGTACTATGGAACCGTTCTAATAGGTTCTAAGCTAATAGGTTCTAAGCTCCAACTTAGAAAAAGGTTCCTGTACCACTTTGGGACGACTTCAGGGCGACTTGCATTGACCTCTATAGAGACGTCATTTTGCAAGCTGCCGCTGAAGTCGTGTGCAGATCGCCTTGCAAAGTCGTGCTGCAAGTCGGGCTGCCCGCGTGTGAACCGGCACTTAATGGACATCCTTGTCACCACTCAGACATCGATCAAAGCAGTAACCCTAGTCACTGGCCAGTCACCAACTTTTTTTTTATTGTTCTGAGACATAATGGGGCCATGTAGTCAGAGGCGGCTCTAGGCTTTGTGAGGCCTTAGGCAAAACTTGGAGATGAGGCCCCACTCACGCCCATAATGGGAAAAATAATTCAAGCGATAAAAAATAACGGTGTGCCCCCCCACAGCGCTGCCGACTTCCCTCCTCTGCTCTCCCGCTGACTGCTGTGGGGGATATTTAGGATGGAGGTGGGAAAAAGGGGCTGGTAAATGTCATTTAAAAGAACACAGTGAGTGATCAGTACTGAACACTTACTGTGTTCATTCATAACTGAAGCACAGTAAACTGTGTTTACTATGCTTTAGTTTATGAATTAACAGGAGCCTCTGTCTCCTGTTCATTCATCTGCAGTGCAGCAGAGGTTACAGGGAATGGAACTGGGGAATGTGTTTCCTCAGTCCCTTTCTCTGTCCCAATAGTGAGACTTCAGGGGTCCGTTTAGACCCCTGATATCTCACTAAAGAAACCAAAAGGGGTGCGGTATGTACATGAGAGGGGTGCGGAGCGTATGGAGGTGGGTGGTATGTACATGAGAGGGGTGCCGAGCGTATGGAGGTGGGTGGTATGTAGATGAGAGGGGTGCAGAGTGTATGGAGGTGGGGGTATGTACATGAGAGGGGTGCGGAGCGTATGGAGGTGGGTGGTATGTACATGAGAGGGGTGCGGAGTGTATGGAAGTGGGTGGTATGTACATTAGAGGGGTGCGGAGTGTATGGTGGATGGTATGTACATGAGAGGGGTGCGGAGTGTATGGGAGGTGGGCAGTATCAAATACACCAACGGTCACTGATGCATTAGTGACCAGTGGCAGTTAATTAACCCCTTGTGCTGTATTAGTGACACCAGTATCAGTGTTTATTAACCCTTTCATGCTGCATCAAATAGGGGTTTATTAACAATGACATTGGTGTCACTAATGCAGCACAAAGGGGTTAATTAACTGCCACTGGTCACTAATGCATCAGTGACCAGTGGCAGTACATTAACCCCCTCCATGCTGCATATTAAAAATACCATTGTAAATTAACCCCCCCCCCCAATAAGTTAGTCACTTCAGGCAGTTAACACAGCAAAGCCACTGTGACAACAGTGCCTTAGGTAAGGTTTTTAGTCTCTGAAAGCTTACTTGCACTTTTGCACGGCGCTTCACTGGCTCCTCGCAGGTTTGTGCAGCAGCAATCTCCTCAGCCTTTTCATCCCACCTCCCGGCCTGTGAATTACATCATGCCGGGCAGGACTAGGAAGCTCCTGTCGGGCGGAAATCACTCCGTATGACAGGGAAGACAGTGATTGCATCGGTTCGGTTAGACGGACTCATGTCATATCACTAAGCATACTCGCACGGTCGAACCGCTCTGCTGCAAATATAACCCAGCCAGTGTACTGGCGGCCAGCGAGTGTCACGGCTTGTCTGCTGCGGTATGGAGTAAGCACATTTTTATGAGGCCTCCCCTGACCCCCAGCTAAGTCTGCCCCTACCTCCTGGTGGGTTCAGCAGCGCCTGGCAGCTCCGCCTCCACCTCCGCGATCCTTTACCAGTCCGGCCCACTCACCCTGCCAGCTTCGGGACACTGACCGCGGACATTCCCTCCCATTCTCCCACGCACAAATCTGGCAAATTAGGTGGCCGCGAGGCCCCTGGGAGCGCGGGGCCTTAGGCGACCACCTTTTTTGCCTAATTAGAGAGCCGCCTCTGCATGTAGTGATAGCTTCAAAGCAAGCTGATGGTAGAAGATGTAAAAAAAAGTGCATCACAAAAAGGAAAAAATCTTTTCTTTAGGATCATCTACCTTTTCTGTGTCCACCAATCACTGCAGCAACATGTCATGCGTTTCTCTTCATGGACCTTAGCCTACAGATAGCTGCATCTAAGACAAAAGGGCTAATTGATTGTGTTCGTTCCTCCAGGCCCAAGGTTTCCACTTCTCTGCTGGGTAGTAAGCCAGTTAATAAAGTGTCCAGCATCCAAGGGGCAAATCGTAGCATTCAGAACCACCAGCCAAGAACCCCCTTTTACACACCCATCCTAACAGGGCCTCAAGTTACCTTACTTTAGCTGCAATACAAGTAATGGGCTTGCAAATATCAAAACGTCTTGGTGGGTGGGTGGCATTCTGGAGGAATGGGCATTCCTAGGCAGGTGATGATGAGCCTCCATGATTGAAAAAAATTACATCCAATGAATGAAGGAAGAATATCACAAACAGTAAGGCTATGAGGAAAGGGTTAGACGATGCTGGACGTCCACCAGCCAGGAAATAAGGTGGGCTGTATCTGACTTGCTGCAGCTTCTAATGTATACTGTGAGAAGCTCACAGTGTGCAGTGAAATTAGAGTAAGCAGTTTCAGTACTGGAGAGCGGTGTTCATTTCGTCGACTAAATTAATACTATTTTAGTCGACCAAAATACAACTAAAACTAAAACAATTCAGATGACTAAAATACGACTAAAACTAAAACAATTCAGATGACTAAAATATGACTAAAACAATTCAGATGACTAAAATACTAAAACTAGAATGGCATTTTAGTGAAAAGACTAATGCCGCGTACACACGAGCGGACTTTCGGCAGACTTGGTCCGACGTTCTTCCCGCCGGACTTTCCCGGAGTTACGGCGGACATTCAGAATGAATGGACTTGCCCACACACGGACAAGTCCGTTCATTTTGAACGTGACTCGGGTACGACGGGACTAGAAAAGGAAGTGAATCTCGCCACTTTTATCGGCGAGATTGACACCTTGCGAGCCCGTCGCGGGGCATACCAGGACCTTAGGTCTGGTATGGATTTTAAGGGGAACCCCCTACTCCAAAAAAACGGCGTGGGGTCCCCCCTAAAATCCATACCAGACCCCAATCTGAGCACGCAGCCCGGACGGTCAGGAAAGGGAGTTTTTTTCGAGCGAGCGCCCCCCCCCCCCTCCTGAACTGCACCAGGCCGCATGCCCTCAACATGGCGGGTGGGTGCTTTGGGGGAGGGGGCGCCCTGCGGGGCCTCCCCACCACAAAGCACCTTGTCCCCATGTTGATGAGGACAAGGGCCTCTTCCCGACAACCCTGGCCGTTGGTTGTCGAGGTCTGTGGGCGGGGGGCTTATCGGAATCCAGGAGCCCCCTATAATAAGAGGGCCTCCAGATCCCGGCCCCCCACCCTATGCGAATGAGTATGGGGTACATGGTACGCCTACCCATTTACCTGGGGAAAAAGTGTCAATAATAAAACACACTACACAGGTTTTTAAAAGTAATTTATTAGACAGCTCCGGGGGGGTCTTCTTCCGGCTTCGGGGGTCTTCTTCCGACTTCGGGGGTCCCTCCAGTTCCTCTTCTCCCGGCGTCCGGTTGGTGTGCTCGGATTGGGGTCTGGTATGGATTTTAGGGGGGACCCCACACCGTTTTTTCGGCGTAGGGGGTTCCCCTTAAAATCCATACCAGACCTAAGGGCCTGGTATGCCCCGCGCTCGGCGCAATAGGAAAATTTGTCCGCGGAATTGTCATCCAAAGTGCACCAGCGCTGAAAGCTGAAAAATGGCTTGGGCAGAAAGGGGGTGTAAGTGCCTGGTAGGCAAGTGATTAAAGCGCCTGAAAACTGCCTCCCATGCCACCCGAATGTGAAAGCCCAAGTGTTTTCACACTGGGGCGGTGCGCTTGCGGGACGTTAGAAAAAGTCCTGCAAGCAGCATCTTTGGGGCGGTTTGGGAGTGGTGTATACAGCTCCCCCAAAACGCCCTGCCCATTGAAATGAATTGGCCACATTTCAGAAGCGCCTGAAAAGCACTTCGGAAGCGCCGCAACACGGGCCGTTTTAACCCCTTCTTCGGCCGCTACTGGGTGTTAAAAGCTCCCCGCAAGCGGCCGGAAAGCACTGCTTAGACAGCGCTAAAGTGTCTCTAAAACGAGTGGCGCTTTAGCGCTACTGCGGCAGCGGCCCCAATGTGAAAGTAGCCTTAGACTAAATTGAATTTATATCACAATGGCTAAATCTGTGTCTGTAGTGCATGCTCAAACCTTAAGGGCCAGTTTACACCATAGAAACACAGTCTGGATGCATTCCGGAAGCATTTCTGCATTTTTCCCCTCTCTTTTTCTTCATCTTAAATGGGGACATGTGCATTCTGGTGCTTTTTTTGGTGCTTTTATGTGAGTTCCAGTGCCTTTTTGATGCGTTTTACTGCGCTCCAGTACAGTTCAGTGCAAAAAAAATGCTCTACTTTTTTTTTTCTGGAACTGGAACGCACTGGAAGGCCCCTTACACACTGGGGCGGGGGCGGCGGTAAAACGCCTTTATTGTTAGCAGTGCTTTATCATCGGTATTCGGCCGATAGCGGGGGGAGGTTTTACCCCCCCGCTAGTGGCCGAGAAAGGGTTAAAGAACACCGCAAAGCGCCTCTGCAGAGGCGATTTGCCAGCGGTATTGCCGCGGTGTCCCATTGATTTCAATGGGCAGGAGTGGTATACACACCGCTCCTTCACCGGTCCAAAGATGCTGCTAGCAGGACTTTTTTTTACCATCCTGCCAGCGCACCGCTCCAGTGTGAAAGCCTATGGGGCTTTCACATTGAGACAAAGCAGAGGCACTTTCAGGTCGGTTTGCAGGCGCTATTTTTAGCACAATAGCGCCTGCAAACCGCCCCAGTGTGAAAGGGGCTGAACTGAAAGCACTGTTGTGAACTATGCCATTGGAAGCCATATGACCTACTATCCATGCGTTTCTGATGCAGAAAAAAAACGCACTGGACTGCATGTGGTGTGAACCGGCCCTAATACCATAAATAATAAACATGTTATTCGATTTTTACTCCAGGAGTATTTAATGTTTACAAGAAAAAGAACCGCTGCTCCAGGGGTATAAAGATTAGGCTGATTGGAGTATCTTGCAGAGTGCTAGCTCCGGCCCGCCTCCTTGGGAAACTTGGAAAGAAGAAAGAAATGGCTGCACATCAAACAGTTTGGTGTCTTTGGTGGTATCTTTGTGAAGCAAAATAAAAGGCAATCGGAAGTTCTGGACGTGCAGCCATTTCTTTCTTATTTCCAAGTATATAATGTTTGACAGTTCTAAAGAAATAATGCATTCAAATGTAACTAAACCCAGTCGTTTTTAGTTGACTAAAATGTACTAAAACTAAAACAATTCAGATGACTAAAATACAACTAAAATGGCATTTTAGTCAAAAGACTGTAACTAAAACTAAATCGAAATTTGATGTCAAAATTAAGACTGCTGGAGAGAAGCCTATAGAATTGTGCAGGACTGAACATAAGGCTGGAGTTCGGGTTTATTTAGAAACAAAGAATGAAAAATTTGAAAAAATCTATTTCCTTTGTAATTTTTAGTAAAACATTTTTGCTAACAAATACTTACCTCAATATACAATTGACACAGTTGTATGACTAAACGGATATCACATAGGTGTGATTTTTATGTAATCAGGCAGAATGGCGAAGCTCAAACTAAGGTTCACTCTTAAATTTAGGAGAGCTCTTTTCCTCTTTCGATGTGACACCATGACGCACACAGGAAAGATCGTCTATTTGCATCAATCAGCGTAACATAAACACATACACGCGTGTACACCCAGGTTGAACTGGATGGACTGGTGTCTTTATTTAACCTTAACAACTATGTACAGTTGTGCTCATAAGTTTACATACCCTGGCAGAATTTATGATTTCTTGGCCATTTTTCAGAGAATATGAACGATAACACAAAAACTTTTCTATCACTCATGGTTAGGGTTTGGCTGAGGCCATTTATTATCAATCAACTGTGTTTACTCTTTTTAAATCATAATGGCAACATAAACTACCCAAATGACCCTGATCAAAAGTTTACATACCCCAGTTCTTAATACTGTGTATTGCCCCCTTTAACATCAATGACAGCTTGAAGTCTTTTGTGGTATTTGTGGATGAGGCTCTTTATCTTCTCAGATGGTAAAGTTGCCCATTCCTCTTGTCAAAAAGCCTCCAGTTCCTGTAAATTCTTGGTCTGTCTTGCATGAACTGCACGTTTGAGATCTCCCCAGAGTGGCTCAATGATATTGAGGTCAGGAGACTGAGATGGCCACTCCATAACCTTCACTTTATTCTGCTGTAGCCAATGACAGATCGACTTGGCCTTGTGTTTTATATCATTGTTATGTTGGAATGTCCAAGTATATCCCATGCGCACCTTCCTGAAGTACATCTTCGCCAGCACACCATGGATCAGCAAACAAGGTTGTCCAAAGAAGGTTTTTTAATCGAAAATAGTCACATCACAAGGGGGGTGCAACGTTTCGGGGCCGCGCAGGACCCCTTCGTCAGGCAAGTGATGGGGTGCACAGTGAAATACAACATATATATATAGTGGTCACCAATAATGAGAACAACAAGTGCAGAGTGAGAGAAATAGTCCCCTCCCCCTCCCATTGACGTCAATCTGACGTCAGAATCCCGCCAGGATCGTTTGATAAACATAGTTTGTATAAATACTGCATACTCATAACCATACTGGTAAGCCTACAATGATATAATGCCAAGTGGCGTCAGTAACTGTCATGAATCGTGTGCGATCGGCAAAGGTTGCCGATTCCGCCCGCTCGGGGTACACTGTTGCCTAGGACCCAGCGACTGTCAGTCAGCTGGAGGTCCAGGGAGCCAATAGCATGGCGCCGCGTGTGTAGCGCATGCGCCCGGCTCGCTGGCAACCACTGGATACGAAGGACGCCTGGCAGCGGGGCCGCCGTCGTCACGGTAACCCGTGACGTGCGGCCAATGCCATATATGGTAACCAAACGTTGCACCCCCCTTGTGATGTGACTATTTTCGATTAAAAAACCTTCTTTGGACAACCTTGTTTGCTGATCCATGGTGTGCTGGCGAAGATGTACTTCTGTTTGATGCTTCCAGAACCCAACTGGTAATCGTTACAGCACCCATTAATGCTCTATGCCGTTTATCCGGGAACGTGTGCGACTGGAATATTGAATTGACTGTGTACTGGGTTTCCATTACGCACCCCCGGTGGCTACCCAAACGTGGGGTTCATTAACCTTCGTGCCCGACATATACGGGACACGGTTGTCACCAATTCATCCGATTGAAAAAATTGCTTAGACACTGATGGCATCCGATGATACGGGATCCTCCCAATTCAACAGGGCGCCCGGCTGTATCTACAGCCAAGAAGAGATAGACGCCATTTTGTTTCCTCCTGACGAGAATAAGGCGTTCGGAACTGACACTACCTCTGATATCCACCGGGAAATTAAACGATTAAAGAAAAGACAAATCGACCTCGAACTACACGGGCAGACGCTATCCGAATACTACAGGACGAAGAAGATCCCAAGAGGTTTTCGCATCAAGAACCAACCTACCATCGGACGTCACAAACGTGAATTCTGTGAGAAGTGGTGTGAGGTCTCCACACAAAATTCGCTCAATTACATGCTTATTGTTATTGAGGAAGTCAAGGTTCAACTGTGCCAGGTCAACAGGGAACTATCCACACTTACAGTGCCCATCCAGGATAACGACGCATTTACAAACGCACTACACAATATCGACAGTGAGATACTGGCTTACTCTGAGAAGCAGAAACAGGTCAAGAGGGACAAACTGAGACTTGTTAATCAAGATTACCAGGAGGGTCGAGTTTACCCTTGGGTCACAGGAGCCACACGTCCCAGGAGAAGGCTCCGCCCACGCACCAATACCACAAGGAGACACAACCAACCTCCCACATCTGAGAGCGATCGCCCCACCGAAAATCCTTCATCAGACAGCGAGGCTGGAATAGCAACAGGCGCCACCTCCTCTACGAACGCAGCTCATCAGACCCTTTTTCCAAAAGTCAGTGGAAACGCAGATCCAGGAGGGGCATCAAGAGAACAATCTGTACCACCTCTTCGCAGCAGCGGGCGACGGGGATCCAGACGTGCCCGGTAATCAATCTTTCCTCACGAGCCATCACCAATGGTGAGTCCAAACTTTTATCTAAGGGCCTATCTTTTTGCCCTACCAATAGACTGAACCCATTTGACTTTGAGATTGAAATGTTCAAGTTTGAGCGGACATTAAAAATTAAACAATTTTTCCACACACAACCGGGGACACCCACCATGACCACAGCCGATAGAACCACACCGATTCCTTTCAGATTGAAAAGCAAATTCATACCTCCTGGACATTTTCATTCTATTGAGAACTATATCAGGACGATTAAACATGATGTGTCCCACAAAAACTCAAATAGAACATACACCAATTTAAATTCCGATGATTTTGCTGCACTCAAATCACTTAGAGATGATAAGAACATTATTATCAAACCCGCCGATAAAGGCGGAAGTATTGTCATTATGGATTACAGTGATTACAGCAAGGGTATGCTCTCCCTGTTGGCCGACTCCACTAGCTACACAGTAGTGAGTAGGGATCCATCTGAAAGTGCCAAGAATACCTTGTCACATCTAATCAACATAGGGCGATCAGGCGGTTGGCTGACCGATGAAGTGGCCAGTTTTCTGTATAATGCCCACCCCCGTATGCCTGTCATCTATGGATTACCCAAGATCCATAAAGGCACCACACCATTGAAGTTTCGACCCATAGTATCCGGTACGGGGGCCATCACTCAACCATTGGCTCAAGTCATTGATTTCTACTTGCAGCCCATTGTCAAAGATTTACCCGCCTATACACGTGATACAAGTGATTTCCTCGAGAAGCTAAGACCCTTCCATACCTTTCAGAACAATTGGAAATTTGCTACGATGGATATATCTTCCCTATACACTTGTATACCAAACTCTGCCGGCCTGCGGGCCGTTGAACACTTCTGTACTAAACATAACCCCCCTGGGGTACCATGTGGATATATCCTCGAGTGTCTTGAATTTATTCTTACTAATAACCACTTTAAGTTTGAGGGAAGGACATTCACACAAATACGTGGCACGGCCATGGGGAGCTCAGCAGCACCCTCGTTTGCCAATCTATTCGTGGGTTACCTTGAAGAACGGCACATCTACCCATCCCCCCTCTTTCACAAGCATGTTATAAAATGGATGAGGTACATCGACGATATTTTCCTAATTTGGTCAGGAAGTAGTGATGAGTTCAGCACATTTGTAGACTTTTTGAACAGTATTTTTCCAGGAATTGTATTCAATCCCGAATTCTCCTGTGAACGCATTCCATTCCTCGATGTGCTCATCACCAACAACCATGGCACCATCACAACATCCTTATACTCAAAACCCACAGACAGAAACACCTTGCTCCACTTTCAGAGTGCACATCCCGAACACCTACGCAGAAATCTACCCATCTCGCAATTTGCCAGGGTACTACGCATTTGCTCCGATGAGGAGGACAAAAAACAGCAACTCGAGATTATGTATAACAAATTCTTGGAGCGCGGGTACCCCACGATGGTACTTGACCAAGCTCTGGACAAAGCCCAGAAAAGACGGATCAGAACCCCTAACCCTGTCACCGGTCCATTGTTCGTACACACGTTCAATCAAGGGTCTGGCACAATCAAACACGCCATTGAACACAACCGTAATATTCTATTATCTGATAGATCCCTGGGACCCACTACGAAGGCCAGGCCCATGATAGCATATAAACGGGGTAGAACGCTGCGTGACCATCTCATACAAGCTGATCCCAGACATAAGTACATCAAGACATTACCCAAAATCTCGCTGAAAACAGGTTGCTACAGATGTTACAATTGCAATGTGTGCAACTCACTCATCTGCGGCACACATTTCACACACCCACGTATGGGTAAACGTTACCCGATACGTGAATACTATAACTGCAATACCGATTTTTGCGTATATGTGCTGAAATGCCCCTGTGCATTATCATATGTGGGTAAGACTGTTGGCCCGTTTAAGAAAAGATTCCAGAAACACAGAAGCGACATCAGGGTCGCCCTGGCCAAAACTGAAAAGGGTGAACAGGCTGATCCCAACAAACCGGTGGCATTACACTTTGTAACAGCTAAACATCAAACACATGAGCTCCGTGGGATGGTGATTGAGCACATCAAACCTCCCCATAGAGGAGGGGACCGAAATCTGTTACTTCTCCGCCGTGAGGCCTACTGGATTTATACCTTGGGCACGGTGCACCCTGGGGGACTCAATACTAACTTGTCGTTTACATGCTTTATTGATGAAAGATGATTGTTTCACATGTATGTTTTCTTTTCCATCCAGGATATGGTTATCATTACGTTGTAAAATGTGCAATTTTGATCATCTTGATATCAGTCTAGCAATTATTCATCGGATGTTTATTTACCTTGTATGTTTATATATACCTGGTACTACTCTCCCCTTTGGGGATCTTTTTCTGCTTTCTTATTTCTTTTATACATCTGGCATTTATCAGTGGTAATCATCCAGCGGGCACTCTAACCGTTTTGGTTTTGTATTATTGTATTTATGACAATTGAGTCTGTTACCGTATTCACAACTACATTTATTGGGCATTATCCAGCTGAATTACATTTATTGGGCATTATCTAGCCCTCGGGCTCCCGCTGGCAATCTCACTTGATATCCCCAGATTCCTTCTTTCCCTTTCCTCTTCTCCTCTCTCCCTCCTTTCCCCCCCACCCCTCTTTGATTTCACCTTCCCCTCACTCCCCCCCCCCTTTTTTTCCCCTTCCCCTTGGTTTCCCTTCCCCCTCTTTCTTCTTAGTCCCCCCCCCCCCCTTCCTTTTGTTTATTTCCCTTATCCTTCTTTCCCCTTTTTTTCCCCCTTTTTTCCTTTTTTTCTTTTCCTTTTCTTTTTTCCTTTTTTCTCCTTTTGCTCCTTTCCCCTTTCTTTTCCCCTTTTCTCTTCCCCCCAATTTCCTTTTTTCTTTTTTTCTTGCTTTCTTTTTTCCTTTTTTCTTTTCTTCTTTGTTTCTTTTTCTCTTTTTCCTTTTTTTCTTTCCTTTTTTCCCCTTTTTTGCCTCTGTCCCCTTTTTTCTTTTTTCCTTTTTTTCCCTTTTTTCCTTTTTTCCTTTTTTTTCCTCCTTTTTTTCCTCCTTTTTTTTCCTCCTTTTTTCCTTTTTTTCCTCCTTTTTTTCCCCTTTTTTTTCCTCCTTTTTTCCTCCTTTTTTTCTTTTTTTCCTTTTTTCCCCTTTTTTTCTTTTCTTTTTTTCCTTTTTTTCCTTTTTTCCTTTTTTCCTTTTTTTCTTTCCTTTTTTCCTTTTTTTCCTTTTTATCCTTTTTTTTTTTTTCCTTTTTTCCCCTTTTTTTCTTTTCCTTTTTTCTTTTTTTCCTTTTTTTCTCTCTTCTTTTTTCTTTTCCTTATTTCCTTCTTTCCCTCTTCCCTTTTCCTTCCCTTTCTCCTTCTCTTTTCCTTTCCTTTATTGTAAATATTGTTCCTTGCCCTACGCACTGTTACTTGTCTTATATTCCCTTGCACACTGTGCTTTATTCACTATATTCCATCTATTTGATTTTATTTTGTTGTTTTTCTTCCTCTCTTTTCTCCCCCCCTTTTTTCCCCCCCTTTTTTTCCCCCTTTTTGTCCCCTTTTTCTTTCCTCCCCCTTGTATGTTTTTTTCCTTCTTTCACCCTGACATGTCACTCTCACACACTTTATTCCGTTCTATTTTACATTTCATTCTTTTGTTCTTGTCACGGCATCTCTTTCCTTCACTCTTCACCTACACACTTTTTCTTTCAGCACCTATACTTGCTCTTCCCCGCTTTATCGCTTTTCCTTTCCCCTCTCTCCTCTCCACGTTCGCTCCCTCCTCCCCTTGGTTACCATATATGGCATCGGCCGCACGTCACGGGTTACCGTGACGACGGCGGCCCCGCTGCCAGGCGTCCTTCGTATCCAGTGGTTGCCAGCGAGCCGGGCGCATGCGCTACACACGTGGCGCCATGCTATTGGCTCCCTGGACCTCCAGCTGACTGACAGTCGCTGGGTCCTAGGCAACAGTGTACCCCGAGCGGGCGGAATCGGCAACCTTTGCCGATCGCACACGATTCATGACAGTTACTGACGCCACTTGGCATTATATCATTGTAGGCTTACCAGTATGGTTATGAGTATGCAGTATTTATACAAACTATGTTTATCAAACGATCCTGGCGGGATTCTGACGTCAGATTGACGTCAATGGGAGGGGGAGGGGACTATTTCTCTCACTCTGCACTTGTTGTTCTCATTATTGGTGACCACTATATATATATGTTGTATTTCACTGTGCACCCCATCACTTGCCTGACGAAGGGGTCCTGCGCGGCCCCGAAACGTTGCACCCCCCTTGTGATGTGACTATTTTCGATTAAAAAACCTTCTTTGGACAACCTTGTTTGCTGATCCATGGTGTGCTGGCGAAGATGTACTTCTGTTTGATGCTTCCAGAACCCAACTGGTAATCGTTACAGCACCCATTAATGCTCTATGCCGTTTATCCGGGAACGTGTGCGACTGGAATATTGAATTAATTGAATGCGCACCTTCCTGGCTGATGAATGCAAATGTTTCTCCAGTATTTTTTGATAACATACTGCATTCATCTTGCCATCAATTTTGACAAAATCTCCTGTGCCTTTGTACCTCACACATCCCCAAAACATCAGCGATCCACCAGTAGAAATGGTGTACCTTTCATCGTAGGCCTTGTTGACTTCTCTCCAAATGTAGCATTTATGGTTGTGGCCAAAAAGCTAAATTTTGGTCTCATCACTGCAAATGACTTTGTGCCAGAAGATTTGAGGCTTGTCTCTGTGCTGTTTGGCGTATTGTAAGCGGGATACTTTGTGGCATTTGCGTAGTAATGGCTTTCTTCTGGTGACTCGACCATGCAGCCCATCTTTCTTCAAGTGCCTCCTTATTGTGCATCTTGAAACAGCCACACCACATGTTTTCAGAGAGTCCTCTATTTCACCTGAAGTTATTTGTGGGTTTTTCTTTGCATCACGAACAATTTTCCTGGCAGTTGTGGCTGAAATTTTAGTTGGTCTACCTGACTATGGTGTGGTTTCAACAGAACCCCTCATTTTCCACTTCTTGATTAGAGTTTAAACGCTGCTGATTGGCATTCTCAATTCCTTCGATATCTTTTTATATCCATTTCCTGTTTTATACAGTTCAACTACCTTTTCCTGCAGATCCTTTGACAATTATTTTACTTTCCCCTTGACTCAGAATCCAGAAACCTCAGTGCAGCACTGGATGAAAGATGCAAGGGTCTGTCAGGAGTCCAGAAACTCATTGACCTTTTATATACACACACTAATTACAAGCACAGATCACAGGTGAGGATGTTACCTTTAATAGCCATTCAAAATCCTTTGTGTCAACTTGTGTGCATGTTATCAGGCCAAAATCACCGGGGTATGTACACTTTTGATCAGGGTCATTTTGGTAGTTTGTGTTGTCATTATGATTTAAAAAAGTGTTATCATTCATATTCTCTGAAAAATGGCCAAGAAATCATAAATTCTGCCAGGGTATGTAAACTTATGATCACAACTGTAACTATATGTAACATTTAAGGAGAAGTCTGGAGTATATAAAAAAATAAACACACATACTCACCTCTATGCTGCAGATGTCCCACATCGGCTCTAAGACTGGAGCACCAGGCTGGAGAGGGGGCTGGCCCAGCGGACTCCAGCTTTCACCAGAGCCAGCTGTCAATCAGGTAGTTGGGTGGATGCTGACAGTATTGTCAGGATCCTTCCAGAGCCTGGAGCAGCTCTGCCACGTCAGCTGATAGCAGGCTATTGCTTGCTGTCAGCCGACTGTGGGTCACAGGTGTGCAAAAGTAAGTGCACTCCTGTGACCCACAAGAGAAATATGGCCAAAAAAGCTTTACAGATAAGAAAGTGACCCTGTCACACAATCAAAGCAGAGAAAATAAGGGTCCCCTATAAACAAGAGATATTATACAGAGAATCTGGAAGTGTCAGACATCTGGTCCCCCCCACTGAGTGCAGTGGTTCCTCCTTTTGGCTAGACATGTGCAGAAAGAAAAAAAAATTGTTTTGTTTTTATTTGTTATGTACATAAATTCGTTTAATTTGTTTTTGTAATTCATTTTGGTTATTCGAATCGATTTGGATTTTTCCAATTTGAAGCAAATTCGATTTGAATTCCATTCAATTTGAATTTTATTTGAATTGCATTTGAATCGAATTCTATGTGAAATCAAATTTATTCTATTCGAAATTTGAATTTTGGAAGATGGTTATATTAGTTCTATTCCATTCTTATAGTTACATAGTTACATAGTAGGTGAGGTCGAAAAAAGACACAAGTCCATCAAGTCCAACCTATGTGTGTGATTATATGTCAGTATTACATTATATATCCCTGTATGTTGCAGTCATTCAGGTGCTTATCTAATAGTTTCTTGAAACTATCGATGCCCCCCCACTGAGACCACCGCCTGTGGAAGGGAATTCCACATCCTTGCCTCTCTAATGGGCCGTACACACAATAGGATTTTCCGACAACAAATGTTCAATGTGAGCTTGTTGTCGGAAATTCCGACCATGTGTAGGCTCCATCAGACATTTGCTGTCGGAATTTCCGACAATAACTGTTTGAGAGCAGGTTCTCAAATTTTCCGACAACAAGAGTTGTTGTCCGAAGTTCCGATCGTGTGTACACAATTCTGACACACAAAGTTTCACGCATGCTCGAAATCAAGCAGAAGAGCCACACTGGCTATTGAACTTCCTTTTTCTCGGCTCGTCGTACGTGTTGTACGTCACCGCGTTCTTGACGTTCGGAATTTCCGACAACATTTGTGTGACCGTGTGTATGCAAGACAAGTTTGAGCCAACATCCTTCGGAAAAAGATCCACGGTTTTGTTGTTGGAATGTCTGATCGTGTGTACAGGGCATTACAGTAACGAACCCTCTACGTAGTTTAAGGTTAAACCTCTTTTCTTATAATTTTAATGAGTGGCCCCGAGTCTTATTAAACTCCCTTCCGAGAAAAAGTTTTATCCCTATTGTGGGGTCACCAGTATGGTATATGTATATTGAAATCATATCCCCTCTCAAGCGTCTCTTCTCCAGAGAGAATAAGTTCAGTGCTCACAACCTTTCTTCATAACTAATATTCTCCAGACCCTTTATTAGCTTTGTTTCCCTTCTTTGTACTCGCTCCATTTCCAGTACATCCTTCCTGAGGACTGGTGCCCAGAACTGGACAGCATAGTCTAGGTGAGGCCGGACCAGAGTCTTGTAGAGTGGGAGAATTATTGTTTTATCTCTGGAGTTGATCCCCTTTTTACTCCATGCCAATATTCTGTTGGCTTTGTTAGCAGCAGCTTGGCATTGCATGCCATTGCAGAGCCTATCATCTACTAGGACCCCCAGGTCCTTTTCCATCCCATTCTATTGTTTTTTTTATCCTGTCCTTTTTTTTTTCTATTACATTCTATTCTTTTCTATTCAAATTTATTCTATTCAAAATTAAAATTTATTCTATTTGAAATTCGAATTTCAGAAAATGATTATATTGTTATATTCTGTCTATACTATTATATTCTTTTCTATTGGTTATTCTATTATTTTATTTTCTATTCTATTCTGTTCTATTTAAATTCAAGTTTTATCTTTCTATTTTATTCTATTCTATTCTATTTTGTACTCTATTCTATTCTGTTCTATTGTTATCCTTTTATTTTCTGTTCTATTTTATTTTATTCTGTTGTTTATTCTATTTTTTTCTGTTTTACTCTGGACTCTGCGTCACTTACTACTAAACTCTGTGCCATTTACTCCTGACCCCTGAGCTTTGCATCACTTACTACTGACTTCTAAACTTTGCACCACTTACTCCTGACCCCTGAACTTTGCATCCCTTACTATTGACTTCTAAACTTTGCACCACTTACTCCTGACCCCTGAACTTTGCATCACTTACACTGACTTCTAAACTTTGCACCACTTACTCCTGACCCCTGAACTTTGCATCACTTACTACTGACTTCTAAACTTTGCACCACTTACTCCTGACCCCTGAACTTTGCATCACTTACTACTGACTTCTAAACTTTGCACCACTTACTCCTGACCCCCAAACTTTGCATCACTTACTACTGACTTCTAAACTTTGCACCACTTATTCCTGACCCCTGAACTTTGCATCACTTACTACTGACTCCCAAACTCTGCACCACCTACTCCTGACCTCTGGACTTTGCGTCACTTACTCCTGACCTCTAAAATCGGAGTCACTTACTACTGACCGGTAAACTCTGTGGCACTTACTACTAATCCCTCAACTTCACATCACTTACTACTTACCCCTGAACTCTGTGCCACTTACTACTGGCCCCTGGAATCCCCCTGAACTCTTGAACCCCTGCACTCTGTGTCCCATTAAGCCACGGCCAATATTCAGCGCAATGAAAACCACACCCAATAGTTGCCACCGTGTGCTGCCTGCACAACACTTTCATTTACTCTGGGAGGAGAGCCCAACTTATAATTTTGCACACAGGCCCACTGCTTTCCGAAAACCCACCTGCTACAACCATTACATTTTGGCTTTCCCATCACTTCCTGGTTTGGTGTCAATGTTCACCAGGACAACCAGACTGGGTGAGTCTTTACAGTGGGGACACAGAATAATAAAAACATTACAGAAGGTCTAATAATGTTTCCCCAAGTTTAAAAAAAATGAAAACAAAAACTTTATTCTTTACACACACTTTATGTGAATGTGCCAGGGGTTTCATGCTGGTGAAAAAGGGGGTGTTTGTCTGACTCTCTATGCGGAACTGCGTTAGTTTAGCAATGTCTATAGTGAATTCAGGTCCTACACAAGAAAGTTTTAAAAATAATCTAAAGGAAGTTAAAAGGTGTTTTTTTTTCCTAGTAGCACCCCCAGACCTTGTTTCTGTGTACAATAAGCTGAATTCCTTTCATGTGTGATGTCATATTGTGGTATTAGTGCTTGGCATCTGGAGAAAGGGCAGGGAAGACCCGCCTGAAGTATGCAAACTGGATATTCAACATCCCACTGAATTAACATGACCCCATATCCCTTAACCACTTGACCTTCGGAAGATTTACCCCCCTTCATGACCAGGCCATTTTTCGCGATACGGCACTGCGTTGCTTTAACTGACAATTGCGCGGTCATGCAACACTCTACCCAAATAAAATTGATGTCCTTTTTTTCCCCAGAAATAGAGCTTTCTTTTAGTGGTATTTGATCACCTCTGCTTTTTTTCAGTTTTGCACTATAAGTAAAAAAAGACTGACAATTTAGAAAAAAAATATATATATATATTTTTTTTTACGTTCTGCTATAGAACACATCCAATAAAAAAATGGAAAATCAAGTTTCTTCATAAATCTAGGCAAATACGTGTTCTGCTACATATTTTTTGGTAAAAAAAATCCCAATAAGCGTATATTGATTGGTTTGCTCAACAATTATAGCGTCTACAAACTATGGGATATTTTTATTTTCATTTTTATTTTTTTACTAGTAATGGCGGCAATCAGTGACTTCAGCAGGACTGCGATATTGCGGCGGACATTGACACTAACTGACACTTTATGGGGAACAGTGACAGTGATCAGTGCTAAAAATATGCATTGTCACTGTACTAATGACGCTGGCTGGGAAGGGGTTCACATTAGGGGAGATCAAACCGTTAACCCTGTGCCTAGCCAGTGTTTTACTACACTGTGTGAGGTGCTTTTACTAGGAGAAGAGATGGAATTTATTTCCTGCTTTGCAGGGACACAAACTCCATTCCTTCCCTCATGTCAGAACGGTGATCTGCCTCGTTTACATAGGCAGATTGCAGTTCTGTGTCAGCGGGTGCCAGGAAACATTGAGCACCCTGTACCCACTGATTGGCTTATGCTGTGTGTAGTCACAGCGAAAGCGAGCTGCTGCCAGCACGCATGTGTACCCCCTACTCGGAAGTTTCAGATCATCTATTTTAGGGGTCTTCAAACTATGGCCTTCCAGTTGTTCAGGAACTACAATTCCCATCATGCCTAGTCATGTCTGTAAATGTCAGAGTTTTACAATGCCTCATGGGATATGTAGTTCCGCAACAGCTGGAGGGCCATAGTTTGAGGATCTTGATCTATATATACGTGATCCAGCACACAGGTGCCGCCCTGTAGCAGTAAAACTGCTATAGGGTGGACCTGAAGCAGTAAATGGCAACTCCCTCCTGTGGGATGAAATCCACGCAAGCACAGTGAGAACATGCAAACTCCATGCAGGTCATGTCCTGGTTGGGAACCCCATTCTTCGCGAAGCCCCTGTGCTGTATAAACCAGCTGCTGCACCATTTGGAAAGCTGGTGGATATACCATGTCCATAAGTGGGCCACCACTAACACTACAATCATTAATGCCAAGGTATCAGAGAACAGGCATGTGAAGATTATAAAATATGATTGAGCAGTTAAAAAAACACTGCCGCCCACCTCATTACAGGCAAAAGTGATGCTGTCTGTTAAGATTCATCTCCTCCCCAACCTCAAATCACTTTATACTTACAACCAGTGGCGCAACCATAGGCTTAGCAGCCCATGTGACTGGAATGTGGCATGGAGAAGGAGAGGGCCATAATAGGGAGTTTGTTGTGGCAAAGTCTGCAATCTAGAAGTCATCAGGATCATTACTTCTCAAAAGCCCCCCTTGCTTTATATGTGTAGTTAGGAGAATGTGTTTAGCTTTTTTAGCAGTGTAGATTTATTGCCCTCAGAGTTTCTACTGCATCCCAGCCAGCACTGAAACTGACCTTGCATGCCTAATGCAACCTGTCTCTGAGCATAGTTTATGTTAGGATAACTGGTAGTAACGTCACAACAGCACAGCACCGCCAGGAGCTACAAAAAGAGGATGCTGGGAACCCCATCAGAATTTTGTTATTGGGCCCATGATCTGTAGTCATGCCCTTGTCTACAGTGTTCCCCCATCACTCATTCTTGTATGACTGCCACTGCAAATTACCTGGTACTTTCAGGTATGGGGAAGCATGTAACCCATTTATGGCAGTCACAGGGTTTGTGTAAATTCCAACCCCCTCTTACCCACCTAATACCTAACCATCCCATCCCCAGCGATCCTTGCTGCACCTTCACCTTCCCCATAATGCGACAATGTTCAGGCAAAGCGTCTAGCTGCTGGGCTTAAGCAATGCATCACTGAAAGACGTCTCATGCTCCCCAATACCAGGGAGCATTGGACATATTGAAGTGGGTGGATGGGTTTTACACAAACCCAATCCCTTAGCCCTGAATAGGCAAAGTGACAGTATCTCTTTAACCAACCAACCAACCAACCAACCAACCAACCAACCAACCAACCGGGATTGTCTTTATCTAAACTGGCCATAGATATTAGAGAAGAGTTGGACATGCAGAGATGATTTATCCATCTTTTAATGTCTACAGGGCCATTTTCTCACCTAAACAGGAGTACTCTATTTACATTAGTGTCTCAAATTGGGGTAATTGAAGATAGAAGAGGAACCATGTGTAGACAGTTCCAGAACTGGGGTACATCAATGATCATTCAAGGTTTCCTAACATGCTTGACCACTTTGTTATCCATTTTTTAAGGGCTTTTGTAGACTGACCTATAAATATTGGATTGTTATCTGATTTGGTCAAAAAGGAGCAGATTCAGAGACTGTTATCTGGTATTTATAGGAAGCTTTATTGCAGCCTTATCTACTTCCTCTGAAAACAGTGACATTTTTATCTATTTCTATTTACACACCACCATCCTCTTTTTGCATGTAAGACCTGTTGGGTTTGTATTTTAGAAGTTGACGCCCCCCTGTCCCGTTGCAGAGCTCATGGTACCTTCCCTTTAGTTGTGTAACAGGAAATGATAAAGCACATTTCAGCACCAGTATCTCAGTACAAGGTTGGATTGTGGCATTTTGCCCCTAATCTGATTTGGGTACTCGTTTAAAAACCCACTTGGCCTTAACAGATTCATCTGTCAAGACTTCAGCAAACCAGCATGCATATATGTAGTGTGGTCACTAAAAAATCCTGTTGATATTTAATTTTTTATTTTTTTTAAATCCCAGACATTTTTAAAAATTAAAGGCAAAACTATAACGGTTTGGAATCCATCTTGTTTTAGTTGGTACTGCGAACACTGCTACATTTTTAAAATGGTATTTAACATTTAACCAGTTCCCGACCGCCGCATGTAGATATACGCCGACAGAATGACATGGCTGCACAAATGGGCGTGCCTGTACATCCCTTTAAATTTGCCGCCATGCCATCGCGCGCGCGCCTCCGCCAGTGGCACGCGCACGCACGCGCCGCGAGCTCCGTGAGTAGGATCGCGGGTCCCGTGGACTCGATGTCCACGGGGATACCCGCGATCGTCTCATGGAGAGGAAGAACGGGGAAATGCTAATGTAAACAAGCATTTCCCCGTTCTGCCTAGTGACAAGGACACTGATCACCGCTCCCTGTAATCGGGAGCGGTGATCAGTGATGTGTCACGCGTAGCCCCTCCCCCCCACAGTTAGAATCCTCCCTAGGACACAAATAACCCCTACAGCACCACCTAGTGTTAACCCCTTCACTGACAGTCACATTTACACAGTAAATAATGCATTTTTAATCGCACTGATCGCTGTATAAATGTGAATGGTCCCAAAAATGTGTCAAAATTGTCCGATGTGTCCGCCAAAATGTCACAGTCGCAATAAAAATCTCTGAACGCCGCCATTACTAGTAAAAAAAAAAATTATTAATAAAAATGCCATAAAACTATCCCCTATTTTGTGGACGCTATAACTTTTGCACAAACCAATCAATAAACACTTATTGCTTTTTTTTTAACCAAAAATATGTAGAAGAATACGTATTGGCCTAAACTGGGGAAAAAAATTTTTTTATATATTTTTTGAGGATATTTATTATAGCAAAAAGTAAAATATATTACGTTTTTTTCAAAATTGTCGCTCTTTTTTTGTTTATAGCGCAAAAAATAAAAAATGCAGAGGTGATAAAATACCACCAAAAGAAAGCTCTATTTGTGGGAAAAAAAAGGACATCAGTTTTGTTTGGGAGCCACGTCGCACGACCGCACAATTGTCAGTTATAGCGATGCAGTGCCGAATCACAAAAAGTGCCAGCCAAATGGTCCGGGGCTAAAGTGGTTAAAGAGGTTGTAAACCTCCGAAAAAAAGAAAAAAACAAAAAACCTGCAATACAAAGGCATAATGAGCTAGTATGCATCGGTTGTAATAGCCACTGGTAGTTTTCATTGGGAGAAAATAAGCCAGGGTGACAACACAGCAGCACCATTGGGAGAGAATGATATAGTATTGTCTTCCTATCCTTGAAAATACCTATCAAGGACCTTCATGGAGGGATCGTCTTGTAAAAAAAAATTATAACAGCTGCAGATTTAAAAATACTAAAAAAACAACCTTTGAAATTATATTACCATGTTAAACATTATATACAATTTAAGGTGTCACTAAACCTACATCATTAAAAACTATCAATAAATGGTGTATTACATGCTGTTCACCATGAGATTTGTTTTCTGTACTCTGCAAAAATCTGGTTGATCCTGCTGCTCTGTATCTCCACCTTCTGTCCCCAGTTCAGTTAGGGATTTTGCAGCGGTGGTGTCCACTCTGCACATGCTCAGTTTTCAGCGAGTTTCTATGCTGAGCATTTCCCCCCTATCGCATCTGAGCAACCCATGTGACTATAGAGTCACACATGTAGGTGTAAACACAGTGCTAAATGACAGCCCACGCCCTCCCTCCTCCCCCATGTCCACTAACCAGCTAAACACAATAGGGGTGGGATATTACATGTAGATTAATGGTGGCTTCACCTCCCTCTTATTCTAAGATACAGGCTAGAGGGGCGTGACACAGTCTGTGACTGGCAGAAATCCACCCACACCATGTTATTTCCACAAAATAATAAAGTTTTGATTTCAAATATATATTTGTATGCCAATTTAAAACAGTTTATTAGAATTAATTATTTATTTATACTCTGTATTCCTAAGGCTTTTTTTAAATTTTATTTTGAACATGTGACCAGCAGAGGAGGAGTAGAAGCTCCTCCTGCTTAAGTTTCCCTGCAGACAGGCTGGGAAAGATCTGGGTCATGTGACAGCTGTATAACGATTGGGAAAGAGGTACTTAGATGTTTTTTTTTTATTATTAAAATAATTACAGTGCCATCATCCACATACAGAAATAAAATGGACAATGTAAATTAAACAGTTTGTGTTTAGTATCACTTTAAGTAACTGGGTTTGGAAATACTTTATGAATTTAATACATAGAATAGCCGCCATAGCTCTGCCATACACTAATTCATTTGTAAATTCACTTCTCCTTATGTATCTGATTATGTGAAGCTTCCAATGACAATATATGAAGGATATATTTGTTCAGATGTGTTCGTTTACGGTAAAAAAAAAATAAAAAAATCTTGCAGGCTGATATTGCAGTTTTCACTTCTTCCTTTCAGCTTTAATATTTATGAGCAGTGAGATAATGGGCTTGAGAAAAGAATATGAGGAACAACTTGGAATCTACCAGAAAAGAGAAGTAATTTCAGTAACATCTAATGTAGCAGGTTTCCTTTATTGAAAATCCTTAGGGCAGTACAATCCACTTTATTCCTTAGCCATCCTCTGCCTTTTTCATTGTTTCAGCGCCATCCTTCTAAGTGAAAGATTATTCATGAGAGAATGGATTTCCTGCCTGTACGGACTCCTTCACACTATCAGTGCTGGATTGCCCAATAAAGTCCAAGCGCAAGGACAAGGCAAATAGCCTTATAACCCATGGCTTTAGTTCATAGCATAGCATGAATTTTTGCAAAACATAGTGCAGGGTAAAAGAATGAAGCTAAAAAAAGTAAAAAAGGGGTTCATAAAAATGCATTTCAGCTCTTCTTAAAAAATATTGAAAGTGGAAAAATACACATGTCAGTGCTATTGCATAGGGTATGGTGTGAACAAGCTCTTAAAGAGAAGAAAGAAAAGAGTGCTTACTCTGTTTTGAAGAACTTTTAAAGTGTAAGTGTACTTACAATGTACTTACCCTTAGTGACCCCCACTCCCAGGGCCGCCGATAGGAGGGTACCGCCAGGCCTCCTCTAGGGGGCTCTGGCACACAGGGGGGCCCAGACAGCAGGGGGATCGGTGCGGCGGGACGGGAGGACAATTACAGAAAGATGCACTGTGTCTGTGTCTCTCCCTCCAGCAGCTGAAAGCTGGTTTCTCCCCCTCTCCCTCTCGCCTGCTTTCAGCTGCTGGAGGGAGAGACACACAGTGAATTGTTCTGTAATTGTCCTCCCCACCCCCACACCGATCCCCTTCCTTGGGATGCCCACATCTGATTCCCTGCCACATCTGTGTGCCTGCCCCGCCCACCATCCCCACCGCAGCGCTGCTGACTTTCCTCTTCCGCTGGCTGCTGCAGGTACACAGGCAGATGGAGTGGGGAGAATGAGGCAGGTAAATATGTAATTCACTTCTGAATTGGACAGAATGAGCGATTGGTACGGATCGGTCCTGTTTCCATTAATAACTGAGCATAGTAAACTGTGTTTACTCGGCTGCAGTTTATGAATTGTTCATTCATCTTCAGTGCAGCTGAGGCTACAGAGAAAGGTACTGAAGAATCTGTGTCCTCAATTTCTTTCTCAGTCTCAAAGGTGAGATGTCAGGTTTCTGTGTAGGCCCCTGATATTTCATACAAGCCCCCCCCCCCCCCAAGCAGCATATTGTAAAAAACATTTTTTTAAAAAGAATTTAAAAAGTGTAGAGAATAAATTGTAAAAAAAAAAATCATTTTTTAAAAAGTGGAGATATATTTTAAAAAAACTTACTTTTTGTAATGGGGGGGGGGGGGGTTGCAGCCCATCAGGTAGGCTGTACGGGGCCCCGTGTTTTTAATGCTTCCCACATGCCTATCAACACAACACAAAATTGTTACAATGGGGAGCAGATGGAGGTGTGTACACTGCAGTGCTAGCGTTGCGGCCAGGCAAAAATATCGCTGTCTGCTAAGTTTAGCAAGCTTTGACGCTTTGCAACTGCCTCCATTCAGTTCTATTGAAACTCCCCACCACCGCACCATATACAGTGCATTTACGGTGTTTTTTCAAAGCGTCAAAAGTTATTATTTCCCATTTTAGCTTTAAAAAAAAAAAAAAGCACACAGGGTGTTTGAGAAGTGCTGGCTGACGCAACATGAACCCCTGAAATGCTCATTAACGCTATAGGTTCGTCAATGTGCTTTTAGGCTGCTTTATAATTTAACACAATTGTGTGAAAGAGCCCTTAGATTTCTCAAAGCTGAATTCTGAAAAGCTAAATGTTGACCAATGTGAAACAAGGGCAAGTTATTTGTAATGGCATTTCTCATAAATGACTTCACACGCTAACTACGGAAAGTGGTATTGTGAAACTGTGAAAGTACTGCCATGTGATCTGTCAGTAGGTGCTACAACTGCTTGGTAGTAGATTTGCACAAGATCCTCAATGAGTTTAGTGAAGTCTTTGATTGTCACCCCGGTATATAAAGGGAGATGTGGGGTACATTGGCCCTAGGGCCCAACCAAGGGAACCAGCCAGACTTACAAAGCTGTCCAGCATGGCTTATTTGTATAAGATTTTGACAGTACTTAAAGTGGTTCTAAAGGCAGAATCTGTTTTATCCTAATGCATTCTATGCTTAAAGACAGGGGTCTTCAAACTACGGCCCTCCAGTTGTTCAGGAACTACAATTCCCATCATGCCTAGTCATGTCTGTGAATGTCAGAGTTTTACAATGCCTCATGGGACATGTAGTTCTGCAACAGCTGGAGGGCCGTAGTTTGAAGATCCCTGCATTAAGATAACAAGCCTTCTGCATTCAGCAGCCCCCCCGAGCCCCCCTAATATTTACCTGAGCCCCATCTCTATCCAGCAATGTTGCACGAATGCCTTAGCCATCTGGGACTCTCTCTCCTGATTGGCTGAGACACAGCTGCGGTGCCATTGGCTCCTCTTTCTGTCTAAGTCAGTTAGCCAATCAGGACATAGAGGGGACTGCGGCTACAGTGCCCCATAGCAAGCTACTGGCTGTGCGGGCACTCGACAGGAGGCAGGGGCCAGGAGCACTGAAGAGGGACCCGAGAAGAGGAGAAACCAGGCTGCTCTGTGAAAAACCAACTGCACAGAGGAGGTAAGTATTACAGGTTTGTTATTTTTAAAGGAAAAGAAATGAGACTTTAGAATCACTTAAAATAGACTCTGTTGGGGTTCTGGGGGACTGCTGTAGGGATGAAGTGCTGGAACCCAGACGTATGGTTATGCTATAATGATCAATGAATCTCTTTGATTAACTGTTGTTATCTCAGGTAACTTCAACTGTTACCCCAAAAAGGCCTCATGCTATGTTAAAGTGTTTGTTACCCTAAAAAAAAAAAAAAAAAAAAAAAAAAAAAAAAAAGAAAATGGATCCTGTTCCCCTAAAGCAGTGGTTCTCAACTTTAATAGTCCCGTGACTCCTTGATAAAAGTTGTGGGGACCCCTAACAGTAAAATTATTTTCGTAGCGTGGGTTGCCAGCACCCAAGGCAAGACAAGTAATTTGCACCCCTAACCCACGGACATTTAGCGCTCCCTGAGTCCCTTCCACTTGTACAGTATTAAAACCCCTTATGGTACATTTTAGGATGTACCACTCTGTCTTTGTTCTCCTTTCTCTCCCTTTTATCTCCCTCTATCCTAATTTCTTGTTTTTTTCCCCAACCCCCTCTCTAGCCGTTTTTCGTGTTTTTTCTCTTATTCTTTCTCTCCCCTTTTCTTTGTTCCTCCCCCTCTTTTCCTCTCGCTTCCATGTATTCTCTATTTTTATTCCTTCTCTTACTCCTTGGTGGGGGGTGGGATCAGTGGCAATGCTGAGGGAGTTCTGATTAGCCAACTTAGGTGCTCTTGATCAAGGTCATCTGCTGATCTGATAACGATGGGGACTTTTAATGGCAAATATAATCACAGGTAGTGTTACTCACTGTGTCTCCGACTTTGTGGTGTCTCGTAGCAGTGACACCTATGCCAAAATCAAGAGATAGGGTCTCCTCCAGCCCCTCCCACTTCACATTCCTCACCTGTCAGCTGGCCTCTAGTCTCTGCCCCCCCAGCCATGCCATGAACTGAATGGGCGGCTGCGAAGAGGCTGAGTGGGCGGCCGTGGGATCCAGGAACAGCAGTGCTGGGCGGCCGCAAAAAGGCTGGGAGAGCAGCGCGGGCTTCAGGAACAGCCCAGGATTCGGTGACCCCTGGAAAATCATCATTTGACCCCCGAGTTGAGAACCACTGCCCTAAAGCATGTTATACAGCACAGTGCTTGTGCTGTGTTATTTGGCTCCTTGTATCACCTGAAATACCTGGCTGATCCTGCCTGGTTCTGCCCTCCCCCCTGCAAACTGAGCCTGGACACAGTGGTCAGTTTATGTGCCTCGGTCATCCGCAGCCGTGCTCTGTCCTTCTCAGTCCTCCCTCCCTGCCTGTCAGCTGGAGACACTGTCCGCCCCTCCCCTCCTGCTGCTATAAAAACCATGGGCGGCCCGTCCATTAGAGCGCACGGGCGCCGCCCCCTCTGTCCATGCCACCCCCTATATGGTTATGGATAGATTCATGCATAGCATGAATCTATCCACGGCTGCCGTGGCCACCCCCTATTAATGCGTCCACCCCCTTTCAGGACACCGGGCACATGAATTACAATGGTAGGGGTGTTTTAAGCACCTGATTAGAGCCATAGGCTCTAATAGGTTTCAAAATAGGGTGAACTCAGAGCGCAGAACATTGAGCTCTGATCCCACCCAGGTGTGTTAGAAAAGCAAATGAATATTCGCTTTTCTAACACTGAATCGCCTCTCAGCCAATCAGGAAGCGCGGGTCTGATACCACAGCAGAAGCCGCCGTAATCTCAGAAGAGAGGAGGACAGAGGAGACACTACCAGATGCCTGCCGCAGTCTGATTCCCTGCCCGCTGTGTGCGCAGATCTCCGCCGCCAATGGGGTAAGTGTCGGTGGACAGGCAGACAGTGGGGGGGGGAGGGTTGAGGTGCCGCCGGGGGGCGGTTGTTTGCCACCCCCCCAAACAAAAAAACAGCAGCCGCCACTGATAAAAACTATAATCTATTCATCCCATCCCCTTATTAAATAACAATATGTGTCCCAGTGTCTGAGCTATATAAAAACAATGAAGATTTCTACCTTATCTCAGAGTGTCTCCCCACGCTCACGTGACCGCTCGGCTCTCTCTCCTCCTCCCCTCCTCCCCGGCTAACGTCAGTGGGAGTTCTCTGCCCCGCCCCCTATAGTTGTCATCCTGGGAGAGGAGAGAGCCGAGGAGTCATGTGAGTGACGGGAGACGCTCTGAGATAAGGTAGAAATCAGCATAGTTTTTATATAGCTCAGACACTGGGACACATATCGTTATTTACCAGAGTTGATGGCATGACTAGATTATAATGGCTTAACAACCACTTTAA